>JAMJFZ010001789.1:1625000-2300000 GCA_026225945.1 Cricetomys ansorgei
GTGTGTGTGTGTGTGTGTGTGTGTGTACAACTTCTGGAGAAAGTATCAATGCTGGCTGATATTTTGCTGTATTTAGTTTTTTATTTTAGACGAGGTCATTGGTTTTTCTGAGGAATTCATCAGCTAAAGATACACACGTCACTCAATATGTGACTCAGTGTCCCTTGTAAACAATCCATACAACACATTTCTATTTTCATAACAACAACAACAAATTGATTCCTCTGTAGAGCTTGTGTGTGTGTGTGTGTGTGTGTGTGTGTGTGTTTGCCCCCCAAAACTGGAAATATTTAGCCCATTATAGTTCCCACTTTAGAATGACTAAGAATGAGCTCAATCTAAATTGGGGAAATTTTTGTGTGTGTTTCTTAAAGATATTTAGTTTATTTTTACTTTATGTATGTGAGCGCTTCTTTACGTGTGTGTACGTACATCGCATTCATGCCTGGAGCCTGTAGAGGCCAGGGAAGCGTGGCGGATACCCTGGAATTAGCATTACAGTTGTGAGCTGCCGTGTGGGAGCCAAGAACTCAGCCCAGACCCTCCGCACGAGCTACAAGCATGCCCAACCGCTGGACCGTCATCCCCTCAGGCTCCTGTGGATGCTGTTGAGACAAGTTTCCTCATGAAGTACAGGTTGCTTCAAGTTTACCATGTAGCACAGACCAGCCTCAAACAAGCGGTCTTTCTGCCCTGATATCAGAATGCTAGAATCATGATTCCCCTTAGCTAAGGGGAATGTATCTTACATGATTTTGATTTTGGTTTTAGCAAGTTTTAGTTATGAATATTATTATGGTGTGAAATAGTCTCAATTTTCTTGAAATATTTACAGTTCTATTTGGTATTGATATAACATAAAATATAAAACAAAATAGAAATATAAATAACTGAAAAGAAAATTGTGACATATCAGGCTATATAAATCTGCATCATTTATATATTAGTATCGGCAAAGAATGATGGTATTGTTAAATTTGAAAATAGCAGAGTCAGAAAACTGACGAATTGCTAAAATGATGCAAACATAGAAAAGTAGTAGTCTGTAGATGAAAAGTCACAGCTCTCGCCTTATTCCTTCTTACACACAGCAACCGACCCACAAGCTCTGTTCATCTGGTCAACTGGTCATCTCTGGTGCTCCAATTTCCTTCTCTCCAGCATCTTTCATTAAATCCAAAGTCACTGCTGACCACACGCAATTGTTTGTACATAGTTCCAAAAATAATATTTAGCAATAGGAAAGCGTAATTGACATTCCGTGAGATCGCCAAGGTAGCTCTCACATAAACCCATTGTCTCTTTGCTCGCGGTGTAATAATTCATCAACGCTGGGGCAACACAAGGGTGAAATAGTCACAGTGAAGGGGAGAATCATTTCCCTGAAAACAACTTGATGAATGCAAATAATCTACCCTCTGCGGTGGCGCCAGTCCCTTCAGGAAAGACCACAAATGGCCTTGACATTGCAAGACAACAGTCATGGGGGAGAAACGGGCTGAAAGAGGAAGTGTGTTCAAGGATAATATAAATCTAAATTTATGGAGTGTTTCTCTTTTTCTATTCCTTTACTTGCATTAGGATCTTGCTCTGTGGCCCAGGATGGCCTCAAACTCTCAATCCTCTTGCCTGTAGAGCTGATATGCTTGTTTTTATGATTAAAGTAAATATTCGATCTAATATAATCCCCGTTTGGGGATTATAAACTTGAAAATAAACTTGGTCTAATTACTATGTTTGTTAAATTTTAACTGAGACACTGTCACTCTATAGCTCAGAGTGACATTAAATTTGCTACGTAACTTCAAATTCATGATCTTCCCACCTCAAGCTCCTAAACCCAGGGATTACACACATATGGGACCACACTTTGTTTAAATAAGAATAAAGAAATAGGGTTGGAGAGACAGCTCAGAAGTTAAGAGCACTGGCTGCTCTTCCAGGGGACCCAGGTTCGATTCTGGGCACCCACATGGCAGCTCACAGCCATCTGTAATTCCCAGTTCCGGGGAACAGATACCCTCTGTTGTATCAGAGGACCCTTGGGTCACACATGGTGCACAGATACACACTGAGGCAAAACACACACACATTAAATTAAACCAGATTAAAAACTTTGAAAAGGATTAGATTAGAAACAGTATTTCGTATTATCACAGAGAAATTCAAGTAAATATATAAACATAATAAATACTGGAGGATCTTCTCACAGCAACAAAGAGCTCCCAACAAAAACTGGCATTTCAAATATAGTAGGGTGTACACACTTAGTGTGTGCAGTAAACCGCTGTGAAGAACACTATCACCATGCCCCTCCACACACACTAAACACAATGGCTACCATGAAGAAATGAATCTCTCTCGGACAATGCAGAGACAGAGTATGTGCAGGTTAGCCTGTGACTCAGAATAAAAGGTCACCCGGAGACCATATCCCTTCCTGTCTGACTCTCCACCATTCCCCGGGATACTCTGTCCTCATCGGCAATGTGCAAGATGATTCACCAGCGTCGTCAGCTTTTTAGCTCTCGGTAGTGACAAAAAGGAAGTAGCTAGTGGGTATTTCTTTCTAAGAAAGGGGCAGTGAGGTTGCACACATTGGAAGATTATCTGAAAGGACAATCCAGCTAAGTAGCCTAAGCATGTTTCTCCCTGGCATGAAGGAGTAAGGACAGCCAGGTTACTAAGAGCAGCAGGGGGAAGTCAACAATGGAAAGCAATTAGTAGTCTCTGCTACGGTCCCAACGAAAACAAATAGCTTTCTAGTTGCCCCGTGTGTACTGGATTTAAATCAGCTTGTGGGGACCTACTCCCTTAAAGTTGCCCATGTGAAAACCGCAGCTCTCATGTTAAAGAAGAGATGGTTTATTCTAGCTGGAGTCACTTTGAGTGATCATGGCCCAGGAATGCAGATAAGGTTACCCCAATTCCATGTTCCAACATGGAAGCATTTTCATGAAGTTTTATGCTTCACAGAACAAAGACAGTCATAGGTGAAGGTAAGTGTGAAATGCATTGGTGGGTGCACCAGAGAGGCAGGTATAACAAGATGAATGAAGCTTTGACATAAGCCAATGCTATCCCATGACACCTTAAGCTCTGGGGTTTGTGGAAGCCAGTGGTCTGCTAAGTTCATAGATTTCAAAAGAATTTTTATTTATTAGCCACAAGATGCTTGTTCTGACAGAAAGGAGCAAGGAAGATAAGGTAATTAGCCTCTGGAACTACAGCATTTCCCCTCTACCCATCTCTGCAGTTCTACTAATCAACTGGACTCTGCAGGCTGAGCTTTTTTCCAGGAATTCTAGATCACGGAGTGAACACATAACCAAGGACTGTCATCAACAGACATTTGCAGAGCAGAAGAGAAAAATCAAGAGAAACATCCTCTCGTGAGTCTGAAGAAGCACAATAGCTATAAAAAGAACATTTTTGTTAATGAAGGGAATTTTTAAAAAATTACCAATGTATTGAGAAATCCAAAGTCAAGGGATGAAAGACAAGACAGAAAAATGTAAGATATTAGATGACCGACAAAGATCCAATATCTAGGCAGAAGGGTGGTAATAACCGTAGAGGAAAAATACCTAATAATTCTTCTTTGTTTGAGAGAACTCAGCTGGAAATCCATCTGGTCCTGGGCTTCTCTTTGTTGAAAGATTTTTAATTCCTTGTTAAGTCTCTTTATTTGTCCCCAGTCTGTTAAACTTTCTATCTCTTCCTGTCAATTTTGGTGGGTTATTTTTTTCAAACATTTATTAATTTCCTGTTAAATTATCTAACTTTAAAATTGTGTTTTAGATTTATGTACTTTCTGCATATAAATATTTTGCCTGCATGTACCTCTGTGTTCCACATATATGTACCTGTGCCCAAGGAGGACAGACAAGGGAATCGGATCCCCTGGGACTGGAGTTACAGATGGTTGCGAGCCACCCTGTGGGTGTTAGGAATGAACCCAGGTGCTCTGCAATAGCAAGAAGTGTTCTTAACCTCTGAGTCATCTCTCAAGCCACAACTTACCTAAGCTTTTAGCATAAGATTGCTGGTGAGTGTCCCTCTGATCATCTAGATTTCTGTGTCATCCGCTGTAATAGCTTCTCTTTCATTTCTGATGTGGTTCATATGAACGTCTCTGTATTTCTTTGGGTCAGGTAGGAATTTGTTAACTTTTACTTAAAAAAAAAAAAACAAAACCAGCTCTGGGTGCCTTTCTCTGTGGTATCTCTCATTTGTTTCTGTTCTGATTTTCCCTTCTCCTAACTGGGATTAGTTTGCTTTTCCCTGCCTATATCCTTGAGGTAAGAGGCTGACTAATTTCTTTCTGCATTTTTAAGGTAGACTCTTGTTGATATAAATTTCACTGGAAAAGAGGAATAGAAAAAGAGGTCCAGTGACCCCACCTACATCCATTTTTGGGGGTATTGACACGAGTTTTAGGTGTATATACAGGGAAACAGTTTTAATCATGGTGATATTCCCGGGGAAATTTTAGTGTCTTGAAGCCCGTTGTTTTGATAATCTGATAGCCAAAAGATAGGTCACACGTGTCTTTCTTTAGAATATCTTAGTTCTTGCTAAAATAGTTACAATTATTAACACTGTTTTCAGATCTCGATCTTGAGAAATACAGCGTGAAATTTTCTGAAATAATCCTGTGTCTGAAATAAATATAAAGAGGGCAGAAATAGTGGCTACGTGAGTGTCTGGCAACGTGCAGAAGACTCATTTCTTTATACTATCTTAGCTCTCATTACTTTTGAAATGCACCAGTGACTCCATTCTGCTGTTGACATTAAGGTGAGGTCTGACCGTAGCATCTAGGCTGGACTCAAATGAATAATCCTCCCACTTCAAACTCCCAAGTAACGGCCTGATAAGCAAGCACCACCATACCAAGTGTGACTTCATTTTGACTCTGGTAATTTCCCTTCTTATCTCTGAACAATATTCTCCAAAGACACCACTGATGAATCGTCAGGGGGTTTGATCTGTCCCGTCTCTCATCCCCGCTATAAAATCTGTCTTTGTTGGTCTGACTAGATTCTACAATACAGATGTAAAGCAGTTGGTGTCAATTAAACCCTTCAGGACAAATTTTAAGAAGTTAAGAGAAGAGTCTCAACAGGCAGCAACTTTGAAGCTTTACAAAAAACACAATGGACAAGAGCAAATATTTAAATAAAATCAGTTTTGAAAATTAAGTACTTGTTTACAGATACACTTTTGGTAGACAATGGCTAATATATATATATATATATATATATATTTATAAATATATTTATATATATTATTTATAATAATATATATATATTTAATTATTAGGAGGCTCTGCTGGGAGTTACAGTTAGGGATGTCTAATTACTTTTGCCTAACAAGACAGGCTGTGGTCCAGTTAGGAGCACAGAGAATTAGGGATACTAGCCCTAGTTGTTAGGATACCAGCTTGGTAAAGTGTTCTACTAAGTTTTGCATCTGACAAGACTTATATAATATGCAGGCGACGTGAATACATTCAGTGTATTGAGGAGCCAGCAATAATTAGCACCATTACTCAGATGAATGACACAGAAGGGCTTCATATGTTAATTTAGCTTTGACTTTTGATAAATGCTGTCTTGTGAATCTGTCCCTGGTAAAGGACTTTGTTCGCTCTCTCTTTTATTGATAGCACAGAAAGCATCACATGGGGGAAGGAGTGGGAAATGCTTTATAAAAATATTTAACAGGTTTTTACAGGGGATGAGGCTTTAGTGCTGACCAGACAGCAAGCAGTGCTAAAAACATCACTGCAAACAGACTCTGTCTCTCTCTCTCTCTCTCTCTCTCTCTATCTATCTATCTATCTATATATATATACACTGCTTTCAACATTTATGGTGGATATTTACTTTATAAGGTCACTTTTGACCCATTTGCTATTTTCAGCAAATGACCATTACTGTACACGCACAGACACACATACATTGCTGTTTAAGATATGAGCCTGGAATAGTGACACATGCCTTTAATCCAGCACTTGGGAGTCAGAAGCAGACAGATCTCTGTGAGTTCAAAGCCAGACTGGTCTACAGAGTGAGTTTCCGGCCAGGCAGGACTACATAGAGAGACCCTGTCTCAAAAAAACAAACAAAAAAACTATACAAAACAAAAAACTTAAAGCTATGCATTAGCTTAAGTTGTAAACGCAGATTGCATGGTGTCGGTGACTACACCACCAAGGCAGTGCAAGTGGCTGCTTGACGAGGTCCGGCTGCTGTAGGCCAGGAGGTCATGACCTTTCATTACCCCTTTCTGCTGCACAGCTGCTGACAGCCTTATCCTCATGGTGTCTGTTTTGCTTATTGATGAAACTTAATAGAATCTTTAATTCAGCCTTACTAACGGGGAAAGGGACACATTGTAGAGAACAAGGACATGGCGATTCTAGCGCTAAAAAAAATTAAGAGCAATCTTACTGACCTTCAAGTCCTAAGGCTATGTGAGAGTTGTCTTCTGTCTAATATGTCTGACCTGATGTTACACAGAGAATGAGGGAGTTGTATTACAAAATTATTCCTGGCACGAAAGTCACTGATTCACCAGTAAAGACAGGGGCCGAGGAGCCTGGATAGGGGAGCTAGCATGTCTGGAAAGACAAGGACACATAGATAATCACCCCTTTTCTTTTTTAAGAAAAGAAAGCCTACCTAGAGGCAATGATAAAAATGTATGACAAAGCTATAATAAATTATAAACCTAGGATAGGTGCGATTATACTCAAAGCTTAAAAATCTGTTTAAGACTGAAACTGCTTAAATCTATATACTAGCTCGAAACTACAGAGAACTCCAGATACAAGAAAAATGGGTAGTCAAGGAAAAGAGGAATAAATGCTGTAAATGCTAAAGAAATATGTGATTGAAATTTGGATGGATATAGGGAACGAGTAGAAAAACTAGAGAAAGCTTTAAAACCTATAAATATAGAATTTCTTTCTGGCACCTTTGCGCCCTTCTGTCTGTCTGATATATCCTGAAACTGCAAGCAGGGCATCCAGCAAACCATCAATGAACCATTGTGTTAGAGGTTTTCTGAGAAAAAACAAGTTGAAGACTAAACTGATACTATGAAGGTTGTTCTTGCTTACAATGTAACTATGCGAGTTCTTTGAAGCTTTGAACGTGCTTGACCGTGATAAACTGTAAAAGTTACAATGTACTTTTAGTAAATAAAAGGCAGCAGTGGTATCAGCTGAGCAAGCCAGCACCTGTGAGCTCCCTGGCTGCATCATTAGCCAGCTGTGTCTTTATCAAGCATGCTTCCAAATCCTTCCTTCCTTCCTTCCTTCCTTCCTTCCTTCCTTCCTTCCTTCCTTCCTTCCTTCCTATATTTCTTTCTTTCTTTCGTTGATCCATTAGTCTCTTCTTCGGGTCCTTCCCTGACCCTTCTGCAGTTGCTGAGGCTGAACCCCGGCAACATGGGAAAGCCAAAGGAAGTAAGGTTGGCTGTTACATTGTTCTCTTAAAGGTAAATGGAATAAACAGGCTGACTACACAACAGGATAGCAGTCTTAAGTGACGTCATGATGTATTATTAACTCTGGCTGTGAGGTCCAGCAAATCTACAGTCTCTTCGAATGTAAGAGATATTTTCATACAATTTTATTGCCGCCAACACCTATCATACAGTCAGTTCAGAAGAATCCCAAAGCTCAGAAAAAAACTCCAGGCCAGATGAAAGGAAAAAACCCAGTTGAAGAAAAACTTACCAAGCTCAAACTTTCTTGAGAATCTACAGTAAAGTTGCTCATTTCGCCACATCAGCCAGAAAGCAGACAATGCTAAGACTAGAAGACAAAAATGTCCCTGAAACAAAGTGATTCCAGAAGTCACCTGAGACTGTTTAGTCTTCCTCTCCATCTAGGGTTAACTTTGTCTGAAATGACTGACATCTAAAGTAGACTTTTTTTTTTTCTGATCACAGCTCACTGGAATTGTTGCCAGAGTGCTAAAACTTTACTTTCAGTCTGGATATGATCTTAAAGCTAAAATGGAAGAGGAGGAGGAGAAGGAGGAGGAGAAAGAGGCGGAGGAGGAAGAAGAGGAGGAGGAAGAGGAAGAGGAGGAGGGCCTTTTTGGTAGCTGTCTCAGAACAGAACTGTAGTTTACGGTCGCTGACACCAGCAGGACTTTATGTGTTCTCTTAAACCCATGCTGCCCTGGAACTCACTGTGCAATCCCGAATTGACTTGAGTTCACAATCCTCTGGCCTGAGCCTCCCAAATGCTAAGGTTATGAGCTTGCACCACCACACTGGAGGAGACATGCTATTGCTGGTGACCATTCAGAACAATAGTGTATTACGTGGTTTATGTAAAGTTAGGAGTCAGTATTCTTGTGTATACGGGATCCTGCTCCATGAGGGATTTTCTCTGTTCAAGGGCTACTTTGGGGACCCAGCACAATAAAGACATTGACACTGGATGGTGACATTTTCAGAATCAGTGTACCTATCCTTAGCTATGGACAGCTTTCTATTTCCCGTCTCTGGTTCTACACACAGAGCTGCAACGCAAACAGCAGCGACAGGGTTAGGAGGAACTTTCACTTTCCATGGCTGCAGCCCTCCCTCTACAGCTAATATCTAGTGGCCAGCTTGTCCGTCTGCATTTGGAACTTCACTGTTGTGTGAGCAGGGATAAGTATCAAAAGTTATGAAGTCTCCGTCTTGAAGTTACAGGCTTGGAATAAATGCATATGTGCGCATTGTCTAAGGCTTGAAATACAAAATTAAACACATTCATTAGGAAAGTACTTTTTAACAAATTAACCCAACACATGTTTTCATAGCTACCCCACTCAGGCTGCTTGGAGACAATGAGCAACATTCCTGAAGTATCATTCTATTTCTATATTAAAGCAATAACCCACATCTGAATTTATAACTAGGTCTATCCTCGCGGAACATGTTTATCCTTATAAACTATTAGTGCCCGTGGGAAAGAACCAATTATTTTCCAAATTATAAAGCAATATCTTATGTAATATCTTCTATTTATAAAGTGATTTATAATTTTACACTACTAAATTCACTCATTGTTATAATAATGTAAAGCTTTACCATGTTAATAGGAAAGGTTCTACTTGATTGCTAGACTAGAGAAAAATAAGACCTATAAAGAATTAACCTTTCATCTCTAGGAGCATTCACCTAAATATCACACGTTGTTATAAAAATTGTTTCTGCTAGATAAGCACCGTAATAATTATAATCTTTAGTTTCCCAGTGAGTCTATAATTACATAATTAAATGTATTTCTACAAAACGTGTTTCATTGTATTTAACGTGGAGCTGAATTAGAGCCAGGTACTTCATAAGACTTCTTCTCTGTTCCTTAATTGAAACTCCCTGATCTTTCCCGTAACTTCATACGGAACCATACAGGACAGGACACCTGGGTAGAGGAAGCATGGTGCTGAGACAAGTCCCTGTGATTTATGGGACACACTGCCGAGTCTCGGAGAGGAAGCCTTTAGACACCCTGGATCAGGTTAAAGGCGCAACTCACAATATTAATAAGTTAATGCTGAGCCAAGTAGCTAAGACAATAGGACCAGCATTTTAAGTCACTGGAGGGGGAGGGCAGAGCTGAACAGGTCAGGAACAGAGGAGACCTGGACTGAGTCATCGAGTAGCACTCTGAATCTGGCAGAGAAAGACAAGAGCTTGCAGAAGAGCCAGGGTGTGGAGGTCAGAGGACAGCTTACTGGAGTGGGTTCTCTCTTTCTACCATGTGGGTTCTGGGGACCAAACTCAGGTCACCAGGCTTGACTGGAAGTTACCTTTACCCACCAAACCATCTCACAGACCCAACCCTCGGGCTTTGTCACGGTTTCCCCCTCCCCACAACAGGGACGCTTACTCTCTTTCCCTCATGTGTTTCAGGTACAATCGATACCACCATCCAGACGAAGCAGCTCTTCAGGCACAGTATGCAAAGTGAGGTTTAAAAGACTGAGTTTTGTTCCTAAACACTTGCTAGCCTAATTGAAATACAGATGCAAATCTATAATCATGAAGAGAAAAAAAATACGGTCTAAACTATTATTCTCACCATATTTATATTGTCTTGATGTATCTATGATAAATTAATCAACATTGGGGATATGTCAGCAAAGAAGTAAAGGAATATTTCTTGGTGGTGTTTAAAACATAGGTAAACTACACATGGACGTTGAATGGTCGGGACAGCATATCGCTAGGGCAGATACGAGACGGCCACCTTGCGGCAGTGTTTGATGATGACTAGATCAGAATGAAGACCTTTTGATCCCAACATTAAGCCTCTCACAAAATGCACTAAAAGAAAACTTTAGAGGGTTTCTTTGTTAGCTCCCAAATTTAATTCAGAAGTCACTATCTGGGTTAAGCTGGTCCACTAATCAGCAGCCAGATATCTTAAGCTCAAACCATATATGTGAGCCTGTTTGAAGGGGAGCAGGGAATTATGAACCTGTATTTCTCATTATTTGCCATTTAGACCAGCAATGAGTACTTGTTACCTGACCTTCCGGAAACAATAGTGAACACTGGAAAAAATCCAAAAAGAACCTTTACCACCAAGCCGAGCTGTCACAGCACAGTAAGAACAGAGCAAGCATGTGAGGAACTCCCAGAACAAAGCACATTGCCCAGAAGTAAATGAGTGAGACGTCCTCCCTGAAATATCAGTGATTTAATGTCAGCCTTCCCCCAAGAGAAAAGCAAACAAATAAAGCCAGCATGTGGTTGCGTCATGTTCCAAAGAGGGGCCAGGATAACTCTAACACGCTGTGGATTCTGCTTGTTAATCAGGTTCCAAAGCTTTCCACAGACTCACGAACTGGGTTTCCCAGGCAGTTACAGCCTGAGTGTTACTATCACACTCTGCACACAAGAGGCGCTAATTCAGAAAGACAGCACACCCAGCTTACTGTCTTGCTTGTGATTTGCCAACTCTGATCCTAAACTCATTGGCATTAAACTCAACACTGCGATGAACTAATTTAAGAACATTTCCTGGGTGGGTCCATGAGACAGTCACTTAGGTCAGTGTTCCCAGAAATCCTCCCGCTTCTACTGTGGTCAGAATGACTGTACTCTCTGCTTTATCAGGAGAGCGAATCCCCATAAAACCTACTGAGAATCATGTGACCCAGCCTTGAGTCCCAGTCACTCAGGCCTTTTCTCCTCGTGTGTTCAAAGGAGTTTGAAACTAAAATAATCTCTGTGATGCTTTTCAGCTCAGAAACTCTAAGGCTTATGCTAAGGAAAAATTTGTAAATAATAATAGGGTTTTTTTCCCTTAAAGTACAGGAAATTCATGAAAGGGTTGAGATCTTCATGGATGGCATACCTCTCCTGTGGCCTCCCATGGCACAAATGATCATAATAACACCTATTGAATGAAAAAGTTACATAAGTGAACTGTGGGACTGTCATAGAGCTAAGAGTGGGTAGAAGCTGGCTTGGAACCCCGCATCATCCCAAGCGATGAGAACGGCAGGCGTTCAGCTGCTCCTCACTTTGGCCCTGGCCAGAACCTAGCTAAATATTAAATATTGTCTGCTTCACAGAAGCAAAAGGAATGTGGTTTGATTGGTGCTTATCTGTGCTGTAGCTGGAAACCTAAGGATAGGTCCATTCGCTGATAAGGTGCCTTCCTCTTTTTCCCTGTGGGACCATACCTTGTGCAGAAGGTGCCCTTGCAAGACCTTGATGCTTAGACTTGAGCCCCACATGCAAATAAGGCTACTCCAGTATTCTTGTCTGAGCCAATGGATCCCAACCCTTGGTACCAAAGGCCCTCCCCTGCTTGTGGCCCTATATATGTAACCTATATACTGCATTAAAGGGACCATTCCCACCCCCACCCCCACCCCCTCTGCTCCTTCACTAGCTCTCACCTTCCTTCCTCCCTTCCCACCCAGCCAGCATGAAGGGGGAGAGCTGATGGGGAGAGGCTGGAACACCCAGGGAAACCAACAGTGAATGTTCTGTGAGATGGTTGATCAGACAGGGGCATCTGCTGTCAAGCCTAACAAGCTGAGATTGATCTGCAGGAGCCACATAATACAAGGAGAGAACCAACTCCCAAAAGTTGTCTTCTGACCTCCACATATGTGCATGACACATGTTCACTTACCCACACACATACACACATGTACATTAAATAAATAAGAAGCGTATATATGTGTGTGTGCATAAAAGATTTAGAATCATTACAAATGAAATGCGTTCTTAATATCTATATGTAAACTGGAAAATATCTTGCTGGTCTGCTTTAGGTTACCGAGAAGTCCTTAAAACTGAGTGCAAAACCACTCACGAAAAGCAACTCGGAATATACTGATCACGGACAAATGGAATGAAAATGGAAGAGAAGAAAGTAATTGGAGTTTACACTGGTGACCAGCTATCTGTAGTCTGAGCTACATCCCTTGGGGTGAGGGGCACTGCAGCACGCAGAGTCCAAAGCCCAGGGCTCCCGCTTCTGGAGGGCTTGACATCCCCCCATCCCCTGCCACACACACACACACACACACACACACACACACACACAGCCCACAGCTAGGACTCCAGTGTCCGTGGAGATCTCTGCCCCTGACCCTCCCCTCTACACTTACTGGTTGGGCCCTGGCACCCCTCAGCGGACCACAGCTAAGGCTCTGCTGACCCCTTTGTGTGGAGGAAGCTCTGCCTCAGCCCCGCTCCCTTGCCAGGCCCAACTCTCCTGGCCCTGGCTCCTCTAGGTGTGGAACAGTTAAGCTGCCCCAGCTGGCCATGGGCTGCTTCATAGTGGGCCCTGCAGGTGGCCATGGCAGCAGGCAGACCTAGGTGAGGTGAGGATTGGGCTGCTGACTCCCAGCCCAAAATGGCACCTCACTGCCATCAGTGTTTCTGCTGGGGAGCAAATCTGACTTTCTCCAGCAGTGTTGCCCCTCCTATTGCCAGCTGCTATTTGGGACTGCTACTTGCCTCCCTCGCCGCCCTGCTGGGGACCCTGGGGGTGGGCAGCCACCACCCCTTGTGCTCACCATGAGCCCCAAATGGTGCCAAGGACCACTGGGGAGTCACCATATTTCCCCTTTGAGGGAGCCTGGCTTTGCAAGTCCAGGAGCTCTGGGACTTAAGTTCCCTCCTGGGACTATCAGGGACCACATTCCCAGTGGCTGTGGGGTCCCCAATCTGGCAGAGCAGCACAGAAATTGCCCCAACTAACACAAATGGCCCTAAGCTGGGCCCCTCAACCCTCTCCAGACTTGCCAAATAAGGACAAAAAAATCCCACCAATTACAGGCCACCCTGGGAGGCTCCGCCCCATCAAGGACACTATATAAAGAGCAGCCTTCTGGATTCTGCTGAGAGTAGGGAGGGGCATAGTTTCAGCTGCTGCCTTCCTCCCAAGTGGAGGCAGCCACCACACCCCAGCTGAGCCAGAAGCAAAAAGAACTCCTCAGCTCAGCCGAGGATATATCCCTTCCGAGCTATAACACTGGGGACAACTTCCCCACCTCAGAGCTGTGTGGAATGTCAGGGTACCTTCACTGGGCAGCTTATTCTCTGTTGTAATAGGATACAGTATTGTTGTGTGACACGATTTTTCCTGGGGAAACACAACACACTTTTCAACTCACCCCAAATAGGACGCCCACAACAGACTACAGTACAAATACCACCGAAGTTTAACTTGGTGAATCAATTAGTCTTATTGGGGTTCCTTACAGTAACATGAGGGGATACTTACAGGAGCAGAAATGATTCAAAGGTGGCTGCATTACCAAATCCCACCCCACCATGGGGGACAGCCCACAATGCTGGGAACCTGAAGCACACTTCGCAATCTACAGACAGCTTAACAGGTTGGAGAGTATCCTTCCCAGGTGATCTGTGGGCCCAATCCTCTTTCTGGTCACGCAGCTGGTCCGTCTTAGAGCCTTCTTTGCAGCAGGGTTTGTCTGAGAATGATCATCAGTGGTCTGTATTGCTTACTCTGGGAGGGGTGGATGGGGGAGAGCCCCGAGAATCTTGTCAGTTTCAGGGTTTTACTGAAGCTGTTTTGTGTTGTTTACCTTTTGTCTTAAGGAGCTTCCCTGGAAGCTGGAAGGTTTCAATCTCCAATGAGACTGCTACAGGCAGCAGGCAGCAGCCAGAGATGAACTTGGTCTGGGCCTGGCACCGACTTTTGAAACCTCAAAGCCCACTCCCAGTGACACACCTCCTCCAACAAGGCCACACCTCCTAATCTTTCCTAAACAGTCCACCAACTGAAAACCAAACATTCAAATCTATGAATCTGTGAGGGGCATTCTCATTCAAACCACCATCATAGCCTAAAGAAACATGAGAAAATTATATTTGTAATGTGGAGTAAGTGTAGATTTATCCAATAAGATACAAGAAAACATTGGTCAAAAGGGTAAAAATGTAAATTACAGGTGTTTGATGATACTTGTGGGATTTCTCACAGACATCAACTAAAATCAATTACCTAATATCACATAATTACAAAACGTTTTTGTATAATCTATACACATGCTTTTGTATGTTTTAAGTTTTTCTATATTTCTTACAACTTTTAAAAGTTGCTTTACAATGTAAATGTTATATAAAGAATTGTTATATTGTTTGGGGAAGAATGACAAGAAAAATTTGCACGTGTGCATTACAGGTGCATGTTTCTGGGTGGAAGAAATTCTTTTCAGCTACAGTTGGTTGAGTTCACAGATAAGCAGATATGTAGGGCTCACTGCATTGTATTACACTATGTTCTGAATTTATGTTTATACGGATAAAACCTTAAGAGGAAAAAAAAAAAGACACATTATAATGTTGAAACAGGTGCCTTAATGCACATCCCAGAACAGACTTTTATCCAGAATTCATAAAAACCCGGACACTAAATTACAAGTAGACAAACAAGCCAATAGAAAAGTAGGTGAAATACCCTAATTGATACTTTGGGGAAAAGAATATCTGAAAGTACAATGAACATATGTTGTTCAAGATCATTGATCTTTAGCAAAGAACAAATTAGAGGCTCAATGTGATGACATGGCTAGCAGAATTTCCCTAAAAGAAAGAGCTAAGAAGTTAGGCACCTGCAGGCCCGCAAGCAGCTAGACTTGCCCCACCCCAGAACTCTTTAATGGCCCCTGCCCTGTAAAGGCAGTCTCTAGTCCCTCCAGAAGGGTGAGTAGCTAAGGTCTGCCCCATAGACCTCTGTAATGGCTTTAAAGGCTGGTGCCAGGCACTAGAGGTGGGAGAATGGCTAAGTCACGCCCCCTCAGACTTCTCTAATCCTGTAAAGGCAGAAAAGTGAGCAATATAATGGGGGGACGGGGGGGGGGGGGAGAAACTCAACCAATCACAGAACAATCCCTGAGCTTGAAAACTCACTAATCCCTGAGCTCAAAAATCCACCAATCCCAGGCCACCCTGAAAAGCTCCAACACCCTACCTCCATATAAAGAGCTGTACTTTGCTCAGTTCTTCCTGCAGCTGAGTCTGCTGCTTTCCTTCTAAGCAAAAACGGTCGTGCTCCTGGATTTTTCCCTCCCAATAATTTTTTTTTGTTAGATTTGCTGCATGAAGCTGTCTTTGTCATCAGGTTAAAGCAAAGCAAAGCAGAGAGAACACCCCAGCTCAGCAGGGGATATCCTCCCCTCAGAGCTGCTATACCAGGGAACCTTCTCCCCTTGGAGAGAAGTGGAGCAGAGTGGCATTGTTACACTGTAACACTCCAGCTCAGCTGCATACACTTTTTCCACCTCAGAGCTGTGAGGTTTCTTGGCTCCCAGCTACCAAGACCCCTTTCCTCTCAGAGCTCCATTGGGGTCACCTTCCCCACTTCAGAGCTGTGTGGTTCCTTAGCTCTTGACTACCAGGGTACCTCCTCATCTCTGTCCGAGCTGAAAAACAGTAAGAAGAAGAGCAAATGTTTCACAGAACTCTAGCTTTCTGTGGGTAGAAGCACTCTTTGGTGGAATCATTTTGCAAAAGTGTGGAGAAATTGCATGTGTACTCACTGTGAAACAGCAAGTTCATCCTTAGATCCGCATGAAATAAAAAAAAATCCATACATTTAGTGTAAGACACATGCAAAAATATTATTATTTAGCATTCATAAGATCCCAAACGGAAAATAACCCAAATGTTTCTCTACCTCGGGCAAGTAAACAGTGGAACAATGAAAGTAAACGCAACTCAACTACATGCAAAATACACACATGCACGCAAGTGTTTATGGAAAAAAAGATGGGATTGAGATACTTTATTGTGTCTGGTTTAGTTAGGGTTTCTATTGCTGTGATAAAACACCATGACTAAATGCAACTTGAGAAAGGAAGATTTTATTCCATCCGTATAGCCTATAGTCTATCAGGGAAGTCAGGGCAGGGACTCAATGCAGGAACCTGGAGACTGGAACTGATACAGATGCCCCGGAAAAAATGTTGCTCACCTGCTTGCTTTCCTGGCTTTCTCGGTTTTATTTCTTATATAAATCAGAACCACTGGCCTAGGGGTGACACCACCCAGAGTAGGCTGAGCCTTCTCACTCAATCCTTAATCCAGGAAATTCCCCCCGGGCTTGTCCACAGGTCAGTCCTATCAAGACATTTTCTCAGTCGTGGCTCCCCTTTCTCAGAAAACTCTAGCTTGTGTCAAGTTGACAATAAACAAACAAATAAACAAATAAATAAATAACCCAGGACGTATATCTGATTTCATTTCTATAATGTGGAGGAGCAAGCAAGACCAATTTGCTTTAAAGGGTGACTAGACGTATTTGTAATATGGAATATGGCCAGAAGGGGGCACCAAAGAATCTCTGCAGCCCTGATAAGATTCATTTTCTCAGGAGAATGTTCCTTAAATTCAGATTCTGTTTTGCAGGTAGAAAACTGGCAGGCCTTGGGCTCCTGAGACACAGTGTAATGGCAGTCAGGGACAACTCAGCAGGAATGAGGTTGGGATAGTCTGAACTGCATCCTATGCGAGGTAGAAGATAAAGGACAGGTCAAAGTACCTATAGATAAATCAGACAGTGAATGTGTGTCCCAGGTATACCGTATTCATGCGAACAGAATGACAACACAGAAAATTCAACATCTGATCATTTATATTTAACCATTACAGTGAGTCAAGTCAAAGAGCCAGCTGAACCACAATGGCTAAATAACCAACGATGTAGCTTCAAAAATAAAACATAAAAAATAAACCATCTAAGTTCTCCTGGCCAGGAGACTTGACATGAACGGCAGTGCTTACGGATCAGTACAGCTGCTGCGTGGGAACTGTACCTTAGTTGGAAGGTTTAATTATGCCGTTCAATTTTAAATGCTTAGAAGTTTTCCTGTGGATCCTTAACCACTTCCCTTTCTCCTGTTCTAATCTTTCGATCTCCAGATACAGCTTGTACACCTCCAGGGCATTTTTCACATATTCTGGGTTTGAGAGGCACTGCAAGAGTTTTCTGCCTTCTGTCACTTGTCCGCACACGTCAAAGACCATCTAAAGATAATTTAAAGAAACAAACAGGGAGAGGGTGCAAAGAAGTAAGTATGGGAGGGCCCACTCTGAGGGGGAGGCTTGACAAAAGTGAGGTTGATAGAATTAATGGACATAAGAAAACCAGGAGAGATTTTGCATCATAGCAGGCATTTGTGTGCAGGCCACACCACCAGGAAGAGGTGAGTGAGTGAGTGTGTGTGTGTGTGTGTGTGTGTTCAGACAGGATCATTTATCTCGGACTGGACTTGAACTTAGGACCCTCCTATGCTTCCCTCCCTGTTGCTAGGATCATAGACATATGCCATTACGCCTGACTGTTGAAGAGCAGAAAGGTATAGCTGAAGAAGAAAAGACACTGAGCTACATGGAGGACCCAGAGTAGTCCCATATGGATAGGTTAAGGGGAGTCTTGCACATCACCAGAAGCAGAGCAAAAGTGTACAGACCACAGACCACGCAAAGCTATGGTCAGGGCACTAGGTCTAGGAAATCCTCAATTCTTAAGTTCTGGATCCAGACATAGAGCAGAAAAATCTACCCCTTCAAGCTCACCACGATGCCTCAAGGTTATAAATGCAAATATGGTAAATTTGGCATCCTGGGAGGAGCCTTTATAGACTGGGGTAGAGCCTTGGGGAAAGACTGCTGTATTTTAGGGTGACAGGACAAAAGTTCCTTGAACTGCACCACTCACCTTCCTACAGTTGGGTACCTCAGGGTACCAGGTTTTGTTCTCTGAACAAGTGATGGTTGGGGGACCATCTAATTCATATCCAGAATCACATTCAATGGTGATGTTTTCCATTTCAACATAGCGCTCTTTATCCACAGACAGATTTCCATTTACGACCACTGGTTTGGGACATGAACCTTTAACGAAAGTGTAGCCTGCGCTTTCTCCTTCTAGGGGGCATCAAAATTGAAGTAGATAGTGGAAATTATGAGAAACTTTGTCCATACTTGCATTCAGGTTCTGCAAAACTTATTAGTGTCAATAACAATGATAAAAGTCCAGATATCTATTGAGGAAAGTACTGTGTTGATCTATTTGCTAAAATTTTGCTGCCTTATAAATTTTATCATTATGCCTGTATAAATTGGTTTCTATTATCATTAACATGGCACACAGTTACCAACAAGGCAACTGAGAAAGTTAACAACTTTCTGAGTCTCATGTAGCTTTTAAGTCTCAGATCTTATGTTCTGCATTTCCACCCACAGCCTGATCTCATGCAGGACGGTAGGGATGCAATTTTCGCTGCTCTCACCTTTAAACGTTTCAGGGTTCAACAGAAACAGTGGCTTTCGGTTGCTAGCAAGATGATGAAGGAACCAGGGACGTAGAAGAGGCAGTCACACTCTTACCTCTTCTTTATTTTATATCAGCTTGCCAACCAGGGGCATCATTGGCTCACAGAAACAGAAAGACCGTGGACAGATGGTGGCCATCATAAACTTTCAGTGGAAATGTACAGTACTTCATGAACTAGATATTAACCCTTGAGATTTCTCTGCTTTTGATACTTGGAGGCAAATGGAGGTTGTCATGGAAAATTTACTACAGGCACAAAGAGATTCTAAGACCAACGTTATCGAGTGTAGCCTCTAAGTGTTTTAGAAAGACATAGGACAACTGAGTCACAGGAGCTGTTTCTGGCAGTAGTACTATTTGTGCTTTTAGGGCTCAGGAGGGGAAAGTAATGTTCATATTTAATATTCTTTTCATCAATGTTATTTTTTGAGTTTACCATTCATGTCTTAAATGTTACCAAATAAATAAATACTAAAAGGTTAAATTTAGATAGGTTTTGATCAACAGGAAATATTGTTCTTAGTGTTTATAACTACCTTGCATGTATTGCTAGTGGACCTGGTGTTACCCAAGGAAAAGACATGCAAGATACACAGCAAATCCAACCAAAACACACGCTCCAGCGCATCCGTGCATCCATGCCTCAAGGTAGGGAGGCACCTGTCTATTTTCCGTTGCTATGACAGAACAGTATAGGCTGTGTGGTTTACAGAGAAGTGAGTTTATTTTGATTCTGATTCACAGACGTCTAAAGGAATAGGGTTTTAATCTGGTTCTTTCATGCCTCACTGGTGAGTGTGAACGAATAAAGCATGCAGAGAGAGCGAACAGCTCAGTTCTACTACCGTGCACTCTGGCATAGCTGATCGTCCCCAGGACTAGCACATAAACCTAAATAAGGGCTCAGTCACTCCTTCAAGCTTCTTACTTTGTAATGGTGCTACATCAGGGCTTGAGTTCCAAAGACAAGAACTTTAGTACAAGGGATATGTTTAAACAATACTCTGATGCCTCTGGATATTAAGAAGTTCATGTCTTTCTCACACCGAAAAATAAACTTATTCCACGCTAACAGCTACAAAGTCTTATTTGCTCCACCTTAAAAATACAAAGTTCAAAGACTCGAGGCATGATTCGTCCTGAGGCAAATCCCCTCTATCTGGGAGAGTATAAAATCAATTTCTCTACTTCAAACATGTGTGTCGGACCAGCAGAGTGGAGACATTCTCAACCAAAAGCAAGAAATAGGTGTAAAAAAGGAGACAGGGGACCAAAGAAAAACTAAACTCCCTTAGGGGAATAGCTTTGAATCTTTTTTTTTTCTATCCCCAATTACCATACAAAGGAAGTGGCTTCCTCAGGGGCTGGAGTTTGAGCTTAGCTTGGCTGGATCCTCCCCATCTGCTCTCCTCGCCTCTCTCCTCCCATCCCATTTGTACCCTTCAGCTTCCATCATTCCCCCTTCTGTGCTCTATGATGTCCCTACCTCCCCCCTGGAAGCTGTTTTCTTTTCTACTGGGCATCTAACCAGTTTCCTGGCCTCTGCTCAGACTCACTCCTGCATAAGTACGCATAGACAGGGTTGAAGCCTATCACCCACACGTGAGAGGATTTAATTCACACTCAGTATTTGTTTCTCTAAGCCTGTTACCTCGCAACATTTTTTCCCAGTTCTAGTCTTATTTATTTATTATTTTTATTTATTTATTTATACAACTTTTATCTTTCTTTACAGTCAAATAGAATGTGTCTGTGTATATGCACCGTGTTTTCACGACCTGTTCACCTGTTGATGGATATCTAAGCTGATTCTGTTTTCTTGTGAATCAGTGGATATGGATGTGCAGGTTTCTCTACGGTAAGAGATGAACTCCTTGGAGTATATGCCCAGAAATAGTACAGCTGGGCCTTATATTTGTTATATGTTTTAATTTTTTAAGAGCCTCCACACTGATCGCCCCGGAGGCTGCGCTAGTGGACACCTCCGCTACTGTAAACAAGGTTTCCTCTTCTCTCTGTGACCTCACTGCCATGAACTGCCATTTGTTGATGACAGCCATTCTTCTGAAGGGCGAAGTGAAATCTCAACGTACTTTCAGTTTGTATTGCCCTGACAGTTGAGGACGTCTAACGTTTCTTAAAATGTGAGTCGGCCTTGGTGTTTCTTCTTTTGAGAGCTGTCTGTTCAGTTCATTGGCCCCTTTGTTGACTGGAGGTTTTTATTAGTGTTTATTTCTTGCAGTTTTTTAAAAATACATTCTCTAAATTAACCTTTTATCTGAAGTACAGCTGGAAAGGCTTTTCTAACGTTCTGATGGCTGTCTGTTTACTGATCGCTTCGTTTGCTTAGCAGAAGCCCTTTGTCTTCATGCAGCCCCATTTGTCAATATCTGTGGCTATTTCCTGTTATTGGAATCTTATTAAAACACTCTTATCTATATTTAGATTCTGAAATGTTTTCACCGTGTTTTTCAATAACTGTCTCGATATTTCCGGTGTTACATATTTGATCTGCATTGGACTGACTTTTGTACGGGATGAGAGCTAGGGATGTAATTCTATTCTTTTGTGGGTATCCACCCAGTTTTGCCAGTCAATACCATTTGTTGAATGGGCTCTGTTTTTTACTGATAAATGTTAACTCTTCTGTCAAAAATGAGGTGTGCATACCTGTGTGAGTTTATTTCTGGGTCCTTATGTTCTGTTGATCTGGGCCTGTTTTTGTACCAGTACTATGTTATCTTTGTCACTAAGGCTCTGTAATACAGTTTGGGGGCCAGGTAATATACCTCTGCATGCATTCTCTTGGTTTAGGATTATGTTGACTCTCTGTGGGATTTCTATGTACGTTTCCAGATGAATTTAAAATATTTTTTCAAGTTCTGTGAAGGATGTAATTGGTATTTTATTGAAGATTTCATTGAATCTATAAATTTCTTTGCAGGAGATAGCTATTTTCAAAATGGTAATTCTGCCAATCCAGGAGCATAGGTTTTTTCCAACATCTAATGTCTTCTTCAATTTCTATTTTCAAGGTCTTAAGTTTTTTTTTATCTCCTTGGTTAGGTTTATTCGTATATTTTTTAAATTTATTTTTTATTAATTAATTTTATTTCATGTGTATGAGTGTTTTGACTACATGTATGTATGGGGGATGCTGCGAGCTGACTCCGAGTACCCTAATAGAGCCATAGGGTTCTTAACCACTGATCCATCTCTTCAGCCCCGTATTTCTAGGTATTCTATTATTTTAAACTATTGTGAATAGGATATTTTATATAATTTGTCAGCAAGTTCATCAACAAGTTCTGGTATACAGAAAAGCTGCTGATTTCGTTTTCTGTCGGTGGATAAGTGCATGAATATATTTGATAATGAAAATGGAAGTCACAGGTGAGGTTCTATAAGACTCTCACTTCTGCTGCATCCCCACGTGCAGTTCAAGGTCTGCTGCATCCCCACAGGCAGCTCAGGGTCTGCTGCATCCCCACAGGGAGCTCAGGGTCTGCTGCATCAGGATGACACCTCATCTTCTGAGTGCTGCTGCACCAGAGCAGACACCCTGCTCCATGGGGATATTGAGATAGGGATGATGATGAACACTGTAGACTTTTCAGTTCAAGGGTGTGTCTACAGGTTGCTGGGGGCACTGTACTTTGCTTGGTGGATTCGAACAGGTTGTGTTTAGCCCTTGTCAAGCCTTTCCAAAATGTCCATGGTCCCACAATCCAGTCACTCCCTCCTCCACTCGGTAACAGGGAAGAGGGGATCTGGACACTGGCAACCTTCCAGTTTCAGATTCTCCTATGCCCTTTACAGTGTGCCATCTATGGTGACTGGGGGGTTCGTCCTATAGTTAGGTTTTCAGTAGCACATAATGTCTGCAGCTCTGCAGCTCTGCAGCTCTGCAGCTCTGCAGCTTTCCTTGAGCTGGAAACTCTGAGTCTTTCAGAATACTTCCCTGGTAGAATTCTTCTCCACACACACACCATTGGTATGGCATGTGTGAGATAGCTTCTCTGTGAAAAAGCCAATGTAGGCTTGTTCCTACTTTCTCTTGTCTCTCTATTGGTGCTTTTTATCTTGTGTGAATGTAAGTTGAGCGACTAGAAAGTCAGTTCTAAGAGGGAGGAATAGTTCTTAAGGTAGGTATAAAGAGAAAATAATGTAATATTTATGACACAAAAGCAAAGCGGGGACATTCTCTGGGGAATGAACAAGAACAGCCAAAGAAAAGCAGGCATCAGGAAGAGAAGAGCAGTGAGACAGGGAACAAATTAGAACAAATACAATGATACATGTGTTCTATATGTAACAGAAGTTCTATAATGAAACTCATTGACTTGCATGCTAACCTCAAAAAATTAATGAAAACAGGCAACATACACATCCATACACACGCGCGCGCACACACACACAATACATACATACATCACACAAACACACATTTAACAGAATGGAGGTGCTACTCCCATGATGTTGGTCAGTATCTCTGTCTAGCTACATAACTAATAGGTAGAACACATAGGGACAACATGGCTCATGCTATTCAGAATTAATCCCACCAAATCACTTGCATAATTTTCTCTTCTACTTGTGCCTTTAGATCAGTAGACTAGGTGTCCTGCATCCCAAGGACAGAGACAAAACAATTCAACCAGTGACACCGAAGCCGTCCACTGATCTTTAAGCTACAGCTTTTGTCAAATTCCTCTGGGCTTCTTCACCTGCTGGGACAGCTTGGGTGTGGGGAAAGGCCACCATACTGTGTGGTAGTAAGATGTGCCCATGATGAAGAGCCAGGATTCCTGGTATATAGTGGCTCAGGAAATAAGATAATTACTGAAATCTCTCTTGATGGTTCCTCACATGGTATTTAAATTACATGGTATTTAAATTATACTGAATGGGCAAGTATGAGACATGAAGAAATTCTATTCACCAAGAACAACAGATGTCACATCTGTCAAAAAGTCTAAGCCTACTTGAGTGCTGACTGAAGGAAATACAGAATGGGAAGTAGTTATAGATTGATCATACCAATTGCAGCCTCAATAACAGGCATAACTTATGCCTTTGACTCCCCTTTACAGTGATCTTCAAGGCTATGGATGGCTACTACTCTTCCCTGTGATTCTCTCTTATGTCCCACCCCTACTTCCTACAACGCCCTACTGCTCGACTCACGGCTAGACTCCCAGTTAACTTCTTAAACTTTGCTTGTATGTTAACCCAACTCTGGCACACAATAGACTCTGTCACGTTGAGGTAAGGGATTATTCATAGTAAGATATTCACATTGCTTTACAATGATATATTTGGTGTCTTACCGTTTTCAGAAAGATATTTATTGCCCTTCATTTTTACTTCTAAGTTCGGAAAGGCAACAAGATGGCGGTTTTGCATCTCTGAGTCAGAACAAGGAAATAAAAAGGTTGATGTCAGTCACTAGGACCCTAGTCTTCCCGTTCATAACAAAGTTTCTCATTGTTTCATAATTATATAAGCCATTCTTTCCCCCTTAATCTATAAACACAGACATTGCGAGATAGTCTTTTACTTTATTAAAATATTGGCCATAGTGTTAACAGATAACATATACAGGAGCATTAACAAAATGAGACGTTGAAAGAGTTTATTCAACCTGATGTATTCTCTGACGAAAGCTTATAGAAGCTCTTTTGTCAGTATACCTTGACCTATAGCTCTTTCAACAGCTTTGATATTAACCCTAGTGCTAGGGTTAATATCTGTGATCTTCTGCTAGTTGGAATAAAAATCTCAGACGCACTTATTCTCAAGAACATGCCCGAGTACCACATACCAACTCTGGTAGACAGCTCCTACATCAGAGTGTGGCAAGGCAGCCAGCCAGAAGAACAGGTAGGAAGCCTGCAAATTCAGTATCTTAGTCTCCAGTCTAGGCAGAGAGACTCCTGCTTGACAAGGGGCCACAAAGAACAGGACACTAGAGAGGACAAAGAAACCAAGGAACAAAACACTCATCCAATAAAGAAAAACTTAGGAATTTAGCCACCTAAACCTAGTATCACCCCAAGTCTAGATGCTAAAATATTCTCATAAGAACAAAATCAACAGCAACCAGGGCAATATGTCACCACCAGAGCCCAGCTGTTCTTCTACAAAAAGTCCTGAACACTCTTAAACAGCTCAAGTAGAAGAAAGGGACCTAAAGACCAACTTTATGAAGATAATAGAGGTCCTTAAAAAGGAAATGAATAAAGCCCTCGAAGAAATCAATGAATATATAAACAATGGGAGAAACTGAGTAAATTCATCAAAGAAACATCAGAAAATGCAACAAACAATTAGAAGAACTGAATAAATCCCTTAAAGAAAGACAAGAGAAAAAAAAGCAAAAAATTGACGGAAACGAACAAAACTGTTCAAGACCTGAAAATGGAAATAGAAGCCGTAAAGAAAACACAAGCTGAGGGAATCTTGGAAATGAAAAACCTAAAAAAGTGATCAGGAACTAGAGGAATGCTACACCAACAGAGTACAGGAGATGGAAGAGAGACTCTCAGGCGTTGAAGATACCATACATGAAATATATACACTGGAAAAGGAAAATATTAAATCCAAAAAATTCCTGGCACAAAACAGGAATAAAGGAAGGAGAAAATTCCATACTCAAAGGCTCAGAAAATGTTTTCAACAACATCATTGAAGAGAAAATTTCAAACCTAAAGAAGAGACATCTCCTTCTGTATAGGCATCTTATAAAGATACAAGAAACACACAGAACATCAAATAAACTGGACCAGAAAAGAAAATTTCCTAGCCACATAATAATCAAAACTCTAAACATACAGAACAAAGAAAGAATACTAAAAGCTGCAAGAGAAAAAGAATAAGTAATACATAAAGACAAACCTGTTAGAATTATACCTGACTTCTCAATTGAGACCTTAAAAAACCAGAAGGGCCTGGACAGAAGTACTACAGACTCTAGGGGAACACAGATGTCAGCCCAGACTACTATACCCAGCAAAACTTTCAATTACCCTAGATGGAGAAAACATTTCTCCATCCATTGTGAAATTCTCCATCCATAATAATAATTAAAACAATATTATTTACAAAGTCTGTCCTACAAAAGGTACTTAAATGCTAACCCAAGGGATCTCATGAAACTGAAAAGCTCTGTAGAGCAAAGGACACTGTCAATAAGACAAAATGGCAGCTTGCAGAATGGGAAAAGATTTTCACCAACTCCACTCTCAATAGAGGGTTAATAAACGTATAAAGAACTCAAGAAACTAGACATCAATAAAACAAATAATCCAATTAAAAATGGGGTGCAGATCTAAACAAAGAATTTTTCAAAAGAGGACTCTCAAATGGCTGAGAAACACTTAAAGAAATCCTTAGCCATCCTTAGCCATCCAGAAAATGCAAATCAAAACTACTGTGAGATTTCATCTACACCTATCAGAATGGTTGAGATCAATAACACAAATGACAGCCTATGTTGCTGAGGATGTGGAGCAAAGGGATCCATCCCTTGTTGCTGATGGGAGTGCAAACTTGTACACCCATTACAGAAATCAATGTGGTGATTCCTCAGGAAATTGGAAATTTACCTACCTCAAGACCCAGCTATTCCACTCCTGGGCACATACCCACAGGACACTTCATCCTACCGCAAGGACACTTGCTGAACTATGTTATAGCAGCTTTGTTCATAATAGCCAGAAATTGGAAACAATCTAGATGCCCCTCAACTCAAGAATAGATAAATTGTGGTACATTTACACAATAGAATATTACTCAGCTATTAAAAAATGACTTCATGAATTTTACTGTCAAATGTCAAACTGAAAAAAAAAATCATCCTGAGTGAGGAAACCCAGTCCCAGAAAGAAAAACACGGTATGTACTCACTTATGTGTGGATATTAACTGTTAAGCAAAGGACAAAAGTGAGAATCAGAAGAGCTAGAGCAGTAGAAACTCACTGGAATCAATGAAGACCCTACCTAGCGAGGACCTCTAATAATAGGGGATAGTGAGCCAGAACAGACCACCTTCTGTAACTAGGCAAGGCTTCCAGTGGTGGAACTTTGACTTATAACCTATCCTCCCTACAGGAATCACTGGGACAAAGGAAGAGCAGAACCCTATGCCAAAGGAGGGAGCCCATGCCTTATATTTCAGGGCAGTCCAGGAACTAGAGTCCAGATAGCCAGGAGATGATTTCTAATGATATCCTGTTGTGCTCATAGACTGGTGCCTAGCCCGATCTTCATCAGAGAGGATTTCTCCAGCAGCTGATGGGAGCAGATGTAGATGCCAAACATTGTGCAGAGCTCTGAGAACCCCATAAAAGAGGGGGAGAAGAATTTGGGGGACCCAGGGGGTTGAGGACACAAGGAAAACAAGCCCCAAGGAGTCAACTGACCAGCACTTTTAGAGTCTCACAGAGCCTGAAGTAGCAGACATAGAATCTGCACGGTCCCCAAATATGTCTTAAGACTGTCTGGCTTAGTGTTCTTAAAGAACTCCTACAGGCTGGAGTGTGTGTGTGTGTGTGTGTGTGTGTGTGTGTGTGTGTTGGGGGTTATCTCTGACTATTTTGCCTGCCCTAGGACCCTTCTTCTCCTGCTGGGTTGCCTAGTCCACTCTTGATGTATGGATTTCCTGATCCTGTTCCATCTTGTTGTGCCCTGTTTTAGCAGTAACCCTGGGATGACTGATCTTTTCTAGGGAGAGGGAGAGGTAGGAGTGAGGATGGGGGTAGATCTGGGAGAGAGGGTAGATGGGAGGCTCTGGGGGAGTGGAGAGAGGTGAGGAGGGGTGTTGGGATGTATTATACAAGAGAATAAAAATAAACAATGGCAAAAGAACCTTACTTTCCACAGATTTACATAGAATTGCTTGAAATATCTGGGAAATGATGATGACAAGTCCCCTCGTTGTTCTTACCTTGTTCAGTCTGACATGATGGTATTGAAGGTTCCCACTTTCCATCTGCTTGACATGAGCTCCTTCCATCGGGAGATGTAGGGGAAGAACCTTCACCACAAATATAGAAAACATAGTCTCCATAGGCATAGGTACACATACCGGTGAAATCTCTCCTTTCACTTACGACTTTGAGTTTATCCATATTTGGTGTTGGGCAGCACATCCCTGGGAGATCAAATGAGATGTACATATTTAATCCTATGGAAAGACACCTTTGGATGAAGCTTTCACTCTACCTTATGAAAGTCATTAATAATCACACTCACGGAAACAAGATAAAATGTTACTTTCAGGGGAGAAGAAGAATTACCCAATAGGTATAAAGTTTCAGTTGAATAAATTCTAGAAACCATCCATGCACAACACTGCAGAAATACAGATAACAATTACAAGACTACATGCTGATCAATAGAATGTATTCAATTTTTAGTGTTTATAACCATAATTTGAAGAAAACAAAAGAAAGAAATGTCTATATCAAGATGGCAGAATAAGTATTTGATCATTTCCCTATTAAAATGTATTGTCAGTTACTTTTCTATTTCTGTGATAAGACACCATGACCAAGTCAATGTAGAAAAGAAAGAGTTTAGTTGGACTTATGGTTCCAGAGGACTAGCGTTTTTGATGGCAGAATGAAGGCATGGTGACAGGTGGTTGGAGCAGCAGGTGAGAGCTCATACTTTGATTCATAAGCAGGAGGCAGAGAGTATGCTGGGAATGGCATGGTTATTTTGAAACCTCAAAGCCTTCCCCCAGTAATGCACCTTCTCCAACAAAGCCACACCTCCAAATTGTTCACCAACAGTTCCACCAATCAAGGACCAAGTATATGTTTTAACATATGTGCCTATGGGGACCATTCTTACAAATCACCATATGGGTACCTTGAACTACTATTCATGCATAAAAAGCATCTTCACAGAAGTTAGAAGAATCTGGTAAGAGATCATGCGAATTAGTTTGAGTCTAGTAAAAAAGAAGATACACTGAGGAAGCTAAGAGGGGAAAAGTTGCATGTATCATAGCTTCTCACTTCCACTTCACTCATTCCCAACTTTAAGCACGGCAACAGGGAGAGAGAAACTTTTTGCTTGGAAGAAAGAGATGAAAGTAGACATCTGGCTTAGAACCAGTACCACGCTTGCTTCAGTGAAACCTATAGTTATACAATGTTGCTGGGGCAACTCACCAAACAGGACAAGGAGGCCTTTTCATACATGTAAACTCTGCTAGATCTCAGCAGAGGGAACCACCACCATAGCAAACGCCAACCTGGACAGTGGAACCCCGAGCTTCTGAGCTCAGGTGTATTTATTCTTTCAGAACTTCTCAGGTATTCTACTGATAGCATGTGCAGATCACTAGCAATTAAACAACCCCACAGAAATCCAACACCTTCAAACAATATAAAATACCAAGGCCTATGCATCCTTTTTCCAACATTCCAATAGTGCACAAAAAATTATTTTAAACACAACTAAAAATACACTTCCACATTATTTCCCCATTTCTATATTTAAAAAAAAATTGCTTTACCTCTACAACACAATTTAACACTACACTAGCAAAACCATTTACAAGAGGAATGATCATGAGGGCTGCTAATGAATAGGATCAAATGAAACCAAATATCTATCAAGCTTTTCACATTGCCTTTGGACAGCAGAAAAACATTCAATGTCAACATAACTGGAATTCACTCACAATCTTCTGGGCTCCTCCAATGGACTTGGGTCATTTCTCTGGCTCTGCTCTCTGCAGCACACACAGTTTGTCCTCCAGGCTCTGGCTGGCTCCACTCTACTGCTGCTGTTCTTAGTGGCCATCCCATGGTACTGGAGTCTCCAAAACAGCTGGAATCCCTTAGTACAACTGGGCTGCATTTTCACCAATAGCCTCTCATAGGCTATCTTCATGGTGCCAACCGTCAACTTCTTTACATGACCTCTTGGACCTGGGCCTTCAACTACTACCAAGGCTGCACCTTCATCAGTGTCCTCTCCTGGCCTCTCACAATGACAAGCCTCAGCTGCTCTCCAATGACTCCTTTATGCCTTCAAAACAAGTACCACCTAGATATTCTTACAGTACCAAGTTCAGCTGTCAGCAGGAGATATCTCAGCCAGTTCTGGAAGACAGTTTCTGTGTGTTGACCCTTAGGAAACACTTTCCATATTTTAAGATAGAGTCTGGTTTTCAGGAAAAATAACTAGTCCTTGTCTGCAGTAAGGGTTCCCTCATGGGTGGAGTTCTCATCACCACAGCAGATTTGCAGGGGAAAAAAAAAACTGCTCAGTTTAACTAAGCAGCTTTTTTTACTGTAAGCCCAGGCTTCCACAACAGCGGGAGGTCCTGGGCCAGTGGGAAGAATCTCTGGCTGAAACATTCTGGTGGGTTTGCGTTCTTTCTCACCACCACTATGGGGAAACATATACCCTTCTTCATAGACCTCAAAAACAAGATCTTGAGTTTCACGCACACACAAAAAAGCTATCAGAAAACTCAGTTCGTGAAACAGTATGTTACCACCAGAGGCAGAAGGAAGCAGTGGCTGCATGATCAGGAACAGCAATTGCTTTTCTTGCTCCCAACTGAACTCTTTATCTCTAAGGGCCTCCATTCTGTGGCTCTCACCATGGAGCGTTTTTTCTTCAGTTAGTTATTAATTTTAGAGCCTTTTCTCTTCATAGAGGATTATTTCCTCTCTCTCACTCTCTCCTCTTCCTTTAGGAGACTTCTACTCATTATTTTTGCAAATATATAATCTCTGTCCTCTAGGAGCTGCCCTGAGCATACTTTACTGACCTCTTTGTGGTATGGAGTTTCTTTCTCTTCTTCCTCGTCTCACCATTGGAATAGCTAGTGTTATGTCCTGCCCCACATTGGTGTGCCATTTCTAGTTGTACGTTGCTGTGACAGCTCAGCAAGGAGACAAGGGGACATTTGCATATATGGAAGCCCTGTCTGACCTCTACAGAGGGAACCACCATCATGGAGGTCACAGTGGAACCTCGATCATCTGCTCAGGTGTTTATATTGATTCAGAACTCCTTAGGTGTTCTACTGATACCACACGCAGATCATAAGCAATTAAACCTCCCCCACAGAAATCCAGCACTGAAGACAATACAAAATGCCCTAGACCTAGGATAGCCCTCACCCAACAGTGCATAAAACAATTTCAAACATAACAAAAATAAACTTCCACAACAGAAACCCACTACTAAACAGAGTTCCATGGCCCCTACTTCTAGGTCTAGACTTCAGTATCTATGGATAGAATCTCCATAAACAAAAGAAAATCTGAGACCTCTGAAGGACAAACTCATGTATAGAAACTTTCTTTCTGTTGCCTGCTATAGTATGGGTGTAAGGACATTCTCTCAAGGGTCTATTCAGGTATAAACTTCCAGTGTGACCTAGACTAGTATCAGATTTAGTGACCAAGGGATTATTTCTAATTTTTCTTTCTCAACCTTGAACTACCTTAACCCTCAATCAAGAAAGACTCCAAGGTAGAATAAGGAAGTCAGCTTAAAACTTTACAAACTCCTTCTATGCTAAAATCCAATATAGGCAGAACACAATAGCCCTTGACCCCAGGTTAGTACCTATGGTTGGGCCCATTATTTCCAAGGTACCAGGTAGGGACACAAACAAGTCTTGGGTAGGATATATAATATAGATAATTCCTGGCAGATTGCTGCACTCTCTGGCAAAAAAAAAAAAGAGAGCAAATAACAGGCAGAAACAGAAGACGGAGTCTTGGTCCTTGGTCCTTATCCTGTACTATGCTGTGCTGGTCTTGGCAAGCAATCAACTCCAGGACGATTTAGTGATCTATTGGCCAGGTGACCACAGGACTACCACCTCAGGAATTATCTGTGGCACCTAATTACAAACCAGTGACTGTGAATGAGGATTCTAGGTCTGCCCCAGAAAGATCAATGTTCAAGACCTAGTGTGGATGGACTACCCTCTTTTACACCCTCACCACCCATCCTGAGCATCACACCAACTAAAGTTTGTGACAAGTTTGTCTTGGAGTATCACCGACTGCAGTAACCACTGTCTCAAAGAACATAATGAAATTCTTGAACTTGCTCTATAGCTCAGGCAGGTGTTGAACTTGTGATCTCCCTACTTCAGCAGAAAAATAAATAGATACATAAGAAATGTACACATTCAGAGATACATTTCTTAATATATGTGCCTTATAAAGATTGGATCACTAAGAGAGAGAAGACTGATTAATGAGATTGAGCCAGTAATAAAAATTCTCCTATCAAAGGTAGGAACGGAGCCAGAGGATTTCACTAAAACCATTTCTTGAATTATATATTAAAAAAAAAAAAGTTGAAGCAAAAGGAGTGTTTTTAAACTCATTTTATAAGCTGCTGATTCCGAGTCAGACAAAGACACAACAAAAGTAATAATCCTGGAAAAGAGACACAAAAATCTTCAATAAAATGCTATCAAGCCAAACCCAATAGCACATTAAAAAAGACTATTTGACATTAATTGTTGAGAGTTATCCCAACAATGGAAGGATGGTTCCACACAAACAAATGAACGAATACAGTATACTACATTAAGAAAACAAAATAATAATCATGACGTATAAATGAAAAAAAATTTGATGAAACTCAAAATACTTCCATGTAAAAATCTCTGAGGAAAGTAGGTATAAAAACCATGTACCATATGCAATACGCCTACAGTCAACATGTACTAAAAGGGTAATGGTGAAATATTTCTCTATAGGATCTGGAATAAATATATAATGTCCATATTTAGCACTTTCAGTCAATCTAGTACTGGAACTCCCAGCCACAGCAAAGAAGCAAGGGGAAAAAACATTTTAGGTGTAAATTCATAAGAGAAAGTAAAGTCATCACTGTTTACAGATGACATTATCATATTTACAGAAAAATCCTAATGTCTCAATTAAGAAAGTATTAAGAATATTAAGCAAATTGTACTGGTTAATATTGTCACCTTGATGAGCTCTGGAATCTCCTAGGTATTAAATCTCTACTCATACTTGAGAGATTATCTAGATAGGTTGGCCTCTGGGCATGTCTAGATTAGGTTAATTGGGATAGAAAGACACACCATGATTCTGAGCAACACCATCCTATGCCCTGGGTTCTGGACTGAGTACAAAGTGAAATAAGTTAAGCGCTAGTATTCGAGGTTCTCTAGTTTAAGGTGGTGGACTCCCTCCAGACCTGTAAGCCAAAATAAACCTTTTCTATGTTGCTGTCATCAGGTATTTTGTTTCAGCAGTCGGAAAAGATGATAATATTAAAAATTGGTACTAAGAAGTAAGGTCTTTGCTGCTATCATGTGAGCGTATGATTCTTTGGGTTTAGAACTGGTTTAGGGAAGAACATGGAAGAATTTGAACATCAGACCCAGAGCCCAGTAAACAGAATTTAAAGAACAGTCATGGTGGAGACTTGTAAACGAAAATGTCAGGTGCAGACTCTGGAAGTCAGTTTATGAAGTTTCAAAGGTGAACAACTAACGACTCCATTGGGAACTGGGCTAGAGGCTATTCATGTATTATTCTGGCCAAGAATCTGTCTTCATTCTGCTTGTGTCTTGAGAACTTGAGTGATGCTAAACTTATGGATAATCAGCTAATATCTTTGGTAGACATTGTAACATTCGATCTATGACATGATTAATTATCAGTGCTTTTGTTCAGATCTACATGCACAGACGGGGGGGGTGGATTTAAAAAAGAATATGAAATGTAACAAGGAAAATTGTATATACAAATTTAAAATTGCCAGCAAGGAAAGTGCCTGTTTTGTCGAATATCTACAACTGTTTAAAGGGAACCCAACTCTCTTCAGTGGAGCAATAGGGAAGGCTCCTTGAAAGTCAGACACCACCCATCAAAGGAAGCAATTTGCAAAAAAAAAAAAAAAAATGTGAATTTATGTGAAAAGAGATGTCCTGGTAAGACAATGACGCTCTAGGTGTTCCCTGGTCTAAAATGAGTGCTTAGGAAAGTGACTATAGATCCAGCCAACAAAGCAACAGAGCCCACAATAGCTGTGGTCTCAAAGGCCAGGTTCCATCCCTGACTGACAGCCAAACTTAGCAGCAGTGTCCACATGGCATTTGTTTCAAAAACATGAAAGATGCAACTCTTGCTCAGACGTTTCAGAGAGTCACTGAGACAAACAGTATATAATAAAGTTGTCTCTTCAAGGAGCTCATGAGAGGCCACTGTGTGAAACTTAGAAGAAGAAGCCCTTTGGAGCCCGGATGACTCCATTGTGCACTTCAGATGCCCATCATAAAACTGCAAGATTTACTGTGTTCTCTACGGGGCTTCAGTCTCACTTTAATCCAATAATTGCTTTCTTCGTCGCTGTTCTTCGCTTTTAGGACAGAAATGTTTATTATGTGCTGCTGACTATTAGAACTATGTAACTTATTTATAACTTACTGTACAGAGGCTCACAGTTAAGAGACTGCCTGGTTTCTCTACTTAGATTTTAAACAGTGTTGAAGTTGAAACTGGTAAAACTGATAGAAATTTCTTCTTTTATTTTTGGAGAGTCTAATATAATCACATCATTTCTCCCTTTCCTTTCCTCCCTCCAAATTTCCTTCCTTGCTCTCTTTCAAATTCATTACTTCTTTTTTTTTTTTGAATAATTGATATATATCCTGCTCAGTCTGTATAATGGCATTCATATGTATCTTTTGCAGGTTGACCATTTGGTATTGGATAACCAACTGGTGCGCTCTTTCCCAGGGAAGACTTTCTTCCACTCTCAACACTCCTTAGTTGTCTGTAGTTCTTTATGTAGGGTTGAGGTCTCACAGGCTTCTTCCTATCCCTTTTGGCATATCCTTTGATATTTTTCTTGTTCATCGCATGTTTAGCAGTCATGTTGGTGAGACTTTATGGGTGTAGCCTCTGGCATTACTAGGAGACACAATCTCACAGCACAGAGCCTGATCCTTGGCTCCTACAATCTTTCCACCCCCTCTTCTGCAATGCTTCCTGAGCCTTAAATGTGGGAGTGGTTTTGTAGGTACATCCATTAGGACTGGGCTCAACAACACTGTAGTTTGATTGCTTGTGGTTTTCTGTAACTTAAAGTTGGATTTTATATTTTGAGGTAACCATGAACCTATGGTGGAAAGAGGTAGAAGCTTATGGGTTAAAATTAATGTTCCTGGGTTCTGGTGAGAAGGCTCAGGAGTTAAAGTCTCTTGGTGCATAAGTCTGGTGATCTAAATTGAACCCAGGGGAATCAGTTTTTCCCCTCCACCTTTGTATGGGTTTCAGGAGTTCAATGCAGATCACCAGGCTTGTATAGCAAGAGCGCACACACTGAGAAAAGTGCTGAAAAAACAGATAAGAGGAAGCAGCCAGCAAGCAGTCAGAAAAAATAATCAGTGTAAAATGATAATAAAATTGATGACAGAAATAAACCCAAATGGAATAAAATATAGTATATGACCAAAGGAAACCACTGTCTGTCTAAACTTGTATATCTGTGGGACATATCCCTAAATATTAAGATGAATACATAGCAGGAGACAGACAAAGGGTATTTTATCGTCAGTAGGTAGGGTCTCACTAAAGGAGACTATAGTATCCACTGGGGAAAGGAACACAGCAGCTGGCATATATCTGAAGAATCAGAAGAGATTTGATGGCGGTTATCATTTAAACTAATTTGATTTCTTACAGTGAGAACAGTCACAGCAATAATCAAGATGATAATAGTCACATGGCATTTAGCTTACACAGAATTGAAATGTGCAAAAACCGAAAGTGTTTAGACTGGGAGGTGAGCTAGAGTTCCAGTCTTTCTATTGCCTTGAAAGAGGTGAAGGCACAGCACAAAATAAAAATGCACGCTATATTTTTTATTGTATACTAAAGCAATAAAAGGTGTGTGTGCATGTGTGTGTGCATGCGCATGTACGTGTGTGTGTGTGTGTGTGTGTGTGTGTGTGTGTGTGTGTATGTAGAAAGAGAGACAAAGGGAGAGACACACAGAGAGAAAAGTAAAGAAATGATTAATTCAAAAGAAGTCAAGACGACAACAATACAAAAAAGCAGAAAACATAATATATTAAATATCAAAATTTCAAGGGTATTACTAACTAGACTAGTTACATACTAACCTGCTTTTAAAACATATTTAAAATATTAAACAACAGAAAGCTTAAAACTAAGCCATGCAACACAAACTTAAATAAGCTGTGAGCTATATTGACATGAAAATATAATTCAAAGACAAAATAGCTACAGCCAGACAGGGCCTTTTCATAGCAACAAATGGCTGAATATACCGTCTCAAACATGTGCACATCTATTAATGTCATCCCAAGATACCAAATGGAAAGAAAATACTTTTAAAAACTAAAAGATAAAAGATAAAACTGTCATCAAATAAGTCTTCTTCAACAGAAATTTTAGCACCATCATCACAGAATTAGAACTAATTGACAAATATACAAGACTCAGACATTAATTGCAAAATAATGCATATTTTCAAATGTACAGTGAACATTTACAAAAACTAACCATATCCCAAGTCATGAAACAGGCCCCAAGAAATTTCAAAGACCGTTCTCAATACATTCAATAGATAACTTAAAGATGGATGGAATCAATGGATTTCCAATGTTCAAAGCCACTTACTTTCACATCCTTTAGTAGATGACCACGTCAGGTTCTCCTGACAGGTCACACTCTGGGGCTCGTTAGCAGAATATCGATAGCCAGGCTTGCACTGGTATTTCAATTCCGTCCCAACTTCAAATATTTCATCATTTCTTAAGGGAAATTTATTTACCTCCCAGAAAGCATATGGAACCTCTGGTAACTGAACACAACCATCTGGCCACAAAAAAAAAAAAAAAAAAAAAAGCATGAAAAAATATTTTATTGGAATTGACATCAGGAACAATGAGTATGGCATTTAAAATGACTAACATGGCTTTATTTAGCAAGAGTGACTTCTTGTGATGGCTTTCACATGTTTATGCTTCAGAACCAGCTTCCTGGGCTTCCCTTTAAATTGCAATGACTTTATTCACAGAGGTTGTTTTCAGTGTAGTTATAAGTAACCAACAATTAAAAGGTTAACAGATTAAGCTTGTCTGTCTTTCTTGGTGACAGAATAATTTATGATCCAAAACTGTTTAACAGCTCTCTGACAGCTCTGGCTATAAATGTAATTTAGGTAAAAGTCTCTCTTGCTAGGTTGGTAGATTATATTTTTAATATCTCATGATATGATACAAAACAAAATAAAGCAGACAGAGATGAAGTATGTTCAACAATGAAAGGTTACTTTGATTTGCTCATTGTGACTGACAAACACTAATTTAGAGGACCAGGCTCAATCAAAATTACTAATTTGGAATTGAGACCCATTAAAAATTGTCCAGGCTTTGTGTCTGAGCTATATCCAACTGTCACACAAAGTTGTTGATTTGTAAGAGTCAGCCTATGCTTCATCGTATTTAAAAGATGAATTTTTATATGTCTTCTCATGGGGCAACCACCTGCCGCATAGCCTTCACCTTACCAACAGCATAAGTTGTATTTACAGAACTAATTTTACGTGGGACATTCATATACATATATAACTGCTTACCCAGCTTCCTATCTTACTTGGTCCAACCAATTAGACTAAGTCTCTTCTAAGTTTAACTCCAAATACATTTTTCCTTTATTGATGACTTCTTTAAGACATACTGACTTCTGGATTGTTCTAATTTTCAAGCTTCGCATATAAAATGTTATTTCAAATGAAATGGACCAAAGGAAAAAAAAAATCACACCAGGTCAAAGTGACCAATAGATTCATACAATCTAGCGATTTCTTCCTCTCTCCCTGAAGACCTTCCTGGTTCCTCAGCCTCATTTGTGGCGCCTGATGTAAGCTCCCAGCTATGTGCAACATGAGGTAATAGCGCCACACACAAAAAATGTGATGTCATCAACAAGAGGCCACATCTGTGCGGAGGCTTCGACAAGCTACACCTGTGCAGTTAGAATGTCTAAGACAGACATCTTTAAGAGTCACAGTGTTCTAGATCGAAAGCCAAAACTATCCCGGGATAGATATTTTAGCCTTTTACAAAAATCGTCACCAATCTATTACCTTTCCTTGTGTGTGTGACAATATTCTTGTGACTGGGGCTCTGAAAGTAACTTTAGAGACATCTGTAACAAGTCCACTCATATTGAAGCCTACCTTTATTTACCCTCTGATTCCTTCACCACAGCCTTTCCTAACCTACCTAAAAATATCAAAAAATACCCTTCAGCACGTCTGTTCTGTCGTCAACTCCTCACCTCACCTCCTCTTTCTTATCAAATTCAGTTCAAAAGTTAATTTCAAAACTCTTCATAGACCTCTAGACCTAGTGTCCTTAAATCTGTATCCCCCTCTCTGGTCTGCCTGCTGACCTCATTTACCCAGGCTACTGTTTCACACATGACAGACTGAAACAGGTTATGTCTTCCTGGTGCATAAACGGAGATGTTAGCCTCTGCCCCAGAGCCCACCACCTGACTACCAGCTCGAGAAGGCTGCACCCCAATTCTGTTTTTAGTCAGCTTGAGGAAGCCAGAGACGCAAATTCAACATCCATTACTCTTTATGTCTCCTCTTCTGTTTTCTTTACCTATAAATAAATGCATCCTTCATCTCTTTTAAAAATACAAACAGACGGGCTGGAAATGTTACAGCATGGCTGGCTCTTTTAGGATGCAGGTCACTCAAAAGCCTGATCTCACAGCCTGAGAAATCAGCCCCTACTCTTCACCCATAGCAGCTCTCTCCTAAGGAGAGAAACTTAAGAAACCTGGCTGTGCTACAATTTTACAGCTCCTAAATTTTGGTCCTAAGCAGTGCCTGGCTCCTCCATGCTCCTTGTCACATAAAGGGCCACAGACTATCCATCCATCCACCCACCTATCTATCCTATCTATCTATCTATCTATCTATCTATCATCTAATCTATCTATCTATCTATCTATCTATATATATATATATCATCTATCTCATCTTTCTTCCCTCTCTCTGTCTCTCTGTCTCTGTCTCTGTCTCTCTCACTTTACACAATCCCTCTTAAAGAAACCCCTACTCCAGTTTTTTACCCTACTCTAGTTTTAAAGGGAAGCATTTCCTGTCCTTTAAGGTCTTGTTACACTGTTTCTAATTGATTATACCCCTCCTTTCTAACACTTTCTCTCCAAAGGCCCTTTCTCTTAATAAAGCTGGTTCCTGAAGTTCAATCATATGTCAGCTCCACAGCTCAACAGACCCCCAGTTCCACACCGACAGGGCCCAGAATGTAATCTCACAGCATCCGAGGTAGGACACAGAGGCTTCCTACTTTTCTGGAACCTGACTACCGGCTGTAACCACCAATATGATTTATGCCCTTCTGTTTCTATAAAAATTTCATAAACTGTTGCCTCATTGGAATATGGGATTTGAGAAAACCTAAATCTGTGGTCTCGGGCCATGGTCACTTGTAGCCCCAGAATAAACCATCTTCTGTGTTCCTTGGAGATGAAAGCTGTTTCTTTCATTAGCACCTACCACTGTGTGGGCTCTGGGTACCAAACTGCGGTCATCATGCTTGGTGGTAAGCACACTGACTCACTGAGCCATCTTGCTGACTCATCCTCCTGGGAGACTTTTATAGTAAATATACAATCCATACTACCGACAGAATCCTGGCACAAAAAATCCATAATACACATGAAATAGTCCAAATAACAATAAGAGGTAACTGATAAGAACATCTTACTTCTAGCAAAAAAAAAAAAAAAAAAAAGTTGAGAAAGGTGTAATAAAAATTTGACTTGTGTGATTGTTGCATTAAAGTGGGTTTAGGGAAGGGTCAGTGGGATGGTTCAGTGGGTAAAGGTGCTTGCTATTAAGCCTGAGTTCCATCTACTAGACCCACATGACAGAAGAAGAAAACAAGCTCCAGGAAGTTGTTCTCTGACCTCCACATGTGCACAGTGTGTGTGTGTGTGTGTGTGTGTGTATATACACACACACACAAAATTAATACATAAAGTTTAAAGTGGGCTTGTGTCTATAACAAATCCTACCCATATTCTGGATAATCTTAGATGACAAATACTGCAGTTCCTTCATAGACCATACTCACTGGGATCACATGTGGGAACAGCAGGATACCACTCGCTGTTAGCCTCACAGCGGATTAAATTGTTGCCTCTGAGGATAAAACCCTTCTTGCATCTGATTTCAACAGAGTCTTTGTAAGTGTAAAACTGTCGAACTCCAGAGACAATCTCCCCCCTTGGAATCTGTGGCTGCTGACAGAGGGTTTCTAAAGAAGGACAAGAAAAAACATCTAGGTAGTAAGAGAGAAACGGCAGTCAAGGAGGTTGCAAGGAGATTTGCTACCATTCAGGGAAAGGTGGTTGACCCAGTTCTCACCTTAAAAGGAATTAGAGACAGTTTGTCCCTGGAATCCAGTATGTGTGAGCATGTATGTCCTGGGAACACAGATTCAGGCTTTCCCAAATACCATGTTCCACTGTGGAAGTGGTTTCAGGAGATTCTTATTAGTGACAGAACAAGAAAAGTCATAAATCAATGAGTTACCAAGTGTATTGGTGAGGGCTGCGGGCAAGTGCGCTACAGTGGGAAAACTCTGCTATAGGTTTTAGATAAAATCTGATGATAGTCTTAAAATTTGAATTGATGAAATCTAGGGGTTTGCTACGAATACAAAGATACTGATAGTCACAAGGATGTGAGATCAGACACGGGATGGACAATGGATGACTTTCCAAGGATAAAGATAGCCAGAGATAATGTGGCTCTGGTCTATAACATTTTAATTCAGTTCAGATATGAGTTTATGTCCAGTATGTCCAAGGAAAACACTTAAAAATTACATATTCTCTAGGCACCTTGAAAAACTGAGAGCCATTTAGGCTGGTCATTGTGATAAAGTTGACTTCCTCAATTAAAAAAATAACACAAACCTAGCAATATCTAAATCTTGAAGCCCAAACTCGAAGTCTCTAAATCCTTCCAATACCATGGGATCTAATTTCCAGGATGGTTTTGGTTGTAGATCAGCAACCTATACTGATGGTGTGATGGTCATGGAGGGACAGAGCAATTGAGACCTACCCCTTCCCCTTACAGCAGAGAAGAAACACCACCCCATGTCCCAGTCCTCACCCAGCCATACCCTGTCATTCCCTCCACCTATTCCTCTTCATTCCCCTCCATTCCTCTACAGGGATACAAGGGAAGCTCCTTCTCGTTTGGGTGATGCTGACGGGTGTCTGTCATCTGTATCCTGTCCCCCTTCAAACCGTTCCTTTAGTGACTCCAGCTTTGCCTTCTGAGTGCGTGTTACACAGAGATGTTTTGCAACTGTCGTAACATGATACCACCTTGGACCCTTCATCTCATGGTTACCATGACAACTGGAGCAGCATAATACAGTAGTAGTAGTGATGGAGCTATTGACACGCTCAATTAGAGGGTCACAAGACTCACTGGAGATTCCAGCTGTTGCTCCTGGGTCTCCTCCAACTCCATGTGATCTTAAGAATAAATTAGAGTATATAGGACGTTAGAGATTAACTGAAAATAGTACTGCATGATTCAGCTTCCATGAAGTCGCCATCCAGAATGGGGTGGGACTTTGTGGTGTTGCAGCTGTTCCGGAGTACCGGTGCTCCTGTAAGTAACTCCTCACCAGCACTCTGTAAGTAACCACTCCGTAGGTTTGCCCGATTAGATCATTAGTCTCGCAAGCTGGTCGTTGGTGAAATCACATTTTGTTCTGACAATTGGTGCCCATCTGGGGTGAAAAGACATTTGTTTGTACAACTCTCTTACACCCAAGGCCCTTCATCATCTGACTCTTGCCAACACTGTAAACATTTCCAGCCTCGGCTTCTGTTTGTTCTCCTTCTACAGTCCTCTGCTGTGTTTGATTGAGGAAGTTTTGCCGTTCAGGCATGAGGATTATCTAAACGATGCCGGCTACCGTGTAAAATGTGAGTTTGCGTAAGAAGTTTCCCAGGGTAACAACGCAGTGAGAAAGATCTTGCAGAAAGTTTTCCCTATAAGACGCACAGGGTTGTAACGTGGGTTATTATCACACAGTCCGGACCATCTTAGTGAGTGTAGCGTGCTGGCTGAACAGATGGATTACTTCGTCATTACAATCACGAGTTCGATCTTTAGCTGCTGTCATTGCCCTCCGTGCACGCATCTTATTCTTATAAACAAATGAGAACAATTTAGAGTAGAACTCATCCCCATGACTTACTTTCGCAGGAAGGAGGGCTTGGGCTCCAAACTCCTATCGTCTTGTTCACCACGGTGCAGACAATGGAGGCATTGCCGATGAGCATGAAGCCGGCGTCACAGCTGTACATGACCGAGGAGCCATACGTGTAGAGGTCTTCTTCTCTGCCACTGTGCTTCCCGTTGGGGATGGCTGGAGGGTTCTCACATGTGACAACTTAGATGAGGAAGGGGAGAGAAAGGAGCAATCAGGAAGGGTGTCGTTGCGGATCTGAAATTCTGTCAACTGCAAATGGAGAGGGTTCAGGAGGCAGTGGAGGCCCAAGGGGTTAGTACATGATATGGTGTAAGTGTCATCAGGTCAGAAAACAAAACAAAACAAACTTTACTTACTTACACATTCTGGGAGAGAATCACTCCAGTCAACTCCTTTACCTTGGATCTCACACCGACTGGTTGTTGAGCCAATCAGAAGATATCTGAAAGACAGGTCAAAGGTTTATCTGGAATCTTATTTTAGTCTACTCTAATAGCAATTGGACACAAGGTTTCGAACAAATACAATTTTATTTATCATTTTAAGGTAAAACAGTTGATTTTCTACTGACCACTAGTGACCGTTAGAGTCAAATTGCAGTTCAGTTCATCATATCAAGCGAAGGATCGTGCTCTCATCCTGAAACTTCTTTCCTCCATACATGATCTACTATTAAGTTTTCTAAGGGCTGTATAATTCAACCAAAAAAACACATCACAAGTTTTGTAGATCTAATTGTTTGTTTTTTTAAACTAAATACAACTTAATAGAAACTTAGAAATGAAGCAAATCTTTCCCCAGAACAAATGTTTGAAACTTTCACCACACATTAGAGCTCACTTCGTCCTCAAAGAATAGTTTGGTACGCATGTGTACATGGGCCTGATTGCTTCACAGTTGCATTACACTGCAGTTAAAGGCGGGAGAAAAAAAATCACGAAAAACCCACCGCCATGCACCAGACATTCTAAACTCCTCACACCTATCTTGTGACTACCATTTTGTTCTTTCTTTCTTTTTTCCTTCCTTCCTCCCTCCCTCTCTTTCTTCCTTTGTTCGTTCCTTCCTTCTTTCTTTACTATTTATTGTGCTGAAAGTGAAACCCTGGACCTAACACTTGCAAAAGAAGTTATCTAACAGGGAGCCACATGACAACCCCTTCTTAACCATTCTTTCCTGAAGAAAGCATGAAGATAATTGTAGCTAGTAAGAAAATCTTCCCTTCCATGACTGCAGGAGCCCAAAGTTCAGCCAACTCATCCATATTCCACAAGATCAACCCAGAAGCCCTTCTCCAAGAGAGATAGGCTACCAAAGTCTCCACATTCCATGAATCTCAAAACCTTAAACGTCACATCCATGCTGAGGATTACAAAGTGTCACTTCCCAGGGTGGTTTAAAAGATCCGTGAAGAAAAAACTTCTGGTCAAAATAAAATGAAATCTCTAGCTTGGGTGGAGACCAGCCATTCCAAATGGAACAAGTCAACCCTTGGCTGATGGACCACCTCTAGGAAAGTGGGCTCATCTTCAGCCATGCAAAAGAGACAGGAAGAATGATTAGTCCTTTAGTGAGATGATGCTTTTCCTTCCCAGAATTCCCACCCCTTGATCATTGCCTTAAAGAACACAGCCATGCTGGTTTATAATCCTGCCCACTTGTCTGAATTACTCAGAAAAGGATATCTTTCCTGTCCTTTCAATCTCTGCTTTAAGTGTGTGCTTCCATTAACATTTCTGGCTCCCCTGAAATTTCGCACTTCCTTCCTCTGTCTCTAAATCTCCTCTACTCAAGAAGTGGCTCTTTATCTGTGATGTGTCTGACATCCACGCAGGCTTGAACAGCACCTCCTCCATCCTCCTCCTCTGGGGAGCTGCTGAGATTTATTTAATAGTTTACCTGCCCTGGTGTGTTTTCCCCTTGAACTCTAATAAAACTGTCTTTGAGCTTCCTGTTGAGTCCACTGGATTTAGAACCCCAAGAGGGAACCCTAATTTCTCCTGTATCATCTGGTAACTACAAACGGATGCCACACAATTCTAGTGATTGTGTTAGGAGTCAAATCTGAAACAAAATAAGAATGGTTCCTCTGCCAGGGAAGTTTCCATTATAATCATCATTATTGTTGTTGCTGTAAGATCCTGATTCTGTCATTACAAAGAGGAGAGCCTAACAAATTACCCCTTCCTTTCCTGATTTCTGTCCTGCATCCCTACCCAGATGACACAATGTTGTCTGACTTCAGAAAGCTCTGCAACTGCTCAGGCTGATCCTCTGAGAGGAAAGACAGACACCATAGGAAGGTGTGTACATGTAAGAGAGGCGGGACTCTCAGAAACTTGATGCTTTCTGGAAGAGCACGGGCTCCATGCAGAGTAACACAAGGCAAGTGCTCTGGAGGCGGTAGGAACAGGGAACACTTTTGCAATCAGCGATTCAGTCTCTATGGTCTGGGCTGTGGCCAGAGATCTTTGTCCTCTTTTACTCTACCACCTCGATAAAAATGTAGTGTTCCTGATTTTCGCATGTGAGCCTAGTCATCAGAGGCTGTTGCAGATCATCAAGGTCATGCAGGTCATCAAGTGCATGCCCAGGCTGTTGCCCATCTGACCGGCATACATGTCCATGAGCTTGCATGAGGAGCCTTGTGCCTTTGTGCAGAATTACACGTTCCTGGTGTCCCAGATGCTCATTCAGTTGTCCATGGAGGCAGTAGTGGCCAGGCTGCTATCCAAGCTGAAGATCCGGTTGCCGATGGTGTCTGTGTGGCCTGTACCTACAATCTTAACACTTCTCTCATCATTCATTCATTTAATGACAAGCTACAAATCAAGCAGTGCATAATAGGTGCGTAATTGTTAATCCTTGTAATTCATAATCAAGACAGATTATGTAAACTATTTTGGCACTTGATTTGAATTTTCTGGTTTTAAAGCGTGGCACACCCTTAGAAACCATTTACTTTACAGTCGCTGTCTCATCATGCTTGCTCTTGACAACACTATCTCATCATGCTTGCTCTTGACAAGTCCTACTCCTTCCAAGGCATTAAAAATGTCCATTTACCCTGAATTTCAATGAAGAGTTTATGAATAAAACGCTATCCATCAGAGCGGAGAGACGCCTTGAAAGAAAAATACACTGTGACCAAGTGAGTCTATTTTGAGAATGAAATTGAAGGTTTAAAGGTAAGAAAGAGAATTTTATATTGCATTATTACAACCTGAATGTGAGTGCCTGTCCCTCATATTTACATGGTGTGGCCAATTTCTTGTGTATCTGCCTAAGGAAGTAATCATGATTCATGAGAATGGCGTCTTAAACCCAGAAAATTTAAGTCTTTACAATAAAAGAAGCCAGGCCAATAAAACGTGAAAAAATGTTCAACATCACTAGCAATTAGGGAAATGCAAATTAAAATGACACTGAGATTTCATCTCATCCCAGTGAAAATGGATATCATCAAAAAAAGAAATAAAATCAAGGCTGAAAATGCAAATAATAAAGGACCTTCACACACTTATGGGAATGTAAGTTACCCCAGCCACCATAGTAATCAGTAGGAGTTACCCCCCAAATTAAAATGAAACCTATCTTATGACCCAGCTATATCACTACTGGGTATTTACCCAAAAGTCTCTAAGTCAATATATTACAGAGATGCTATTATATGAATGCTTAGTGCATCATTTATTCATAACAACTAAGTTATAGAACCAACATAGATATCTAAAGCATGAAGAATCGATAGACAAAAAGTGCCACATATACTTAAAATAATTTTTTCAGCAACAAAGATTAAAATTAGTTCATTTTTAGAAAAACAAAATGCAACCAGAGATTATCAGATTGAATGAATGAGGTCAGACTTAGATAAATATTACATATTTTCTCTGTGCCAATTGCCTACATTGTTTGGAGGTTTATGGTACTCTGCTCACCAATACTCCAGAAGAATTAAACAATTCTGGGATTTTTATTTGTTAGCCTGTAGTGTCTCATAAGGGCTTTCTGACACTGTTATAGGCAACTCCATTTAAATTGTTTGTATATTTCAGGAAGCTTCTACAGCAGGAAGTTTCCATTAATCATTTTCTGTGTTGGCTATCTTCCACCTTACTCCTTCTGCTACCCTGTCCTCCCACCTCCCTGGAGACTTTTACCCCCTTCAAGCTACATGCACTCTATTCTCTTATTTAAGAAAATCTCTTAAAACTATTCTGAAACACATGGATACACACAAATGAAAAATTAGGCCAGAGAAGTAGACATAGCTAGCACTTGACTACAAAGACAGACTAACACAGTACATTTATTCTTCTAAAGGTCATTTAAAATTTAGTTGATCAAAAGAAGAAAGTTAAAACCAACTTAAAAGTTATATGGGGGAAAAAAGTAAATTACTTCTAAAGAAATACTGGCAAATGATATCACACAGTATCAAACTCCAAGATCAGAACTAAAACCGGAGAAGGATACCACATAAAAGAATCTAGGGACCAATGCCCTTGTTGGACATAGGTAAAATTTATTCTCCATAAAACATTCGTAAATGAAATTCAAGGACACATTAAGAATATTCTACCCTGTGGCCACATTAGTTTCATTACAGGAATGAAAGATTAGTTCAACATACACAAATCAATAAATGCGATTAAATGCAGAAAGGACCTAAGAACAGAAATCATGTATCATCTAAAAAGATGAAAAAAAAAATCTCTTGACATCCCTTCATAATAAAAGACCCTCAAAAATAGGAATACAAAGAACATATTTTTTTTACAATAAAGCCAATATATGGGAGATCTGTAGCCAACAATGTACTAAATGAGATTAAAACAAAATCAAGTCTGTTAAAATTAAGAGCAAAACAAAAGAATACACTCTCCATTAGTGTTCTCCATGGTGTTTAAAGTCCTAGATACAGCAACAATGCAAGACAAGGAAATAAAAGGAATGTAAACAAAAATGAAGAAGCCAAAGTATTCCTGTTGGCAGATAATATGATTTTATTCTTAAAAGATGCAACCAAACTCTACCAGAAAACTCTTAGACCTAACAAGGATGTTTGGTAAGTATCAGAACACGGTAGTGTTATGTTTCTGTGGCATCTCAGCAAGGAAGACGGGGAGGTGCTTTCACAGGTGCCAACTCTGTCAGACCTCAGCAGAGGGAGCCACTGTCCTGGCCAGCATCACACTGGACAGTGGAACCCTGAGTGTCGAATCTCAGGGATTTTTATTGATCTTAAACTCCTCAAGTGTTCTATTAATAGCATGTGTAGATCATGAACAATCAAACATCCCCCACATAAATCCAACACCTGCAGATAATACAAAATGTCAAGGCCTAGGTAGCCCTTCCCCCAACAGTGCACAAAACAATCATTTTATACATAACTAAAACTAAACTTCCACAACAGAACACAAAATCAAATTGCAAAACCCAGGAGGTTTCCTATAGACAAATAGTAAATATGCCAGGAAAGAAATCCTATTCACAACAATTCTTTTTTTATTTTTTTGAGCATCCTAGCAATAATCTTACCCAAGAAGTAAAAGACCAAAGCAATGAAAATTTTAAAGCTCTGAAGAAAGAAATTGAGGATGAACTAACAATGGAAAGACCTCACATGCTCACGGATTGGCAGAATTAATATTGTCAAAATGGTTGTTTACAAGTTATGTAGTGGTTTAAATGAGAATGGCACCCAGCGGCTCATGTGTTTGAATAATTGATCCCCAGCTGGTGAAACCATTTGGGAAGGATTGGGAGGTGTGGCTTTGCTGGAGGAGGTGATCACTCGGGGCATGCCTTTCTCAGCTTGCTCTTTCTGCCTCATGTTTATGGATTAAGATGTGAGCACTCAGCTACTGTTCCAACACTACATCTGTCTGTCTGCCATCATATTCCCTGCCATGATGGACATGGATCTGAAACTGTAAGCCCCCAATAAAATCTCTTCCTTATGGCCATGGTGTCTCATCACAGCAATAAAAAGTAACTAACACCAAGTATAATGCAATTCCCACCGAAAACACTATTCATCACAGAAATAGACAGGCAGATACTAAAATGCATATGGAAGCGTGAAAGACCACACAGCCAAAGCAGTGCGAGGAGTGTCACAGCAGCTGACTTCAGAGCCACAATAACAAACCCATAATGAAGTAGCACACACATAAACCTATACAGCTTTAGCTGCTCAATGTTTGACAGAGTTAAAAAAGGAAAATAAATATCACTGGAGAAAAGCCAGGCTCTTAAAGAATTGCTGCTAGAGAAACTATGTGCCCATTTGCAGAGGAATGAAACTAGATCCCTACTCTCTCTGTGTGAAATTCAAGAAACAGAAGACCTGAACTGGGGGGGGGGGGGGTTGGCGGGGGGGGATGGCTCAGTGGTTAGGAACACTCACTGCTCTTCCAGAGGAGTGTAATTGTAGACCTGAACTCTTACACTGCAGAGGCAAACAGAGAGAACATACTTCAGATGAGAATAGATGAAAGACTTTCTGCAGAATGACTCCAATGACTCAGAAAACCGTCCCATGAATTGACAAATGGGGTTGTATGATGTTAAAGAGCCTCTGAACAGTGGCAGCAACAATCAGCAGACTGAAGAGATAGAATGGGAGAGAATCTTGTACATATTAAAGGGGATTCATATCTATAAATGGGAAAATGAATTAGTCTTCAAAGGACTAAATACAAATAACCAGTAGCTGCTGGAAAGCATGTTCAGCATTCTTAGCCATCAGAGAAATACAGATTCAAACTAAACTAAGATTCCATCTCATCCCATTTGGAATGCCTATTATCAAGAAAACCAACAATAACAAATGCTGGTGATGAAGTGGGGAATAGGAATTCAGACTCTTCTGGTGAGAGAGGGTTAACTAGTTCAGCTGCTAAGGAAGAATGGCTCAAGAGACAAAGGTTCTCATACTTAAAACTAGAACCCCCCTTCTTACCCAGCTATTCTACGTCTGCATATAGGCCCCAGGAACTCCAAGTCAGTACCTCAGAAACACTTGCACAGGATATGGAATCAGTCTAGATGTCAATCAACAAATGAATGGATAAGAATGCATGGTGTGTGTGTGTGTGTGTGTGTGTGTACAAATGATTGAGTTTTATTCAGCCCTAAAGATTGAAATTATCTCATTTGCAGGAAATTATATTGAAATGAGGAGCATCATGTTAAGCAATATAAGCCTCCTTTAGAAACACAAATATCTCATGGTTTCTTTTCTCATGTTCAGAGTCTAGATTTAAACGGATACATATGTATGTATATATACATATATATGTACGTATATATACACACATATATGTATACACATATATACATATATATACACATATGTATATATATACATACATGTGTGTATATATATACATATGTGTATATATATATATATATGTGTGTGTGTGTGTATATGCATATACATGATAGAGGGATGGATATGAGGATGGGGAGGAGGAAATAAATGTGAAAACCAGAATTATAAAAATAAAATAACATAAAAAGTCAGGAACTTACTGTGAGTATATATATATATATATATATATATATATATATATATATATATATATATATATATACCAAAATTGAATAGAAAGCCTCAAAGTAGACCCAGATATATTCAAAAGTTAAGATACTATTTTAAAAGGTTTTATCTCATATTAGTGAAATAAATGTTGACTTCTTAGAAAACATTTGATTATATTTTATTTATTTTTTATTGGGGGAGGTCATGCTTCTGTGGAGCTTAGAGGACAGCTTGTAGGAGTGAGTTCTCTCCTACCATGTCGGTCCTTCAGACACATTAGAAGAGGGCATAGATACAAATATGCATGAAAATATCATAAAGAAATCCACTACTTTTGGGGAAAAGGACTCTGTAACACCAAGTTCTCCAGAAAATATCATCATAAACTTAAATATAGAATATAAGCCTACAAAACGTTCTGGAAAAAAAACTAGAAGCACACAGGGGAGCAATAGGTGTATCTTTGTACCCAGGAAATGGTGGGGTAGAGCTGTGCTCCACTACCCTGAGTGGGGGTGGCAGCCCCATGAGGTTCCCTGTGAGGTTTTATCCACATGGTGCCGGAAGTACTTCTGGTTTCCTGTGCAGGGTTTCTGATGTGGCTCAAGATACAGGTAGCTTGTGCCTTAGGATCTACTGGGAAAGGTAGGTCTGAGGGAAGACTTGATGATGGACATCTCATAAAAGAAACACTGCTGAACTGGATCTCACCAAAATTACCATCCTTGTCTTCCTAAAAGATCTTGTGAAGAGGATGAAAAAAAAATGCAGTCTGGGAGGGAACTGCGAGACTCACACATTAAGTGATGAACTAGAATCTAGAATCTGCAAAGAATGTAAGCATGAAAGGACATCAAACAGTCCCGTTAGAAAGTGGGAGAAGATGAACAGGCATTTTACTGAAGTATGCACCACGTGGGGGAGCAGCAGAGGAAATCGGGTTCAAGACCGTTACATCCTGCAGAAATGCACGTTTGAAGCCCGATGACGTCACTGATTTTCTAACCATGACATACCATAGCACAGCTAAATGCTGCTGTGGATTATGAGGTGACTCATTCATTTTTCAGGTGGGAATGTAAAATGGCACTTAAGAAAATGAGCGAGCTTTTTAAGGTTAAACATTAAATTGTTAACCTAGGAATCCAAGAGCTAGAATCCCCAAGTTCACACCAAAAATAAAAATTGATGTATGAGTCATTGCAAAGGTTTCTCAACTCAAATGTCCATCAGTGGAGAAAGAGTGAAGCAGATTTAAGGCAGTAAGCCAGAGAAAATCGCAGGTGTGCATTATAACTTTGGTGGATGTCCAGAGAATCACCCTGCGCATTAAAGCAATCTCAAAAGGATACACACTACGTGATTCTATGTATAGAACAGTCTTGAATGATACGATTGCAGGCACAGAGTGTCAGAAGATGACACAAGTCAGGAAGAGGAGAAGGGAGGCTGTGTGTAGGAGACAAAGCACTAGCAGTTATAATGATGCTCTCCATCTCTGGACTGTGGCAATGGTCACAGGAATGCACAGATGTGTCCAAAGTTATACAGCAGTATGCATGTGTTCTCACAGATGAGTGCATGTGGAGCAAGTGAACTCAGTGTGTGCAATAGGTCGCATTAGCTCTCGTTTTCTGGTGGGATACAGAACTATATCATAGGAAATATAACTTTGAGAGGCAGTGAAAATGCACATGAAAAACTTCTTACTATTATTTCTTACAAAACAAGTGGTTTAAAAGACTATGGTGAGGGTTTGGTTTTATCCCCTTAATAAGCAAACATTCTAAACATTGATATTCACTCCAAGAGGTGAGTTGGAAGCTAGTCTTAGAAACAGACATTTGTTAACATTATAAAACCTTAACCATCTATGAAGAGTCATTTGACAAACTTCATCAAAATGTCAGTGTCTTTTGTATAGAGCAACCATTCCCTTCCTGGAGATTTACCTTTTAGAAGTATCTGTATATACATACGTCATGCCATATCTAGGGAATAATTAATCAGAGAATTGTAACAGCGTGAGATTGGAAACACATAAAAGTCTGTTTTCAGGGACCATTGAACAAACTGTGATAAGCTCTGCTATACAATGAAAACTTTCATTTGCTGTAGTATGGCTGTGGAAGATCTCCCAAAGGCTCAGGTGTTGACGGTGTGGTCCCAAGCTGGTAGAGCTACTAGAAGGGACAGAAAATTTAGACTCTGGGCCTAATGGGAGTATGTAGGTCAGTGGTGTAATGCCCTTGAGGTTAAACCTTTGTAACTCTTTTTGTTTCCAAGACACCATGGGGTGAACTGTTTGTTTCACCATGACGATGGTACCCAGAGACTATAAACCAAAGCTTCTAAAGTTGTGGGATGAAGTCAGCCTTTCTTCCTTTTAAATTGTTAGTCACAGGTACCTTGTCACGACACTAGAAAATCAATGCCATGCCCCTAAACACGTAACACAGACTTTGTATGAGCAAACAGTGGGAAAGGGGGGTTAAGGATCCTGGGTATATGTTTATCTTCATGATATAATTTATGACTTAACAAAATTTCATTCTCATGGTTCTGGAGGCTGGGTACCTCAGTGGTTGAGTTCTGGTGGCTTCCCTTTTTGCAGAATGATGCAGAAGAAAGAAGCATCCGCATGCATCTTCTTTTAAGGGTGGAAAAAAATCTACATCCGAAGACCTCATCTCCAAACACATTGCAAATGAAGATATGAGTTTGGGTAACAACAAGCTACATTCAGCATAAAGCAATATAGTTAAGAGGGGGGAAAAAAATCAAAGTTCAAAACAGTGTGGTAAGTCAGGTGACCGTGTATAAAACGGGGTAAAATGTTTGGTAAAAGTATCTGTACTCAGCTGTGTTCACATAATAAATGAAGAGACAACCACAATGGATTAACGGGACTGAGTAGACGTGAGCACTTTCTAGATGTACTGATACAGAGTTTTCTTCTTAAAGCATGAATGTGTTAACTCCTTTAGAAATTAGTTAACAGAAAAGCATTGCTTCTGACTTGCCTTATCCTTACTCACCCCTTTGCGCAGCTGAACTCTATGGTTGAACCTAAGAAAAGATCAGACATGACTTGCACTTTCCCATTGACCAGCTCGCCTGGGTTTCTGCATCGTCTCTCTGGAAGCAAATTAAGCCGATAATTAGTGGTTTGGACTACTCACAAGATATAAAATTAAGGAGGTGAGTGGATGTACTTTTGGAAACCAGTGTTGGATTTTTCTCAAAGAACTAGAAATAGGACAACCGAATGACTCGGCTATCCCACTCCCGGGCACACGCTCCAAGCTTTCTGTCTTACTACAGGGATGCTGGCACACCCGTGTTCACTGTCACCCTATCCACAGTGTCAAGGAAACAGAGTCAACCCAGGCGCCCACCAAATGATGAGAGGAGAGGGAAAGTGCGGGACCTAAACACAGAGGAGTATTACTCAGCTCAGAGAAAAATGAAGTCATGAAGTTGTGGCTAAATGGATGGGACTGGGAAAAACAACGCATGCGGGTGCCAGCTCCAAATCCTCTGTCATGTGCGTTTAATCTGAAGTACACCATAAATCTGGGCTACTCTTGGTCAATTCATAACTGTGCAAAGTGCTGAGAATGTTAACTGTGAGTGCTCAGTGACAGATGGATCGTTTATACCAACCCACAACCCCACCCTTTACGGCTTAGGGAACACCAGGAAAGAAAGGATGTAAGAACTGCAAGACAGGGAAGAGGACTGTCAAATTCTGTTCTCTGGACGTGACAGCTGTTGCACATATGAACTTATAGCAGCTATGGCTACCTGCACGAGATTACACAAAATTCCAGTATGGAGTTGGGAAGGGGCTCCCTGTGCTCCAGCCAAGCTGAGGGAACCAGTTGATGGCTACTGAGGAAGGGGGAAATACGTTTCTTTGCGTGGTGTCCATTGGTATATTCTCATGCCCCAGTCCATGACCCCACACACACGCACAGAAAGATAGCACAAATGGGACTCCCTGCATTATAGAAAAGGAAAGACGACATGAAGTTGAGAGAGAGGAGGGAAGGACTGGGATGGATGTGATCGAGATGCCGTGTATCCATGTACAAAATTTAAAGAATAAAATAAATTTAAAAGGCTACTTAATTAATTTCAATTTCTGCTTCCAGATAGCTCTAGTGATATATTCCAATGCTTGCTTGTTTTCTTGATTCATTGAATTGTTATTTTGAGGAAAAATTAAAAAAATATATATAGCCATTTTTTGTTAAACATCTTAAAAAGAGAAAAAAACTGTACTCAGTTTCATTTGGTTGCTTAAACCACTAATGTAATTTGGAATATAAAACATTGGTGAGTTTTATACATGACTATATAGTCTCAAAAATGTTTACCCTTGGTCACAGACAGAAGAAAATGGAAAGTAGACTTTAAATCCTCAGTGTTATAAAAATGGAACGTGGTACATCTCCAATCCCCTTTTTCCAAATAGTACAGTGAATGTTAATCTTTTCAAATCATTATTTTATTCATTTCTGTCCATGTGTGTATGTGTGCACACGTTGTGCACAGGCGCACACAACCATACATAAGGAGGCTAAGAGAAGGCATCAGAATCCTAGGAGATTGGGTGATAGGCATTGACTGGACACCAGGCTTGTTACAGGGGTTCTGGGATCTAACTCTGGTCCTTTCAGCTGCTGAGCTATCTCTCCCGTCCCAGGTAATATTAATTTTTAGCACAATTTTATTTAAATGTTTTCTTTAGACTAGAGGAATTTATTGCATTTCTTTGAGAACTTTCTGAGAAGAAAACGTATAGTTGAGACAACATGTTGATACTCACTGGCGCAGAAGACGTTGTAGACCCATGAGCCACTGTAATCACAAGTAAGGTGGCTTGCATTGATTTTCTTGAAGCCACGATGGCAGCTATATTTCAGAATAGTTCCAGCTGGGAAGCTTGTCTCAAACAACTGGTTGATCGGAGAAGCAAATGGCAAACTGGGTGGAGGTCCACAATCACCTGGACACCAAATTACAAGGAACACCAAAAGCTGTATCTTGATAGACAGAATTTCAATGTTTAAGTAGTAAGGTTTACAGAACAAGGATCAGGCTTCTTCATCATGACTCCCACTATCCCAAAACTCAATGAGCACAATAGGTGATCATTGGTGAGTGCTTCCTGAGAATAATAATAATAATAATAATAATAATTAATAATAGTGCAATAAAAATTTCATCTACCCTTCCCTAGTCAGTAATGTGGCAATTTCATAATTTTCTGATTGCTTAAATCTGCCTGCTGAAAATATGCTCATCTATGTCATGCCAAATAATATTTCTCCCTGCCTTGGTAAAGACATATTATGTAGGATTAACTGTTTCAGAAGGGTAAGAAGGAAGGGAAGGTGGCATTTTATTTATTTTCTCCTTGAATTTTGTATAGGTTGTGTGCTTTAAAAGCTCTTCAAAATCACCACAATGTGGAGACTACATTAAACCCTTTTAAAAAAAAAAAACTTAACCCTATTTCCCTAGTAAGAATTAAATAAAATACCTTCCAAATGACCCAGTGGGATTATCTGTATCTATTATACATAAATCATCACTAAAACAATGGTGGCTTTTTTATGGTCAGACTGGCAGATAGGATATATTTATTTCGGGTCATAAGTGCTTTGAAGTTAGACGATTTGTAGATACCTTTAGAGGAGCGTCTAAAAGAATATCACAAGAATATATGAAACCATATTTAGTCAGGAGTATAGAAAATTTCCCTAAATCTCAGGATATCTCACATAACCTACAAAGTAAATGGATATCCACTAGACATTGCTTAAAGCAGGTATGTGATGGACTCATGGTTGGTGACATCTGGCTTGTCTCCCTTCCATTACTTACCAAGAACAGGAACCATCAGAACAGTGGCCAAGGTCATTTGGAACAGAGTTGAATGAGAGGTTTTCCACAGCTCAAGGAAGGACCAGGCTGTCATTATCCCTTTTCTATGGAGGGCGGAGCTCTTGGTGAGTGTATGTGAAGCTCTTGGACAGTACACGATCTGATGCCTTTCCAATATGCTTCTACCAGGAAAACTCAATAATCCTTGGTCTTATGCTTGTCATAAAGCACTAAAAATGACATAGGAACTATCTTCAAAGGTATTATAATTGAGTATATATGAAAATATATTAAATACAAATATTTACAGCATGTCACAGCTTCAATTGACATAATATACCCCAGAAACTTACCTAGAAGAGTAGTTAATTCCGTATGGAGAGACAGGCCTTCCAGAAGTGGTTTCGTATATGGTAAGTATTGCTATCAAATCCAGAGTTGTGGGTACAGAATAATGTGAAAATCAAATGTAGACATAGCAGTAACAGTGAGAACGAATAATTATCTCTTGGAAACTATAGTCAACACTTTGACTAGTTTAGAAGGTAATAATTTTAGATAAGAAGGTATTGATTAAAGATAAGCACATTAGGAGATTTGATTGGGTTTTCAGTACCAAGATTAGAAGTTTGTCCTCAGTAGAGAAGAGCCACCTTTGTGTAATCTCTGAGTAACACGAGTACTGTTTTTCCTAAGATCACTATGGCATGTGTTACATGGTAGAGAGAGAGGGGGGGGTGATGGTAGGTTAATTTAAAATGTAAGTGTACTGAGCATCAACACACCCAGTTTAATAAAACAAGTATCACCTGATACACAGGCACAGATCACTCTCACACAATGTTAGTGGGTGATTCAATATGATTCTCACTAATAGATATCTATACAATGAACCATGAAGAAACATCAGAGTTAAAATGACATTGTAGATAATGAGGATTTGATAGTCCATAAAATATTCCACTACCAGCCACAGGACATACATTATTCTCAGCAGCCCATGAAATATTCTCTAATATAGAACATGTTTTAGGTCAGCAAACAAGGCTTTACACATGCCAGAAAACTGAAATTATTTCTTTGTTTTTTTGTTTTTGTTTGTTGGTGTTTTGTTTTTGGTTTTTTTTTTTTCCAGACAGAGTTTCTCTGTTGCAACTCTGGCTGTCCTGGAACTCACTCTGTAGACCAGGCTGGCCTTGAACTCATGAAGATCCACCTGCCTCTACCTCCCGAGTGCTGGGATTAAAGGCATGCACCACCACTGTCCTACTGAAATGATTTCTTACATACCATCTTATCACAATGCAAAAAACACTAAAGCTCAACAGCATGAGAAATAAACAAGCTCAAGGAAATCTACCAACGTAGTATCAAATGGTCAACTGTTCATTGAAGAAATCAGAGTGAAAATTGAAAATTCCTAGAATCAAATGAAAAAGAGAAAACAACATACCAAAATTGAATAAAATGGCAACAAGAGGGAAATGTATATATAAAATTGCCTCCATAAAATCAGAGGCTGTGCCAAGGCCAGCCAGTCAAAGCAACACAGTTCTCTTGAGGGGGAGAAGTGAGGATTGATAAAAACACAGCTTGATGGGTAATCTCAAACCACGCGGGCCCCAAACGAGAGTCCGGAGCTCTTTTTATTGAGAAATTACAGGCTCACACCCCCTAAATTCTATATTCCATTGGTCGAAGCAAAGTGCGCAAGCAAAAGCACATGAGTCCTTCAAACACATCAAACTTCAGGAGCGTCTAGAGATAACATAGTCTCCTCATGCCCAGTACCCGGGGATGGGAACACAGCTTGGACTATGCTCCAAGGTTACATACTCAGCAAAACGATTCTGTGAACTTCAGCAAAAAACAATTCTCAGAGGATAGCGAAGGCAAATCTCAGCTGTACGGTGGAAGCTCTGCTCCCCACAAGGCTGTAAATGAAGAATGTGATGATAGAATACAGAATACAGCAAACCCCAAATTAATACAACAAACCCCAGATACAAATATAATAACAATAAGGGCAAAAGTTAAGGAAACAGGAAGGAAAGTATCAATACAAAGAATTGGTGATGCGGAGACGGCCGGCCAGCTAGGTGGGAAGAGACCGAGAGAGACGGAGACAAAGAGAAAGAATCCAAAGTCATAAAATTAGAGATGTCATCCAGAGATTCGTTGGACATAATTTGAAAATTTTAAAATACTGGAGAAGAAGGAAAGACTTCACATCTCATTGGTCAACAAGAGTAAAACAGTGTTTAAAAGTCTCCCAACTGAAAAGATGCCAGGCCTGGGTGATTTCTACCTTTATCCTTAAGGAAGCACTGCCATCACAGCTCCTCAAATTACACCACAAAACAGAAGTGGAGAGGACCAATTTATTTTACAGATCTGGTCTTACATTTATACCAAAACCAGAGAAGGAGACATGGAGGTAGAATCATAGACCGATCTCCCTGAAGCATATGAATGAATAATTTCTCGATAAAATGCTGGGAAAATCAATTCAACAACATGTAACAATGATAAATTACCATGGTCAAGTTGTCTTTATTCCAAGGATGCAAGACTGGTTCAATATATAAAAAAATCAACAAATATAAGGCAGAACACAAACTGACTTAAGTGCAGGAATCACACAGTCATCTCAAAGATATAGGAAGCTTTGATAAAAGCTTTGACAAATTGAACACACTTTCATAATAAAAGACACAAAGAAACGGAAACAAAAGGAACGTACCTTGACAAAATAAAGGCTCTCTGCAATGAATATATAGTCACATTGTACTAAGTCAGGAAAAACTGAGACCATTTCCTGTAAACCTCGTCAAGACCAGAGGATCCACTTTCTCCACTCATATTCAATAGAGCACTTGGAGAAATAAGCAAAAGTAATATACTGTCAGAGCAATATGACAAGAAGAAGAAATTCAAATCAAAAAGGAAGTCATCTTATCTTACCCTTATTTGCAGATAGTATGAGGCTATAAATGAGAGACTCTAATACTGCACTCCAAAACTCTTAGACTTGAGAAGCACTTCCAGAAATGTAGCGGGATACAGACTCAACATACAGAAATCAGCACCTTCCTGTATGTCAAGAAACAAACATGCCAAGAAAATCAGGAAGGCAATCCCATTCATGGCAGCTTAAAAAATACTTAGGGATAAACTTAACTAAGGAGGCACGGAGCTCGACAATGAAAACTTTAAAACTGTAGAGATAATTTGAATAAAATATTAGAGATGGAAAGACGTCTCATACTCATACATCATCAGCAGAATAGCAATCTCCGTCAGAATGCCAAAGAACTTCACAGGACTAGGAAAATAAACCTAAAATTCATACGGTGGCATTTTAAGGCCCCAAGATAGTCAATAAGCAATTGAATAAAAGAGGAAAGCAAGATGTATCACAATATCTGATGTCTAATTATACTAGCGGTCCACAGTAACAAAAACAGCGCGGTGCTGGCAAGAAAGCAGACGTGCAAACTCAGAGAGTAGACTCAAAGCCCTAGAAACAATACTCCATAAATACAATGACCTGGTTTTCAGCATAGGAATCAAAAACATACACTGAAGAAAAGACAACCTCTTCAATAAACAATGCTAATAAAACCAGACACTCACATGTTAGAAGACTGAAACCAGGCCCCTCTCTCTCATGCTACACAAAAGTCAATTCAAAATGGATCAAGGACTTTATTTTTAAGATGGGCAACTGAAACTGCTAAAGGAAAGTCAAAGTGAAATGCTTCAAAGTACGGAAGTGGGCAAGGATTGGCTGAAAAGGATCCCAAATAGCACAAGAAAGAATTGCAAGAATTGACCAATGGGGTTGCATAAAATTGAAAACAAACAAACCGAAGCCATTTCCGTACAGCAATGGCTGCAACCAGCAGAACTGAAGAGACGGCCAGCAGACCAGGAAGGGCCTGCCAACTACGGCAGCTAGGAGATTATTATCCGGATTTTATAAAGAACGAGACAAGTTAAATACCGTCCACCCAATCAATAAATAAATGGGCTGATGAACAGACAATTCTCAAAAGATGAAGCCCAAATAGCAGATAAATATATGAGAAATTGTCCAACATTGTTGGCCACCAGGGAAATATATCCAAAATTACACTAAGAGGCCTTCTCCTCTTGGTGGAAAGGTTATCAAATAGCTACAAATGATGGTGGGGATATGGGGGAAAGACATTAGACATCAGCCACTATGGAGATAAGTATGGACCAATGGTTCTCAACCTGTGGGCCGTGACCCTTTGGGGATCAAATGACCTTTTCACAGAGGTCACCTAAGACCATCTGCATATCAGATATTTGCATTGCGGTTCCTAACAGTAGCAAAATGACAGTTATGAAGTGGCAACAAAAACAATTTCATGGCTAGGGGGTCACCACAACATGAGGAACTGTATTAAAGGGTCACAGCTTTAGGAAGGTTGAGAACCACTGGTATAGAGATTTCTAGAGAAAGCTGAAACTAGAGTTGCCATATTCCCTACCCGCGACACTCCTGGAAAAATTCTTCAAAGCGTGCGTGTTGGCACACCGCAGACCCGCTGGCACATGTTTGTTGTGGCGCTACTCACAATGACCAAGTTACGGGATCCACGTAGGTGTCCATCAACAGATAAGAAAATGAATTATCTGTGTAGAGTTTTATTAAGCCCCAAAGGAATATGAAGTTATGTTCTTTGCAAGAAAATAGATGGAACTAGAGATCGTCGTGCTAAGGCAAGTACCACTCATTTTCTCTCTTATGTGGATCCTAAATTGTATATGCAATTATGTGGATAATAGGAAAGTAAAAGGGAAATTATCCAGGAAAAGGGAGTGGAGTCGTGGGAGGTGAGAGGAGAAAGCAAGGGTGGGAGATGACGGTTAAACGTGTCAACGTATAGAACTCACTGCAGTGAATATGTCTTTTTGAAGTTCATCACCACAACAAACGTACACTAGATCAGTGTCTCACTGATCATTATAGAAGCGACCTCCAGCAGTGCATGGGGACTAATACAGAGACCCACGAATGGACAGCGTTAAGAGAGTGAGACACCTAGAAACATCCTGTCCTAAAATGAGACCTCAAAGACCTCCGCTCAAGAAACTACGCAGAAGAGGAGACAGATTATAAGAGCCACAGGGGATGGACGACACCAAGGAAACAGCATCTTCCAGACACAACAGGACTGATGCAGCATGAACTAACTCAGAGACTGTGGCAGCACAGGGCCTGAAAAGGTTCAAGCCAGACAGGATCCCAGAACTGAGAGCGGGAAGTAGACATATTGCTTCACCTCTAATCAAGAAGCTATCTCCAATTGGCAACCATTTGCAAGGAAAAAATTGGTTTTTGCCAGCAGAGTATCACTAGGTATATAAACCACACTCAAGGATAGGCCCAATGCCCAGCAGTAGATGGCTAACACAATGAACTCAGTGCTATTTGTATAGTCTTTTTTGGCTATACATACATATTTGGCTATACATACATATACATATACATTTTTGGCTATACGTATACACATATTGGTTCAGGGAGCAGACTTTTTTGTTTCTGTATTATAGTTTCTGATTTTGTGTTTTTATGGGTTTTGGGTATATATTTCTTGTGCTTTTTCTTTTTTCAATTCTTATTTGTTTGTTTGTTTTTTAATTTGCCTGTTTGTTTTCTAAAGAAAGAGAAAAAGAAGGCATGGAATTGGATGGGTGAGGAGGTGGATAAATTGGGAGGACGCTGGGGAGGGGAAATCGTGATCAGAATACACTGTACGAAAAAAATTACTTTTAATTAAACAAACAACAGAAGAGCTGGCGAGGCGCTCAGAAAGTAAAGGTGCTTGCTGCCAAGCCCCACGAATTCGATTCTCTGAACCCATATGGAGGAATAGGAGAACTGATTCCCGCAGGCTTTCCTCTCACCTCCATATATGCACACCACGACACACGCTCCCCCCACGGATACACGCAAAACCAATAACTAAATGCTTATTTTAAAGGAAGGCTATTTCATAACTCTTCCCAGTAGGGAAGCTAACGTAGGAGAGTCACAGTCTGAGGCTGCCTGGCTTCTCTGCTGAGAGCTTTCACCTGTAAGGAACTGACCCCTGTGAGGAGACAGTGAATGGGGGAGGAGAGCAGTATAAAGATGTCAGTGCTCCCGCCTGCAAGGCTTGCGGCAGCTGATTTAAGTCCTGACGTGAGATGGATGCCAGGTACACTTGATTCACGGTAAAGAAGACATTTCACACCCTTCGTTTACTGCAGCCTCACACCGGGGCCAAACTACAGTGCCAGGATCCCAGAGGGCACGGTGCTCCCTAGGGCTGGTCTTCTAGCTTTCTTTTTTTTTTTTTTTTTACATTTATAAAGTTAGAACGTCAGTTGTGTATGCCTGTTAGAATTGTTGAGAGACTTTGACGCTGATCCCCTCTATGAAGGAGATGGCACCATGCTTAGAACATGGAAATGTTTTTATGGTAGAAGATACTGTGGAAGATAATGACAGAACTGGGATTAGAATGTGCCTCTGCCCAAACCAGAACTCTTAGAAACCAGAACATTATTTTAATGACTTAAAATAGAATAACGGGTGGTTGCATCACTGGGGCACTTTAATCACGTGTGCTCCTGCAAACACGCACACAGCAGAGTCAGTACCAAGGCCCTCGGTCTGGTATCCGGTGGCCTCCGTAAGAGCCGGTTTATATGCATAGCAGTCTTCTCCCTCCTCTTCCACTGTCTTCCTAGGAGGAATTTATGCACTCCCATAACCTTGTCTGCCGTGTATAAATTATTCACAGACCACTGGGCTCAACCGATAATAATCCTATTCACATCCCTTCACACTCGTGAATATTAAGGATCACTTGTCCACTTGCAGTATACAGTTCCGAGAGCTTTTGTATTTCTCTGAATTTCAGGGCACTTTTATCACATCCTCCAAAGCCACGTTCTCATTAGTAAGCATTGCCTGTCTCTCTTCCCCAAACCTAGCAACCACTAGCTGAATCTGTGTTTGCGGATCTCCCTGTTTTAGATATTTCGTTAGTTGATATGACACAATGTGTGGTCCACTGTCACTGGCTTTTCACTTTCATATATATATGTATATGTATATATATGTATGTACATGTATATGTATATATATATATGTATATGTATATATACACATGTATGTGTATACATACACATGTATATACATATACACACATGTATATGCGTATACACACATTTATGTGTATGCATATGCATACATATATATGTGTGTGTGTATGTGTACATATATGCATATATACTGAAAGGTGCATCAGTGCTTCAATACTTACAGCTGAGTAATACCATTGCATTAGGTTACTATTCCATATTTGTTCAACTTCAGCCAGTGAGTATGTGGGTTATTGATATATTAAACTAAGGGTTCTCCTTGCTGTCCCATTGTCCCACTGAAAACTGCATCATAAATACAAAGTGCATTTAATATATCTAGCCTGCTGCCTCAGTGCACTTTCCCTGTTGCTACGATAACACACCCTAACAGCAGCAATGTGGGTGAGAAAGGGTTTATTTTAGCTCACAGTTTGAGGGGCACAGTCTGTGAGGTATGCAAGTGCGAGCAGCAAGAGCTTGAGAAAAGTAGCCAAGTTTTACCCATCGTCAGGAAGGAGAGAGCAGTGAGTTCTTCTGCACTGCTAGCTCTCTCCTTTTTATGCAGCACAGGACCCCAGCCCAAAGAACCTTCTTGAAGGTGGGTCTTCTCACCTGAATTAACTTAATCTAGAGAATGTCTCACAGAGATGGCCGGAGACTAACCAAATCTAGACAACTCCTCACAGGCATGTCCAGAGGCTAAACTAGTCTAGATAACCCCTCGTGGGTTTGGTCAGATGTTTCCTAGGTGACTCCAGATCCTGTCAAGCTGATACATTAATATTAATCATCATGTCCACCAAATAACACCTTAGTCTAATCCATATTGAACATACTCAAAACACTTATGTTAGCCTACACTCAGACAAAGCCATCTACTACAAATCCTACCTTGAAATAAAGTACTGAACATCTCATGTACACAAAGAAGGAGCATTTTGTAGACATTACAGGATTGAAACCATAAAACATAACAGCCCCCCAAAGCCCACTGGTGGTTCATTATAGAGTATCGTCATTTCCCCTCCCACTTCTGTGTTTGATTGGGAGCTGAAGGTTCCCATCACTGCTCAGCATCAAAAGAGGTCATTGCACTGTATGTTGCTAGCCCAGGAAAAGGCCAAACTGAAACTCAAGGTATGATTTCTGTAGCATGCATATCTGACTATAATAGTCTTGAGAATTATAAGTCAATCTGTCACATTAGAGATCATCCGTATTATAAACAGAGCTGCCATGAACATTTGTGCATATTTTTCTCTGTGGACATTTTTTCATATTTTCTAGGGTGTATAGAGCAGAAGGCAACACTGTCAACATTCTGGGTGATAGCAAACTGCTTTCCAAATTTACTGCGTTTTGCCTTCACACCAATAACTCATGAAGTTTCTAAGTTTTGACATTTTTTTCCTCAAAGCTTATATTTACTGTGTGTTTGCTGTTGTTATGAGATACAATAGCCCTGCTTGCTGTGAGCATGGTCTCTTACTGTGAGCTTTACATTTCTTTAATGAAAGGGATACTGATGATATTTGATCCGTGTGTACTGACGCACTTGTCTGCAGTTTGTGTAAATCAGTCCTCTGGGGAAATGTGCATTCAAATAGCTTTACTTGTAATTCAATCCAACACCTTCTGTTGTTAACTCGTAAAGTTATTTCTTTGCCTTTTCTTAATTTATGGAACAAAGATATCCTCTAGTCCTGGTAGCCCGAACTGCCCTTAAATCCCCATCTTCTAGCCTCTGCTCCCATGTGCTGGCATTACAGGTGTCTGCCATTGTGCCCAGCTATCTAGTCACCCTTGATAGTATCTCTCTAGGAACAAGAGGGTTTATTTTATTTTAATGTAGTCAACTTTTCTCTTTTTTGTTGTTGCTTGTGTTTTTAGTGTCATATATAGGAAATTGCTGCCTAACCAGGGAGTAAAGATTCACTCTTGTGTCTTTGTGTAAAATTTTTATACTCTAGCTTTTATGTTTAGGTTGAAGGTCTTTTATTTTTAAAAGCGGGGGAACATTGCTAATTCTGGAAAAGTGATCATCAGGAGATACAAGGAAGACTACACTTTCTCTTGAGAGATGGCAGAGAGGGTGACTGATGCCTTCTTACAAATCTACTTATCTTCCCTCTCAAAGGTTTATGGCAGTGGATGGAGCCTCTAAAGAGAGAAACCTGGCAGCGTTGCTGCCTCCAGTCTCTCCTGTGCTGAGTGTATGCTTCCTGTGTCCCACTTTCCCACCCTTTCACCCCACTAGGGTCACCAATATCATTGGCCATTTCTATTCCCATATACGGCGAGTGGACAAACAAGCCAACACATCTCACAATCAGAAAAATGTCATACATTTCTAATCCACTGTGCAACTAATTTCCTTATTAGGTATCACTGTTTCCCCAGTTCCATATTCCTCAAGCTGATACAACTCTATCCTTTTCCCAAAGGTTGTCTGAGTGTTTAGTGAATGACTGACCTGCTGGTATCTGAATAAGACGTAGGAAGACTCTAGTGTTGTCTTGGTATTTTTCCCTCTCAGAATGAAGTCTCTCTGGTCACTGACATTCCTTGCCCCTCCCGGAACAGAATTACCATAACATTCTTTCCTTTCAGGCAAATGTTCTGCTCAAAGTCTGAAGTTCCAGGGATGTGGTTAGCAGTTGGCTGATCAAGTGGGAATGAATTCAAGTAGATATATAATCAGTCATTAATCTTGTAAATGGTTAATTGCAGATTAAAATTCCCCTTACTCTCAGCTAATTTCAAATGTGATAAAATATGCTACTGTTTGGTTTTGTCTTGCCAGACTATAAGAGGCAACTGGGTGGATGATTCTACTGGTATGCCCACATATGGTCTTCTAGTCTTCTTATTGGTGGATCCTACAGATGCCAATGGTAGACTGGTAGATTGTATAAGTAGGGACATAGTGGTTGTATCTGTACTGAACATGTACAAACCGTCCTGTATATTATTCCCTAAACAATGCCATATAGAAAGGATTTACATAGTATTTACATCTCATATACACTGTAAGTAATATAAAAATGATATAGAATACACAAGAGGAAATACAAGAGTAATCCATAAATACTGTTGGATGAATTTTAAAAACATCAAAAACACAGCTCTTACATCAAAGGCAATAAGAGAATATTTATTCTGGAGCTAAATATTAGTGACCACAGCCTAGGAACACAGAAACAGGTTTCCCAAATCTCATGTTTCTGTGTGGCCATAGTTTTATGAAAGTTTTATAGTAATAGAACCAAGAAAGTCATAAATTAACACTTTCAAATATATTACTAGAAACATCCAGGGTTTACAGCAAAGCAGAACCACTGCCATGGGCCTCAGATGCTCTCTGCAGACATCCTTGTTTCCTAGGTTGATGCAATCCAGTGATCAGTTAAGTTACTGTACCCCAAAAGTTTTCACATGATAATCACAAGGACATTGAGTCAAATGCAAACGTGGACAAGGAATAGCTATTAAGGGGGCTAAAGATAGCCCCCCTCAAATTGTAACCAGGCTCTGGACCAGCAATGTCCCAACTTCTGACAATTCTGACATTCTCATCAGTCTTCTTGAACATTTAACTTCTTTCCAGTAAGTTCAGTCACATGTTCCATCATATCTAATGGATTTGGACCAAATCTCAGCCTACTGAACTAAAGCTTTGCATAATGGAGAGTGAAGCCAGATTAACTGATTTCATATTTTTAAATAAGTCCTTGGTTCTTAGAGAGAATGCTTTTCAGTATTAGATCAAGGAAATAATTAAAGGAAAAGAAAAGAGCATTCCGAGATGGCTTAGCTGGTAAAGGTGCTTGCTGCCGAGCCTGATGATCTTGGTTCGACTCCTGGTCCCCCATGAGCACAAGAAGAGAGCTGCCTCCCACACGTCCTCCTCTGGACTCTATACACACATAGGCAGCCATGTCCCCTCCACAATACACAAATAAAAAATAAAGAGGTGAATAATGCTTAATTTGAATATAACTTTTAAGGAATGGGGAAATAAAACTATAATAAAATAATTAAATGCATATCACTAAGATTTAATCCGAAAAGACAAAAGACTTCTTTACAAATCTCTCAAACATAGAAATATAAAACAAGGAACAAATAAGTAGATTGAAAGAGAAGAAATGAAAATGTTTGTTTGTAGGAAATATTACATGAATCGGGGTCCCTGGACAACAGCTCTGAGAGGGAGGTTTGCCCATAGGCGGCTTACCTATGGCTGCCATGAGAAACAGTATCCATAAGGAAGGAACTGGGCTGAGCAGGAATAAGCCAAGCTTGTAATCAGTAGCATAAACACTCCAGATATCCAGTCTAAACACTTCCCCTAAGAGTCCCCCATTCATGAAGCTGAATTTATGAAGAGGAAGAGAGGGCCACCTTAAATGGGACGAAAACGCCTTGTGCCTGTTATAAACACAGATCCCAGGTGTGCATTCCCTAACCGGTAAGTCTTCAAGGCTGGAGTGGTTTGTAAGCAGCTCACACTGTTCTCTTGAGGCACAGTTAAGGAGTCTCCCCAACGAAGACACTATCCACTCAGTTTTCTTTGTCTTCCAGGATCTACTTTTATTTCAGACGGAGCAGAAGTGACGTGTTTGCACACTGGGAGTTGCTTGCCTCCTTGCAGAAGCACACATTTTAGAGTCTGTTTATAACGAGTCAACAGTGCACGCAGACTGACGATGGTGCATTTGGATATTTGAAGCTAGACTGGTGATTGTCTGCTATTGACATTACCCCGCGCCCCCAAACACATTTTCCCCTGCTTCTTACTAAATAAACCATGATTTTTTTTTAACTTTCAAATTTATTTATTTCTATTTTACTAGGAGCAAATACATTTTCATTCAAAACTATGCTTCTTTTTACCTGCCAAAAGAAAACATATAATCCCTGTATTTCTTATTTTTCCTTGCTTGGGAAAACAAATAAAAAACAGAAAAAAAAATGTGTTCTCTGAAAACATGAATATAAATCCAGAAGAAATATAATAAGAGCTAAAACTGGTCCTGTGAGAGTAAGAATCGATTTTCTAATGGATCCAGACAGGAGTAATTTCTTTTTAATTTTTTAATGATTTACTTATTTTTTATTTGATGTGCATTGATGCTTTCCTTTCAAGAATCTCTGTGTGAGGCTGTTGGATCTCCTATACCTGGAGTTATAGACAGTTGTGAGTTGCCATATGGGTGCTAGGAATTGAACCTGCATCTTCTGGAAGAGCAGCTAATGCTCTTACCTGCTGAGCCATCTCTCCAACCCCCAGGGATAATTTCTTTAAACATAGACATAGTTTAAGTTCTTTTAAAATATTAATCTGTTAAGTCAAGAAATAGATGTGTTTGTAGTCTGGTGTATAATTTAAAGAATTACTTGTGGAAATTAAAATGTAAACACAAAGTTTACACTTAATGCAAGGAAAGAAAAAAAGGAAAGCTCAGACACCAACCACTTCTATCCACCTTTATCCTATTAATAATATTTCTTTTGTACATGTTGTACTTATTTTAAATACTTTTCGAAGTCATTTAAGTAAAAGAGCGTATTTTTAAACGGGAGACTAATTATACTAGTGTGAAGACAATTCTGCACGGAACATGTGCGTCGTGACGGTGTGAGAAAAGAAATGGCAGGAGCCTAAGCCACACGCGTCTCGTCCGTGCCTTACAGACGGCGGCTGGTGGTACACAGCGCACTGAGCACGCGGATAGCAGGAAGACGGAGCTGTGATTCGGGGTCTGTTCTAAGACAGTAGTAAGACAGCGGGAAGTGATTTTTCAGAGAGGGCAGTTCTCATTTCATTTATAAAATTGTAGAATTAATGTTGGGAATGAAGAAAATACTCTTTCCTATTTAATCCCACCTTTCGAATCATTTTATATTTATTAAACATTCTTAGCCGCAGCTACAAACAGTCAGCAAAGATGTATACATAGAGTGCATTTAACATGTCATTAGCTTCCCAATACCCCAGGAACTTTTTAATAAATTTAAATGAGATATGGAATGACATGATACGGTACACCAGCTAATTATAATCATAGTCTATTCTGGACTCTTGAGTACATGTAAGAAAACACAGCATAGGAAATAAAGGACAATAGAATTAAACATGTTATTATTCAACTAGCGTCTAACAAAATAAATCTCATGCTTTTAAAATAACCATCTAATGAACGATATTTTAGGTATTTTAGAGTGACATTTAGTGCCCAGAGGAGGGAGCTGTAGTCTCTAGTGCTGATGGAAAAATACGAAGAAAGAACTAGCAACCGCAGGTGTGTGGACAGGAAGTGCCAGAAGATTGTGAGCATCCGCCCCAGAGCCCGGCCAGTGTGCTCTCTTGCCCTCACGCTCCTCTCGCACCAGACATCCAAAGTCACTAAGGACAGGCACCCTTGGAGGCTGCAGAGATAAAAATCTGTTTGGATTCAATTGTTTAAAATCGTACACTCCTAACAGAAACCTGTATGTAACCATTTTTAATGTGGTATACCTGCACACCTCCGGATAAGCCAATAGTTTTTCTAAATTTTATTTTAAAGTCTTGCTCTACAATATCACCCTCCTACCCTGCCTCCCATGTACATCACCATGTGCGAGCGGATGGCTGGATGTGTCTCCCCCTCTCTTGTCAATTGTGCTGGCGGGGTTTTTCTAAACCACCTTCTTAACACTCACTTTCATTCTCTGAGATTACGGTTTTGGGGAGTAATGAAGACAAGATGAACATTGTCCTACGTAAGTCATCTAAACAGTGACTAGAAATACGATGCTATTCTGGGGACGTCAGAAGCACCGATGGGGCTTACGTCACACTCTCACACCCAGAACCAAGCAGGAGTGAAACGTATCCGGTGGGTTGTTGAATTATTAATACATTTTAAGTAAGTGGTTTTCCAGATGCATTCAGCAAATACTTGATTTGTGAGAATTTGTAGCAAGTTGTATCAGTGAGTGCTGGTTTGTAGGGAGAGATGACTCACTCTGAAAACTGGGAAAGGAATTGTGTCAGGGGTAATAGAAGGCTCAGTAACACAGGGACCTGACGGAACAGTGACAGCTGCGTAGAGACAGTGGTGAACCACATGTCAGCTTATGTGACCATACAAGATAGGTAACTCCAGGTGAATCCCTCTATGTCCTGGGCCCACCCTGAAGTTCGCTACAAACAGCTCCATGGGCACCACAGCATATGCCTCCATGATGATATGCTTTGCTGTCTCTGGGAGTTAGTGCTGCTGGACTCAGCAGTGAATGCACACTGCAGGCCCTCATCAGGAAGAGGCTAGCTCAGTGTCACGTTCTGTACATCCTCAGGGGGCTGCAGGCATGACTGGGCCTCTAGGAGAAATAGCAACAGCAACAGCACCTCCACAATGGTTCCTCTTTGGTGCTCTTTCTTTTCCTGTCTTAACAGCATCCCCTCTCAGTGATTACCAGAACCACCTTCTAAGTAAATCAGCTACCATACACGCTTGTATCTGAGAAAACAAAAACAGACATCCAAGAAAGGCATTCCAAGTCACCTGCTAGTATTGGGCAATGGCTCTTACGATGGTGACAGGTGCTTTCCATGTCACGTGTGTCTCTCCAGCAGTTCAGGTCCATCTGTTACACACATCCAAGGCCCATTGAAAATGTGCTACCCATCATGGCCTCCTTGAAGTATGTTTAGGGAAAGTAAATGAAAAGACAGAGTTTCATGTGAGAAAACAGCAGGAGGTACTGAGACAGGGATGAGAAAGACTTAGAGGAAGCAATTGTTAGTGCCTGGAAATATGTAGTATTCCAGAGAACTCACATACAAACGCTAGTGAGACGGGATTTCTCCACAGGTGTTGGCAGAGTGGCTCTAGCCATGTTAATTCAATATCAAGGAAAATGGCGATCAAATCAGACAGAAACCTTGAGAATGTGCAGATAGCGGACATGGTCTTCATAGTCATCAGTCCTTTGAACCTCTTTCTCTGGGGCTGGGTGAAGTCAGAGAGACTCCATGAGTCCCCTCCATGAGTGGCAATGGCTGACATGTGGCCTGAATGAAAGAGGCACTATTCACAGTTCAGAGGAGGCTGGGAAGCCTTCAATGGGTAACTTGGACTGGCTGGTAGTGTGGGAGATATGGAGGATGTCGACAGTTACTCTGATGCTGTGCACACGTGACACCATGAGACAGATGCAGTCCAGGGACACAGAAGTATGAGTGAACCAAAGTGAATTTTGCACCTCACATTTTTAAATGAACGAATTAATTTTATACAGTAGAAAATGAATACAAGAGCAAATCTATTTTTAATTGAAAAAAAAATGTGCATGTTGTACTCAGAAGAGTACACAAGAGTATGAGCCACAAGATGATTCCTTCATAAACTTAAAACATGCTTTAATTATTCTATTATTCTAACTAGGTATTTATTATACCATTGAACATTGGTGCTAAGGTGACAAAAGCTGCTAAATACAAGCCATTTGTCTGGCACTGAAGTCATAAAGCCAATAAGGTACTTCTTCTTCCTTCTTGAGAAAACTTACAGTCATAAGCCCAGGGTGACCTGTTTTGCCTTTTCTATCTGTAGCTCTAGTAGTTCAATGTCCAGGGACAGCTTGTATATCTCCAGAGCCATTTTGACTTCATCCAAATTTGGTAGACATTGCATGATTTTCTTGCCTTTGAACACACGCTCACAGTCTTCAGAGGCCACCTGAAAGGGATGTAGGTTTTGGGTAGTGGTGAGTGGCTTCAGCTGATCAGCAGGAAATAGAGCGACAGTACGTTACATGGTCTGGAACAGCGGTTCTCAACCTGGGGTTGCAACCCCTTTGGGAGTCAAATGACCCTTTCTCAGGGGTCACCTAAGGCCATCTGCATATTAGGTATTTACATTATGATTCATAACAGTAGCAAAATTATACTTATGAAGTAGTAATGAAAACAGTTTTGTGGTTGAGGGTCACCACAGCATGAGGAACTGTATTAAAGGGTCTTAGCTTTAGGAAGGTTGAGAACCACTAATCTAAAAAAAAACAGGAGGCAGAACTCCTAGGTCTATGGAACCTCACTCTTTACAGGATTCGGTATTTCATGTCCTCAAATGAAAATAGGAAAATTTGCTGTGCCAACTCACTAAATGGCTTTGAGGGAAGAATGGGTTCTCTGAATGGCTTAGAAATGATTCCAGACAAGTCAGAGGTCAGCACTAATTGGCTGAGAAAGGGCTTTGTGGTACAAAACCATTTTAGTGTCTGACAGCACAGAGATTCTTGATTTGTTTCACTTACCTGCTCACATTTGGGCACTTCTGGGTACCAGGTTCCATTCTCTGAACAAGTGATGTGTTGGGAACCTACCATGGCAAAGCCAGAGTAACACTGGATGGTGACATTTTCAGATTCAACATACTGATCTTTATCGGCAGACAGCATTCCATTTCCTATCTCTGGTTTCTGACATAAAGCTACAACGAAAACATGTTTTAGGTAATCATGATGGGCGAAGACACAGTAATAGTTTACATTAAACAGAATGAACTGAACGTGCGTGTAGCTTATTCTGCTTTCCATTCATTCTGCTAGCAAAATATTGATAAGCATTTTTGTTGAGTGTGACAGTCTACGCACACAATACGACTTTGACTTAAGTTTCATGATATTCTTGCTAAGTGGGTCTATTATTTTCCTGTTCTATAAAGGAGAAAATTCGGATAGAGAGAAGGTGATAAATTTGTCTATGGCTATGTTTATACCATACTTACATATGTTATATCTATATTTGTAAAGCATATTTATATTTGTAAAAGTGTATATGACCCCAGATTCTCTCTTGAACACATTAACTGTTATTGTAAATAGTTCTGTGAGACTCTAATCATGAAGTTCTGATACTCTTCTGCGTGCAGTGGGGACAACTGTGTCAAATAAATCATGAATTACTATTAACATACTTGTATTACATGAACATAAAGTAAGACCTAATCCTGGCTCCTCCCGTTCCATCTAACTAATTGCCACTGGGTCTTTCAACACACAGCATCTGCATCATGGTAGATGGTGCCTTGGCAGAAACTCTGATGGCAAAATCCTGTTACTCTAAGGTTTGAAATTACCCTGGCGAAGGCTGTACTGATGCCAAAGCAAGCTTTGTTAAAAAATTTGCGACAAGCCCACAGGTGTAATGCTTTCCCCTAGAATATTTCTGAAAACATAAGGGACTGAGGATATGAGCTGCCTCAAAGAGGCTGGTGTTCGTGACTGGAAGAAAGGAATAGAGGAAAGTAACGTGTGTGCTTTTGTGATTTTGTGTGGGATATCACCTGCTTATATTAGTTACTTAAAATAAACAAAATCAATGCTTTGCCTTTCATCTGACAGGGAATAACTTTGCTCTCCATTCCTGACAACAATTCTACCCGTGTGGCCATGGGGTGGGAAAGAGATAGAGTTACCTTTACACTGTGGAACTGCTGGAGTCCATTGTGAAGATTTGCAGTGGATTTTTGCCTCTCCGACCAGTCTGTATCCTTTATCACACTCATATGTAACCACAGATGTGAAGTAGGAGAGAGATTTTGTATAATGGCCATGGGCAATATTAGGAGGAAAATCACAGCCTTGATGATAAAACACAGGAGAGAAGGTGAGCCAGTAAGATGTATCAAACGGCACTTCCCAGGATTTGTGTATCTTGTATGCTTTATTCTGTCATTCTTTCTTCCCTGCCTGTAAGATCACTGGACCAAAGCCACGCACTTGTACTACCTTCTTGGGAACCTCGGGTTCGGGAACTTGGAAGTCTCAAACAACACGCTGGTATCGTTTGAATGGTGAATTTCCTCAAGTGATCTGTAAGTTAAAGGCTTAATTCCAAGATGATACTATTAGAAGGTGTTGGAAGCTTCACAAGGTGGGGCCTCGTGGGAGGCTCTAAGGTCACTGGGGGCTTGCTATTTAGGAGGACGGTGTGTCTCCGCCCCCCTCGTCTCTTTCTTTGCTCTCTGGCTCATGATTGGGCAAGTAGTTTTGCTCCAACCTACACTCCTGCCATGATATGCCACCTTTACACAAGTCTAAAGCAATGGGGTCAATAGATCCAAATCTGAACCAAACTGAACCTTTCTTTTGTATTCGTTGATTGTCTCAGGCCTTCATGGTACTGACATATAGCTGACTGACAACACAAGCCCTTCAGTTTTCTTTCCTTTTACTGACAATTCATTTACATTGTTTGGGGTCCATTTTTCCATGAAGGCTGGATTCTGTCCCAAGTTACATCTTGTCTCTGGTATGCAATCAATTCTACATTCAATGCTAAGGTGTGTAAAGGATGCAAATAGGGCGATCTGCCTTTCCTGTTTCCTAATGACAATACAGAGTTTCACAAAAATAATCTCCCAAACCTCTTCTCTTTCCATGCCTGAAATAAAAGTGTATATTGTCTGCCTGCTTAACAACTCAGGCCTAGACCCAGTGGGGTCAGAGGAATGTAGGAACAGACTGTACTGCTTTATTGTAGCTATCCCAACTTTGAAAGCTAGGACTCCCCCCTCGTTGACCTGCCAGTTCTCTAAAATTAATGGCTCTTCTTTAAAACAGTACTTGAGACAGAGTTCCAAGTCACTGCTTTGAAAGAATTGCTTTCTGGGTATTTCTTTTGGGAAATGCTCTTAATTATCCTGATTTCTTTTTAATCTTGCTAATTGGTCTTTTGTTTCAGTAGAGTGACTCTACAGACTTTGGAGGACTGTGGAAAGTTGCATTTTCTTCCCTTTGAAATGCATCTGTAAAATATGGTAAAGACATCAAAGATACCCATGATCTCTGAGTCATCGCTCTCCAGCCAGACAGCTCACCCACCTCCACCCAGGAAAATGTTTACTACATGCAATGTTTTAGAGGAAAACTTAAAGGAAGTAAAAAAAAAAAAAAGGCCACTTTAGCATCATGATGATGAACAAAACAAGGCACAGCGGAACTGTGTGGAAAGGAACACCACAGAGGTCCGCAGACACTGCGGGAGAAGTTGGAGAAAACAAGTAGCGTACTGTGCCAGTGCTCTGTAGAAGTCACAGGCATTGCACTGTGCCAGCACTCTGTAGAAGTCACAGGCATTGCACTGTGCCAGTACTCTGTAGAAGTCACAGGCATTGCACTGTGCCAGTACTCTGTAGAAGTCACAGGCATCGAACTAACACGCATCATAGAAGTGTGGGAAAGTGATCCCTGCAATACACACAACCCAAGTGTTGCAACTGCAGTGGCAGACGGTCAAAGGGGGCTTAAATGACTCCGGGAAGTAAGCATGTTAGAGTAGATATACTATGCACACTGAAAAACTCAACCGAGTGATCATGTTATACAGAAAAGGCTAAAGGAAACACATCTATCAAAGCCAAAGGAGATAAGTGCATGCAGCATTAAAAATGAACCACAAGGTCAGAGAGGGAACTCTCAGAAAATTAAGATTAATAGATGATGCTGTCTTTAAAAGTGAAAATCTATCAACAGCCAATAAAGATGCTATTCAAAATATTGTGGATGAATTATGCAAGGACTAATGTCATTTGGCCCAATAAAGGCAACAGTCTCAAGACAAGCATGGTAGTCAATCCCCATAATTCCAACACTCTGGAGGCCAGGCAAGAGGTTGAGTCTAAGACTGCCTGAACTACAAAGTAAAAATCTTATCTCAAGAAATAATGTTTAAGGTCACAATTCTTGCGTGGCTTTTTTGCCTTGATCAGTTATCAAGGCTAGGTCATAACTGAAGAAGGTTAATTTTACTTAAATTTTATTGAAATCCTGAAGGAAGGCTGTGCACTACACATGAAAATTACATGCCATTTGAAACACAAACTCTGGCATTTTACAATTTTACTTAGTCCTGAGACATACAGAGCTCCTGACCTTGGATCAGTGGACCATATGGTCAGAATCATTTGTCATGGGTAAGATCTGTCAAATGTATCAGTTATAAAACCAGGTAAGTAAGAATCTATTAAATAGAAATGGAATATCTGAGACAAAACACTGGAAGAATCTGAAAATTCACCCCATTGGCGCCTTGCTGCTGCTACATGAGTGCCTTAGCTCATCCTTCTAGCTATAGGGTTATCCATGCTAACTCACTGTCAGGGTGAGGAAAGGTCACAGCATGATTCAGAGCTGGGCATTTTGCTGCATGTGTACAAGTTGAAATGAATGGACGTTACATTAAACTCAGTCAGGGTGATCTCAAAGACAGTAGTAAAAGGGAGCCTTCCTGATAGGAAGAGCTGTAGTTGACACACCTGAAAAGAAATGGCCCAAGAATAGACTAAATTAGGATTAGCGAGATAGAATGAAGAGTCTGTCTGGCCAGGTATCTATAAGGAGAAAGATTTGAACACTGGGCACAAGAAACCCGGTATGGAAACAAGTAAATAGACACACAGGAGTGTGCCAGAAGGCTGAAGATTTTTGTTGTGTATGTTCATGACAGAGCGTTACCTCTAGAGAGGCATTAAGAGACCAAGTAGAAAAAACATGTCTCTACCTAGCTGAAGTTGGATATAGCCTGCCACTGACTTTTTTCACTGGAGCAATCAAAGGGGTAGGATCAAGGGGTAGGAAGAGCAATGTTTCCATGGTGGCTGAGTAGAAGATTTGCAGGGGCCAACAATGTGGACTCCCATTCCCCAAGGCCAATTGTCATCACTGAATTTCCAACATCCCAGCAATGATCCTCTCAGACAGACTACCCCATGATGAGATCACCTCCCTGCATAGCCACTTTGGCTTCCTTCCTAAGCAGGGGCAACCATCTGAGAACCTGACTGATCCCTCAACAGACAACTCCCAGGGAAGCTTTACAAATCCACAAGTAAGTTAGTGATAATGATCAACCTACCCACAATGCCTAAGTTCTTTCTATTCTTAAACCTGAAACACCAAAGAAAGGCTGAGATGCTTGATACCTCCACCTTCCCAACATGGTCATATCAATTATTTACCTACTCTATACCCTTATTTTCCCACGTAACGTCTGGGGTAGGTAACTGCAGAGAACCATGGAGTTGGCCTGATCTAGCTGCCTCAAGACGCATGTATCAGAGGTTTTTCAGGTTAGAGTCTGTGGCTCCTGGGACACTCTGTGTCTTTCAGTTCCTGAGAAACTGAGGCACTCCCTCAGGCAGTGAAGCATTCAGGAAACTTTGTATTTTTCTGTATGTTCCCTTAGAAGTCAAGCAGGCAAGGAAGCTTGACAAGACAAATGGTCTTAGAAATTAATCTTGTGTACTCTGTATAGCTTGCAGACATCACTGTATCCTGGCAACTACCACTGTATTGAGCCTGTAAATCACCATTATATTCTATTTCTGATAAAGATATAAATAGTCTGATTGCTTGTAGGAGAAAACTTAGACAAGGCCTGAGACCCACGTGGACATACACAGAGACGGACCTGCCCAGGCATTCCAAGAGACAGACCTACCTGGACACACCCAGGGAGCAGCAGCTGCAGTCTGGCAGCCAATGGGACACTGGGCCGGGTGGAGGGTAGAACAGACTTCCCCCGTGTAATAAACTGAGTCTGCCTTTTGCCACTCACCTGACTCCCAGAGTCTATGTGTCCTGCCTCCATGCCAACTGTACCCCCTTGCTCTGAAGGGTCACATGGATGGGTACAAGCAACAATTGCTCTCAATAAAATTGTCACAGCCTTGATTTTGCTGTGGCCCCTCCAACCTGAGCCTGATTTTAATTCCCCGCTGGCCATGTTAGGTAACCTTGGCCCAGTAAGTAAGCATGGGCACTTACAAGGAGCTGGGTCTGATTTTCTGGGATCTTTAGAGGAATACCGCTCTCTTAGAGCTCAGGCAAAATAATGACTTCCTTAGTATTCACTATCCCGATCCCAGATCATTTTACGCTGTTATTTCTTCATAAATGTATTGTTCTTTACCTAAATGTAAAAAGTTTCCTGCTTGGGCCATTTCTGCATATTTTTTGCTCTTTTGTGCCGGTCTCCATATAAATGTAAAAAAATTAATGAAAAAAGGTGTGGGTTTTCTCCTGTTAATCGGTCTGTATCAAGCTGGTTCCTAGACCCAGTCAATGAGCCTATTTCCTGGTGAGGAAGAGGAAGCAGAAGTTGCTTCTAAACCAGGTATTTTTAATCTTAAGCGGTTCTGAGGATTGACTCATCAAGAATAGGATGTTCAATAAAAAGATCCTTCATCCCGCGCTCCCAAAGGGAGATCCATAACAGCAGATTCACAAATACCAATTCAGAAACACAGGAAATATGACAATCCAAGAAAAGATGGCGCTTCCGAGGTAAAACAGTGTGACTCCTCAATTACTGAGCTCAAAGATACAGACATAGGTAAAATGAGAAGTAAAGATTTTAGAAGTTTATTGAGAAATGGTCAGTGACCCAAAAGAGAACATAAGCGTATGAATTTAATGCAAGGACTTAAGATGACAGTCAGCAAAATGAAGAAACAGTCAGCAGAATGGATGAGGAAAACCGCAGTATGGATTAAAAAGTCAGCAACATGAAAACAAATTCTACAGATAAATTGAGATTTTCGAAAGACATATAAATATAAATGAAAAACTCAATGAATCAAAAAAAAAACGCAGTGAAAGCATCACTGACTCCTGCTCGACAAGTAGAAGGAAAGGTGTCAGGGAAAGTGGACAACATGGAATGTCACATACGGACATTGACGGGGAGAAAAGTAAATGACTGTGCCAAGAGCATCCAAGAACTCGGAGATAGGAGCAAGGGAGCAAACCCAAGAATCCATGGGGCCAAGAAAGACATGAAAGACATAGAGAATCTAGTCAATGAAGCTAAAGCATAAAAGTTTACAGACCTAGAGAAAGAAATAAACACAAGAGGCATTTAGAAAGAAACATATTCAAACACAAGATTAAGGCCCTTTCTATGACATATTTTACTCAAGGTATGAAACATGCAAAGCAAAGAAACAATATTAAAAGTGGGAAAGGAAAGATGCCAGCATGCCCACAACAAAAGAAACCTCAGAAAAACATCCGATCTTCACTCCTCAATTATAAAAGCCAGGAAACTGGAATGTTATATTTCAAGCTCTGAACTAAGAACCTAAAACCCACAATTCCTATAGCCACTACAGCCATTGTTTTAGCTCTATCTCTTGATGCTCTGATGAAAGCAACTTAGGGTGGGGTTATTGTGGCACACAGTTCCAGGTAATACCCCATCATTCTAAGAAGTAAAGCAGCAGGAACTTGAAGCCACTTGCACATTAGAGCCATAGTCAGAGGGGAATGAATGCATACGTGCACAGTCAACTCATTCTTCCCTGCTCATTAGTTCAGGGCTCAGCCTATGAAACAGTGCCACCCATACTCAAGATGGATCTTCCCACCTCAATTAACATGACCAAAATAGCTCCCACTCCAGTCACACCAACAGGCCTACCTAATCTAATCAGTCCCTCGCTGATTCGAGCTGACGATTCAAACGGACCTTAGCAGCTGTTTTTTGAAACTAACAGAAACAGAGATATTTCAAGACAAGCACAAACTAAAGCAGTTGCTATCATCAAGCTAGTACTGCAGAAAACGTAAAAGAACACTATACAGGGTCAGAAGACATTTTCCAAGACAAGAACACAGAAAATAATAAATACCATGAGCAAAACAGCTGAGCAAAGGAGAGCTAGGAAGGGCCCCATCAAGTCCAACAGAGTAAACCCCTAAAACTAACAGAGGAGAAACTAAAGAGAAACAATAACTCAGTCAACTAGAAAAACAACAGAGAAAAACACAGGAATCAGTAGGTGTCTCTTAATAACAACCTTACAAGTAAATCATCAACAAAAGGAACACTGGCTGACTAGTTTTAAGAATTACATACAACTTTCGGTGGTCTCCAAGAAATATTCACTGGTTGAGAGTCAAAGGATGAAAGAAAATCTATCAATCAAGTAACAACTAAATGATGAGGAAGAATAGAATAGCTATTTTATATCTGATAAAGCAGAATTCAGACAAAAATTGTCAGAAGAGACCAAGGAAATCACTACAGTTTGGTGAAGGGAGCAATTCAACAAAGAGACGCAGCAGGACTTCCTGTACATCCCAACCTTGCCACCGTGTGTTGCCCACGCTAGCACTGAACCTACAACTTTCCTGCACTGGTCTCTTGATAAAGCTTATCTTAAAAATCTCCACACTACTAATATGAAGAAACCCTCCCTCCAGAACAGTCCCGTAAGTTCTTACTCTGACCACATGATGGTGTTCTAGGGTCCCATGTGCCATCTGATTGGCAAGTAGCTGAAAAGATGTTATCGTCAGGGCATCTGTATGCCACTCTGTCGTTAACGAAATAAGTACAGCCGTTCTCAGGATGTGATTTTGTATGTCGAACGATTCTAATGTTCTTTGTGTCCGGTACTGGACAACATGCCTCTAGAAAACAAAATGGAGAATAAGAGTCAATGAAATAACCACAAAGAAGTTCTTACACCTAATGATCCAATTTCTGCAACACTGAAGAGAAGTTTGGGGCAGAAGAAAAGAAACCCAAACACCCAGTCTGTACCTCCTGTACAATTCCTTAACAATTCAAGTCCACTCACTTCCTCCAAGTAAGCAATATTTTATTGTCTGAGAATTTTAATATACATATAGTGTGTTTTACTCAAGCAACTCCTGTTCTCTCCTATTCCCTCTCAATTTCATGTTTGTTTGTTTTAACACACTGAATATACTTAATTCTTCCAGAATGAGCACAGGTAGAGGGCTATCTACTGAAGCATGAGAAGTCTATCAGAGGCTGCATGTCTGAAAACAAAACAAAACAAGAGAAAAAACAACTGATACTCATATTTCCCAGCAGCCATCAATTGCTAATAGCTCTGTCTTGAGTCTCTAAATACAAGCAGAAAGTAGTTGGTTACTCTCATAATGTATGCTTCTATTGAACCAGTGGGAATATTTGCCATGCTAGTGGCTACTGTAGCTTACAACAGCTCACAGCTGGATAAGAGATTCCCACTGGTTCAATAGAGGCATAAATCTTATGAGAGTGACCAACATTTAGGCCATTCCCATTTCCTGGCTATTGTGAACAGAGCAGCAACAAACACAGCTGAGCAAGTATCTCTGTAGCAGGATTTCAGCCCCTTGAGCATATGCCCAGCAGTGGTACAGCTGGATCATATGGTGGATCTATTTCTAGCACTTTGAGTAATTTCCACAGATTTTAATAGTAGCTGTACCAGTTTGTACTCCAAGAAAAAATAAATAAGTATCTACTTTCCGCACATCCATAGCAGAATCTGTTGTCATTCCCTTCTGACTGTGGTAAAAAAGTATCACAAAGTAGTTTTAATTTGCCTTAAGATTCCTAAAGATTTTGGACATTCTAAAAAAGATTTCTCAGTTGTTAGTATTTCTTCTTTAGAAAACTCTTAAGTTCGATGTTGAATTTTTTTAAATTGTGTTACTTGTTTTCTCTGTGTGCTCTTTACTTGTTGTCAGCTTGACATAAACCTAGACCTATCTGGAAAGAGGGGACCTCTGCTGAGGAATTGGCCCCATCACACTGTCTTAGAGGCATGTCAGTAGGGTACCTACTGAATAACGGTTGATGTGGGAGGGAGCAGCCCACTGTGGGCAGGTGATCCTGAGTCGTGTAGGAAAGCAGATGGATCCAGCCATGGGGAGCATGCCAGTAAGCAGCACACCTCTGTGGTCACTGCTCCAGTTCCTGCCCAACTTCCTTTGATGATAGACTGAGACATCAAAGTATAATACAAGTAAACCCTTTCCTCCCCAAGTTTGCTGTCTGTCATGTTTGTAACAGCGATAGAAAGCAAACCACTCAGCGTTTAGCTCTTTTAGTTGAACCATCTATGTATCTCTGGGATGAAGCTGATTTGCTGGATGGTCTCTTTGATGCGATATTTAATTCAGTTTACAATTATTTTACATAGAAATTTTGCATTTATGCTCATCGTTGATCTATAATTTTATTTTTTATTTGGGTTTTTAATCTGGTTCTGGTTTCATGGTAATACAGACTTAGTTAAGAAAAAAAACAGAAGTGTCCCTTCCTTTCCTATTTTATAGAAAAACTTCAGACTATTTATACTATTTACTCTTTGAAGGTCTGGCAGAAAGAATTCTGCGATGCATCTATCTGGTCCTGGGTATTTTTTTTTTCTTTCTTTTTGTTTTAGGTTTTCAAGTTAGGGTTTCTCTGTGTAACTCTGGCTGTCTTGGAACTTGTTCTATAGACCAGGCTGGGCTTGACCTCAGAGATCTGCCTGCCTCTGCCTCCCCAGAGCTCGGATGATAGGGTGATGACTACCACCCAGCTAAGTCCTAGGTATTTTTATTGGGAGATTTTTAACTATCGCTCCTATGTCATTGGTTTTTATTGGTCTTTTTAAATAATTTGCTGCATCTTGATTCAACTCTGATTGGTCACATGACTCTAGAAACTCATCCACTTCCTTTACACTTTGCCACTGAATGGAATACAGGTTTTTAAAATATGTTTTTATGATCCTTTGAGTTTCCTTGGTGTCCTGTTCTGTTTCCTGTTTCATCTATGATCTTGTTAATTCGGGTCCTCTTTCCTGTCAATCTTTAAAATTTCATCAAAGGACCAACTCTTCAGTTCATTGATCCATTGTGTTGTTTGTTTGTTGCGTTTTTTATTAATTTTATTAATCTTTTCCATTCTACTATTTTGTGTGTGGTTTGTTCTCATTTTTCCAGACTCTCAGGTGTATTATCAAGTTACTAATTTTAAACCTCTCAAAAAACTTATGTAGGTACTTAGCGCTATAAACTATCCTCTTGAAACTCCCTTCATTCTGTTCCATAGATTTTTGACATCTTATGTTTCATTTTCATTCAATTCTACAAAATTTTAAGTTTCCTCTTGATTTCTTCATCGACCCAATTATCGTTCAGTAGTGCGCAGTTTAGTTTCTGTGAGTTTGTGTGGTTTCTATTCCGACTGACGTCCACCTTTACTTTTTGGTTGTCCAATGGAATGTAAAAGGTTATTTCAATTTTTTAAAATTTGTTGAGACTTTCTTTGTCTCCTCATAGTGAAGACAGTTCAATGGCCTGCTGAGAAGGCGCATTCCTTAGTGTATTCTATAGGTGTCTGTTAAGTCTGTTTTATTTACGTCACTTAACTCCAATGTTTCTGTGCTTAGGTTTTGTCAGGATGATGATGTGCCTATTGGTGAGAGTGAGGCAGTAAGTCATCCACTATCACTGTTTTGGTTAATCTGTAGTTTTAGGTCTAATAGTATTTCTTTTACCAAATTGGGTGTATCTAAATTTTGTTCATATATGCTCAGAATTATAGTATTCACATAGCACGTTTCCCTTTTGTGAGTATGACATGACCATCTGTTTCTTCTGACTAGTCTTTGTTGGAAGTCCTTTTTTTTTGGTCAGAAAGCAGAATAGCTAACCCTGCTTGTTTTCTAGTTCCACTTCCTTTAGTACCTGTTCCCATCTTTTTACCCTAAGTTGGTATCTATATTGAAAGTGCGGTGTGTTTCCTGGAGGCAGAAAGAATGATAGATCCTGTTTTCCAAGCCAATCTGTTAGTTTGTCTCTTTATTGGAGAATTGAGATTATTGATATTAAGAGTTAGTTATTGAACAGTGTTTTAATTCTTGTCACCTTGTTGTGATGGTGGTGTTTTCTTAGACCTCCTTAAACTAGCCACTCTGGAATTGTTTATTTACTCCTAGTGACCCCTCGGTGTGTTTATCCTTCTCTTGAGACTAAATATTCCTCTCAGTACCCACAGCAGTGATAGTGTAGCGGCCATAAATTACTGTAATGTGTTTTTGCCATCGGAATTTTTTGTTTCTCCTTTGATTATGACTGATACTTTTGCTAGAGTCTGGGTCAGCATCTGTGGTATTTCTGACCTTATAGAACATCAACCTAATCCCTTTTGCATTTTAAAATCTCCATTGAAAAATCAGCTGTTATTCTGATAGGCCTGTCTTTATAAGTGACTCGACATTTCTTTCTTGCACTTTACGATACCTTTTCTTTGTTTCATACACTTAGTTTTTTAAATTATAAAATGTCAAGGGAGTTTTTTTTTTTTTCCTAGTCTAATCCATTTGGCGTTCTATATGCCTCTTCCACCCTGATAGGCATCTCTCTCCTCAGATTTGGATTTTTTCCTATGATTTTGTTGGCGCTCTTTTCTGCGCCTCTCATCTGTGTTCCTTTTCTTCTTCTAGACTTCATATTTGTATGTTTGGTATTTTTATAGTATTCCAGAGTTCCTGTGTGTTCCATTCATTGGTTGTTGTTTAATTTTACATTTTCTTGGACTGAATGACCTAATTCCTCTGCTTTGTCTTTCAGTCTTGAGATGGGATACCCCACTAAGAGACCAATGGAAACCACTTCTTATTGATGTTTGTATCATTCATACATTTTCAAAATCTGATACATAGCATTAAAATTCCCCATGTCTGAGACTGTATTTTTACTTCTAAAATGACAATCTTCTGCTGGATAGGAAAAGAAAAAAAAAAGAGGCAGTTTTTCTATTTTGGAAATTTCACTGAGATCTGTAAAATAGTAATTAGCTGCCTGAGCTCCTCTCTTATTCCCGCAATAGACAAAGAGGTGAAAGGGGCAAGCCCCCTTTCTATACTGCTGAGATAAGAATTCTGGGTCTGGAGTTAGTATCTGTCTTCTAGAGGCAAGTAGCTCTGTTAGGTTGACGTGTGGTTCAAGACCTATACGACACATGCCAAGTTATAGGTGGTTGAATCTATAATGGTCTCGTAGACTTTTCCCTCTGCCAGAACCCCCCAGACTTCACAGGAGGAAGGAAGGACTCCCTCTCACAAGAGTTGAGCTATGTGCTCCACACCAGATCCACCAACAGTGATTCTGAAAAGCTGCATGCTATCTGGCTTCTCTGTTTCTTTGTTTGATTCTAAAGTGGCCAATAGAAAAATTAACATTCTTCATACCTGAAACTTTATGGCTACTTTTGGTACAAAATAGCTTATTCATTGATTAAAATAGTGTATTCAAATTTTATTTTAAGTGATAAAAACTATATTCACTAAAGGCACAAGGTCCTATCATTTAGAAACTTAACACACCACACACACATTTTGAAAACTAAAACTCACCCTTACATCCTTTGAACTGGCTCCAGCTGAAATCTTTCTGACAAATCACAACTGTAGGCTCGTCTGTAGCAGGCTTATAGCCAGGATAACACTTGTAGTATAACCTAGTCCCAACCGGATATATATCTTCTTTTTTTGGTAGGGAAATTCGTTCCCAGAAAGCATGTTGAATGTCTGGTATATTAGTACAACTATCTGCTCATAAAACAAGAACAAAGAAAAAGGAACATTTTTATAGGGCTGCCATAGTACTCAGAACATGTCTGATCAAAGGGTACCAATAGGAACTAGTCTTCCATAGCTCATATATTAACCGTGACGAAAAGTATAAGGACATTTGCCAAGCTTAGCCCAGCATCTGACAGGTTCTTCCCAAAGGCACTACCAAAAACTTTCTGTGTGCTGTGCCAAGGGAACATGATAGTAATTCTCTCCACTGTACCTCGGACAGTTTCATTTCTAAAATTAAAGCATTCGGCTTATTAAATGAACCTGGCCTTTCATAGATAATAAAAACTAACTGTACGTGTTTTCTTGACTAGGGAAACTGAACAAGAGTCATTCTGCTCTTCCAGAAAAACTCAGAATAAGAGCAAACAAAGCACTACATGTTGTTAAGACTTGTTGAGTCCTGTCCTCTTCTCTTGCCTGGTGCTGCTAGTTCGTGTGGAATACACACATCTACGGAGTCAATGTTCAGTACACTGTACCTCCAAACATTCACCAGGAGACATAGAGTAAAATCCTTCCCAGAATGTAGATTGACAGTCTTTAAATATTTGTGGAGTTATGCAGCCTTCCATACTATCCAATTTCAACATAGCTTTATTATCTCAAAAAGAAATCCATGCTTTTTAATATTACTCCCACATTAGCTTTTTAAATAAATAGCACCGCACAATATGTTTTCTTTCTGTGTCTGTGTATCTGTGTGTGTGTGTGTGTGTGTGTGTGTGTGTGTGTGTGTGTGTGTCTTCCTTTACTAGACACTGTACTCTAAGATTAATCCATACTCAGCATTGCGCTTTTTATTGTGTGTGATATCCCATTGCACGGCTACACTGACCTCTGTTATCCCATGTATGGGTATTGGGTTGTTGGCTGTTATGAAAAATGTTGCTTTGCCTGAACTTTCATGCAGAAATATTCGGTGTGGACATCTGTTTTCATTTCCCTCAGGTAGATACCCAGGGAAGTGACTGTGAACCAGTTTCCAAATGCTCAAACTTCAGAGGACTGTCGAAATCATTTTCTAAAATGGCTGTAATAATTTAGATTCCCATCAGCCATATTAGAGCTCTAATTTTTCTATAAATCTTGGTAAAGATGTCAAGGTTTTTATAATAACCATTCTGATAGGCATTTATTATTGCTAAAAGACCACATTTACAAGAAATAAGAGAGGAACTTGCTCTGTCTGGAAGCACACACGAAAACAATGAGCACGTAAGAGGTCATTGTGCGGCTAATTAAGAAGAGGATGATACAATCATCCGTTCCTTGTAATCCATGAAGATTCATCTGCAAGACCTTCAAAGATCCCCCATCCACGGATGCTCACATCTGTAGTATAAAATGACAGTATTTCCACATCACAGGCACACCTCCGCCCCCCCCCCCCCCATGTACTTTAGTTATCTCTTTTGTTACTTATGTGCCTACAACAATGTCAATATTTGGTAAATAGTTATTTCACTAGAGTGTTTAGGAGCTACCAACAGGGAAAGCATCTATACATGTTTAGTACAGATGCTTTTTTTTCCAAATATTTTAAATTTACAGTTGATTGAATTCCCAGATGTGGAAACTGGATACAAAGAGTCAACTATAGCTCATTTCTTCTCCTGTAAACAACTGACTTGAGGAGCATGCAATACAAAGACGAAAATAATTATTAAGAATATATAGAAATTCATTTTGTTTCATAATAATAGCACAGGGTGATAGCTATAGGCAAAAATGTATTTGACAATAAAAACAGTAAATATTAACTCAAATCTACAGGAAGAAATGAAGAGTCAGGGTAGAGTGTGTGGCCCAGCAATAAAAGTACGTCCCTACCATGTGTAAAAACCTGGGCTTAAGCCCCAGCACAAGAACAATGAGGGGTAGCTGGAGAGACAAGGGAAGCCATAAACACATACATACACTCTGTTTTTCCCTCTGCTGTCATATGCATGAGACATAGAATTTTATAGATAGTAATTTTATTTATTGTAGTGTTTCCAATAATATGAATGTGGGGTGTTTTGCTGGGTTCTTGGTTTACATTTTTCTCTACTTTGACTATATCTTCTCACTGCCGTACAGCTTCCACTGTTTCTGATGAAAACCCAGGTGTTAATTTCATTGGCATGCTGTTTTTCTCTCACTGCTTTGCCTTGGTCACCTCTTCTCTGGGTAATTTTCTCTCCCTTTATCTCCTTTTTCTGCTTGAAACTCCTAACATTCCTCCTGTGTCTGCTCCTCTCTTCTTCCTCTATGCATACTTTCTGTAGTTTGCATCTATAAAGTCACTGATTCTTTCGTCATCTTATTCAGATTTGTTACTGAGCTCCTCTTGTTAATTTTCCACTTACTGTGCTTTTCAATTCTCAAACTTCCATTTCATTCTTAAAGGAATTTCTCTTTATTGACATTGCTGTTTGACGAGACATCATCATAATATTTTCCTTTAATTATTTATAATTTATTTAGTTTATATAATTTATATACATATAAGTTATTATAAAACAATGATTTAATTAGTTTTAAACCTATTTATGACAACTATTTTAAAAATCTTTTCTGTTAGTCTGATTGTGGGGCCCAGTCAAAGCAGTTTTTATTGCTGCCATTTGCCTTTGTACAAACTACTCTTTCTGATTTCTTCATATCTGACTGTTATTTGTTGAAAACTGGACATGTAAAATAATAGTGATTTGAAAAAGATTTTTCCCCTCGTCACCTTCAAAATTTGGTGTTTTTGTTTATTTGATAGTGTTTTGACTGGAGTGGTTCAGTTAAATCCGTTTCCCTGAAGTATGAGACATCTAATAACAAACCTCAGAAAGCACAGCCTTGAGCATACGCATAGTCTTCCTAACCACCCGTAAAAACTAATTTTTCTCTTTGATTTCCATGTTGAACTTTTGGCTGGTCTGCCCCTGTCATAGTGTGTACAGTGGCCGGCCTTCAATAGTATCTGCTCAATAGTATTTGTTTGTTCTTTTATACAAATCCCTGGGGACATACATTACTTTATAGTTAGGACTAGTTAAAGTCAAGGGCTCTTGGGGTGTATGATGTTCAAAGTCTCTGAAGCCTGCTCTGAAGCCTAGGTTATTTTTCTTTTTAATTTTTGTTGTGTATATTAATTAGCCACAGTACTGTGCTACGGACAGAAATTTTTATACAAGTATATGGTATATACAGTGAGCATATCCCTCATTCCCTGCACTTCCCTGTCTCATCCCTACCCTTCCCACTAGTCCCCAGTGTAACCTTATACAGCTTCTCTTTTACCTTTGTGCCATGCACTCAGACATCATTTTACATATCGATATATAATCTAGAAACCAGAAAGGACAGGAAACATGATGTTTGCCTTTCTGAGATTAGCTTAACTTGGTTAATATGGTTACCTTGTGCTATAGACAGAAATGGGAAAAAATATGTGAATTCCGTCACCAGAATCCTTCTTGTAATATAGGGATTGTGAAAAGAGAGAAGAGGTTTATCAGTAAGTTGTCCGGCATCCAGCTGTACCCACTGCCAAGTGCACATATGCACTTGTCTAGAGAATAAAATCCATCAATATTTATTGCTTTTCAAGTTTATAAAATTGGGAAATTGGAGGCCATTCTTTGCTGGCCAACCTACTAGAACATTCCGCTTCCAAGATGGAGCTGTTCAGAATCAGGAGGGTACAACCGCTGCAGCTGCCTCTCCTGGATTCTCTGTCCTGCTTAATAGAAGTTGGATGGAGGAGCAGACTTGACACCTGGTTGCTGACATCTGCTTACTATAAGCTTTTCACAGCATAGAACTTTAGAAAGTTCACAATATTCAGTAAAAAGCCATCCCAAGCAGATCTTTTACCCAATGACAGATGGGAACTGCCTTTTATGAGTCTACAGAAACAGTGCTCACAGAATTAGTGTTGTTAGTAGTTCAATACAATGGTCTCTCAGTATTTCTATTAAGTATCCACAGATTTGCTGGACAAATGTTTTCTCAGTTGTTGTGCCTCTTTTGATCACTTTCTAAGACATACTGAATGGTTTCTTTACTAATTTCAGTCAGCTTAATAGATAGCATTCCAGGATAGAGATCTGCCCAACTCCTTGCATCACCGTTACAAAGTTCCCAAGATCAAGGCCCATAATGCTTCATGAGTGCGAAACTCAGGGTGCAAGGCATCAAGGACCTCCTCCCCTGAGCAGCTGTGTAACCTGAGAAGTCACTCCTGAAAACGTTTCCTCAGCTGCCAAATGAGGGTAATAATACTGCCTGCAACTGATTGATTGCACTACTTCCTTTTGTGAACCAAGACTAGTCCCAATTTAACATCAGAACTTGTATCACTATTATAATGGTTCACAAGTTAATTGTCTTAGTGTCTCGTCCATGCAATACTTTTATACAAAATTAGAAAGGGACATTTTTCAGTGTTGGCACAAGTCTTTAATCCCAGCACTCAGGAAGCAGAGGCAGGCAGATCTCTGTGAGTTTAAGGCCAGCCTGGTCTACAGAGTGAGTTCTAGGACAGCCAGAGTTACAACAGAGAAACTCTGTCTCAAAAAAAAGAGAGAAAAAGAAAGAAGAAAAGAAAAGAAAAGAAAGAGTAAGGAAAGGAAAAGAAAGAAAAGAAAGGGACATTTTATTACCTGCTTTCAAAATCAATCTTTTTGTTAGACAATTATCTATAAACTGCCAAAAATTTATGAAGTAAGCATACTAATCTTCTATGTCTACAATATCACTGCTTCTCCTTAGGTCTGGAGTGTGGACAATTGTATATGATAGATGACCTTGCAAGGAATACTAAAGTCATCCTTCTTTCCAACAAGAAAACAAGATAAAATTATTAATCCAGATTGAAATTTTTGTGATTCAGAACCTAGACATGCAGGAATGTCCACACAAATGTATCTGAGTATCTTTAGATGCCAAACAATGAACCTCCTTCATGGTCTGTACTTACAGGGCTCACAAATGGGGGGAGAAGGACTCCACTTGCCACCAGCTTCACAATGGATTAAACTGCTGCCTCTGAGAATGGACCCTTTATGGCAAACAAATTTAATAGAGTCTTTGTATTTATAGGTAGGTCTAATTCCAGAAATAACCATTCCACGTGAAACATTTGGTGGAGAACAGATGATTCCTAAAGAATTATGAGAAAAGACAATTAGATTTTAAAAGATAAAGGCGTGAGGCAATGACTCAATGGATGAAGTGCACATGAGGACCTAAATCCTAACCCCCAGAACTGCCCACATAAAATCAGGCATGTTAGCATGAATCTATAATTCCAGTGATCCTATAATGCGACAGGACACTCTCCTAAAGCTGAGAGGACAGTTATCCTGGTATATGCAGTATAGAAGCAAAGTCAGACGTGGCAGTGTGCACTTTTAATACCAGTCTCCAGGAGACCAGGGCTACACAGGGAGACCCTGTCTCAGGGAAGGTGGGGGACTGCCTCAAGGTAGAAGGTCAGTGCCAAGATTGTCCTCTGACCTCTACATACATATTATGGCACTCATGCTCCTACATGCACGTGCACACACACACACACACACACACACACACACACACACACATAAATACAGACATACACACACAGAGACATGCACACACACACACACACACACACACACACACACACACACATAAATTGAGATCTGGGGATATAATTTAGTGAAAGGGTGTCTGCCAAGTATGCATGAGACCCGGGTACCACAAAAAAATTACCTTGGAAAATTAACAGATAAATACTAATAAGAATATTGCTGAAGATGGAAGACCAGGAGATGCCTCCAAATAAGCCAGTGAAGAAATCAGAATAAGAAAGACTAGACTTTATTTAGAATTACAGAAAGAGCTTTAGAAATCTTTAGAAACAGAGCAATAGGAAGGGATGCCAGAAATGAGCAGTGGGCAGAAAAGATCCTTGACACAGGAAGGAAGCCTACCACAGCCTCAGCTGATCAGTTCTCGGTGGGGTAGGGAAGCAGTAGTCACCCAGAAGGTACGCCAGACAAAAAGTCAGGGAGTCTGACTCTCAAGATAAGTCAAAAATCCTCATAAGCCTCAAATCCAGTTGTGGGTTTTGATGATCAATTGTGGGTTTCTTGCAGATGGGACCAGCCATGAAGAAAAGTCCCTTTTGTAAACGGGACTATATGACTTTGGAGGCAGCAACAGAGCAGGCACAATCTTGAAAGACAATCTATTCCCATAACTGAGCTATTCTATGGGCCTGAAGTGAAAAACAGTCAAAGGTCAGGGAGACTTGAGTAGCCTGCTACAGCCCCTATGTGAGGAAAGACACAGAGGGCAATTATGAGTAACAGTAGAATGAGTACACAACTCTTCCCACCTTAATTAACACAATGAAGATAATTCCCTAGAGGCATGCCCTAGGGGCTGTCTTCCAGGTGATGCTATATTCTATTAAGTTTTTAACTAATGCTACCAACCATCACAGAGGAAGATGAAAAATCTAAGAATCCACAGGATAGAAGAAGATAATACAAAAGCATACAGAATCTACTCAATGGAATTATAGAAGAAATTTTCCCAAATCTAGAGAAATATGTCAAATACAAGAGGCATTTAGAACCTAAAATAGACAGGACAAGAAAAGGACCCCTCCAGGACATAACATAGCCAAGATGTAAGAAATGGCCAGAGGGTAAAAGTCAGTGGCTCAGTGGGTAAGGACACTGGTTGGCCAAATCTGACTGCCTGAGTTCAATCTCAAGGATCAGTTTCCCTGATTAAAACATGCTTAAATATCCCCTAATAAATGTTATAAACCAAATTTAAAACCACATTAAAATGATCATATGCCAAAACCAAGTTGGTGTCATTCCAAAGATCCAATGTTGTTTCAACATAGGAAAATCAGTAAGAGCAATATATCCAGCACATAAACAGACAAGTACAGAAATCACGTTATCTCTCAACTGATACAGATAAAGCCTTCAACAAAGCTCAACATCTCTGTGTGATAAAATTCCTGAAGGAAGCAGGAACAGAAGGCCCACACCTCAACATTACAAAGGCTATAAACAACAAACCTATGTATGGTGGAGGGGGTCTCTGCAAACACCACCACCAGCAGAGTGTAGATCCACGGGAGGAAAGAAGGAAATTCAGTTTAACACCACTCAGTAGACACTATTGGTTCAAACTTTGAGAGTCTGACTCCAGGCAGTTTATTTTAGGCGAACTTAAGCATAGTTCAATTTGGGAAAAAGCTTCCTTATGATAAATAACTCAAATATGCACAACAAAGCTTAAGACGTGACTACATGGAAACTATTGTAAAGTACAGGTGACATCTTCCATAGATAGGTCCTATAGATTAACTGAGCAAGCAGTTACAAGGTAAACAATGCTCATGATAAGGACCTGAGGGAGGACTGACTGAGATAAATAAGCTCAAGATAAGGGTCTGGGGGAATTGATGTGGGCTGGCCACACAAATAGTTCCCAGTCTTTCGGGTGGGAAATAAGCTCTACATCTCTCCCTTTAAGAGACAACTCTGCATGTTTAACATTCTTGGTTTTCCTAGTGCCTACCTGTGAGTAAGAGTACCTACATGCTTCCGACACATAGAGTCAATGTCATACTAAATAGGAAGAAAAAAAAACCCAGAGTATTTCCTCTAAAATCTTCAGTGAGACTAAGGTGCCAATCTTATTCAATATAGTGCTTGAATACCTAGCTAAAGCAGTAAGACAAGAATAAGAAATAAAAGGGAAACAAATGGTAAAGGAAGAAGTCCAAATGACATGTCCTATAATTAAAAAACATCTTTAAAGACTTCATCAGAAAACTCTTAGATCTGATATATACTTTCAGTTCAATAACAGGATATAAAACCACGCACACTTTACTAGTTCTAAATAAAAGGTGGTAATGTGGCCACTCCCAGCCAAAGGATAGAATTCATTTTTCTTTCTTCTACTAAAGAAATTTCAAAAACACATTTTCATATGGAAATGCCATGAGACCAAAGCAACCTGGTCTGCAGAGCTCTATCAGGATGCTCTCCGGGGAAGGATGTCTATGAGTAGCCAACTTCCCATATTAGAACAGACTATCAATGAATGAGGAGAAATTCTTACTTTACCAAATCAGTGTGACATGGTGTTATTTGCCATGCTGATGCATTGAGTATCTCTTAGCCAAATAAGATGCACCTATGCACTCATTCATCTTTAAATTGTTCTACTTCCCACAATACATTCACCTTCCTTTTTCTTTTAAGCAAAATGTAAGTGACCAATCGAAAGCAGAGTTCAGCACTGTGACTTACTTTCACAGGTAGGAGGGCTTGGGCTCCAAACACCTACTGTTTTGTTCACTACAGTACAGGTAATGGAGGCTTTGCCAGAGAGTGAGAAGCTGGGATCACAGCTGTAGGTGACTGAGGAGCCATAAGTGTAGAAGTCTTCATCTCCACCATTGTGTTTCCCATTGCTGATGTCTGGAGGGGACCCACACTTGGCAACTGAGAAATTAAAAAAGAGAAAGAAATATTCGGGGATGGGCATTACCACAACTGTAAAGTTCTTACAAATGTATGTGGAGGGTACAAGTTTCAGGAAGGATGCACAGAATTGTTCACTAAGACAGTTATGTTTATAGCCAAGTCAGAAAAAAAGTCTTTACTTACTTACACATTCTGGGAGAGGGTCACTCCAGGTAACTCCTTTACCTTGGATCTCACAATAACTAGTGGATGCACCAATTAAGATATATCTGAATAGAGAAGGTCAAAGATGTTAATGGAATCCCCACTTGAATTTAAGTCATATAAAGAGAACTGAACAGATAGATATTAAAATGAATAATGATGTTTTCTCAGCTAAGGAGTCACAGTGGGAGGGTTTTGGGAGAGGGGCACAAAATAGAACAATTATAATGACACATATGTTTGAAGATGCCACAATGAACCATTTCTTTTTTTTGGAAGCAGCTCACAATCATTTGTAATTCCAACTCCAAGGGCTCCAACATCCTCATTTGTTCTTTTCAAGCACAAACACACACACACACACACACACACACACACACACACACACACACACAGACATAGAGAGATATGTAGTAGTATGTTGCTGTGGAGTTCAGCAAGGAAGGCATGGAGGCATATTTCATAACTGCTAACCCTGCCAGACCTCAGCAGAGGGAACCACCATCCTGGCAAGACTGTCCTGGAACCCTGAGAATCTGAGCTCAGGTGTTTTTATTGATTGAAAACACCTCAGGTATTCTACTGATAGCACATGCAGATCATTAGCAATTAAACAACTCCCACAGAAATCCAACACCTGCAAACAGAACACCTTAGACTTAGGATAGCCCCTCACCCAACAATGCATAAAAACATTTTAAACATAACTAAAAATAAACTTCCCCAACAGAAAAAAAATTAAGGGCTAGCAAGATGACTCAGCAGGTAAAGGCACTTGTTGCCAATTCTGACAACCTGAGTTTGATCTCAGGGACCCACACTGTGGCAGTAGTGAATTAACTCTTGCAAAATGTTCTCACTTTCATGTGTGTACCATGGCATGTATGCATTTATATGCATTCATTCATACATCTACTAAATACATACATACACACATACATAATACATATATGTAATTTTTAAAAGAAAGTAAGGAATAGGTCCAGTGGTCTTCACATATAATCCCAACAACTTTGGAGAATTAGACTGGAGGCTTGTGAGTATGAGAGCAGCTGGACTACATAATGAGATCTTGTCTCAAAATAAAACAACAACAAAAATAACTGGTACTAAACATTGGATTTCATATGTGAAGAATGCTATCTTCAGACAGCCAAAAAAAGATCTAAGTTACATATAAAAGAAGGAAATTGAGGTCAGCTTCAACATTCTCTGTAGTATCATCCACCAGCAAAAATTGCTGCTGCGGCTCCCACAACCTATCTAGATAATTTCATACTTATATACAGTGCGCTCTGATCAGTATCTCCTCTAACATCTTTTAACTACTTCTTACCCCTATTCCTCACCCCCACGTCCCTTTTGTATCTTTTGTCTTGTGATCCACTAAGTTTAACTCGGGTACATTGCCTCTTACATATCGATCTGTCAGATAAATCTGAAGGTGAAAAAGGAGGTTATTCTGAAGGCTAGCAGGTTAATACTGGTTCTCAAGGAACAATTGGATCACTTATGTGCAATAGTGGTTCATAACTACATTTTTTACAAAGGCATCAGAACATTGTTCAGAACAACAAAAGACTGGAAATATCCATGAATCCATCCAAAGAGTTAAACCGTGACACAACTACACAGTAAAATTCTCTGCAAGAAAAAAATTGATGAAGAATATTTCCAAGGTACACTGATGAGTACAAAAGTCAAATGAAGTTCAAAACTACATTGGTCCATTCTTTTTTGAGGGTGTGCCCACTCCCAGGCTCCAGTTATCGGCATTGAACCCATGCACATATGGGGAGCACTAATTAGACTTAATGGATTGTAAGAACAAAGAACACATGAAGTTGGGACGAGAACAGTATGTTGTGGGGAATATAGAAAAGTTTGAATATCAAATACATGTATGAAATTCTCAAGAATAAATAATTAGAAAAACTAAGTCTGGCCAGGTTTAATGATGCACACCTTTAATCCTAACACTTGGGAGGCAAAGGCAGGTGGAATTCCGTGAATTTAGAGCCAGCCTGGTCTACATAGGGAGTTCTAGGCCAGTGATGGCTACATAGTCAGACCCTGTCTTTTTTGTTTTTTTAATCTCCTCTTTTTTTTCAATGAGAGCATTAAAAAAAAAAGTTTAAACATGAACTAAATTTGTTATTGGAAAAGGAGAAATATAAGAACATGTGCTTATCTCTTGGCTTGTGTTTAAATGAAGAAACACTACAAAGATACAAAAGAAACTGATAAAAATAAATTATTTTTCTGAGCACAGGAAGGAATAGGGTACATAGAGACAGGATAGAAGCAAGGATTTTTAACACATGCTCGTTATATCACTTTAAATTTTGAAAGTAGCTATTTTTAAAGTTAATTTATAACAATTATCTCTAGATTGTCTCACACTCACCCTTCTGAGCAGGTGAATTCTATCTGTGATCCAAAAGAGAAATCTGTCTTAACTTCCACCTGTCCATTTTGCAAGTCTCCTGGATTCCTGCATGATTTTTCTAGAGAAAAATTAAAATGATGGTAAGTAATCCCCACCATTCACAGGTACCGCAATTAGAAACTCACAGACCTCTGTCTACCTCCACATCCAGAGAGACCTACATGTTTAGAGTCACGTTTATCTCTGAATCTGACTCACTGGATTTTTGTTTTGGAGGGAAAACACACACAAATTTTGATCTCTTTTGTCACCCTGATGTATTTTAGCAAGAACCATGTCCTTAATTGCATACACAGAGAGAGAGAGAGAGAGAGAGAGAGAGAGAATAGTATACTGCTACTGTTGGGAGACAGTACAGAATATATTCCTTGTTCACAGAGAGCCAGCTGCTCTTCCAAATCTACAAGATATTCTGTTGTGTGCATTGTCTTACTTAATTTTTTAAATTAATATACAAAATAGTGCATTTAGTTATGACATTTTTATATATGTATAGCATTATATTTGATGTATACATATGCATATACATTATATACGTACACCAATCATCGTGGTAATTAATCATAATCACCAACCATCATGGTCACCTTTCTTACCCCAATATATGTACGTATGTATGTATGTATCTGCATGTAATTTTTTAATCTATGTTTGCATATAAAATCAAACACCATGCATTTGAGGTAAGATTGCTATTTTTTGGCCATTTAACCCCAGGATACTTTTATCATAATTATTCTCATTACTATTTTTATGATTGTTGCTGTTGCTGCTATCATTGTTGTTTGGGGGTTGAAATGCAGCCATGCAGATCTTACATTATGCATGTGGGGGTCAGAGGACAACTCTGGAGCTCTGGTTCTTTCCTTCTATCTTTACATGGGTTCCAGACCACCTTCACATACTAAACGATCCTGCTAGCCCCTATCCTCTTTTCTTTCTTTCCTTCCTTCCTTCCTTCCTTTTTTTGTTTTTTTTTTTGTTTTTGTTTTGTTGAGACAGAGTCTGTTACTCTGTAGCCCTGGCTGGCCTGGAAATTGCTATGTAGACCAGGCTGGCCTCCAACTCCCAGAGGTCCTTGCCTGCATCTGCTTCCTGAGTGCTGGGATTAAAGGTGTCCACTATCAAACCAAGCCTCAGTCTCAGTATTTATTTAAAGAAATATCTGATAAATTACTGATAAAGTGTATGTCTTAGTTAGGGTTACTATTGCTGTGATGAAACACCATGAATAAAGCAACTTGGGTGGGGTTTATTTAGCTTACAATTCCACACCACAGTTCATCATCAAAGGAAGTCAGGACTGGAACTCAAACAGGGCAACTTGGAGGCAGGAGCTGATACAGAAGCTTACTGGCTTGCTCAGTCTGCTTTTTTATAGAACCCAGGACCACCAGCCCAAGGATGGTACTACCCATAATGGGCTGGGCCCTCCCACATCAATCACTAATTAAGAAAATGTCCTACAGACTTACATACAGCCTGATCTTATGGAGGCATTTTCTCAATTGCGGCTCCCTCCTCTCCGATGACTCTAGCTTGAGTCAAGTTGACATTACACCAGTAAAGTTTAGCTTTCTTCATTGCAATTACCTTATTTCTTATTTCCTGCTTTGCTTTATTCTGCTATCCAGAAGATTCATACATGTGTATACTAAAATTGCTAGTTGATGATTTTACTAGTTCCTTAGTGACTTAAGATTCGATAATTATATAACCTGAGACAACTCTCCAAAACTGATGAATGCACAAGTGAGAAAAACCAATGTTGGTACTTACTGACACAAGAGATGCCAATGTGCCATTGCCCCCCAGGTCTACAGTAAACAGACTGGGCTGAAGCTGCCCTACTGTAGCCAGGGCGGCAATTGTATTTCAGAGCAGTGTGAATTTCGAAGTCTGTCTGGTTCATCTCGCTTGCTGGCAAGGCAAAGGGCAAATCGGGTGGTGGACCACATTTGCCTAGACACCAAAAGGATAGTAACAGCAAACGTTATACCCTGAGACACAGCATGGTAAGGTTTCAGTAGGTATCACTTTAAAGCGAGATCAGTTCTTTTCACCTCTAACCAAGAAAAGTTGTAAATGTACTACCCCTCTGTCAGGAATCCATGAGAGATGTGCAAATATGTCTGTTGATAAATGATAATGATAAAAGGCATAATTTTATCTCTTCTCTACTATAGAAAGTATTTTTTTTCTAAAAGGGAGACATAAATTTCATCAGACGACCTAATCCATCTCTGCTCAGAGATTTTTGCAAATCCAAAAAATTCCTATGAATTTGCCCTAACAGAAATATCATTGAATTTGAACTGGCATGACAAGCCAGGTGTGGTGGTGTATGCTTGTAATCTTGGGAGGTTGAGGCAGAAAGATTGTGAATTCTAGGCCAGCCTGGACTACATAAAAGAGAAAGCATAGAATTCTTGAGACAGAAAAATCAACCCTACTTTCCCTATAAAAAAAAAAAAGAATCAATGATGTAGAACTAAGTTGCCCTTTATAAGCCCCCACAGAAGTATGTTCTTCACCTCTGCATTACAGGTCAACTCCCGGGCCATGAAGCATGTTTAGTCACTGTTAGACAATACAGATTGATTTCAAATCCTGGTTGGGGAACAGGTTACTTTGGAAACTTAAGAGAAGACATTCCAAATGGAACACCTAGAACTACCTTTTTGTGTGTGAAGCTAACTCCAGCTGGCCAAATAAATCCTTGGTTGCTGAAACTCGACCTCTGCTAGCTTAGATATCTTGTTATGTCTTGTGGGTTTTTGTTTGTCTACACTTGTTACCCACTACTCACCAAAAACAGCAACCCAAAGAGCAGCAATGAAGGTCATTTGAAACAAAGTTGGGTCAGAGACTCCGCAGAGCCTAGAGAAGGGCCGGGCCACAGCGTCTCTGCTTTTATGAAGTCTCACATGTGGAGCTCCTGGAGGGTGCATGGCCTGATGCTGCCTTGCCCACATCTGTTCTGCCAGAAAACCTGAATTTAATAAGAAACCATTTAACCTACTGGCCATAAAGCATTATGATAAATGCTACAATATCCACCTCCAAGGAAATTACAGCCCAGGTGGGAAGAAGAGAAATGAGCACAGACAGACATTACAACAAGAAACAACGAGGGCTGGCTTCTGCAAAAGCCACTGTTGGGAAGAGACACTCATTCCAATTGGGAAAAGGGAGTGAATTTCCAGAGGAGGATACACCAAGCTCTGTGTTCTGTGAAGTCAGAGAATAAATTCAGGTCAGCTGGGCACAGGAGACAGTATTTCAGTTTGGCGAGTTAGGATATACCTCCTCTCTCCTGATCCCTAACTAGATACGTAACCTCTGTGGTTATTCAGATTGTAGAACACATAACAAAGACCTAAGAGCTGACATCCACATAGAAGAAAAAACATATAACGTTTGTCTTTGGTTACCTCTAGCTTCATCTATTTACCTGTAAATAATTTCATAATTTCATCTCTCTCAACAGCTGAATAACATTCCATTGTGTAAATGAATCCCATTTTCATTATCTATTCATCCATTGGTGGATGAGGCTGTTTCTAATGTCTATTATGAATAGAACATCAATGAAAATGAATGAACAAGTATCCTTGCAGTAGAATGCAGGGTCCTTCGGTGTATGCTCAAGAACAGTGGTAGATTGGTTTTCAGTTGTTTGAGGACTCTCCACACTGATTTTCATAGTGGTTGTATCAGTTTGCATTCCCACCAGCAATAAATATGTTTTCCCCTTTCCCAGCATCCTCAAAAGCATGTGCTGTCATTTGTCTTATTGATCTTGGCCATTTTGACTGGAGTAAGATGAAATCGTAAAGTTTTAATTTCCATTTCCCTGATGGCTAAAGATGTCGAACATTTCTTTAAGTGATTCTCAATTATTTGTATTTGATCTTTTGAGAACTTTCTGCTTAGTTCTGTATCCCCTTGCACTTCTAAATTAGCTAGAACCTAAGATTAAATAAGTCATGGGCCTGGAAGAAAACCTATTACTATTATTCTGCTGAATGAACATAGCAATAAAATGACTCCTAACGATATACCGCTATTTCCATAGATAAGTACCTCACTTGACCCGCATTATATAAGCTTCTTCTTGCAGTAGATTGAAATTAACACAGAAACCCAGAGCTGGACAATGTGCAAAAAGTGAGAGACTTCAGAGAACTCGGTCCTAAATGGGATGCCTTCATTAAACCCTTCCCCTCAAGGCCCGGGGATCTATGAGAAAGAGAAGGTGAAAAGATCGTAAGAGCCAGAGGTGGTTAATGACTCTAAGGAAATAGTATCTTCCATATACAACTCTTAACTTTTTACCTTTAAACAACTCTATAATATATGCAATTCCATGTATAAATATACAAATATAGTTTTAATGAGCTTTTCTCATGTGGGCTGATGGTCTTCTTTCAAGACCCAAAGACCACCTAACAAAAACCCCAATACCAGACATAAGAAGCCTTCTTTTGAGTTTTTGTCCAGGCCTGTCCAAGAGATTCCCAAACCTAAGAGCCTCTTGCGGTTGCCCTTGATTACCCTCCAGAGGTGGAAGGTAAGTCCCTATTGCTGAAGATACCATGTACTTCAGAATCAGGGCCCAGAGACCCCTGATCTGGAACTGAACTGAATGCCCCCCTTTTTGATGAGTAGTTTTCATGGTACCAGAGGCATCATGCATGCTTCCAAAATGGGGATCCAACCAATAGTCCTGCCCTGCTATGATACTTATGAACCACATCAACGACCAACATGATATGCTGACCCTAAGGGTGTATTAGTGGCACACATATGTTGGCAGTGACCAAAAGCTCTGATTGGACTTAGGACCCACTCAACAGGAGGGAAACCATGTCTGGCACTGTAAACTTAGCTAACTACTCAGTGATACTGAAGTTATAGTTATTAGCAGAGAATCTACAACCATTAATTTACTATACTAGCATAGTCTCTAACAAAAATTTATAAACATTTGCCCTTATACCCACAAGAAAATATAGTCTTCACTCCCCTCGTTGAGGAAATTTCTCTTTGAAATAGATGGAGACCACAGAAAAAAACACAAGCAATCAAAATGCAGATTGGGGAACTCAGTTCCAATGGTCACATCTACAACACTCCTGCACTTAAGGGGGACATTGCAGATGAGGGGACAGAAAGATTGTAAGAGCCAAAGGGTCAAGGAGTTTACTGTCAAATTGTGTCTCCTAGTGTCATCAGAAACTATCAGTAAAGTCTCACCAACATTACCTCCAAAATACGAGCTGAGCAAGGAGGACACCAATGAACATACAAAGATAGAGATGAGGGGAAGCCCATGAGGCCTTAACTCTACAGAAAGAAAATGGGCAACTGAGGATAGTTGGGAGCAAGAGAGATCATCTTCCCCCGGGAAGAGCACAACTACTGGTTGTCCCATGCCAAACTATCAGCCCCAGAAACAGACATACAAGTAACATTATATGGACTGAAGAGGTTATATTTAGGAACACATGCATGTGATAACAGTTGATGAAAAAAGAGGCCATAAATTTCAAAGAGAGCAAGAAGGAGTATATGGGTTTTGGAAAGATGAAAGGGAAGGATAAAATGTAATTAAATTATAATCACAAAAATAAAAAATAGAACACAGAGGTGCACACCCTAAAGGGCCTGATGACCGGCTTTACCCACAACCTCCCACCCAAGTGCTCAGTAGCCCACTGACCTGCAATAGCAGAGGATAAGACTCCGTGATGATGCCTAGATCTCTGCCGTACCAGTTTCTCCCAAGATGGCAGTTGATCATAAGATCCTAAAGGTAATTGCTCTCCCGAAAGTCTCTGGATTCTATTCACACAGGTGGTCCTTGGATTCCACCCATGCAAGTGGCTGGTCAGAGGAGGCTGAATAAAGATGGACAGAGAAAAACTCTCCTCTGTCCCAGTGAATGATTAACAAACTACAGCGGCAGTATTTACATAATCTCCTTCACTAGCCCTCATTCTCGATCATGTGTTGCAATTATTTATTTTCCTGTCTGCCAACCATTTCCCCTAAGTTAGAAGGGTGATTGGAATTGGATGCCAGAATTTCCCTTTTCTTTTCATAAGCATGAGAGTTATGAAACACAAAACCGAATCAGCCTAGAAACCCTAAGGGGTTCAGACACACTCCAACCAAAATGGTCCACTTCCTGGGACACTAGGCCCAGAGACTTTCAGGGATCTCAAGAATGAGGCCTTGCTCTTCACCTGCCTCCACGCATCACAAGGAGGAACAACAGATACAAAATGTACTTTATTTGTTGAGTTTCTGTTATGCGCTGACTTGCCTGGAACATACTCAGAGCTCAACAAATGTTAACAATTACCACCACCAGGAATCAAATGACCTCCAGAAGTTAGTCTGACACTGATTACTGCACAGAAGAATGCAATGAAGGGGCTAGTAGTGTTTGATATCACATAAATCTACAAATAAAGTCAAGTCCTGAAATGACCCATTTAATCTGTTGATCCTAAAGGTTTAGATCTGTGTGCCCAAAAGATTGCTATTGAAAAGCAGTCACCAGTGGGGTGACTCATGGTAAATGTGTATTTTGCAAGCCTAACAATCTGAGTTTCATCCCCAGGGTGAACCAACTCTTAGAAGTTGTCCTCTGACTACGCCATACACACCATGTCATGAATGCCCCCATATAAATAAATAAATGTAAATTTAAAACTAAATAGTAAAAAATAGGTCTCACCAGATGGTACGAGCACTTATGAGGCTGAGGCAGAGAATTCTGAGTTCAGAATCAACCTGGGCTACACAATAAGCTCCTATCTCAGAAATCAAGGGCGGGACATGTTGCCCACTGGTAGAGCACTTGTCCAACATGTTCAAGGTCTTTGGGTTTGCTCAGCATGGCAAAAGGAATACATAATGCTTTGTGCCATCATAACATGTTTCCTATAATAGGCACTAATGGCCCCACAAGTTGAGCTCATGAGGGATGTTTGACAAGGATATGAATTTTAGGGTGGGTCTTGAATGATAAGCAGAAGTTATTAGATGAAAATGAGAAGGGAGCCAGATGGTGGTGTGCACACCTTTAATCCCAGCACTTGGGAAGCAGAGGCAGGCAGATGTCTGTGAGTTGGAGGCCAGCCTGGTCTACAGAGTGAGTTCCAGGACAGCCAGAACTACAACAGAGAAACCTCGTCTTGAAAAAAGAAAAAAAAAATGAAGGAAGGAAATGAGAAGGGTATTAGAGGTAAAGAAAACGCATCCAACTTCACAAAGCTAACTGATTTAATTTTGTAAGACTCCACATAAAGAATGATTCTACAAAGTCCTGGAAGTTGAGTTAGAGGAATAACACCATTAAACTTCAGTCTTCAAAATAGCATTTTCCAGTGTGCTCAAGTTCTTTCCTCTGCTTTCCACTATGGTATGCGCAGTTTTCTCTCCAAGGGGACTCACTTGTCTTACTTTCAACAGGTCATTTTGGCTTCTGTTTTATTAAAACTCAGTCTACATTAGTTTTTTCCATATCAATTTTTTTCTTTCCTGTCCAATCCTGACTTAAAGAGTTGATTCTTTTCTGCATTTTCACTTTGTCTCTTACCTGACACGTTCCTGCAATCTTGCCAAAACTTCAAGCTCCATTTTCTTCTTTTAGGATGATGATGCACTTCTCAAGAACGCAGCCTTTATCTACAAGTTAAAAGTCTTTTATTTCTTGCGTGTCTCTGAGCCTTTAACATTGCTGAACATTTCCATTCTAAACCACTCTCATCACTCATGTGATGGTTAATATGGTAACTTGGCAAAATTTCCAATCACCTGGGAGGTGGGCCTCTGGGCATGTCTGTGGGGATTATCTTGGTTATATTCATTGAGGTGTGGGCACTACGGGTGACATCATTCCCCAGGCAGTGGGCACTGGACTGTGTAAGAGAGTGAGAAGAGCATGCTAGTACAGGCATGCATCCATTGTCTTCTTCTGAGAGCATAATATGATCAGCTACTTCAAGTTCATAATGCCTTTACTTCCCTGCCATGTTGGACTATAACATGGAACTGTGAGTTAAGGCAAAATAAAAAAACATTCTCCTTTAAGTTGCTTTTGTAAGGATATTTTATCACTGCAACTGGGAAAAAAACCTAAGCTCCTACAAATAACCTTAAACTTTCCTGATTCTTCTAATTTCTCCTAAATTCTTGATAACTCCTTTTCCTTCCTCTCATCCATAAACATCCCTTTCTTTTTTTTTATTTTATTGTTTAGAAAGAGTCTCACTGTGTACTACTGGCTGGCCTGGAGCTTGCCATGTAGACCAGATTGGCCTCTGCAGAACTTTCTTTATATTTAAAAAAAAAAAAAAAAAAAAAAAACCAACAACAATAAAAAAAAAAAAAAAACCACCTCCTTTCTTAAGAATCCCTGGTAGGAGAATGACTCCATATTAAATATTTGTCTTTGGTTACTGTCCTAAGTTCTATTTATATTATTGTTGTTGTCTGTGCACTATATTCAAACACTTCATACACAGCACATCCAAAGAGAATTCTAAGTTCTCAAGGATGGAATTTTGGGGCTTCTTTTGAACACTTCTTCCCTCATACAGTCGGTTCACAAGTTATTTTGATATAAGTATCACCTCTCATTTCCACTGCTGTTTTCATTTCGGCCGCCATGAAAATAGTTCAGATCATCAGTATCTTTTGTGTGGATGTCACAGTCTGTTTTCTGTTTCTATCACAGAATGCCTGAGACTGGGTACTTTATAAAGAACAGAGATTACTTCATATATATATAGAGGGGGGGGGACTGTTCAGTCTAAAACTGAAGGCCTGCTTATGGCAGGGGCTTTGCTGCTGCATTATCCCACAGTAGGAGGTGAAGGGCAAGAGGACAGGCATGAGGCAAAGAAGAAAGGGAACTGAACTCAATTCTTTTAACTTGGTACCAATCCATTCTGAGGACACGATCCTAAAACCTAACCACCTCCCGTACTGGCTAGTTTTATGTCAACTTGACACAAGCTAAAGTCATCTGAGAGGAGGGAACCTCAATTAAGAAAATGCTTCTATATGAATGGGCTGTAGGCAAGTCTGTAGGGCATTTCTTAATTAGTGATTGATGGGGAAGGGCACACAGCCCATTGTGAGTGGTTCCATTCCTGGGCTGGTGGTCCTGTGATCTATAAGAAAGTGCGCTGATTAAGCCTGGTTGAGTTCCTGTCCTAACTTCCTTCAGTGATGGACTATAACGTGGAAGCGTAAGCAAATAAACCATTTCCTCCACAATTTGCTTTTTGGTCATGGTGTTTCATCACAGAAATAGAAACTCTAACTAGGACAGAAGTTGGTACCAGGAGTGGGGTATTACTTTGACAGACCTGACCATGTTTTATGGGGTGGATTGTGGGAGAACTTTGGAACTTTGGGCTAGAAAAGTCACTGAGTGTTGAGAGCTCAATGGGCTATTCTATGGGAGCTTGGGAGATAAAAATGTTGAGAGCAATGCAGATGATGGAGACCTGGCTTGTGAAGTTTCAGAGGAAAGCAAAGACTCTACCAGGTCTTTTGTGTGGAGGATCTATGGTGTCTGATCAGCTAGAGTTCAAGAATAAGTAGTGGTTAACAAGGAACTAGAACCATTAAAGTAAAACCTTTGCTTTGCTGGGTCAGTGGCACTAGTCATCTGAGGCTGAATAATCAACTGTGATTAAGAAGGGGATAGTATCATTGAAGTCTTCTAGGAAGTGTTTCCTCAGGGTCAGCACACAGAAGCTGTGTTCTAGAGATGGCTAAGGTTGTACCTTGTTCTGGCAGCCAAACTTGGTAATATAGGAGTTACTCAGGTGGTGTTGATTTTGAAGGCATGAGGGGTTGTGGAGAGCAGCTGAGGCTTGGCATTATGTAGCAGTGCTGGAGTCCCTGAAGACAGCCCAGGAGAGGCTACTGGCAAAAGCGCAGTCCAGTTTCAGCAAGAGACCTCCGCATTTTGGAGATGCCAGTATCATGGGATAACCACCAAGAACAGCAACGGGTGAAGTGGAGTCAGCCCTAGCCTAGAAAACAAGCTGTGAGTGCTACAGAGCTCAGAGCCAGAGAGTTAAGTTACCCAAGCCCTTTCTGGAGGAGATCAGAAGATCGTGAGTGGATTCCAGATGTTGGATATTGAGTTATTTATATAGTTGGAGTTTGTTTTTACTTTGTCTAGATTGTGACTATACCCTGGTTCTTTCCTTTTGAAGCAATAAGGAATTTATTTTTGATTTTATAGACTACCACAATTGAGAGACTTGGGATTTTAAAAGAGACTTTGGATTTTTTTAAAGTCTTTGAATTTGTAAGACTGTGGATCTTTTAAGTTTGAAAATATTTTATATTGTGATGTTACTATTAATGTGTAATCTTTCAATGAACACGAAAGGAAAAGTTGTGGTTGAACAGTGATTTGGCTTTGTATCAAGTTGACAAGGGGTCAATTGTGCTGGATAGTTTTATGTCAATTTGACATAAGCTAGTCATCTGAGAGGAGGGAGCCTAAAAAAATACTTCCATAAAATGGTGCTGTAGGCAAGCCTATAGGGCATTTTCTTAATTTGTGATTGAGGGGGAAGGGCCCAGCCCATAGTGAGTGGTGCCATCCCTGGGCTGATAGCCCTGGGTTCTATAAGAAAGCAGGCCAAGCAAGATACTGTGAACAAGAAAGTAAGCAGTAGCCTCCCCGCCCCCGCCCTCCATGGCTTCTGATGCTCCTGCCTCCAGGTTTCAGCCCTGCTTGAGTTCTTGTCTTGGCTTCCTTCAGTGATAGACTACAATGTGGAAGTGTAAGCCAAATAAACCCGTTCCCACCTCACCTTGCTTTTAGTCCTGGTTTGTCATCACAGCAGTAGAAACCCCGTTGGAGTACTCTCCAACACGAACTTTGGGGAACATACTTGAACCACTGCAATGACCTTTTTTATTGGTTTGTCCATTTCACTCATTTTCCACCTCAATCCATGCTACAGATGGTTTGTTTTTCTTACTGCTGTGAGAGATCATCAGCTGTGTTGTCTTCACCTCACTGCTTGAAAGCCATGTGCATCCACCATCTAAGAGAAGAGCACACTCTCTAATATACTTTTCAAAACTCTGCTAACTGGACTTAACTAATCTTCCTATCCTTTACCATTGCTCACGTTTCACTCACGCCAGCCCCAGTTATGTGCTGTTGCCTAAATATGTTCCATGTTGCTTACCTCTCAGCAACCCTTTCTGAAGAAAATAAATCAAAAATTCACTTTAAAACATTAAGCTACTTTAAGAGAATAAACACATTTTTTGCCAACATTTGAAGACAGTAGTTTTCATATGATTTATTATTCTATAGTACTTTCACTCAAGAAAAAGGTTTATATAGATATAATCATAAGTACTTGCTATTATGCTACTTTTTACTTAAGATTACATTTCAAGATTTTTGTGTTTCTTCATAATTATCACTGTAAAATGCTGCCAAACATTTAGTGTATCATACTAATATTGGTCTGGGTGATGCACACCTATGATCCCAGGATTTAGGAAGCAGAGGTAGGAGGATCTGAAGTTCATGGTCATTCTCTACAACATAGGGAATTCAAGGCCAGCCTGGACCTCCACAAGACTCTGTCAAAAACAAAAACAAAAGTAAAATACAAGACTCAAATAATTATGACCTTTTCTTTAACAATTTTCCCTCATATTCCCTTCAAATAGAAGTGACCCTCCCCATCTGGACTGTCATAGTGTACTACTTTCTGGTCTTTTTCATTCTAACTGTTGGGTGTAACTCTCACACACTGAATACATTTTAGAGCAAGATTTATTTAGCTAAAGAAAAGAGACACATACTGGTGTACCAGGAGTCAGGTGTACACCAGGAGCAATCATGTACCCATAACGAAGATGGGGTGAGAGCCGTTGAGCCTCAATCTAATACAGCTTATAAAGGGGAAAAAAAAAACAAAACACAAAACAGGTGGTTTCCCAGATTAGCCAACCTTGGTGGGCAGAACTATGAAGCAGCAACTGACCTTTATTTCTATTGGCTAGTGAGGGCCCAGGAATGTGCTATGTTTCTTGTTACCTTGGCAGGTGAGGGGTAAAGAACAGGTTATGTTGTGTTTCCATCTCCTTGGTAGTAGGCCCCATTGTCTTGGTAGAGGAAACTTAAACTTAAGCCAGGAAATGGAAACTTAAACTTAAGCCTACTAAGATGGAGTCTGAATCTAAAGCTCTTTCACAAGGCCTCAATATAACCACCCTCAAATGATATGTGTGTGCAGGTGATATGTCTGCTAGAAAATTTTTAGTTACTCAAAAGTTCATTTTATTCTATTTTATTGGAAACATCTTAATGCTCCCAATTATTCTTTGAGAATTCCACATGGCATATTTTTACATTTTCCCATCCTCCAACACATCCTAACTCCCCCCACCCACAAGACTTCATGTTCTTTCTCTTAAAAAAAAAGTGAGCCAAGCAGTGGTGGCACGTGCCTTTAATCCCAGCACTCAGGAGGCAGAGGCAGGCAGATTTCTGTGAGTTCGAGGCCAGCCTGGTCTACAGAGTGAGTTCCAGGACAGCTAGAGTTACAACAGAGAAACTCTGTCTCAAAAAAATCCAAAAAGTAAAACAAACAAACAAAAAAAAAAACCAAAAAAACAAACAAGGAATCCAATTTGCGTTGACTGACTATTCCTGAGCATGAGGCCTGCCTTGGTGTGTGGTTGATATACCAAGTGTCACTCACCGAACAGAAGTGGTTTTTCCCTCTTCCGGTAGCTATCAATTGAGAATAGATTATTAGTGAGGAGTGAGACTCATGCCCTCTTTCCCTCCTCCATGCTGAGATTTTGTCTTGGTTGAATTTTTGCAGGTCTTGGGCATTCTGTCAGTCTCTGTGAGTTCATATGTACCATTTCTCTGTTGCTTCTAGAAAATGTTGTGTCCTTAAAATCATCCACCACCTCTGACTTTTACAATCTCTCCACCCTCTCTTCTGCATAGCTCTCTGAATCTTGAAGGTAGGGGTATGATCAAGATATCCCAATTCAGGGCTGAGTATTCCAAAGTCTCTCATCCTCTGCATATTGTCCAGTTGTAGCTCTCTGTTAAATTACCATCTACTGCAAGAAGGTTCTCTGATGAGGGATGAGGGAGGCACTGATCTATGGGTATAGCAGTGTGTCATTAGAATTCATTTTATTTTCTATGTTCCTTGAACAGAATAATTCACCTAGGACCTATCTGGTGTCAGGTTCTTGACCACTTTTATGGTGTCAGATACAGGTTTCATCTCATGAGGCATGCCTTAAATCCAATTTTTAAAAAGTGGTTAGTTACTCCCCTAACATTTATGACACTGTTGCACCAGTAGGCACATCTTGTGTGTAGGTTGTTATAGCCTGCAGGTTCATAGCTCAGGGAGACTGATGGCTATTTTTCTCCTCTGGTAGCATGTAGCACCTTCTAGCACCATGACTACTATCCAGAAAGGATTAAGCTTCCAGTTGAGTACCAGATAGTTTTCTCCATATTCTATACCATAAGTATGCGGTGTCTTCAGCAATAGGGACTTACTATCAAGTTGTCAGAGTAACTAATAGCACTAGCAATTATAACCTTTAGCGCTTGGAATGGTGTATGGGACTCAATGGGTCATTTTAAAGATGTAATTGCTATGAGTATACTTTTCTAGAATGAAGGGCTAATCCTTTTTTCAGAAATTTTGACTTACAATTCATGTCTCACATTAAAATGTGAGGCACACTCAGATCAGATCCAAGCTTCCTCATTCCCCACACAGCCAGAGAATTAAGCCTGCATTCTCCATCAGCATGTTGCCAACCCCGATCTGAAGTAAACAGCCACCATTCCTGGCCTTTCTACATTCTAAATAAAAATCACACAGGTGCCCCCACACACTCACGTACAGTCCATCGGCTATACAGTCATATGACCTTGCATCTCAGCTCAATAAGGAACAACCTGCAAATACCTTCAGAAGCAGTTTATTCATAGGTGTATTTCTATAACCATTCTGCTCAGCCATGATATTTCATGAAAATACCCGCCTTCAACTTCATTTTCTTCAACTCCAGAGAGTATTTCAGTTCTTCCATTGGCACTCCACTTTCCTTTAAGCTTCTCATGAAGTTCTCTGTGGCACTGCAGATTTCTTCATTCTCCTTAAAGGCACGCTAAGTAAAGAAAAACCTTTAACAACTGGGGAGCTAAGCTTCACCTGAGACCAATAAGCTGCAAACCTAGGGAGCTTCCATGGGATCTAAGTCCGCCACATGATCAGTTGTTTACATTTTCTGGTTTAAATACAATCATTAATATTTCCCCAGGAATAAATACAGATTAAAGTTAGTCTGAAGGGAAACAAATCTGTTGAGAATGTATTGGAATCTAGACTTGGAATGGCTTCTCAAGCAGTCAGTGTTTACAGATCTCAGGTACTGAGTATAATTATATACCTTGTTCTATTAGCCAGATGAGGCAATAAATCCCTAAGAAGGTTTTGTGGGGTGTTTGCGAAGATGGTGATAAATGGGAAGATTCTTGTCTAGAGATGTGGGTTGACATTTTATGAAGCCTTCTGCAATCAGGTAGAAGTTAACCCATCCAAACATGTTGCCCTGAATTGAGCAACATTCACTAAGTATACGCCAGGAGTGATGTCAGGCACAAAACTGCAGCTAAGAACAAAACAGATCATAGCCCCTACTTACAATTGCTTTCTCGAGTGCAATCTGTTCAGCTGGTTTGGGAGCTTCATGAATGGACTCACAGGTAGGATAGGAACCATTCCACTCCCCGTCAATGCACTGCAGCCTCTGTGTGCCCACTAAGCGGTAGCTGGGGAAATTAGAGTAACACTCAGCTTTTGTATCTTCTAAGCTGGGCAATGGAGGCTGGTTCTGTGTAGCTATATTTCCATGTTTCAAACTGTGATCAAATCCACCTTCCCGCCCCTGAGCTTTTGTATATACTTAAGTAATCTCATCCTAACAAAACAGATATAAAGTAAAACAGCTTTCCTGAAATGGTGGGCAGACCCAAGGAATGAGTCGACCAAAAATAACATGGAGGAAAATGAGAACTTCAGAGCCAGTGGAGGTTTTGTTTTGTTTTTGTTTTTTTGTTTTGGTTTGTATTTTTGGTGGGGGTGGCGGGTGAGGGAAGAAGTTTGACCATTCATAACCTGAACAGGCATCTGTATAAAGCGCTAAGATTCAGGCACAGATGAATGGACTAAATGAAAGCAATGGTGTATGATCAGGAAAACAAAAGGCCATACAAAACTGAGAGGTGAAACTTAAAGGCTGATGAAGTCACATGACCCAGATTAAGACAAGAGAAAGAAAGGGCAAGAGACCCATCAGGGAGGAGACCAGAACATCTGAAGGAGCATTAGACCTTATCACAGTAAGAGTCTAAACTCTAAACCTCTAAATCATTATATTTCTGAAGTTTTTGTTTCTTTAGGGTTTCTGCTTTTGGATTCTATGGGAAATATTCCATTGTACATATCTGAGGCAGTTAGAAGCAACCGCATTGTTGTAGGTGTTCTGCAGATTGTAGGCGTATTTGTTGATGTGGGAGGGGGTTACTGGCCATTTCTCTCTTTTGAAGACAGTAAAACAGAGAAGGAAGGTAAGGCCTGGTAGACAGAGCCTACCCATGAGAAGTGAGTCACAGCAGCTCTGAGCACTAGGATTCAATTGCCCTCTGTTCCCTCTATGTATAGATGCTACTCTTCTGGTAAGCATGGTGCAGATCCTGGTCTGGTTTGATACTACCAAGGATTGCTTGATAATAAAAGATATCCAAACTCCCAGAGTCCTCCAAGTTCTTGTTTTGGTATCTTGAAATAGTTGTCACTCTTAGGATCTGAGACCTTCCTTATGAGAGTTTTCATAAAATTGGCCTTGTCAGCAGAATTCTAAGGGGGAACTGAGTGAGCAGATTCCGGGTGTGGACATGGGTTCTGCCTAAGCCACCTATGTGGTTTTATGTGGTGCCATTATATTTATGGGAACCACCTGTAATTACGTGGATGCCTCAAAAGCACAAGAAAGTTTGCTAGCCAAGTTGAAGGCAACAAACAAATCAGTTGTGGGAAAGCAAAAGGAAAACTGAATGGCCACTGCTGCAATGTGTGACAACCATGATGACTCAAAGATGCCATCAATAAGGAAATAACTGCTAGCTCATGAGCAGAAAGATTATAGGAAGAACTATAGTTAGAAAGAAATGACACACTGGCACAAGTCAACAGCAAAGACACATTAGCAAAGAAGACTGACCTGGCAGATGAACAAGTATGATGCTGCGGCAGACTACCAAGACATAGAAGACCTAATGTGGAGAGCCCCTGAAGACAAGGGCCCAATCAATCTGCCTCCCCGGGCTGCCTGCATCCCCCTAATGCACCCCTCCACTCCTCTAGAGTTAGTGGAACTGAGAGCCAAGTTCAAGTAAAAGCAGGGTGGTACCTCCTACTGAGACTGGGACACAGAGGCTGGTGGCATCCTCCTCTGTACTGCATCAGCAGCAACAGTCAGCCACTGCAATTCAATTGTGGAGCTACTGCCGCATGCTTAACCACTGCCATTAGGCATACTTGGCTCAACTCTAAAGACATCCCCATATCATGGGAGACATAGATAACTATAGGAGAATTGCAGTCATATTTGAAGGGACTTGGTATAAAACATGTTTTGTGTGCTCTGCCTTTTTCTGGAGCTTACAATGACTTGTTTGGCAGATATGAGAGCTGTCATCTTGCACTAGGTACCTCTAGTCAGATATGAGCTCTGGTAGCCATATGGTTGCTATGTTATGCCAACACATACAAAAAGGAGCTCAAATGGTGACAGATTTGGTGAAGACAAAGGCAAAATACAGGGCTGTGCTGTACTCAGAACGTAAAAGGGAATGGTCCAGGAAGAGTCTCCCAAATGCAAGCAGCCCTAATTAAACTCAGTGGATAGCCTCTCCCCACCACACACGACACCAGAACAGGAGGGAAGCTTGTTGGTAAGCAGGAATCCGGAGGGAGTGGGAGAGAGATGAGTGGGAGACACAATGGGTGTGTGTGAAAATGACCAAAATACATTGTATACATGAATGCACATCTATGAAACTGTCAGACAATTGGTACATTTTAAAAAATAGACATGCAGCCAAGTGTAGAGACTAACAATTTAGAAACCACTCCCCTAAAAAAAATTTCTATTCTTTCAATTTCAATTTCTACTCTTCAAAAGGCAGTGCCTACGTTTTAGAACTCTGGAATAGGCAGCCATGTGTGTGTGAGGACATAGAAGGGAAAGTGTGGGTCCATTCTCCATTGGAAATGCCGTGAGAAAAGAGGCTTCCACTGAGCCGTCTATACTGCCTACCTCAGACAGTGTAGTAAGCCTCTGGTTCTGGGGAAAACAAGGATCTCTTCATGTAGAGCTGGCTATATACTGGTCCCCTGTAACACAGTGTCACTATGCAGATAGCTATGGGGCCAAGCACAAATTTACATACAGAAACCCAGACAAGTTTAAGAGCCTTTGAACAGGAATTGAGAGCTCCAGTGGGCAAGCAGCCCCAGTGCTCAATTTAAGACTGAGGCATATGCCCCCAAAGGTCTATGCTATAACCCCTGACTATCCTGGACATATTATGGGAAGTGGACATATTGTGGGAAAAGTACATGCGAACTACCATGGGAAACTTTGGTTACGGTACATAGAAAACAAGCATGTCCTGGCCATTAAGCCAATCCTGAGAAGCCACATCAGTGGCACCACTGACTCCAAGGTGAGCTCTGGTCACATGCCAGTACTTTCTAAGGGTATAGGGGAGCACCAAGAGATCACAGAAACAATCCACAGATTGGGAAAGATACACATCACTATGCTGGTATGTAATCCCTTTAACTTGTTGTCATGTGCTACCCAAGAGCCTGAAGGGACATAGTTTAAGATAGCAGGTTAATGGGTTTAATTGAGGTGTATTTGGCTACACTTAACACTACTATACTGTTTAAAGTCTTGAAAACACAGCTGGGCCTCCATTTTGTTCTCTGTACTGGGTTTGGGTAATGATGTCTTCAGCTCCGATATAGTAGTTGAAAGACAAGAATACTTTGCCTTCATCTGGGAAAGCCATCAGTGAACTTTCACCATGTTGTCCCAGGGTTATTTACACAATCTCGGGGAATGCCAGGGGATAACAGTGTCCGACCTATCAGAATGGAACAAACCAGCAACTGTTCAAATACTGCCTTGCATTGATGAACCATTAATCCAAACAAGGTCCAAGGGCCTGGGTTGTTTATGAAATATTTGAGTGTTGTCTGTTATGATAAAATCAAAGTACTGCCAGAGACGTAAGAGACAAGGTACAGGCTTTCCTGCTTCTCTACATGGTTAAGCAAATACAGAAATTTGCAGGCTACTTGGCTACTAGAGGGCTTCCATCCCATACCTGGTCCTTCCCACTTAAGGCAATTCAACAATTCAAATACAAAGTAAGAGATATGGGACTGGACAGAAGCTCATTCCAGGGCATTTAAGGAAGCAAAACAAGCTGTGGTACAAGTTTAGGGTATGCAGCTAGTTCACACACCTTAAAGTGCTAATGGACATACATATGTCTGTTGGAAAAACAATGAAGTCTTAGTAGCCACAAAGCCCATTGATGTGGAAGGTGTTTTCAAGGTACTGACTACTTACTCATTGGAGGCTAGATACATTAGTGGTTGACCCACCCACAGTTGAGTACAGCACTGATAATACTTTGGTTAAATGAGAGTATCTTAGACAGAAGGGGTAGACAACACATCTCCCTCAGGAGAGAACTCCAACAGTTTTGGTGCCCCATTAAATATCAAACAGGAGACGTGACTTTTCCCAATGAAGTGTCTGACCACCACTCATCAGTGAAGGAATTATAAATTGGTGGGTCAGCAAAGTAAAATCACACCCTAACAGAGGGCAGTAGTCCACTAGTGAAAGAAAGCTTTTGTGTTGATGGCGGTCAAGTTTACAACAGGGAGTGGGCCAAACTCATGCAGTATGGATTTCTAGTAATGTGAGAAGAGAAACTCCTAACTATGCACAGAGAGTTGGGCCATGTTCAAGACCTTCCATTTTGACTTCCTCACTGGCCGAGTCAACATGGTTCATTAGCAGATACCCACTGCAGGGACAAGAACCCTGGAGAAAATAAGAAACAATATACAACACAAACAAGTCATGCTACAGCATGTTGCTGCTCACCAATCCCTACAACGACCTGGAAAGGACGAGGCTGGTCAAACTAAAATTTAATCTATCATATTATTAAAATGGTCTAACAAGATTAAAGTGTGTCCCGTATGTAGCAGAAATTATTCACAAAGACATATATTATATAAACAAATGGCAGCTGCATCTCCCTGTAGTATCCTTTTCCTTTCTCTTCCTTGAATTCAAGCCTGACCAACTAGTATCCTAGCAGCTCTTCTAACACAAGGCCACACCAGAACATATATCTCAGCCAGCAGTGCAGACATTACTCTTTTGGTATCTATTAAACATTCTTGTTTCTCCTAAGTAGGCAGCAGGGAACATGTTCCTCGATTGGGCTAACACTGGGATTTAATATGCTAATAGTGGTTGGGTTGCTCTGTGTCACCCACAGTGGATGAAAAGATCATGGTGATTTCATTTAACCAATTCAGTGGTAAGGGCTGGCTGTTCTACACAAGTGGATAGCCAATAGAATACCATCCTTCTGAACCATAATAAATGCTACCAAGTACTGAGTTTTCCAAATTGTAAGCCAACCCTTGTCATCCAGATGGCCATATGCTCCATAGTCACTGCTAGCAGGCCTCTTAATCTTGCTTCTCTTGTGTTGGGGTTACGCTCGTGCTGTCACATTAGAATGTAATGTGTACCTCAACATATATGTGGAAGACATGGAGTGATATATGAATGAAAGAGATAATAAAGGCACCAAATGCGGAAGGAGTAAAGTAGGGGAAGCATTTCCCCTGTTCTTTCGGTGTTCTGCAGACTGTAGGCATATGTGCTGATGTGGGAGGGGTAGGTGGCTATTCCCCTCCTTTGCAGACAGTAAAACAGAGAAGGTAAGGCCTGGGAGACAACCAGGCAACAATGCTGCCTTGGTCATGGCATTTTATCACAGCAATAAAAAAGTAACTACCACAACTAGGAGAAAGAGGGCACTCTACTAGGTGTCGGTTTTCTGGATACTGGAGAGCTAGCAGTAGGCTCAAGAAGCTTTCAAAATCTGAACGAGCCAGAATCCTACAGCAGCAGGGAATTCACAGATTAGGTAGACACAGACAGTCAATTCTCCAAAATAACACAGCCACGGAGCACTATCTCCTGCTTGAAAGGCCACGTGCTTACCTGTCTCCACAGTGATAAGTAACAACAGACCCTGAAGTGAAAGCTTCTCCTTCAAAATAGCCATGAATGGGACTCCGAGGAGGTTCACAGTCTCCTGTGGATAAGACACGTTGGGGTGAGATCTGTGAGAGCCAGGTACAATCAATGAAAAGAGCTTCCTATGCAGTGTGTACTGGAGCCTGCCATCTTCATATCAGTACAAGTAAGACCTGGGGACATGTCCTCCGTTCATTCCTTTCTCCTGAAAATATTAATTTTCCATGGAAGGAAAAGACTCTTCCCCTGAGTTTCAAGGAACTAGGGAGTGCTTTCTGACTGGCAAAGCTCAAGAAAGGAAGCTATACACTGTAGAGCTGCCAATTCTTAGCATGCAAGGAAAGACAAATTCGAGTTGAGGGTGGAGTTCAACTGGTAGAGTGCCTGCCTAGCAAGCACGAAGCCTGAGTCAATCATGGGCATCTGATAACAGCAATGGTGGCACACCTATAAACCCAGCACTCAGTTAGTGGAGGCAAGAGGATCACAAGTTTGGAGACGGGGAGAGGGAAGAGGAGAAAAGGAAAGAGGAAAAACTGGATCACAAGGGAAGGAGGTGAAGGAGATGAAGGTTTTGTTCTGGTTTGTACTCGAAGATGGTACCAAAAAGCAATTTTACCCCTCTCAGCTTACTTTCTAATAGTTTAAGGTAAGTGATATAGAAAGGCTTCCATTGGCTCAGTACAGGCAGGTGCTGAGATACAGGTTAGAAAAAGGTCCTAGCACTGGTCACATTGGGGGTCAGTTCTAAGTCCCAAACACAGAAAGAGTCCAGGAAATAAGGTAAGTTCCTTACTTTCATTTGTTTCCAGAGGGGGTGGACACCCTAAGTAATACTTGGCTTTTACCATGAGGAATACATGACATGGAGTCATTAGATAAAAAGAAGACCATAACTAAAGGCTCTGCAACCTTGGGCTGGACAGCAGAGCTGTACTTGCCAGTAGAATCAGAGATGTGGGAAGCTGCCCCCCCACTTTTTAAATGTGCATTAGTACTTTACCCGCATGTTTATATGCACAATACATGCGTGTCTATGGAGGCAGAAGAGGGCACTGGATCCCCTGGAACTGGAGTTACAGACAGTTGTGAGCCACCATGTGGGTGCCAAGAATCAAACCCATGTCCTGTGCAAGAACAAGTGTTCTTAACCACTGAGCCATCTCTCCAGTCTCGTGAGGACTCTTGTTTGAATTTCTGCAGTTAGACCTACAGGGAAAGATGGGCCTGGGGCTACAGGGAGGCATGGCTAGATCTTTCCCAGGCTGCACCTCTGGTCTCTTAAGGCACTCACATCTTAAAGCAGCAGGCTTTAACAATGAGCAGGTGCGATACTGTTTACACAGTCTTGCTTGGCTCTGAAATTGTACAAGGATAAAGATGACAATCAAGAATAAAGGGTAAATTAAGACTGATTATGAACAATACATGGTGGACACATGTAATAATCTCTGCATGTAGCAGCCTAAAGTAAGAGGATCTTGAATTCTAGGCAAGGCTGAGCAACATAGTGCAGCCCTGTCTCAAAAACAAAACAAAACACAAAATAGCTAACACCTAAGTATAAAGGTGCTGAAAATCAATATGTTGATCAAAACCAGAAAATTATAAACGAATATTGTTTCATTGTTTTATGAATAAGTCATATACATAATGTACAGGGTAAAAAAGTCTGCAAGCGTTCATAAGAAGCGCTCATAACCTTCATCCTCCCGTGGTAGACGGGTAGGTGATTTTGTCACTTCCTATGCTTTTCAACAGAAAGGTATCATTTTAGCAGTTAATTTTTAAAATGTGTAAAGGCTTCAATTGGATTCAAAGGCTAAACAGAGAAAAGCAAAAGGAACCTCAATGAGTCATCAAGGGCTTCCAGTTCACAGCATTCTGGGGACTTGAGTCCGATTTTGGAGTCAGGCTTGGTTACCCATGCTCCCAAACGAAGCACTTGAGAAATCAGGCAAGAAAATAATAAGGCTATCCTTGGCTACATAACAAATTTAAGACCAGCCTGGGATATAAGAGACCTTGTCTATAAAAAAAAAGAAAGAAAAAAAGAAAAGAAAGGAAAAAAAGAAGAGGGAGAAAAAGAAAGAAAAGTGTTCAATTTTGAACTGAATAAATAGATAATAAATGAGATAGATCTAAGATCTAAATAGAAAAAAAGTGCTTTACCTAATGAACATATCCTAGATTTGAGTAATTAAATAACACAAAATATAGTCTTTTCACCTATATTCTTGTAAATTAGCTGTATATAGGTTGTAAGATAATTATAGTATGTATATAGTACTTAAGTTTTAAGGAACTACAAGTATCTTCACATGAAAAGTATTTGTAGTTTGTTTTTTTTAACTATTCATGGTTATGACTGTTATTCGTGAGGTGTGTGTTTGTGTGTGTGAGAGTGTATGTGTGCACATGTGCATGTGTGAGAGTATGAAAAGGGGGGGCTAGATGTCAAATGTCTTCCTCAATCACTCTCCATGCTATTTTTTTGAGACAGGGTCTCTCACTGAACCAGCTCAGCAATTTTGCTAGCCTTGTTGGCCAATGAGCTCCAGGGATCTGCCTTTTCCCTCTCACTCAGTACTGGGGCTACAGAAGCATGTTCTTGTGGCAAGCTTTTACACAGATGCTGGGGATGTGAACTCTGGTCCTCATGCTCATGAAGCAGCCACTTTACAAACTGAGTCACCTTTTTAGCCCCTACTCATTTCCATTTTTAGTAGCCACTACCAAACTACATACGAATTCCACTTAAACCCACATATGTGGCTATTTCATTATATCTTAAATGATAAAAAGTGAAACCAACATTTTACTATTTCTAGTCTTTTTAGAAAACATTTGTATCTGATTTTTATTTCCAATTATGTGCAATGCTCAATGACACACTCAATGCCCCAAGCTATTCTATATTGAGGCTAGCAGGACTGGAAGGCTAGAGTGAGCTGTTGTTTAGTGGCTATTCATTTCAGTGGAGTAGATCATTGAATTGAGGCTTGTTTCTGTGGGTTCCTTCTGTTGCCTAACTGCCAGCTTCTCAACTTTTTCCATATTTAAAAGAAGAAAAGAAGGAGGAGGAGCAGCAGGAGGAGGAGGAAGAAGAGGATGAGGAGAGAGCACTGGAAGGATGAGCAGAGTGTCCAGAGTGGCAATACTAATCTGTACTCACTACTTCGGCAGATGGGAAAGGGGGGTTCCCAGGTATGGTCCTCTAGGCACTGGCTCCAATTGCTTCCCTTGAGGATGTAACCATCATTGCATTGAAACATGATTTTGTCACTTTCATTCACAGGCCCAGAAGAACTGATCTTGCCATTTTCCAGAACAGGGTTGGGACAGTGGCCCACTGAAGAAGAGAACAATCAGTGTTCCTATAGGCTAGGAAATAGTAGAAGTTACACTTTTCCAAGCTTCAGAAAGACAATGGTAAATCAAAACTAAATGGTGTACACACATATAATTGGATAGATATGTATAATCAAACCACACCAATGCCGGATGAATAAAAACCAAGGTACCATAATTGTTGTTAAAAGGTGTTGGGCTGTGTGTGGAAATTTCCTCCAAAGCTCCTTAAGACCTAAGACATTCTAAAGAAGGTTCATTAAGGCCCAGGAAGTTCTAAAGGGAAGTTCATTAAGATTCAGCAAGTAAACAACTAAGAAGCCTCAGGAATCTCCTGAACCTGATCAGATGCACAGGGTTCTTCCTTCCCTAAGGTTACATAAGCAGTAAGGACTACTGGGAGCCATTCAGACGAGCTGTGTAGTCTGGAAAAGATTTTTTAACCTGTTAAACTTGCCTCCAAGTTTTGTGCTCCAGGTTTCCCAATTTTGTGAGCCATCATTCATTTTGTGGGCTTTGGTGACCCAGCTGCCTTTGAGTTATTTCTGCTGCTATAAGTAGGCCCTCACCCACACTTCTGTAAATAATCCCCATAAACTCATTGATTCACCAAGTTGGACTTTGGTAATATCCTCAACCTTGGTCTGGCCCTGGTTTCTTATTTGAGATGGGTGGAAATCTTTCATGTCTCTCCATGAACACTGTCACACAACATGGCACGCACAAAATGAAATGATTGACAACTGAATTTACCAGACATAATGAAATACATAACTAGTTATTACCAATAACTATTAAGTTCATTATATTGCTATGTTGATCTCAAAAGTCTTAAGCCTCTTTCAAGCAAGTCTTTCCTTCCCTTTCATCTAGCCAAATATACTTATTCATTTCCTACTTTCTTTTTGCTATATATTTTAACTGCTTCTTCCTTGTTAAAAAATTGTCTATATATAAAGTTAACATAGCTTTTTAAAATAATTTTTTAAAAGATCTAGAAGAAGTATCTCTGTCATTACAGACGATAACACAAGGAGTTTTGTCATGTGGAGCAAGCCACTTGAATCTCATTTACATTTGTATAAATCGAGAATTAGGTTTTTTTCCTAGTTTAAAAGTAACACTGAACCAGAGACTGGATAGCCTGGAAATGATTCTTAATGATATTCTGCTATGCTCATAGATTGGTGTCTAGCCCAATCATTATCAGAGAGGCCCCCTTCAGCAGCTGATTGCAGCAGATGCAGAGGCCCATGGCCAAACATTGTGTGAAGCTAGAGGAACCCCATGGAAGAGGGGCAGGAGGGATTGTGGGGACCAAAGGAGTCCAGGAAACCAAGAGAACAAGCCCCATTGAGTCAACTGACCAGTACTCTTAAGGACTCAAAGCTGCAGACACAGAGCCTGCATGGCCCCTTACATATATCACATGGTTGTTGGCTTGATGTTCTTGTAGAAGTCATAAAAGTTGAGTGAGTGGAGGGGTGTCTCTGATCCCTGTCAGAGGGGTCAGAGTGGAGGGGTGTCTCTGACCTGTCTTTGGGACCCTTTTCCTCCTGCGGGGTTGCCTTGTCCAGCCTTGATGTAGGGGTTTGGCAGGCCTTGTTCTATTTTGTTATTCCCTGGGAGGCCTGCTCTTTTCTGAGGGGAAGTGGGGAAGAGGTGGTCTGGGAAAGAGGGGAGATGGGGAGGATCTGGGAGAAATGGAGGGAAAGATGGGGATTGGGATGTATTATATGAGAAAATAAAAAATATTTAAAAAAAAAAAGTAACACGATGGCCAGGCATTGGTGATGCACCTGAAATCCTAGCACTTAGCAGGGGCTACAGCAGGGGAATTGCAAGTTGCAGGTCACTAGGGCCTACATAACGAAGTCCATGCCAACACTATGGTCTACTGTAGCAAGATCCTTTCTCAGAGGCACCTGGGAGAAGAAGTGGAGAGTGTCTTCCTAGAAATTTAGATTTTTACAATTTTAGCACAGCCTACAGGAAGCAGGATATAAAGAATATACATGAGAATACAGACAGAAGAACCCAACTCACAGCGGCACTCGGGGAGGGTGGCATCCCGCTCCTCTGACAGGTCGAGGACCAGAGACTGCTTTCCCACCAAGTGATAGCCTTTGATACAAAGGTAAATCCCCAGAACCTGTCCATCCACTTCCTGTCCAACAAATACACTATTGTCCACTGGAGGAAGTTCTGAACAGCTCTCTGTTGGAAGGAAAGAGAGAACAGAATCATTTGGCATTATTACTGGCTGCAAGGACAACCCACTGGATTCCTCCCTCCTTGCTGGACTAATTAGTCCTTGCTGGACTAATCCTGACTCCTTGTACTCTCTCTTCCATTGTATGTGCATCCTCATCCCTCTTTCTCCAAGAATTTCTAAAGTTACGTTTTCAAACAGCAGGCACTGTAGCCAAATTCAGCCACAAGTTATCTACTCCCTAAGAAGCAATTCCCTTCCCAAATATCAGTTCTACAGTTTGCAGTAGTTGAATCTTAGGATTTTGAAATTGTCACTTTTTGGGGCCCCAGAATAGGAAGAGCAAGTCAGCAGTGGCCACTCATCTCAGGAAGCAAGATCACCCTCAATATACACTAAGCCCCCAACAAGTCTAGAATATACACCTTGAGAATTTTCAGTAACTAAATATTATAAATGTAAATTTTACTAAAACCCTACACAGAATGCCTTCTAACACACAAATTGACACGAAATACTGTGTAAGAAATCATACTTACCGTCTAAGGCAGAAATCAGCCACACCAGATAGCACACAATCTGACGAAGCATCTGTGAGCAGGTACTTGACCCAGGATGAAATTAAACCCTGATTTCAATCAAAAGCATCCTTCTAACCACTTAAGATCAGACCAACTTCCTTCTAGAGAAGGAGTTATATTTTCCCCCTGGAACAAATGTGAAAAAGAAAAGTCTACTCTATAACAAGGAAGAAATTTTAAATTTCCCAGATTCTAGAACTGCAAACCAGTTGGCTAGTCACTTTGAACTGCAGGTTTATACTTTCCCAGCAGGCAAGGAACAAATGGTCCTGCCATGACCTTGACTTTTGTCAATATTTGCCAGTGTTTACAGTCCGCTGTCTACAGCTGTGTCCAGCTCTGGAGACAGAGAATGGGGTTCTGATCAATGGTAATTTCCCAGTAAACACCCAACTGAGTGTCACCTCCTCCCCACTTTTCTCTCCTGTGCCAGGGATTATAATGGCAGGCAGGTGCCAAAGACATAAGAAGGCAAATTTGAGTTTATCAGACACCCTTCAGCACAGTGACAGTGGGAAGGACAGTAGAGAGACAATGTCTACCAAGAGGCATCCGAAGGGGCTGCTTTTATGGGGGTGGTAGGAGTTTCTACACAGGCAGTCAGCCACTGTTTCAATGTTACAGTGTCCTGGAATAAATGAAGTATTGTTAGAAGCAGTGATAGTCTTCATCTTGAATAAGAACTCAGCCTGTCTTGAACTGGCATCCACATTTTGTAGCTAGAGTTCATTAAGAAGAACTCTTCTCTAATCTTCCCTGGAGGCAGCGGTGGCCTTCTCTAAGACAAAACAGCCTCGTTTTGAATGCTCCTATGTTCATCCATACTGGATCAGCTTACACATAGTAGCTACCCCAGGTCTGTGCTCAGTACTGAAGACTGGAAGTTCAAATCTTTATGGGGCAACTGAGATTTCTTTTCTTTTTGGGTTCTTACTGTAATTAATAAAAGAGTTGTACAAGAGTCAGAAGGAAACTTGTGAAAATTTTTATTAGAGTTTGAAGGAAAAACAATAGAAAAGGCAAGTTGCAAATCTTGGTAGCTGCCAAGAGGAGAGAGGTGATTAAGAGAGAGAAACAAAGCCACATAGTATATGGTGGAGGTTGGCAAGCAGCTGCACAGGGGTAGGGGGACTTCAGAAAAAGAATGGGAAGTCCCAGAATGCCCAGGAAAGCATGCTTCTACTTTGGGCGAGTTGGAAAGAAGAAAGGAGGGAAAGGTATACCTTTCTGAAAGCAGACAGGTTTGTAGTGCTGCCTGGGAGAAATACTGTATCTCCCCTGTCCTTCTGCAAAGGACAAGCACATTATCTTGTTAAGAGTCTACAGCTATCCCATCCTGTATGCTGCCTGATTTCATTAACTATTCTTCCCTCTCCTTATTATGGCATCAAGTAAATCAGATTTCCTGGGGGGAGGGAGATTCCTGGTCAGGTGATTGACAGGTCCAGCTGGCTAATTCTTAACAGAAGACAATAATATATGTTTTGGGAGGATTAAAATGTCAGGTCTCTACCAGGGACAGAGGTAAAACTTAGATCCTGTCTTTTAATCAAGAAGAAGTAGCTTTACCTTAAGAGACCTCAACAATGCCCAGATACCTCCACCCTTTTCATACATTAACTTAAATCCCATTACCAAGGGTTACCAAGGAAACAATAGGTGGGCTCAAAAATCAGCCAAGAGGGAGGGGGCTATCTTCAATGGCCTCGAAGGCTATTAATATCCCTGCTCTCCCCAGAACTTAAGGAAATAGGTTTAACTTGACTTCTCTGTGGCTTCCTAGAACTGGTTTGAGTCATTACCTGTCAGTCAGCATGCAGTCATTAAAAGCTTGTAAATCAATGAATAAATGTCTAGACTAGTAATAATATATGGCTGTGATAATCCTACTGACCTTGAAATGATAGAGGAACCTGATAGTCACTAAACAGAAAAACACTGCAATAGCTGGAAACTTCAGAATCATTTCTTAAAAATCTTTCAGGTACATTTTGGAAAATACTAATAATTTTGCATATGTAATGTACCAAATGATGTCTTGTTGTATGTGAATTAAAAATTTCATTGCACCTTTTAATTAAAAATAACTTTATTTTCTTATTACAAAAGCAGTGTATGTTACTCAGATATTTCAGCATGGTTTTACTTATCCAAGTGAGAACTTTTCTCCAGAGAAACATATTTCTTGGTTTATAATAAAATCAATGAAAAAAATTTAAAAAAACTCTATTGTCATAACATAGTTATCATTCTTTTACACACAGAGATATTTATGCTCTACAAACTTAATTTAAGGTAATACTATAGACATTAAGTTTGGGATTCAAGCCACGTACACTGCTAAGAGAACACTGAGAACATAAATTACATTCTGATTAAATACATGCAAACTCCCCTCACAAAATAAATAGCTTCATAAAAATACCATCTGATCATCAGAAAGGAGTATATGTCAATGCAGAAGGTAGCCCGTACAAGAACAAACCATTGTAGTACAGCATGCTGCAAGCAGCTGAGTGAAGACTGCCCGCAGTAAGCAAGGCAAGAAGCCCCTCTCCAGGTGCGTATAAAATAAGCTGCAAGTTGGGAGACAATGAACTGCCTGCAGTTCATCACATCCTACTTAGGTAACAGTCTCCAGTATCATCCACAATATAAAAGAACCATTTAGAAAAAGCCGCATTGCATGACATTTCTTGCTACTTTTTTTCTTGCCCAACAAGTGAGCATTTCAAGTGAAAAGGAAACAAATGAAAATACAATGAAAAAAGCACTAGATTCTACTTGTAAGGTTCATGACACTTGGTGGCCTCTGCACTCTTCTTCAGGGATAGTTAACAAACTAGAAGTGCATTGGTAGTGACAGTGTGCACACACTTGCCACTCAGTGATCTAGGAACAGCGATCTGATTCATCTGGTACACCGAGGCCATGTTGCACCTGCCAAGTGTCATGGGAGACCAGCCGATCACAGTAGTGACAGCTGGAACACAGGCCCCACTGGACCACTGGTCTTGCAGTCACAGCCACAGCTTTCCCAGAGATCGCATCAATGAGACAGACACAAGGGGTATGTCAGCCTCTGTCTATTTTGAAATTAAAAAAAAAAAAATCCCCAGTGTAATTTATTCTCAAGAAGCCACCTTTATTTCCTTGTGAGATGGAGATGATCCTGTCTAGCCACCATTCCCAGGCCCTCGGGAGGCACTGAATCAGTCCTCTCTGGCTGTGTGAGGTACAAGCCCCAGAGAGAAAACACAGTAGCTACAACAGAATGTAAAGGCTAGTTCCCTTTGGGGAAGTCTGGCAGCCAGACCCTGCATCAAAGGGCATGGAACAAGAAAAACTCTAAATGAAAAGGAAGCCATGGGTCCCACTCTTCTGTCACCAGAGGAGAGGAAGTTCAAAGCTGAGTTCCTGACACCCTCTATTTACCTGGCGATCTGTCTCTTTCCCATACTGCAAGAGGTAACTGCTAGGACTCGTATTGCACTTCAGCCTGCTCACCTCCAACAAATGCAAAGACCAGCTCTCACTGAGCTGGGCTTCCTGAAGTTCATCCTCACCTAGAAACCAACTCTGAAGCAGTGCATTCACATGTCAGGCAAATCTCCAGCTAAGGATGCAGCAGTCAGTCATGGGTAGAACATTGAATGCCTAAGTAGAATGACATTTGGAAACTTGGGTCAAGAGATGAGAACTAATTTGTTCAGGCTGTTAAAGATTTTTGAGGCACAGTATAGTAATATTCCTGTTTGGCATGAGGGGGGAGAAATGTAGTGAAGGTTTTCCAGGCCTCATTTTTGGTAGCCTCAAATGAGAAGTTCCCACTTAACTTCCTGTTCTAGCCTCAGTGACGCTGACATCCCATGCTTTTTAGTAGATCCAGTTCCTCGGAGAGGTCTGGCCTCAGCCTCACATCATCAGGAGAGCAATGTGAGGGATGCCATTGAGGGACGTCTATGTTCTGCCAGCACTTTCTCCACTTCCTAGGAGCCAGAAGGAAAGAGAAGCAAAGCCATTATACCACAACCAAACGATGAACCACAACAAAAGAAAAGTAAGAACCACTCATCCCCGACCCTTCCACTGTGAAGTTACATCCCCACATCCAAACGCATATAAGGACGCACTGATGTGCCTCACAGTGTGCACACACCTGGACTCAGGGTACCCAGGTAAACTTTAAAGGCCTCGCAATAGGGTTCTTTCCCTGAGAAGCTGACCTTATGACAATAATAGGGCACATGTCTGTTTCAGAACTAGACTGTAAGCTACATGTCTAAGACATAAAGTAGAGATGGGCTGGAGCTCTGTGGTAATGCAGGCTGTTATCAACCAACAGACTACACACACAGTAGCAATAAAGTCATAGGCTGTGTGGCCTTTGAGAAGGGTCCCAACTGTTTTGGTTACCCCAGTCCACCCTAAAATCAGCAGTCAGAGGAGATCAACTTCTTCCCATGAACTGGTATTTAATGTTTACCTTGTAAGAAATTCCTTCCCTTAGAAAGCTTGTTTCTAAAGTATTAAATGTACCTAAAAATCCAATTGCCTAGTAATCTTGTTAAAATCCTGGTTTAGTAGATTTGGCAGGAAGTCTCTGATTCTGTGTTACTAATGAGCTCTGGGTCCCTGCTAGAGCAATGTGGTAAGATAAGAGAATAGTGGACATCAATCTGTACCTCTTGCTCCAGGAAAAGATAAGTACTACCTCATACCATTGGCTGAAGTCTGCTTGAATACAGGCAGGACATATTTTAGAAACAACAGCTCAGTAAATTCTGAAAGATATCCCAAATTTTTCTTTACAATAGATAACAAAAGTTATGTGTTGATGGTTTATTATAACTCTTAATTCTTGCACAGGTACCAGAAGGTGCACTTGGCTGACTACTAAAGTTGAAGCACTACCAATAATGTCCTTCCCATTTTCCCCCAGAAGGTAGTGAAAGAGCCAAGCATTCTAAGAACTCATGTTGGTTTGCTAAGTCTCAGCTTACTCAGTATGATGCAATTTTAGAAGACAGTAGGTAGGAAGTACAACTCAAAATACAAACCAAAAAAATAAAACCAGAAGCCTTCTGTTAAGTTCAAGTTACTCAACAATTTTATTAACCCATTCTATACAGACATACACATAGAACACGTTTCAAATACAAGTATATACACTTTAAATAAACCTGATGCAATATTTAATTATCAATATCATGAGAATAAATCAGAATGCTACTAAGGATTAACATCCTTTCGTCAGAACTGTGCCTAAGAAATCTGCAACAAAACTCTGCTACTGGCCTTCCCAATTCAGCCCATTTCCATCCAAACCAGCAGTGTGCTCAGCCCCTCTCTGTATCACACGTCCCATCTATAAGTCCTTTGCTTTTGCCACAGGAAAACCACTACATCTGAGCAAGCTGACCTTGTTGCTTCAACGACAACAAAAACTATACATAATTCATAATTTAAAAAAGTGAGTCACACGAATATAGCCACATACCCAGTGAAAGGCTTACAGAAAGGAATACTTTGACCCACTCTTAAGATCAATTTTTGGGGCACATTTCCCTTTGTATAAGATTGAGAGTAGAGGCCAACACAAAACAGACTAAAAACAGCAGCACTCTCAGTGACAATACTGACATGACAAGATAGGTTGAGGATATAGAAGGATAGGGAATGGATGGTAAAAGGGAAGTCCTGTCCTGAAGCAGGAGCTGGATGAAATGACTTCAAGAAAAGTTACAACTTTACTGTTACTGTGACTTCCAAAAGTCACAACTCTTATGACATTACCTTAGCTAAGATCACAAAATGCCGTACAAGTGATTTATAACATCTTTTAAAAAATGAGAAGTTGGCCACTATTACAAAATAATCGTCTACGAAAAATCATAGTGTACAGAACTTCTCCATAAAGGAAACAATAAATATTTAATTCCTTTCTTGTAGGATACTTGTAATAGGCAAGGAGTTATAATAATGCACATATACTACCAATCAGTACCATGAGAAGTGATAAACGGTCAACAAAAAGACCTCCAGTCTTCTGGACAGTACAAAACTAAATTCTGAGGCATACCTCTGATGTGTGTCAACCACCTCTAGGGAAAAGCCAAGATCTTGCACAGCAGTCCTACTACCTGGCTCAATTGTTATGTACTTTTAAAACAAAATGCTTTAAAACATAAACAAGTCAAAATGAATACAAGGAAAACTGGGTAATTTACTAAACTTTTGACAACATACACAACATTCTTCTGAGACTGGCAAGGACAGTGAAATGTGCATGAAATCCCATCACTCAGAGCTGTCTCTGAAACACGCCTGGCATGTTTCACCTGTTCACTGGCCACTCAAAGCACTAAGAGCTTCTCTGGAACTCAGATCACACCTGTTCCCCAGAAGAATCATCAGGCAGATTTATTCCCAAGCAGTTATACTGTGTGTTTTCCAAAATGAGGTGCCTGGACATCAATTGTGGATTTCAAAGAGGATTACTCAGACCCTTGCCTGAGATGTTCAACCATAAGTTTAGGAACACAAACATGCTGCAATCCTGACTGACTTCTTAGGAACCAGGAAGAGTGGCAAGCTCATACCATAATGTATGTCTAAAAATGATGAAAGGATTCTTTCACCAAGAGAAAAGGCCCTACCCCAATGATCAGTAAGTGCTAAATTCTACTTTGGAAACAAGCTAGGACAGTAGCAGTTCTCTGAATCTCCTTTAGATTCCTCCTTCAGATCCATTTCCTGACTTTCTCATTCAGTATTGTTTTATGTTGTATTTTTGTTTTCCCAGTACTGGGGATTGAACTCAGGGCCACCTATGTGCTTGACAAGTTCTCTGAGCTATATCCAGCACCCCTCCCACCATTCTTTGGGGCTTCATCTCCCATTCAGCCTTGAGCTTAAAAATAAATAAATAAACAAAATAGTATTTTCTCTTCAAGTCTTCACCTATTTCCTCTACAACAAAGCTATAAGCCTCAATACAGGGTACTCTAGAAGTCATCTTTTCTTTTAGGGCTTGTGATACAGACACAAGCCCACAAAGTAAATCTACAAGGGAAAGTCTACAAAGTAACAAGGGAAAAAAAGATTCCCTAAACTCTGGAATAGGAGTCCTCCCCATTCTGTGTTTCCCTGCCTCTCCTGCTCAGCTCCTCTGAAGGATCTTGCTCTAAACGCTGAAGGATGTTGAAACTCCTGTTGCTTTTCAGCTCCAACTTCTACTCCTTGTTATCCAGGGACAACAAGACTATCTCAGCTCTTCTTATAGGAGAAGTGAACTAATACAGGGGAAACTGGAAGAGCAAGGAGCAGACTGAAAGTCAGAATGATCATCCAGTGACCCACTCCTGAAGATAGTATTTACAACAGGCTAGCTCAATTCAGGGTGGTCGGAAAAGTCTCCCCTTGCAACCTAGATCCTTAGTCGTTGGATCAATGTTCTTCCTCTTCCCACTCCATAGCTCTGAATTACTCTTACCTTGCAGCAGAAGAAAGCGCTGAATGCCAATTTGGATCGGAGTTGCCAATAACTAAGCAGTAGACAAGGCAACTGTGTAAAAGTGCCAGACATACCACCCAGACCACATCTCATCCTCAAACTGTGAGAGAGGACATGCCAGCCCTTTGGGTCTCACAGCTAAAGAACAAGAACAGTCAGAAGACAAGCTATAACTCTGCCCCAATGTCTTCTAGTCTGTTTCTTTTACAAATATTCAATTATCAATTGTTTCCCTTTTTTAAAAGTATTTTTAAGTATTATTTTTAGTATTTCAAACATGAATACTGCAGTCTAGCCCTCCTGCTCCCCCCAACTCCTCCAAAGTCTCCCCCACTCTCTCTCTCTCAAGTTCATAACCCCTTCTTCTAGTTACTATTGCATGTGTATACATATATACACATATGTGTGTATATAAAAAAACAAAAAAAACCTACTCTAGAAGAAGAGCCCCAGGCTATCAATGGCTGCTGAGAGAGGGAGACTCAGTCTTCTCCAGGAACAAGCCCCCTAATAGGTTATCTGATCCCAATTGGTCAGCCCTAAACACATGTGCATGCCTGGCCTCTTAAAAGGTGGTGGTTGTTACTGTTGTTGTTTGTATGGCAAGGAAATTTTTTTAAACTTGTTTTGTTTTGTCTTTTTGCATGTGTATTCCACATTAAGCCCAGAGCCCACAAACGAAGGCCAACAGGGGACAGTGCATACCGCCTGACAGGAATTCCCGGTTACTTTGTCTTGGATGAGTTTCAGGAATCTAGCAGCCTCTGAAACTGACCAAAGTATTCTATATGGGATTGAAAGGTGAAGGAACAGAACAGAAATAAGCAGGCTGTGATGATAACCTCCACCAGCCCACGGGTTCTATCTCAGTACACCTTCACCTTGCATAAATTCTTAGCGTGGATCCAAGGATATGTGTTTGAGTCAGCAATTTGTTCCACATCCCCTAACAATCCCAAGGATAAAAGATGAGACTGGAGCTGAGAATACCTATCTTACAAAACAGCCTGCCTTTGAGGGGGTTACTTCTTTCAAAACTGTGCTCTGCCCCAGCATCTAATTCCAAGGAAATGTCTTTTCAGAACAAAGAATTCAGAATCTCCAGTTTCATGCATACTTTGTCCAAGATACCAATATACTTGTACTTTTCTACCCTGCTTCAAAAAAATTTAGTTTTATCTATGGATATGTGCTAGTACCTGTGGAGTCCAGAAGAGGGCATCAGATCCCCTGGAGCTGGAGTTACAGGCCACCGTAAACCAATCTAGGTGAATGCTAGGGACTGAGCTGTGGACCTCTGGAAGAGCCCATGCATGCTCTTCACAGCTGGGACATCTCCCCAGCTCCTCAATGTCCTCCTCATCCTGGGAATGACTTTTAGTGGACTGACCACTAAGGAAGTTATTTAAACACCCAAATATCTAGATTCTAATCCCAGAGAATGTAAGGCACTACTCAGCCCTGACTCAAGGGAACACAGGCATGTATATACTTCAAATATTCTTCAGCACAGTCTAAGGAATGTTTCTGATAAGAACCAAGGAAAAAGCTTATATCACAGACAAAGTTTCATAGAGAATCACCAATTGGCCCTATATAACAACTGAGAGGTAGGGAGTGACCTGTCTTTTCTAAAAAATCTTGTGAGGTCTTTAGATTTGTCCCTTAGAAGAGACTGAACTGTTATTGAGCTCCGAAGCAGTATTCTCTAGCAAACACAAGGTCCTGGGTCCATACAGAGAGAATTCCCTTTAAGCAACAATAGATACAGAAAAACTTCAAGAGCCAAACCCCAGGAGACTCCTTGGAATCTGAAGATAGTTTCTCAATATAAACAAAATACACCAATAAGAGAGGTTTACATCAAAACATATTTCATGCTCAAAAACTAATTTTTCACGTAAAAACTTAGCTTTAGGAAATTGTTCCAAAAGTACAAGTAAACTTACTGAACACCTTTCCTTTTGCCTGGAGAAATTCAGGGCTCAATAGTGGATCCTGATGCTTCTAAACAGCCCAAGAACATGGGCTGCAGGAAAGTTACTGAGAGCAGTACAGGACAGAAAGTCTGAGCTATGAATTTGTAAGAAGTAGACATCACCCCACTCCCGGCCCCACTCTACAACCAACAAAGGACTGTCTTGCTCCTCAAATTAGTAACACAAACCAAAACATGTCCACATCCTCAGAGCCAGCACCCCAGCACAGCAGAAACTTAGCACCGTTTCTCATGAAAAGAGGCAAGAGCTCTCACCCTATGTCCACTTGCAAACTCCAGGGCTTTCTGTGGATGTTCTGTAGCCTGGGCTGACCCTTGCAGGACCTGGCTGGAGAGGAAGGGAGAAGGAAAGGGAAAAGACTCTCCCAGCGCAGACCCAGACCACACAGACAGCACCAATGGGGCTTAGACTCCTATCAATCATACCTTAACTTTAAGACACCACAAAGCCATGCATTATACCAGACAACCCAAAGAGCTGTAAGACAGGGAAGTTAAGTAAGGATTGTAAGGACAGATTAAAAGGGCACAGATGAAGGACAAATGGGTTTTTATATCTCCCTCTATTTAGCACTCCCTCCAACCCCCACTTCACTTCCACACACACATACACGTCACAGGACATTAGTGGGTTCAGACATGAGGAAACGGAAGAATCAAGTCTATGACTCATGCTTGGCTTCAATTCTTTCAGACCATCCCATCTGGGGACCTGTCCTAAAAGACCCAACTTGCCATCTTGCCCCTGGGTGAGGTGTTTACACTGGAGAATAGCTAAGGCTGCTCTGCACACGCATGAGCTCATATTCCATGTTCAGATTAACGTTGGGACAGAAGTGTGGGTAAAGTTAAATGACTTCTTGGTGATTAGTTGCAAGGGCAAGAGGCCAAAGCTGGAGGGAAACACACAGTTACACCACCGGAATGCTGACTTGGGTCTTCGGCTGGTCCGCCCCTTCTTGCATGTCCAGGGCACGGAGAGGGCTGAGGGGCTTGAGGGGCCGGCTCCCAACACTGTAATTTCTTGGACGCCTTATTGTGTTCGAACTGGACAGAGGCGTAAAGCTGTTCCTTCTCATCCTTACAGGGGTTTGGTTCTTGGGGAAGTTGTGCTGATTGGAAATGGAGGGACACCACATACATGAAAGCCATACCAAAACCTTACCCACAGAGGTCAAACAATGTTCCTGAGCATAACTGCTCTTCCTCATGCTCCTCCTCACACAGGACTGAGCAGGGCATAGTCTGGGCCCCTAGCCCCAGAGGAATACAAGGGTCACCACAGGGGGAAATCCCTGGGCTCACATCAAAGAGCAATAAGGGGACCAACAAAAGGCTTTACTTAAGACCACAAAGGTTGTCCAGAACAGACCAAGGAGCTGACCCTCATCTGCTGACTACACTGGCAGTGCCCCCCCTGGACCCTGCTTTGTAAAAGAGGCTTTCCTGGGAGTACAGCAAGGGAATTCGTACATTTCACTTCAGCCAAACACTTTCTTATTGAACTCAATTTCCAGGAGCAAACGTTCAGAGTTAAGATTCATGAAAGAGGTACTCACTTAAAAACTAAAAATTCATTCATCTTTACCTCTTAGAGACCATTCAGGCCATGAATTTTGGATCTGTTTTTCTTTGTACATAGTAGAAACCCAAGTTTCTTGATGCCAGAGATTCAAAGATTGAAGGAGATTAGAAAATACTTACAGCTGGCTTGTCACGATGTGTGTCCACAGCCTCCACATTGAGTTTAATTGTTTCCACTTTGCAACCTGAGAAACAGGAAAGAAAAGCTGTCAGAGCCAGGCATGGTGGCTCACTCCAGAAATCCCAGTTCTTGGAGGCTGAGGCAGGTGAACTGCTATGAGTTCCACATTAGTCAGAGTACCAGGCTAGACACAACTAGTATGAGACCTCCAATTAAAAAACAAAACAAAATAAGACCAAGCACAAGAAATAAACGACCAACAAAAAGAAAACTCTTCAGTCTCAACATGGTCAAGCATACATTGGAGCATGTGTTTACTCCAAAGAGACACACATGAATATGATCTGTTAAGATGGAAGCTACTAATGGAGCATCCCTGTTGCACAGAGGTTCTAACTATAAAGAACAGCAGGCAACTCTCAGTGACAACTTATATAATCCTGACCTGCCTCAATCCCCACCTCTCAGCAGCCCAGGTTCATAGTTACCATAAGCCACAGGGGTGAGTTTGAAGATGGTGTGGAGAGGACACCTCAAGTATGGTAACTCATCTGAAAGAAAAAAGACCCAGTGAGAAAAGTCTTTTGAGGAAAAGAGAATCGAAGGGGCTCATGAGTTTTCTTTACCATCACCATCACCTAGAGTTGCACAGTTCTCCCCTAATTTTAGGAAACTGTCAAGTCCAAAGAAGTCACCCCAGCTACTGAGTGGTAAGGAAGGAAATAAGGCCAATCTAGATATGAAATGCAAGCAAAAAAGAAAGCGGTTCTGAAGCCCAGGCCTCCAGGTGGCCTGAAGACTGGGGAACGACAGGGCCAGAGCAGCACTTCCTACTGCTTTCCTAAAACTGCTCTACTCCCAACCCAAAGGGAGTGTTCTAATACACCACCTGCGAGAACTACACAGGCAAACGGACTATTCAACTACCCGCCTTGAATCTGCCAGTAATGTCAGCTTGAGGCTGGTCCTTTAGGCAGACCAGGCAGCATCACATCAGCCATCCTCCCCTGCTGGCTTTCACAGCAGCAGACTTAAGTACGTGGTTGATCAATAGCTGCTGGGAGCTCCACACTGCTGTCTGAAGAATATACTCTAACATGAGTAGAAGAGAGGGAGAGCCTGTGGTCAGGAATCCTGGTACCACCAAGTCCAGCCTTGTCCCTGTGAATGTGCTTACCCCCTCCCCATCCCTTCCCTCAAACAGCACCTGCGCCTTTATCCAAGAAGTAGGCCAGGAGGCAGCGCATGACAGCCTGGTGGGAAATGACGAGGATGTTGCCCTGACGCTCCAGCTCCATGATGACAGGCTCCAGCCGCTGCACCAAGTCCTGGTATGACTTTGGGGGTAAGTGAGGAGAGCTGGTAAGAGGCCAGTGCATACTGGCAGCCAAGTTGGTGGCTGAGTTCCAGAGTCAAGAGACTACTCCTGGAGGCGTGGTTCCTCTATGTTGCCTAACTGCCCCAGCCCTGGTTTCTTAAGAATACTCAGATATTTCAAAAGCAATATATAGACCAAAAACTACAGTTTAAGAAATGCAAGTGTGAATTTATTTCTCTTTTCCTCAGACATTAATATGCAGTATGTGGGAACAAAAGAGTTCTACAAATTTCCTAAACTCTGCTGATCATTTTTACCTTTGTCATATGTACTTCCCTAGGGTAGAAAGCCATTTCAATAGGATACTGCCTAAACATGGTAAGAAAGTAATTCATGGCCCATACTTACTTGTAGGAGTTAAGTATCTGCTTGTAGGAATGGAGTAGAGGGAAAAAGTACAAAATCATGGTCTTCTACAACATTCTCAACACAGAAGATATCTTGTAATCCTATTTCCTAAAGATCTTAACAGATTAATAAAGTATAAAACACTTGACTGCCTAAGCTGAATTAAACAACATGACCAAAGGTAGGATAACAAATGATTACTAAGTCACCCTTTCTCCTCCCCTTAAGATCAGTGCCCAGGAAAGCACTAGGCAGCTACTCCAAGTGAATGAAGCCTCACCTCCCCACCAGGGTATCGGTACAGAAACTTCTCTTGATCTCGAAGTGCAAATTCCTCTGGGTACTGTTTCTCAATCTCCGAATATGTCATCTCTTCACACACACCCTACAAAGAGCCATACAGATGTCAGAATATAGGCTGGTCTACACTCTATCCATCCCAGACGAGAGAGATGACCTTGTAGAAAACCAGTTCCTCACTATGTGCTGAGGCCAAGTACTGAGTGAGTCCTTTCATGCACCTGTATGTAGCTAGGATGTCAGGTTGTTACCAGGTGCCATGGGTAAGAGGAGCTGCAGAAAGAGGTAGCTTGAGCTACCACTCTATCCTACTACTGCAAAGGAAGTCACAGCTCAGGAAGAGTCTTCAGGATAACAGGAGCAGGAACCAGAGGAAGGAGGGAAACCAAGGGGAAGAGGAACCTTGTGGGATGAATAAAAGGGTAGAGAAGGATAGAAAGAAAGATGTCTAAGCTGAGCATGGTTGCTCACACCTGTCACCTCAGTATTTGGTTCACTGAGGCAGGAAGACCATGAGTTCCAGTCCAACCTGAGCTACAGACTGAGACCTGGTACCAACAAAACAAAAAGAAATGTCTACTTTTGTGCTAAGTGATAAAGAATGCCAAGAGAAATGTGGGGAGGACTTCCCAGAACTTCTAGCCAAATGATCAAAGCAAAGATTTTAGAACTGTGTGATTAGGCATTTCTTTTTCCTAGGAGGGAAACAAAATGAGTCCTAATTAGCTCTTTACAATGCTAGAGTAGCTCAGTTAAAGACTGGCTTGGGTCTCACCTTGGGTTCAGGTACTAAGCACCCAGGAATCCCTGATGAAGGGTAAAGTTACCCCTTTCTTGTCTAATGTCTGAAATGGCCAGATCTGGATTCCTGAGTTTCTAGTTGGTGATTCTGGTTTCTAAGTTACCCAGATTATCTCCTCTGAGATTGTCTGCCTCAATCACAAATGCCTACTCACAGCATCAATCTCATTTAGGATCTTCCACTGCTCGTAAGTCACCCCAAGGGACTCAGCAGTCTGAATAGTCCTCTTCAACTGGCTTGTCCACACTTTGAGGTCCTGGATCTCCTGTTCCTCCAAAAACTTCTTCAGAGCCTGAGCAAACTGGGGTTTGAAATAAAAACTAAGCAAAGAAAACATCCCATACCAGACACACACAATACACAGAGACTAGTAGCCATGGTCAAACTATAAACCCAAGAGGAAATGAATCCAATTAGAGTGCTCTGTGCTCACATCACAAATGGTGCCCAACAATTTTCTGATGGCTGGATGATCAGAGAAGAAAGGGTCTCAAGTGACCCACACCTTAATCCAGATCGAGGAACAGTAAGCAGAGACCATCTTTAGCACTTGCCTGGATACGTAAAACCACAGCCTAAGCTCAAATGGGATTTAAGTAGGAGGGGATAAAACAGATGACCTCCACCATGCCCTTCTAACCCTAAGCTTAGGAAATCCAGCCTGCTGGCTAACTACTCACCTGCTTTCCTCTCAACGAAAGGCCAGAGTCACCCCCAATCTTTCCCAAGAGATTAAAGTCACTCTCTCCATGCCGGCAAAGGTAGATGGTACGAGGCTGTACATGGATATTCATAAGGTAGTAGACAATCTTACTCTGGATATAGTCCTGGACTCTGTTGACAAGAAATCTCTGGCCCACATTTATCACTTTGATGAAAGAAAGATCCCTGGGATAGGGTAGAAAGAAGAAATTTCAAGGTTAAGAAAATCTGAAACTAGAAGTGGGGTGTGTGGGGGAGGGTCAAGACTATCAGCTACAATCCCAGCACGAGAGAGTCTAAGGTGGAAGTGAAAGGCTCTTGAGTTTGACCCTGTCTGGAGACAAATGAACAAATACAGGAAGGATGATTTGTATATTAATGTGTAAGCCCCTATCAGCTCTTTCTTCTCCCCTATCACTGCCCATTTTTGGAAACCACTGCTAAAGATAGATTACATCTCAAAACCAAGATGGCATACAACTTCTTGAACTTCCAGCAAACGCGCGCTGTCCCTCAGTGTCCACCCTGTGTCATGCAACTTAGATAAGTATGGAAAACCGCACTTAGGGTTCCCAGGGGCTACACAAAGTGACCTGAAGATTCTGCTCAATGCAAAATTTGGTGAGACACTTGGGCTCCACATGATGTGGTCAAAACCTAGACAGAGCATAGCCGCTCGGCAGCGGGGGAGGGCATGCAAACCACAGGCTGAAACGATGCCTGCTGCACTCTGTGCCACCTCAACAACCTCTCTCAGACACACTGCTGCAAACTACTGGCTCTGGAGCCATAGGAATTTTCTTAAAATTAAAGTAGTAAAAGCTTATTCAAAACAATGATCAGGAGAAAGGGATACAATAAGGTAAATCACCCATCAACCTACCAGAGATAAAATCTATAAACATACTTACTTTAAAATATAAATATTCTTCTAGAATGCTTTTCTACAAAGGACTTAGAACAAACTGAAGATACCTCCTTATGCCATATCTAAAGCAGTACCTTTCAGCCATTTATTACAGAAATGCTTATAAACACTTGTATTCGGGGAAATTCATTTGAAGAAAATAAAACGTTCAAAACATTAATGAAATACTGAAGTGATTTAACATTGTGCTATCCACAGTATTTATGGTGTTTCCATTTGCTTGTCCATCTGCTGTATCTTTTTTTTTTTTTTTTAATTTTTCGAGACAGGGTTTCTCTGTTGTAACTCTGCTTATCCTGGAACTCACTTTGTAGACCATGTTGGCCTGGAACTCAAAGCTGCCTGCCTTTGCCTCCCCAGTGCTGGGATTAAAGGCATGCACCACCAGTGCCTAGCTAATGCTGTATCTTTATAACAATTAAATACATTAAATGTATAGCTACACTGACTGGTTTTGATTATCAGAGTGATTGGATTAAGAAATACCTAGAGCACTGGTGAGGCACACCTCTGGGTATGTCTGTGAGGGTGTTTTTACAGAAGACTAAATTAGGGAAGGACACTCACCCTGACTGTGGATGGCATCATCTCATGGCCTAGAGAAGTGGTTCTCAACTTTCCTTAAGCTGTCACCATTTAATACAGTTTCTCAAGCTGTGGTGACCCTCAACCATAAAATTATTTTTGTTGCTACTTCAGAACTGTAATTTTGCTACTGTTATGGACTGTAATGTAACTTTCTGATATACAGATGGTCTTAGGTAACATCTGTGAAAGGGTCATTCAGTCCCCAAAGGGTTGGACCTACAGGTTAAGAGCTGCTGGCCTAGAGGGTCCTAGACTGAATAAAAAGAGAAAAAGGAGCCAGGCATGGTACCTAGCACCACAAATCACAGCACTTAGGAGGCTGAGATAGGACTGCCCTGAGTTCAAGGCTATCCTAGGATACACAGTGAGATCTTGACTCAAAAAATGGGATGAAGGGGGGAGAAAGTCAAATGAGCACAACTTTTCTGCTTTTTGAGCCTCTTAGAGATGTGAGTAAGCAGCAGTCTGTTGTGGGATATTTTACTCCTGTGTGCTATTTTGGTTTGTACAAGGGCTTTGATGCCTTGTAGCTGTGAAGCTGGGTGCCTTGCAGCAGGTGCAGGCCTTGCTTCCTACCTAGTCACACCCTTGTGCTAGCCCTGCTGAGATCTCCACAGATAGAACTAACCGTTTACAGTTGAAGGTGACCAGAACTAATTGAAGGTGACCTATTGTGATTAAAGGTCTGCAGGGCTGGGGGCTGGGTGATCAGAGAAGACTCTGATCACCCCCAGCCAAGTACTATTGTGTTGTAATGAAGGCCTGGATGTGGAGAGGGGCTGGGAAAAAAGTTTAAGGTGTCTGAGGCGGAAGCAGGCAGGAGGAGGAAAGGAGAATGGAGAGGAAGGAGAAGCAAGAGAGGATGATGGAATGAAGTCTGCCTAGCTGCCTGGGTATTGAATTCCCTGAGATTTGACATGGCTTGTAATTAATAAAGAGCATTGGAAAATTCAACAATGGACTCTTATTGAAACAGTGAACATTAATTTAACAGCAGTCTCCCACCACCATGGTGGGAGCCAGTCCTGCTCCCATGCTTTCCCATGGGAGGTGCACTTGATGAACAGTAAGCCAAAAAAACCTTCTCCCTGAGTTCCTTATGTTAAGTGTTGTCACAATGATGAGAAAAGTAGCAAATACAATACATTTCATCATGATATAACTGTGTACCCAGTAATCCCAGCACTATGGAGGTGGAAGCAGGAGGATCAGGAGTTCAAGGTCATCCTTTGTTATAAAGTTAAAGGACAGCATGGACTCCTTGAAACTTTGTCTCAAAAACAAAACAACTCTATTTCATAAGGCAATCTTCCTCATGTTTTCTGCAACATGAATTTAACATTTTATTATACCTCACATCAGGCAAATTTATCTATTCCATGAGCCATTACCACAGTTACAATGGCTAACATTGATCAGACATTTCTCTCTGAGTTAGGTAGTATCTCTGAGTTTATATAATACACATGTAATAAACATATATATCAAAATACGTATTGTACATAGTAAACTTTAAATTTGGTTAAAACTGCTAACACATGTCTACTAGATATTCTACAACATTCTAGTTCAGATTTGCTAAATCTGGAGCAATGGTTCTTAACTAGAGATGATTTGAGTCTCTAGGAGACATTTGATAATATCTGAAAACATTTCAGTCATCGCTGCTAAACATGTTACAATACACAGAGTAGCCCCTACAACAAAAAATTTCATTGTCCAAAATGCCAATAATGCCTAGATGGCAAACTTTGCTCTAGAGAAAAGAAAACAAAAACTGAGGATAGAAAAATATTGTTAAGTATGGTTAAGTAAAACATATAATCCACATAAATACCTCTGCTGGATAGTTTTATATCAACTTAACACAGGTGAAAGTCATCTCAAAGATGGGAACCTCAACTAAGAAAATGCCTTTATAAGATCAGACTGTAGACAAACGTGTAGGGCATTTTCTTAATTAGTGATTGACGGGAAGGCCCAGCCCGTTGTGGGTGGTGCCATCCTTGGGCCGGTGATATTGAGTTCTATAAGAAAGCAGGCTGAGCAAGCCACGACAAGCAACCCAGTAAGCAGAACTTCTCCATGGCCTTTGCATCAGCTCCTGCCTCCAGGTTCCTGCCCTGTTTGAGTTCCTGTCCTGGCTTCCTTTAGTGATAGACTATACAATGTGAAAGTGTAAGCCAAATAAACCCTTTCCTTCCCAACTTGCTTTTGGTCATGGTGTTTCATCACAGCAATAGTAAGCCTAACTACAAAAATGTCACAATAAAAGCCTTGTTCTGTGAAATGACATAAATATCATAGGTGTAGATTAGCAGAAAGAATTAGAGTCCAACAGGGAGAAAGACACTTTCTCTCCTGCCTCAACCTTCAGATCGTGGCATTAGACCTTACTTATCATAGTTGTCTGGGTCAAGGGGCTGGTAAGTGACTTTGTAGCACTCAATTCTCTTCAGGAAGTCCTCCATCACATTCTCCCTATTCCTTTCAGGGTAGTCAGGGCTTGACACCTTTACCTCCTGAAATCACAGGAACATAAGGGCCTGGTCAGAGTTCTGTTCTTAACAGCCTCCTACAAATAGCCACTGCTAAAAACAGAGAAAGAAGTCCATAAAAACAGCTTTTCACTAGAGCCCTGGCATTCCCCATTCACTGAACACTCTCATCCTGTCCTGTGACCCTGGCAACCAAGAAAGGGAAGACAAATGGGGAGTCATGTGCCTGCCTTTGGCCAAAGGACAGAGGGAGTTATACAGCTAATGCTGCTTCTGAGCCCTGATCCCTTTATGTATTTGCTTGCGAACACAGAATGTGCTCTAATTTCCTCCTACTGCTTCTCAGAACAGGGAATGTCACTCAGGATTTGACTTAGGACTGCTTCTTCCTCAAATAAGATAACTAGCATACAAAGATGTCTACTTGGCACACAACAAAACACAACCTAACCAGTGAGTACTGTGTGGTGCTCTGCCCCACAGGGCACAGAAGTGCAATTCTCAATGCTGATCAGAACATGAGACAAGTGCTGAATGTATGACCTTCCTATGAAGTGGCTGGACAGGAAAAAGAAGCCTAATCTGGTACAATATTTGGGTCTCAGCATCAATAAAATCAGAACATAAAGTCAGGACTTCCACAATCTAAGTCTTGTGCCTCATTCAGCAACTAATTTTTATTGTATTCCTCAAAGACTCAGGTTCTTTTCCCCAGGAAGCAGTACAAAAGTATAAAATGCTCTCAGATAAAGGTCTCTCTTACCAAGCATGTCTGACTCCTTCTTTTACTACCCAGAGTTCACACACACACACACAGAGACTTAGACTAAAGATGACAGGGATGACACTCACTCACCAGAATATTGGCAGCAATGACATCAGGATCATCACAGACAGATTCTACAAAGAATACCTGGCCATGGAGAGAAACATAACAAACATGTCAAAACTGTCAGGTTGTTAACTGAAAGCACATGCTCACCTACTCCACCCAGCTACCATATCCTAAGGATTTTTTTCATAAAGTGGCCTTCGAGGCCTCTTCCCTTAAAACAGATCTTACCACATCCCCTGGGCCTCAAACGTGCAGGTTAAGTAAAGGTCAGAGAAAGGGTCCAAGTCTTGTGCTCACTAGAGTTCAAGGGATCTACACTCCCATCTCTCCACCTTAGTTTCCCACATCCACTCATCCCTTTCCTTCTAGCACAGAGTCAGAGCCCACCTTGAAGGCATTCTGCTCAGCAAAGTTCAAAATCATGTCCCTCCTCTCTCGAGTGGTATTGGTGGCATCAAACACCTAGCAGAAAGCACACAAAGTAAATGAATGGGAAGAGAAAAATGGAACACCTCCCAAGGCCGACCCCAGGTGTGGCTGAGCAGCCAGGATGCTGGAAGTGTAAAGATGAAGAAGGGGAAGCAGACAAGGCTTACCGCAATCTGCCCACTCTCTTCAATAAGATAGGCCTTAACATCTTCCAGTGCCACCAGAGCACACTGTCTGCCATGAGAACAAAGGGAATCAGTGAGAAGAACGAAGGTCAAGCAAGGCCAGGGACACACACAGTTGTAGGAGTCACTTCCCACTCTATTTCTTTCTGGTTATAGTGTTTCCCCTAACTAAATCTTTCAATTTTCCCACAGAAGTTTACACAACATCTTACAACTTCCTCTCTGTCCAGTTCATATGCCTCATACCTCCTTAGGCATTACATACAAGTATCTAGAGTCCTGTCTGCTACCCACCCAATCCAAGTTGGTCTTTCAACCTAATAACTCCCATTAAACCCCACCCCCCAAGGTATTTCCTGAGAAAAATGGGACCCTAACATATTCAGTCTCAAAATGCCCAAGAACAGTTGACTTAGGTCAGGCCTTTTAGAAAAAGACTCACTTGCGGATCTTCATAGCCTCTTCATTGTCATGTCGAAAGAAGTCATAAGACTTATAGGACTTGACTGCTTCTCGCCGATATACCCCAAGATTAAACACTGCAGCAAAAACAACATGATGGCCCCACTAAAGGAGACTTCTTGGCCTAACAGAGTGGCCATTAAGATGGAAAAAGCACATGTATGTTGGAAACAATACCAAACTAAGAGAAGCTGGGTTAAAGTCTTGACTTACAAGACCTTGGGCAAGTCTGAAGCTGAGTATATCTCCTCAGTTACTGCTTCACTAGGGTACCACTGAGGCTCAGTAACCTGATATATGTGCCAAGGGATTTCAAATAACATATTCTCAATTAATTCTGAATACTTCTATCAAAGGCATTCTATCAGAACCAGGATGACCAGCCTAGGCTGGGGGAGACAAGTCTAGGGTCAGGGAACAAATCCACTAAATGAGGAAGTAATCTCTATTTTTGTCAGAAACATTATATGACCTTGATGCAAGGAAGACTAAGTCTCTCAGAGGCCTGTAGGCCCCCAAAACTAATCAACTCCCTTCCCAAGGAATGGCCTGCACCTACCTTTGGTGGGTACCCCAATCCAGTTGAGGTAGCGTGTTAGCTTCTTGGACACATAAGTTTTACCCCGGGCAGGCAAACCAATCATAACAATGAGAGTTGGGGAATTGGTCATGTAAGAAGCCCATGCTAAAAGAAAATGAAACAGATAGAGCTAAATGACTACATGTCTCCTGAGGTTTATTGTAACTGATAGCTACTGTAACAGATTCCTAACCTATAACTGATTCCTAACTTGTAACATATTCCCACTATGCCTTTTTAACGCTCTTGCTCAGGAAAGATAGAAAGAAATCTTTATTGTACTTGCAGGTGGCCTTAAAAGAGAGAGAAAGAAAAAGAAATGTTCACTGCCCATTTTGGCTGTCCTTAGCTTGGAGAACAGGAGATGCAGAGAGAACTAGCATATATCAAGCCAAGCCACCAACTGCCAACTGCCAACTGCCTCTGCTCTCCTTTATATTCTAAGCAAAAAGTCCAAGAGGCATATAATCATAAGGAAAGCTGCCTATGACAAAAAACTTCAAAACGTACTGCTACAGTTTGTTACATGAGGAACTTCACAGTCACCATTTCATTTAATCTCATAAACCTAAAGAACAAAGGTCCAGGAAGGGAAAGAAGGCAAACTGAGACTGTATTTGGCATATACTCTTGAAACAGTGTTAAAGGTTCACGAAGACTTCCATAAAGTACTCATACCAAGGCTTTCTTTCTCAAGTCTTCAGAGAGATTCCCAAGATGTAAAGAAATAGTAGTAAAGATTAGGAAGAGAGAATGCCTAATGACATTGTAGTTATGACTCTTTTCACCCCAAACTGAACTGACTTTAAAATAGATCCCACATAGTTTCTCCCTTGAGGATCCCACCTATCTCTCCAGAACCACTGGCAAGACTTTGATGTTCTGCAAAAAGAACCTGCCTCAAGCTATTCTGGCCAAAACACTCAGGTCATGAACTCCCCTTTCACTTTTATTTCTAAACTACAGTGATACTTGGTAGGAAACGCTTGCAGAATACAGGTTTGAATAGACTCCATAAAGGTTCAGGATCAAGCACCAACAACTGTTCTACATACCAGTCATCTTGCTTTTATATGAGCTGTTGAGGCTTACCTTTCCATGGTAAGTAACTTATTTCAAAAATGTTCATTTACAAATATAGGTTTCACTGGGTTGGTGGGCTTAGAGGGTTAGTGACTTACACAGAACACAAATTAGGTACCTGTAGATCTAGCACTGGAATCCAGACCTATGCTTCCCAGACCATTTTTCTCTCTAAAAAGAGGCCTTTTCAGTTTGCTCACAGAATGAGTTCCTCCCTGCCCAAGCTCTGTGAGAAAAGATCTGTGCCTGGTCTTGAAGTCAAGACCTAAGCAGAGGCTATCAGGGAGAGCTCAGGCTGTAGATTCTCTCCATGGAGGAAGACTAGACACAGACAAGAAAAGGGAAAGAAAAAAAAAAAAAAAAACCACCTTAACCTTGTTTACCAGCACCCTTTTCCAAAAGGTGCAATGTTGTCACCTAATGGTAACAATGTCACTCTAAAGTTAAGCATCTTTAAAGCTGCAATGAGGATATTCACATTATGTCAGAAACTAAGGCATCAGGGCATTTTCCCACACATGTTCACTAATGAAGGATTTGCATCCTCAAAAAAACCTGTTATCATTATAAAGTCATGTGCATTGCTGTTGTAACACCTCCCCTTTTGCAGGAATCAGGAGAAGAAATAGCCTAAAAGGGAGATGTGGCCCACCATGATTTGGGAGGAAAAAGGCACCCACCCAACAAATATTCATAAAAATTTTAAAACCCAGTTCAGAACCTACTGGGCTGCTTCCCTGCCTTAAAGAAGCCCACTTCAATCTCTTTAGGGTGTTTCCTTTGTTTAGTTTTGCTAAATAAACTTCTGTTTAAGCATTCTACTAAATGTCTCTAGACTGAATTCTTTCCTTCAAAAGGAACTAAAAGACCTACCGAGAGTCAAACCCCTGCTGCATGGGGGAAAATTGACCCTGAACAGGAGCTCCACCACATAGTTTAGTTAATGGAGCAGCATAAGCGGTTTTCATCTCTATCCAAACAGGGAGTTTGGAGATAAGTAAACAGCACCTTATAGCCTCTGTGGGCATTAGTCCCTAAGCACTGACCCCTAGCAGACAAACAGGCCTGCCTGGCATCAGGTTCGAGCAGTGAAATCCCCTGAGTCTTCATGTTCTCCAGTTTAATGCATACTCTGGATACACAATGATCTGGCTCATTAGCTGCACTTCTAGGTCTCTCTGTCCACATCTTCCAGCCCATTAGGCACCTCCCCCAAAGGTGCTGTCTCCAACCCTGAAGATAGAAAGAAAGCATGCTTAGGAGCAGCCCTGAGAGGAACCAGGGAGTGGCTGGTCTATGTTCACCACATTAGTCAGAGAAAGCTAAAAACAACACACAGGGTTGGCCCATAGGCACTCACTCCATATATCTGCTCCTCAGTACCACAGCTCCGGTCCCCACCACCACCACCACCACCACCCCCGCACACCTGCTATAACCAGGGTTTTCTCATTTTCTGGAAAAAGGAAGAAAAGAAAAAAAAAACTAAATTAAATAACACTTCCTATCTCACACTGCCACAGTGGTAAAACTAGGAAGACTGTGTCCTATCTGTTCAAAAACCAAAGCACCTCTTAAGTCTTAATGGAAAATACTTCACATTGATTGAACACCATCCCTTGACATATAATGGAAAACAGTTTCAACCCTGAAATTCTTTTGGCTTCTTTATGCAAAGTTAAACTTGCTTTATTCAGCTTCAGCTCTTTATTTATTTACTTTTTTGTTATAAGCATGCTTAGTCAAAATGAGACCTTGACAATTTCTTGAAAAAAGAGTAAAGCCCACAGAAGTTTAGAGCTTGGCTCACAGAACCACAAAAGTAAGTCAAGGTCAGGCTTCTTGACCACATTCCTGATCTCATGACTGCCTATTCAGCCTTATCTGCTGGTTCTTGGCCATCACATTAGCACCTAACAAAGGACCCGATGGAAAACATGACTGTGCTCTCCATGCTTATCTGGGGAGGACGTCTAGTAGAGTTCCTTGTCTTCTCATGGCCTAAGTCTTTTTCCATTTATCCACATTAAATAAGCCCAATATTTTGAAACATATAACCCATAAAACATGTCATTAATGTTATATTAATTTTATTCATTAAAAGTTGTAAAACCTGATTATCCACTGTATGATTGATAAGCATGAAATAATCAAATTCATAAAACTGTACCCAAAAACTAAGGAAACCAACAGTGCAGCTATTGTCAGTACCTCCTTCAAATATCTTGAAGCTGAAACTTCAAAGAACACATTTATAACATACATAGATGAAGACTTCTACTGAGTTTATCATGATCCTTTTACCTCTATAATAAAAGCTGTTGATATGAGCACATGGAAGTATAAAGGTGTTCACTGAAAAGCTTACTTTGAGATAGTAAAAAACTTCAATTATAGGTTGAGATTCACATAATGTAGAAAGAGGTAAAGTTGGATTTACCAACATGAAAAAAAAAGAGTTCAATACATAGTAAAGTCTTACAAAGGAATTGCAACAGAACGGAATGTGTATATCATGAGCCTGCCTGTGTTTGTTAATGTGATACACCAGAATTAAGCACCTACAAGAAGTGAATTTAGCAGAGACAGGAGAGATTGGAAGAGATTCTACTTTCCTTATTTTCTTTTATGCATTATTTGAGTTTTTCTAAACATGCACTGCTTTGGGATTTAGGGGGGGAAATACATTGGTCTTCTCCAGATCTACTCAAAATATTTTTAAAATAAATAAAAGAAACCAAAAGATGAGAAAAAGGGCTTCATAAGGAAAGCACATAGGCCCCTCACTTTCTGCTCTCAGACAACTGAAACAGCTCACCTGGGTACATGAAAAGGACCCCAGCCAGGACTCCTACAGCCCCATCCTTAGAACAATGCAAGTTTCAGTAAGGTTCCTTTTGAGGTTTTGGCTCATTGTTTAGTCTGGAAGTGAAGCCTAGTCACTTCCCAGACACAAAGTTAGCAAGCAGGTGCAATTAGCAGCAAGGAAACAGCAGCTGATTGCAGCAAGGAAACAGCAGCTGAGCTATAAATAAAGCAACATGAAGCAGTCAAGAGTCTGACAAGGTACCTTCTCCACACAATGCAAAATGGGGTGAGTCTGGGCTTATCAACTTTGAAAAGTTATCTACCATATAGTAAGGTTTTAAAAAAGGACAGGGTAACAGTATCAGAACAGAATAGGTGCCCATGAATCTACTCTCATTAGTAAGATGGACCAGAACCAGATGTCTAAAAGAATCAAACTGGGCAGAGCAGAGAAAAAATAAACTAACATTCTCCTAAGGATCTTACAATCTCTCAGTCCAACATCAAGTTAACAAAAGCTAGGTACAGAAACGACAACTCAAGAGTCCCCCAGTTAGGTAGAAATAGCAGTTTTAAGAGTAGAGATTAGAAAAGAAAAACAAGAGCCTGGAGCAGGGATGAGTCTAAGAGAATATAAAAGAGACCTAGGATCTTGCTTCCTAATCAAAAGCCCTCAAGGTAGAAGAGCTATAAAGGGTTACGTTAATTAGAGAGCAAGGTGGTACTAGAAGGGTGAGAAAGTGAACGAGTTAGTTTCATGCCCACTCCCATTTCTCTCTGCTGTCTTTTGGATTGCATATCCTAGTAACAGGAGCACATTCCCTTTAAGAAGGCATGCTCGGTCAGAGCGTATGGTACTGTCAAACAAAAGAAAACATTCTTCACTAAAAAAATAATAATTCTTTACAGGGCTCTTTTAAATTATGAGGTGCTGGCAGCATTTGAGTGTAATTCCACTTATATGTACTTTTCAAGAGTAAACACAAAAGGAAGAGTCACTTGTGAAAAATCATACACAATAGCTAAGTCCACCATTCATCTGAGTGCGTGTCTGTATGTACTTATTTAGTTCTCATGTCATTCCTGGGAGGACAATTTTAGTATCTCCACTTTATAATGGAGTAAACTCGGATGAGAGTGGTGGTATACACCTATCATCCCAGCATTCTGGGTCTAAGGCAAGAAAATCACAAGTTTAACAGTAATCTGAACTACGTAGTGGGACACTGTCAAAGGAAAGAAAGGAGAGAAGGGGGTAAAAGTGTACAGAGAGAGGGGAGGTTTGCTTCTTTAAAACATAATAAACTGAGGCAGAGAGAGTTTACACAAATTGCTCAAGGGTACATAGCTAGGAAACGGTAAAACCACTGTTTGATCTTAGGTAGTATAAATGAAGGGGCTGCAATTAAGCATTATGCTGCATAGTTTACTCATGAAACAGTTTGCCCTCAGTTCCTGGCTTCCTGCCCTGACAAGGGAAGGAGACCGTAACTGTAGAGATGTGCCACGCTCAGTACCATAACTGCATCTATCCAGCATATGTCTCATGGATGCCAGATGAAAGAGCATGAGCTAACAAGAGCATGACACCATGATGGAGGTTCTAGGGTAAACTCTCAATGCAGACATCACCTGGTCTCATGCTAACCACCTTCTTCGACCTACTGATATGCATAAGCACTTCTTACTAAAGTGAGAACTGACTAGAAGGACTCCAAAAGGAAGGAAGACTAAGAGTGCTAAAACACTCCTGAGGTTTCCAGAAACATCTGATGATTTAGGGAGCTCTACAGCCTTGCTTATGAATGTAGAGTCAAGGGGGCAAGAAATTATGCTTCATTCCCCTGCCATCTATGTGCATTCAAACGCTCATACAAAAGAATCTGCAAAGTGCAAAGCTAACCCTGTAAGAATGCAAGGCACCCAAGACACTGTGAGTCACATGTCAGGGCTCATCCCCCAAGGCCTGGAGGAACAGGACAAGTACTGGCCCGAATCTGCAACTTCTGTTTGCTTTAAGACAAAGTCTCAAGTAGCCCAGGCTTACTCTGAACGAAGTATGTATGTAGCTGGGCACAACCTTGAACTCCTGATCCTTCTGCCTCTATCTTACTAGGGCTTGGATTACGGGTGTGTGCCACCATGCCTGGCTTCTGCCTGCAATTTATGCAATGAGTGTCATCATGTAGAACACAGTCCAAGAGATAAAGGAAAAGTAAGAGAGTGACAGTCCCAGGTTAATCCTGTACCTTGACACTCTGCTATCCTATGTCTATAATAAGCCGTTCTAGCTTCCAACATCAGGCAAGTACTCCCATATCCCCAACGAAAGCAGCATTAACTGTGGGTCACATAGCAGTCAAGGCCCACAGACACATTTTACTAAGCTGATTTGTTTGAAACAGGAAATTGTCCACTGGAGACTTTGCTTTAAATCCTGTCATGTCAGACATGGTGGCACACATCTGTACTTCTATCTTAAGATAGGAGATTGCCTGAGTCAGAGGGCAGCCTGGATTATACAGCAAGTACCTAGCAAGCCACGGCTCTGTAGTAAGACCCTATCACAAAATAAATAAAGCATAGATTGCCATGCCAAAGAAATACTACTCACTCCCACAGAGCAAGAGCATCTAGGATACAAAGGCATTTCCAGGACAAAAATCCTAGGAGGGAGCAGCACTCAGTCTTTACCAGAACTCACAGCATTTCTTCCCTGACTTCCGAAGGTTTGAGGCGTGGTGAGTGTGGTTGCTGCTGCTACTAGTGTTGCTGCCTCTTTGTTCTGTAGAAGATGCAGTATTCCCAGACATGGTAGTTCTTCAGGAGGCACCTGGGAAAAGAGAGAAAAGAAAATACAAGGGAAGTAAGGAAGGTGTCCCTAAAAACAATACAGAAGACTATGTGATACATGCAAGGAGCGCCTACCAAGATTGAGGTCCAGCCTCTTCCTCCCAAAGCACAGAAACTTGTTCTTCGGTAAGTCACAAACCTGACTCTTCACCTCTAGAGCTGCACTTGAACTCTGCATTTGAACCCTGGTTCACTTTCAAATACCTCAAATCCAGCAAGCCTTCCAATAATCTTTTAATAAGGCATGTTTTCCTATCACAATCACTTCATTTTATTTTACAGAACTGACAAATCAAAGACAAGCGACTAAAGCGGTTTGTCCAAGTTTCTTGACCTCGAATTCTAGTTTTAACAATATGAAGAGAACAAAGATGACAATCGGAAGAAAGGTGGGGGCGGGAATTGATCAAGCGCACTATCAAGAGAGCAATCTCAATCCAAAGGTAAAACTCAGTTTTAAAGAGGAAAGAAAAAAAAAATGAGAATGGGAGAGGGAGTGAGAGAGGGACTCGGGCAGAAACTTGTTTATTCTAGGAAAAACTGTAACGGGAATGAGATATTCCTAGCATGTTACATTTTCCTCGGCTGTTCTCCGTTCTCAAATCCTCCTCCCAACCCTCTCCCATCCTTCCCCTGGGGCTCCGCGTAAGTAAATGACTTACTCAATGTTACCTGCAAAATAAGCCTGGGGTCCTGATACAATTAGGGTGGGAGGGACCGAGACTCACTTCTCAAACCCAGACAGATACCAAGGAGCTCAAGACAAACGGTCAAAACAAACAAAACCCTTGCACAGCTCCTCTCCTGACAATACGAATTCTCCAATCCTCACATCAGCCGCGGCTCAGCGTCCCTGCACGCCCAGGAGTGCCAGGAGAGCTACACTTCCCGAAAGGGTGAAGCGCCATTGCTCTGCACCCGAACCCGCGCAGCGCCCCATCCCCGCGTCCCGCTGCTACCAGACCTGTCCTATTCGTCCTCCGGGCCGCGGACTCGGCGTCGCCACCCGAACGCCGCGAACCAGAGCCGGCTGGCTGACTGAAGTCCCGGCTTCCTTGGTTGGGGCAAATCACGTGCTCCGCTTAGCCCCGCCCACCCGCGCGTCAGCCCTCACCTGGAGTCGCTCTGGACCAATGAAGCGCCAGCAGGAGCCGGGGGGCGGGCTCCTGGGGAGGCTGACCTGCTTCGGAGAGGCCCTGTGGCCGCCTGAGGCTGCCAGCACCCGGACAGGCCGGCCTAGTGGGACTTGGTGGCGTCGTTGCTTGGGAACAAATCGAGCTGGAGGAGGGGTTAGTAAAAAGCCTTACCTTTTTTTTTTTTTCTTCTTCTTATTCTCGCGAGACCTATTTGGCTGACATTTCGAGTGGGAGTGATGGGTGCAAAGGAAGATTAACGCCTTCACTCCTGAATCCCAGTTAGACTTGGTAATTCCCGAAGTTTCGGGGAGGTAGAGGCTGGCTTTTAAAGATGCCCTGCTTGCACTCTGGTACGGTACAACGTACGGTCAGATCCCGGAGCCTAAGCCATCTTATGCTCGGAACCGGGAGCCTCCCTGGACCCATTCGCCTTCCCCGAGTGACTCCAAACCGCGTTCCTTTACTTCCCCCTATTCCCCCGACCCAGGCTATATTATCTGTGGTCATCTTGAAGAGCCAGGGAGGAAAACTGCATCCGCTCGTGGTGGAGGAGCGGAGGGGGAGAGATTTGCGGTAATTGATTCACAGGCAAAGGCTGTTGCAGTGCGGTCTACGCATTTCAGAACTACGTTTCAAAGTCACCCAGCACACCTTAGACGCTTGATTCCATTGACAGTCCACTGTGGGCTGGGGACGGGGGATTGCTGCTTTTAGCTAAAGGATGGAAAACGCAAAAGTGAAAAACAAAACAGGGCGGCTTTTACTCATTCCTTCTTTACCCGAGAGATCAGGTCATCTTCCAAACAATCCAAGCATGCGTTTTACAGCCGCCGGCGTGTTACAGCATGCTATAAACTCTGTCATTATTCGGCGTTTGCTGCACACTTTTTTTAATGTTCAAGGCCGTTTCGGGCTCTCTGGATACAAAGATGAAAACTGGCTAGCCTGTCTGGTTATATATCTCTTCTCCCTCGTCTCCCGTCTCTCAGTCACGATGAGGACGACTCGGTACTCCCAAGGCGGGAATGGAGTGACTTCCTATTTGGACACTAGGCATCGAAGTGGAATCCGGGTGACTAGAGCCGGACCTGCACGTTCCTGGTGGACCCGGCCGCCACCCGGGTGAGGCGATCGCCCTGGGCACCGCTGCTGACCTCACAGGCTTTCTGAGGTGGCAGCGGGAGCTTCCAGGTTCGTCTCACAGGCCGTCTGGGTCCCCTGGGCCCCGGTGACTCAGTTCGGTGCAGCCACGAGGCTCGTGAGCAGCCTCTGACTGTCGGCCACGTCCTCTGACCTGTCCTGGCATCTGTTTACCTTCTCGATTATGAGTCTGCTTCTCCGGGCGTCTGAAAGGCTGCTTTCATCACGCCCGACCTCCCCGCGAGGTGACATTCTGCTCTGCTAGACTCGGGAACTCCTTCCCCGCCCTCCTCCTCCCCACCCCCGCCGAGCATAAATGCTGCCGACGCCAAGGGCGCCTCACCGCCGCGCTCGGGAAAGCCGGCCAGCCCGCAGCCGCCCGCACCCGGAGCCGCCCTCGCCCTCACAGCTTTAAGAGTCCGCGCTTTCGGCCGAGTCCCTACGGAGCTGTCGCGAGAAGCGCCGCACCGGCTACTTCTCGCGATGTTTGGAGGCGCGAAAGGCGGCCATTTTGGGGTCCCCCCAGCTGGTTGCTCCGGCAGCATCTCCCAGGCTGCGGCTGGGACCAAAGCCGGCCCCGCAGGAGGCCGGCCGGCGGACGCGATGTGGCGGCTCCGCTGCAAGGCCAAGGGTGGTACCCACGTTTTGCAGGGGCTGTCCAGCCGGACCCGCGTATGGGAACTCCAGGGCCAAATCGCTGCTATCACCGGGATCGCTCCGGACAGCCAGCGAATCCTCGTCGGCTACCCGCCCGAGTGCCTGGATCTCAGCGACCAGGACACCGCTCTCGGGGACCTGCCCATCCAGTCAGGTACGGGCACCGGCCGGGGCCGGGGAGGTCCTGGCGGGCGTCGAGGGGAGAAGAGCGAAGCCGGTCAGGCCAGGTGCCGGCGGCCCAAGCCGGGGCAAGTGTCAAGTCCTTTGCGCGAGGTTGAGAGGAAAGCCCGGAGTCTTGAAGTTCCTTCCCGGTTTCCCAAGCCTGCATCCAGGTCAACCCGGGGGCCGTCTCATTCGTTCTCTCTCTGCTTTCCCAAAGGACAGCGGGACCCTTGTTTCGCTGACATGATGGTTCTTTTTCCCTATCCTGATCAGCAGGCCAGCAGCTGAGATACCGATTTTGACTAATTATTTTTCCCCTTTGTTAATGTGTTTTTATACTTTTTATAAAGTGTATACTTTTCGTGTATACTTACTTGGACGAATACCTTCACTGTAGAATTAACCAACAGCAGTCATTTGTTACCAGTATGGAAACTTAAACATCAATGTTGATCATTAAAAGCTTTCCATTTTGTGTCAAGGCCCCCCCTCTAAACATCGAATGGGGAAGTCATGCTAAGTGCAAGGAGAACAACCTGGTGACCTACCTAGTCTGGGGTGTGAACACCTGAAAGACGTGTGCTTTTACATGCAGAACATACAAGAAGACTGCTTTTCAACTTATCTTTATATAAAACGATAATACCCCAGGTTCTGTCGCTAAGTTGAGATGCAGTTTGAAGCGTTCTGTTTTCTTCTTTCTGAAGACACAGTGAACTAAAAAACAAAAACAAAAAACAAAGCTTAAAAGTGTTACTGGTCCCTTGTTTACAAGGTTGTGTTCTCCTTGGTCACCCACTTTATGGTTTAACTCATTTGGTTTATAATTTACAGAGTTGGCTAAAAAACACCCAACCTATGATTTCTCTGCAGTTCTGGATTTGTTTTATTTTTAACAGGTGACATGCTGATTGTTGAAGAAGACCAAACCAGACCAAAAGCTTCACCTGCATTTTCAAAACATGGTGCTTCTAGTTATGTCAGGGAAACGTTGCCTGTGCTTACCAGAACCGCAGTCCCAGCAGACAACTCTTGCCTCTTTACCAGTGTGTACTATGTTGTTGAAGGAGGAGTCTTGAATCCATCTTGTGCCCCTGAGATGAGACGCCTCATAGCACAGATTGTAGGAAGTGATCCAGACTTCTATAGTGAGGCCATACTGGGAAAAACAAATGGAGAGTATTGTGAGTGGATCAAAAGGGATGATACTTGGGGAGGAGCGATCGAGATATCAATTCTGTCTAAGTTTTATCAATGTGAAATATGTGTAGTAGACACACAGACAGTCAGAATCGATCGTTTTGGGGAAGATGCAGGATATACCAAAAGGGTTCTGCTTATCTACGACGGCATCCACTATGACCCACTTCAGCGTAACTTCCCTGATCCAGACACCCCTCCTCTGACCATTTTCTCCTCAAATGATGATATTGTTCTTGTACAAGCACTGGAATTAGCCGAGGAAGCTAGAAGAAAGAGACAGTATACTGACGTAAACCGCTTCACCCTGAGATGCATGGTGTGTCAGAAGGGGTTAACTGGACAGGCGGAAGCAAGGGACCATGCCAAGGAAACAGGCCACACCAACTTTGGAGAGGTGTGATCTGTTCATGATAAGAGTTTGGAGCCTACTACCTCACAGATCCAGAAGGCTCTGGGTTTTCCAATAAGCTGTTCATAACCCTACAGAATAGAAGAACATAATGCCTGGACCATCCTTTTAGCTTGAACCAGTTATGACTGACACTGAAATTCCTTGTTAAGATTAAAATTAGTGTGCAAGTTTACAGATACGTGTCTACACCACTGGCATGCCCTCTTTCTACTTGGGTGACAGACTAGGTGCTTTGGCGACCTGACACTAACCTGAAGACTGGATTGTGTTATAAACCAGCACCCAGCGGCTTTAACTTATAGAAGAAAACATCATATTGTAGGTAATATGGAAACCCTTGTGGAGGGCCACTGGACATATACTGCAGTGTCTCCAGGAGCTGATTCCTTTTAATAACTTTGAATGAGTTAGTAGTTTCTAAATTCTGAATTGATTCATCAAATGAAGATACTCAGAATTATCAAAACTTTTTATATTGCAATTTGGCAGAATTTATACGTGTATCTACTTATAAGTGCATAAAAAGCAATTTTACAGGGATGAGTATGTTCCTTTTAGAATGTTACCTAAAACAGGAGTTAAACGGGTCCTGTTTAGGATTTCTAGTGTATAAATAAGAATGTATAAAGGGAAAGGTGCCTGAGACTGCTTACTGAAGCTTTAATAGACTATTGGCCTCATGTTTTAATGCAACTCATATGTTGGTGTTTGTCACATTAGATAAATTTTTATTTAAATGAAGCAGGATATGCCTTTTAAATTGCTAATTTAGTTTAAAAATTCAAGAAGTATCTTGAAATTTGAGTGTTTGATTCTTTTGCTTTTTTACATATGAATTTGTCTGAGGGGTGTTTAATTTCCTCAGCTGTTCAGCTCAAAGCACTTCTGAACAAGTCTTCCTCTAATGTCAATGGTATGCTTTATGCTTGATTGGTTTAGAAAAAGTCTTTTTCATAGATAGCAGTGTTCATAGCTCCACTATGATCTTTTGGGTATTCCACATTTCTGCAATTTAGTACTCTGTTTACCTGTGATCTTTGACTTTCAGTTTTTACGTAATGCCATTGATTGAGTTTGTTTCACTTCCAAAATAGAAAAGGTTTTAAACTCCTTGCCTTACACAGCTCTCTCAGACTCCTGCTACCTACTGTCAGATATGTAGCCATTTGCTTGATGGATTGATCCTCAAGGCGCACCCTCTAAAAACTTAGCTTCACTATAGAATCCTCCAGGTAAAGTTTTCTACCTCTTAATTCTTCTAAAGATCAGGGATGCTAACTTATAATTTGTTGTTTATTCTGTCAATGTAAAGAGGCATACTGTGTCAAGTTTTGTTATTTTGATCTCATTTTTTATTAAGACAGCCATTGCTGTACTTTAAAGCACTTACATCTTTTTTCCATATATCTTCTTAGTAAATGTTTTAAAATTAAGGTCAATCCTTAGCCTTTTGCCTGGTAATACTGACCATGCAAAATTAAGGAATGCTAAAGTGAACAATTTAGAAAGTTCCTTTGAGGAACAATTGAACAATTCACAAAATATGTTTTAATCAATCAGGTGACATTCTTTCTTGCTTTGAGACAGGGTCTCCTATTTGTGTTTCTAGCTGGCCTGGAATTCGCTATATAGACTGGGCTCCTCGAACTTGAAGTGATCCTCCTGCCGCTGCCTATTGAGTCTTGAATTACAAGCATGGGCCACCATACCTGGGCTAGATGACTTTTCTTGAATACTATTTATGCACATAGCCAGTCAGGCAATGGCAGTTATTATAATAAATTGAATATTGAAAAAAACATTTTTAACTGAGCCTTAAAGATAGCACTAATGAGCTTAGGACACTTAACATTTGGCATTCATGACATGTGTAAATGACTGTCACAAAAGTCTCTCTCTACTGTCATCTGGTCCAGGTGCTTTTTAAAAAATATTTAATTAATTTAATTTAATTTAATATTTAATTTAAAACTGTACATAAAGAAGTAACACTGAGTAACATCCACCAAATTGAGTTTTATGCACCATATTTATAAAGCTTTCCTTCCTTTTCCACTTGAATATCCAAGTTCAGTGTTTCTAAAGTTTTGGATCCAGAGGTTTGTTCATGCAATGAGTATTTATTGAATAAGTTATAATGTGACAGGCATGTTATATTTTTTGAAGATAAATTCCTGTCACACTAAAATTGTTATCTATCTAAGATATTAGTTTAGTAAATATAAAGAAATAGAATGAGTACTAGTATCTTAAAAATCAAACCCTTTGTTCTAAGTGGTTTTTGTACATCTTATTTAGTATTTAGGGAGTTATTTCTTATTCTGTTGTATCTTTTACCTGGTTTGTCCAGTTACCAGGTAGACTGATAGTCAAATGGCTTTCAAAAAGGTTTTTTAGTCATTTGCTGACCTGAGAACTGGTTTTTGAGTAGTGTTCTGGTTGTGGAACATCCAAGATGAAGCATTATATGCAAATTATTTATTAATTTCTGCTCATTCTAAATACAAGCTGGTAAGCCTCATAGAATTTAAAGGGTTGTTTGTTTGTTTGTTTTATACTTTTCCTGTGCTTATTAAGCTCTTGAAATTATTTATTAATTTGAGTAAACTCATTTTGAGAATTTTGAAAAATCTATGAATTTAGTACTTTTACAGCATAGCTAAAAGAAACTCTGTCCTAATGAAACTCTTCCTGTTTGTTCAGTTTTTGCCTGTCCTATAAGAATTTCTTCTTTTTAATTAAAATAAGACAATTTGCATTAGTGATAGAATATTAGTGGTAGAATAAAAATTATTCTTTTGCCCCTTCTCCCTCGTTCTTCCCTCACTCTTTAGATCAAAGACTCAGTGTGCATTTATAAAAGACACCCTCCCTAGTCACAGCAGTAGTTCAAATTAATGTCCCTGGGAATTTTGTGATGTGACAGCCATATGAAGATACCCGGATATTACCACATGTTTTGCTAGTGATTGATGGTTGGTTTCTTAATTGCTCTCCATGAATGAGAAATGAACATAATCAAGTGGCCAGCCAACCCTGTTGATAGGATCTAATACCATTAGCCATTTGAATATTCAAGTCCCAGGAAAATTAGAACCCAAACATAACATTCCTTCCCTATCTCTATATACCCTTGACTACTCTTACCTAACTTGTCTCTCTAGCTTCCTCCCTTCAAGCTGCCCTAGTTGGAGTTAATGTCTTTTTGGAAAAAAATCACAGCAGGGTGTATGTGAATTAAGTAACTGATCCATACACACACACATGTTACATATTAAAAATCAGGTGGCCTTCTTAAATTTACATATATTAAGAATTACATTTTTCATGTGTTGAAGCATTATTTGCAGCACTTTAAAAATTAGAGAATCAAAGTTTCCATAGCCCTCTAGAGATCTTGAGGCTGTAAAGACACAGCTGTGACCTGCTAGCTGTCAACTCTATCAGCTATTGCCATCAGTATTTGCTGCATTTTGTGATACAGTCTAATTCCAGTCAACTGTTAGGGGCACGGTCTGTGCCCTGACATAAGAAATGTTCTTCTCTAATGTGATTGTTATCACTTGTTTTACAGTATTCAATTTTTGTTTTTGTAGCACAAAGTTTTTCAAAGAGTAGATTCATCAAACCACTTTTTAGTGCAAGCTTATTTTAGAAAAGTTGATTTTTGAGTAAGATATGCAAGCAGTATTTGTAAACCTAAAGGAACACTTGATTTGAATAAGCTAGTTTGTTTTCATAGTGCTAGACATCAAGCCAGGGCCTTGTGCTTGCCAAGGTAAGTGCTCACTGATCTGCATCCCCACCCTGGGATGTTTTCTTAATAAAAGTTGTAATATGTCAGCATATCCAAATCAATGAATATGCAACTTCCTTGATCATGGGAAAGTTTTTTTTCTTTAAAAATTAGCATCTTGTTTACAGAGCTTTGAATGTTTTATTTGGAAAGCAAAGTATTATGTTGATACTGAATTATGGGGTGTTTACATCTTAACTCATTTGATTTAAGGGAAGTTGTTAGCTCTCCCATGCATTTTAAAGTGAAGAGGAGTAGAATAAAGTACTACTAAAAAAGGAAATGTATAAGACCATCAATGTAATAAGTATTTTGCATGGTACCCTTTTCACTTTGGTTTGTAAACACATTAACCTGTATGTAGGAATTTTAAGTGTAGTGAAGGTCTGATTTGGTTAGTTACAGGTAAAAAGAGGTTGAGAATTTCTACTGAAATGATGTGGCCTGGCTCTAGAACTGGTTAGAATATTTAGTTGACTGTAACTCATAAGTAAGTTACTTAAAGACAAGGGTTTCCAGTTTGTATTTGTGCCATTCAGAACTCAAGGTGTCATAGGAAATATATTTGTACCAAATTAAATTTTCCTTTAAGAAAGCCTAATAAATACATATAGCATGTCAAAAGGATAAGGAATGAAAAATAGTCCTACAGTGGCTGGATTAACACAGTAGAGGCAGAGCTCCTTAAATAAGAATACCACTAGTAAATCCTGAAGCTCAGAGCTCTAGAACATAATTTCAAAGGTATTAAAAGGGGCCAAACAGAAAAGGTTGTTTTCTTGACATAAGAAAATATGTTCTTAGTGAAGATGAACAGTGTTGCTTTCAAAATATTTCCTTATCTATTTGCTAGCAAGTTTTCAGAGTTACTGCATTGCTGCTACCTGGGAGATGTCTAATTTCATTTTATACAATTCATGATTTTGCCTTTGTTACTAAGATGCATTAATTTTATTTATGACATGTGATTTGCAATATCTAAATGTATGGAGTGACTTGTTTTAAAAGAATAAATGAAGTAAAAAAAAAAATGTTGTGCGAGCATATTTTGGTTTCAGGGCAAAGGGCCAGTGAAGAATACTACACTCAAGTTACATATTACCAAGCCAGACCACAACTTGCATTTGTGTAACTGATTCCTACGCCCTGTGTGTAGTTAAGTGTTTTTTTCTTTTCTAATGCCAGAAGGCATTCAAAATTTCTTTTCACTGACTAAATTTCTTTCTAAATCTCCTGAAGTTTAAATTCAGTAGCCTTGGATGACAGATTGTTTAAATGGAAAGGTTGAATGTTCCCATTTTTAGTAGAATAGGATCTAGATGGACTTAGATCTGTTTGAAAATGGCGGCTTTTTCTGTAGGGTAATTTTTCGGTGTCAGCAATTAAACACTTGAGAAAATAGGGTTGTTAGGATTGGCCAGGGCTTAGGTTTTCTAACTTGACCTAAGTCTACAAACACACACAGCACACAAGAAGCTAACAAGAATAGAAAGACATGGATACCTTACTATTTTTTTAAAACTCAAATACTGTGAAGTCTGCATTTTTAGAATGGTCCCAGAAATCAATTGATCTCTGCCATCCTAAGTATTTTAATACTAATTTAATAATAATACTAGTATTATTAAAATACTATTTTAATAATATTTAAAAACTAGTATTTAATACTAGTTACTAAAAATTAACTACAGAAGAACCTCTTCCTCTTTCAAATGGTATTATGATATCACATACACACACACACACACACACACACACACACACACACGGTTTTTCTTCCCCTTATCCTGTTAAAGTTTGGGAAAAGTCTTGAATATGGTAGAGGCTGCAAAGCAAGACATCTATTTGTGGCAAATGCATACTTTTTGAATTGATAAAGATCTTACATCTCCAAACCTGAAATGAAACAATCAAGAACAGAAGATCCAACTTTTTTTTTTTTAATTTTTGTTCTAACCTGGATGCCTTTGTCTCTATTGCAGTGGCATCAAGTGCCAGGTTACACAGGAAATAAACGTGACAACTATAAATCAAATAAAAGTTCCTGCTCAGTTCAGAGTATAGTACTTTGGGGTTTCAACCTACACTGGGTGTAGTCCTTGTTCCCCTTGTTCTGTTCAGCCTTCACAAGTACCGTTCAACTTTTCAGCATCTTAACTACCCAGTCTGGAATAGACAAATATCTCCCACAGAAATGCCCCAGATGTTGGCATACCTACCCTTACCCTGTTTCAGGCCTAGTAATTTACCAACTTCTTTATTGCCTTTTTGGTTCTTCATTACTTTAGCAGGAGGCTCATCTAATGACCTGGTTCAGCATTTCTAGAAATCAATGCCCTTAATGTGTATGATTATCACCAGACTACTACCATGAAACAGAAAGAGGATATCACTTGGAAATGGCAGGGGGAGAAGGAGGAAAGAGTAGAATTTGCCAGTTTGGGATATCAAACCGTCCAGAAGGAAAGGTGCTTGACAAGTACCACAAGCATTTCTATCTTGGGTCCCTTCATCCTCTCGGATAGTGTACTGAAATAGCCATCTGAATTAGATATACTTCATGGTTACTAGAATTTCAGGCTTTCTTCTTCGACTGAAACTGCTTTCTACTGGAGGTTGGAAATCAGTGTCCCCTAAGTGCGTGAATATTACAGAAGAAATGGATCAAGTTCTTAAACTTCAAAATATGGTACAGACGTTTTGCAACAGTGACTATCCTACTAGATTCATTTAATATCAAAACATCCAATTTGGAGCTTTATTTGGGGTAGTTTTTGTTTAGTTTTTCTTTAAGAGTCTCACTATGTAATTCAGGTAGGCTCCAACTTGAGAACCTGGTTGGGACCCTCCTCATACTTCCTAAGTACCAAGATCATAGGCATGCCCTACCACACTCACCTACAGTTTTGTCTTTTTTACTCTTAAAATAAAAACAGAAAATGATCTTTAATTTGTCTAAGAGAAGCTGTCATTTCAAGTAAGCTGTTAAATCCTTAGTAAATTCTACTTGTGAGGTGTGGTGTTGAGCATCTCAGGATTACAAAAATACAAATCCATTCAGTGATTATTTTTGAATAACACTGTTGTGCCAGGAACTGCCCTGATTGCTAGAGGCACTGGAAGGGAAAATAGACACAATGCTGTAAAATTAGATGTAGGTTCCATGAAGAGAATAATGGGGTGGGAGGTCCAAATTAAAATTGGTGAATCTGAGAAAGCCTTTTAGAAGAAGCGACATTAAGGATGAAAGTTAAACTATACATAGGAGTAGGAATTAGTCCTTTAAAGAGTTGGAAGATCATCCCAACTAGGAAGTGCAGCATCTGTAAACTTGGTACTCTGGGAAGGAAGGGTTTCCCCAACCAATGAGGGAAGAGGAAAATAAGATGGTTTTAGAAGTGGGCAGGGACCCAGATTTGTGCTATCTTTGGTTATCTTAAACCCCTTTCCATGTACTTGTCGTGAGTGCAGATTTGTGCATATGCATTTGCCTTCAATTTGCTCTGTGTAGGCAAAACCAGTTCTATTGTATCATTGTATTCCCAGGTCCTAATAAAATACTTGGCATGTAGCAGACTGTGTGTGTGTGTGTGTGTGTGTGTGTGTGTGTGTGTGTGTGTGTGTGTATGAATGGATATGAATAAATGAGATCAAGGTATAAAGAAATAAGACATTGACCTTAATGTTTATTGTAGAGTCACTGATAGAACATAAAAGTACTTCAAGGAATCTTATCTTTGTCTCAAAGGAATTTCATCAGCTCTTACTAGGAAGTCCAAGAGCTTTTGATATGACTAGAACCAGAGTGTCAAAGTCTTTGACTCTTAGAAACATCATCATTGTGGAAATTTCTAAATACTGGAAAGAAAGAAGGGCCTAAAATTTAGAATCAAATACTTTTTCGGAGGTTTTTTCAACAGCAATCCTGGAAGCCAACAGATGGTAACTTAAAAAATATATATGCAGTCACTCCCAGTCAAATACAGGGATAAAAATAAAGATAGTTTCAGACATACAGATTTTAGGCATTTGTCCTTAGGAAATTACTAGAGACTGTTCTGCCAAAAGAAGAGGGCTAACACAGAAGGAGGGTCTAAACTCCAAATAACCCAACAGAAAAGAGATTTTTCCCAGTTATTGATGAAGATACTAAAATGACAGCCATTGACCAGCTTACAGAACACTCTATCCCTACTGATGCAGATCTGACGTCTGGAGGAAATTTTTCTTTGGGATGAAACTGATTAAAAAAGAAAATGTATATGTGAGAGTACTGAGGGAATTTGTGTAGTGGGTGGGGGTGAAAGGTGCAGAGGAAGTAGAAAAGGAAGAATAGCCATGTTATATCTAAGAGCTCAGCTGTCAACATTTGTGTGATAGTAAGAAACACTGAGTGTGTGTGTGCGTGCATGTGCCTGGGAGAGGGAGAATAAAGGTGAGAATCCAAGCATGATGTGATTAGAACAAAAAGTAGCAAGTGAAAAATAAAGCCATCTTCTTGCTCAGTAGAAAGATGGCCATACCCAGCCTGTAAACATAAACTCCAAATTTCCATAGCAGGTAGACAGAAGACACTTCCAACAAGAAATAGGGGGAAACCTACTCCTGGAAACTACTTAGCAAATAATGTCAGAAACTAAAGTCTACTTCAGTATAGGTGTTAGCTTCCGTTTATGTGGGGCTTAAGACTCACAGACTTCGATAAATGCTTCGTGGTTTTTTAGACATGGCTCATTCTAGACTAATAGTAGATTATAGTTACACAGCTCTGAATCCTTTCCTAGCTGTGCTCTACTCCATTCCCCAGCCTCTACTTGAACTGTAAAAGTTTCCTGTCTGCCATTTTAGAGGTCCTACTTAGAGCACTAGCACATATTCTTATGGACAGAGAGGGTACTAAGTGTTTCCCGAGGGTAAAGGAAAGGCAGGACACTGATAAGCATGGTGTGTGTTAGGTATGGAGGGTTTGGATGGAGGCCCACAGCTGTTTCACAGAATCTGACTTTGTAAGGAACCCCAAGGAGCCAACAATGTTTATTTTGACTTAAAGTGAGTGTGGATGTTTGTGCACACACCTGTCCATACGTGGGTCGCTAAAAGGACTGCCTAGCTCCCTGAGTCAGGCTGACTGAGGAGGGAAATGGTAAACTAGCTTTTAGCTTGAAGGTGGCCACTGCCACAACAGTGCAGCAGCAGGAACAAGGACTGGGGAACAGAGGAGTCGGGAGCTGATCTGTGATTGGGTGTCAGAATCAGATCATCAAACAAGAATTCATTTCCAACTGTCAGCAGTACCTCTCCCCCTCCACAAATGACCCACATTGACTGTCAAGCCAGATATTCCTGACTTAGGAAGCCTTCCCTTGTCCAGAGGCCAGGCCACCTTCTTAATTCACTTGAAACTTTAGAGAATCATTTTTCCAAACAAAAAGGAAAGCAAAGCAAAACCATGCTCTGTTCCACGGGAACTAATTAAGGAAATGGAGCACAGGAAACACCAAAGTTAGGACAGCAGTTTATTTCAACCAGGATATATATGTGTGCTTTGAGCAATGGGGAGAGGAGCCAAGGCTTATACACAGCTTCAGCTATAATGTTAATATTTTATTTTATAACTGAATGGTAGATAGCAGGGTGCTGTGCCCAGGTAGCTGAAACATTTATTTCCCAAAATAAATGTCCAGTGTGAAAGAGAAAAATCAAAGGATTATTGAAGTTACATACCTGGGAGAAGATACAGGGACCTCCTGATTATCCTAATTTTCTTATAAGTTGAAAAATGATCCATTCACGGTATTTTTAACACTTCATTGAATATTTGCTTATATTTTAAGCAAATGTTTACATCACCTTTATAAGCCTGGATCCAATCCAGTGACGCCAGCCATGGATCTAGCGTCAGCTGTAGTGAATTGATGTGGAGATCCCCTTCCTGTTTTCTTAGTATTATGACATCACATATGTTTGGATGATATATTAGAAACAGAAGTAACAGCTCTGAAGACCTCAGTCATCTGGGATCTGTATGATGCTGACAGGGTCCTGGGTTGTACCAGGCTTTCTCATGTTTCCTTCTTCATTATTCTTTGTCTTGGCCCCGGGACAAAGTTCTTATTTCCTTCACACTTACAATCACAGAGAAAAGGTGGAAACCATGTGTCATCCTATAAAAACTATAAACATCTGCAAACCAGAAATGAAATAAAAATAGAAACAAATTGTTTTTGTGTTCCTTGAACACTAGATGTGCAAATTATCAACATACTTTATGTTTCCCACTGGGGATTTTTTTTTTTTCAAAATATAGGCAGATCTTACAGGTACATGGCAGTGGTTGATTTGATTTTCAATGTAGGAAATAAATGGTTAGGGTTAAGTAAACTCAAGAGTTCAGTGAAGTCACAGATGAGCAGGAGGTGCTAGGCCCTGTCTCACCTAGGTGGCCACCAGTACCTACTTGGCTCAGAACTCTTGAGTTGGAAAATGGCAGACAGCTATGTGGCTGTGGCTGAGCCCATCGCCAGAAAATAAGACATTCTCAAGCCCCAGGATATTTACTAGGAAACGCTTGTATCCTGAACCAGTAGAACTGGGAATTTGGAAGGAGGCTCTGCTAGAAGAGAACAAAGATGCTATCTCTCTGGGGTACCAGCCTATGGGGAAAACAGGGCTGGATTATCTCAAGATCAGGGACTTTAAAAACCACTGTTTGCTGTCAAAATGCCATGGCAGCTATTCTTGCTGGGTCTCTACACTAGTGTATTTAAAAGCTTGCATTTCCCATAGTCTCTTGGAATTGTTACAGAGTGAGGGCCTTTCTTTTTGAATCAGATCTAGAATCACCTAGGAAATGTGCCTCTGAGCATACCTGTGAGCTTTTATCTACATTAGGTTAATTGGTTTGGGATAACCTACCCTAAGTACTAAATGCTGGTGGGGCAATCCATGGACTGGGGTCCTGGACAACTGAATAAAAAGGAAGCTGACCAGTAGCAGTCTCTGCTTCCCGAGTGGGCATACAACATGATCAGCTGCCTGGAGCTCCCACAGCCAGGACTTCCCATCAGTGTACCATTGAGCCGAGAGAAGCCCTTTCTCCCTTACATTGCTCTCACCAGAGCATCCTATCCAGAATCAGCAGCAAGAACTAAGAAGCAAACTGAGACTGTACTGCCCGAATTAAACATCCGCTCTGCCACTTACTAGCTGTGTAATATTGGATGAGTCATTTAACCTTCCCGTGAAGTGTGGATAGTGACTATGCCAATGCTTTTAAGTTAAAGCAAAAATTAAATAAAACATGAAAATGCTTAATGTAATACCTAGCACACCGGAAGGGCTTAAATTGAGCAATTCTTGCATGATTGATTCTTTTTTTCCCCCTTTTACTGCTAGCAAGTGAAATACCTTTAAAGTTGATAGTGACTAAGGATAAGCTGCATTCAGAGAAACAAAGCAGCTTCTAAGCAGAAATCCCGTCTGGCATGAGCAGCCTCTGTACGTGGAGGGAGATTTCTTCCTGGAAGCAGGAGACTCCTTGGCCTGCTGTCTTCTCCATACACACGCCAAACATTTCCCCAGGAGAGAAGTGCTTGCTGGACTAGTTGATAGCCGACTTTATTTTTATTTAATATTCATTGCCACCTTCTCTTAGCAGCCAAAAGAGGCCAGAGACCCAAATGATAGAGTTCATGCTCTCTCTCTCTCTTTTTTTTTTTTTTCGACTGTTCTAGCTTATATATATATATCGAAAGGACCTCCTGGAGAAAGAGGAGAAGTTGGTTGTATTTCCCCAGGAGGAAGGGAAGGGTGCAGAACAGCTGTGGGCATGCTCTCAGGAGTGGTTGTCTCAGCCACACCCCTAACCTTGGGATCCCCGCACCTCCTTTGGATGTGAAATTGTCTATGACTGAGCAGTTTGGAAAGCTGGTTACAAAACTAGCCTCCAGAATGTTAGCCTGGAGAATACATTTAGCTTCAAGTGGAGGAAGGCTGGTCTAAACAGGAAACCCAGTTCTCAGCAGGACCGTAGAAATGCATAGTGCCCAGCCGGACCGGACCATCTTGCTCCTTTCAAGAAGGAAAATCAAATACCATTGGCTTACTTCCACCCTGCCAAACTCTCATTCCTCTCCGCACACTCTCTGCTCAAACCAGCGCCAGCCTTCTTCTACTCCTGCTCTTTCTTTTTAGTTCTATGCTGGATCTAAGGCAAGGGAGAGAAAAAAAAAAAAGTGGAGCAGAAGGATCAGGGGGTGATTGGCTAAGACAGAGAAACACCACCCTGCTCAGTCCTCTCTGACTGAACAGCTGGAATGAGAAGTCAGGAGGGAAGCCAGGATTGGCTTAGAGTCAGCAGCTGGGTGTGTCCAGGCAGCACGGATGAAGCATTTACCTGTCTAGGTAAGTCAGGGGGAGGTCAAAAGAAGAAAGCAGTAGGAGACGCCGCGGAGAGGCTGGCTGCCTCCATCTCTGCCCTCAGGAACAGAAGGGCATTTCTTTCTTCTCTTCAGACCCCAACCCAGAGAAGGTGAGTCCATCACTAACCAACTCTTGCTTATTCTGCAGCAAGGGAAAGGATTTCAAGGGAAGGCAAAGCTACAGGGCTGTGCTGGGGAGTGCTGCTGGAGTGTCCCTTTACACCCAACCTGGGGTTTTCATCTCTGTCTCAAGTCTCTCAGTCAGGCTAAGATGAAGCCATATGAGAGTTTTTTCGGAACTGGGATATTTTTATGGAGGACTGGGGAACATCTCTTCCATTTACTTATTTAAGTTACATAAGCATACTGTACAAACAGAAACCAGAGCCAGGCATGGTGGTATGCACTCGCAATCGTAGTACCCAGGAGGCTGAGGCTGGAGGATGGAAAGTTTGAAGCCAGGCCGCTGGGCTACACAGCAAGTTCCAAGTTCCAGGCTGGCCTACCTGGCAAGATCTATCTCAAGAAGAAAAAAAAAAAAAAAAAAAAAAAAAACCTTTGTTTAGAATTTGGAAATTTCCATCTCTGAGCAACTAAGATCAAGTAATGATTTTGAAAGAAAGCAACTGGATAATTGGAGCAGAGGGAGTCTGAATGGTGGGGAGGGTCACGCTGGTGAGCCAGGTACCCCTAGTTTTCCATTGCATTTGTAAAAGGAAGTTCTCCCATGGCTCAGTGTCTATCTTTATTTAAATAAAGGGTGCAGTATATGTGTGTGTGCGTTAGCTGATAATGATAACACTGCAGATATGTGAAGTCTGAACGGAGCTTGAGTGTTTGCAAGGGGGACTGAGGTTTGGGAACATTGAGAAAACTCCAACCCTGGCTAGCCTTTCGTCTTTGGAAAACTCACAGATAATCTAGCTTGGATCAGGTTTATTTAGGGTCTACTAGTTAAATCTCTGACTTCACCTGCTAATAGATGTAGACCCCGGAAAACAGAAAGCTATTTGGCCATGCTGGGCCTCACCCAATTTTATTTCATCTCCGCATACCAAGCCTGGCCAGTGTGCCAAGTGGGGCTCAGGCCAAGGTGATGCGGCACCTTAGAGAGGAGAACCAGACTTGGGCGGAGGTTTTGCTTTGCGCCTCTTCAGGTGTCCCAGCTGGCATAACAGTGTAGCGGGTTCACCTGCCTAAGGAAGCTGCACATAGAAGTCCAGTCAGAGGAGCACATTAACTATCGTCATGGGGTCAACACGCAGCCACGAACTTTACCTTGGCCTTCTGCAGAGAACACCAGCACAGAGCCCTAGACGAATATCCTGAGTTCCTGGTCCTGAGTGCCAGAGCTTTAAATGTTAGCTTTCCCCTAATCCATAGACTCAGCCCACTTCATCACTGTCTGAAGACTATCATAGATGGTAAACTTGTCAGCAATAAGGGGTCACAGGGGTCACCATAATGTCTAACAAGGCTCTTCTGAGGAGAGTGTATTTCTACCAAGCTCCCCGCCCCCCCCCCCCCCCACACAAAGCCCTGGTAAGAGAGAGATTATAACATTGTACAAGTGGTACAAATTTCAGACTTTATGGAGTTTGTGGTGTGGAGGGGGAGGGGGGTAATTCTCCAGCTCAAGGCACATTTCTGAAGCAACCGAAAGCAGAGCTCCTTGCCTAAGAGATGTCTTCCTCTGTGGCTCGGGGCTGAGTTCTTAAGATATGAGGGCGTGCTCTTTGGACAGGATGGTGAGGAGGCCTGAGTCGGTTCAGAATGTCTGATTCAGGCAGCCTAGAATGGCACTTAAGCCCTCTCCCACCCACTGCTCCAGATGCCAGGGTTCTGCGTGCCGTTTATTTACTCTCTCGCAAGGCTTGGCTAGTTTCAGACAAGTAGTTAATATTTAATGTGTCTCTGAATAGGTGGCCCTGACTATAAGCTGTGCACATTCTTAGCTTGTTCCCTTTTCCCCGTACGTCTCCAAAAGAGGTCAAGGGTGAAAAGATACCAAACTCTTCACCTTGACTGTTCTGCTTGTTTCTCAGGTTTCTTATCAGGCAGAAAAAATGCCTAGGGTTTCGATTGCTTCCTGATATAGCCCACAGGTTTCAAGGTTATAAATCTGGTAAAAGGAAGCACGGCATCTAGATTAGGCCAAGCCAGGGTCGGAGAGTGGAAAGGCAATGAGAGAAGAGCCTGTTACTGCTCAGACTCTTAGGAAAGAAGTGTGGAGGTAAGGTTCCAGCACCAGAGTGCTCACTCATCTGTGATTATGTGGTACTGGTGGCTCATCTGCAGCTGCAGCTGCTGCTGTGTCTTTACTCATGTGTCTGTTGTCCGGATAACCAACTGACCCGGAAATACAAAGCTGAACCAGATCATGCGTAGGGTTGAAGTTATGACATAGAAGAGATCTTTGGACTCTAAGTATCAGAGTGGCCAGTGAGCCTTACTTAAGTATGCTGGCATCTAGTCAGTCTTAAGATGTCCCATGTAGGTGTGAGTCATTCCTACTTCACTTAGGAATTTGAGAAGATCCCCAGTTTTCTCAGCCCTGAAATGAAGGAAAAGGTTACCAGATTCTCCTGAAGATCTGATTAGCGTATCTGAGAGCACTTTGTAGCTATAACATGCCATGCTGTGAAGCAGAGCTATTCCTACTGTCTGTCTCTTCAGTTGCTTCTGACTTAGAAATGAGAGTGTAGTGTGCTTCCCTGGGAGGAATAAGAAGCCAGCAACCCACAATAAAGCCAGAAGCACACAGGAAAAAAACAAAGGTAGTAATTTTCTCTGAAAGTAAGAGGCAGCACCTCACCCATTTGGAGAAAACATTGCATTAATTGTAGTGAGTCGCTGTAAAGATTTATTGCTCCAGTTTTACATGGAAAGCCAGAGCCAAAAATAGCCCCTTGAATCCACACTGACTCTTTGAAAAATGTTTTTGTCTTATCCAGTGTTATGCCCCTAGTGCCTAACAGGTGCTCACAAATGCTAATCTAAACAAGCATTTCCCAAATTCTTCTGAGCCACTTTGTGGGAATAAAGCAGTATGAAAAAACTTACAGTGGAAGGCTAAAGCCAAAAAAGAAGCTTCCATCCACATAACTCACCTAGTAGTTAGGTAGTGGGCTTCTTCATACACATTTTTTTTAAAGTTAGCTCTTTGACAGTTCCATGCACGTATGTAATTCATTCTGTTGCTGTCTCCCACATCCTCCCTCATTTTCCTCCGACACCATCACTCTTCCCCCCCCCCCTGCCTTTCCCAGATTCATGACTTGGGACTTTGTTGTGTGTGACCCATTTCATTTATCCAGGGCCATCTTTGTGACCAATGTTGGGGTCACCAGGAGGTACACTGCAGTCATACTCCTCCTTTCCCTGAAATTTTCCCTAGGAAGTAGTTTAACAATGGAGGGTGAGGCCACCTGAGTCTCTCCTCTATCCTTGCTTGGCTGGCTATTGGTGGGCCCCTTCTTAACGCAGACCTCATGCAATCACCAGAAACTGTTGAGAGTTCATGATTATGATGGATGTGCCACGCCTAGAAGGTGACATCTCACAGCACACACACACCTTCTCTTCTGGCTCTTTCAGTCTTTTTACCTTCTCTCCCACAATGCTCTCTGAGCCTTGGTGGGAACAGTACGAATGAGCATCTTGTTTAGGACCAAGCACTCAACCGTTACTTACTCTAAGCGGTGTGTGGACATGTTTCTCCAGACCGCAGTTCTGAAGGGCCTTCACGTTGCAAAATATTAGGAATAGGTTAAATACACTCTGAACCTGGACAATCACAATGAAATGCATGCTGAGATGACTAAACTTAGTCTCAAGGCTTCTTGAGTTTCTGTTTCTTTGGGTTTGGGATATTGAAGACCTGACCTCAGGCCGAAATCCTAGAGCTAGGCTATCCAGGGTTAATTATCATCGGGCTTCTTTGTTGTGTCTTCCCTTCTGATCCCCTCTTCTTCTCCCAAGAGGCTCCCAGACCCTACTTGTCTGGCTCAGGACCCTGCCTTTTCTTTCCCCAGTGCCTGCTCAGCCTTCCCTGCCCCTTTAAGAGTTTCTCCTAAGCATGAGAAGAACTCTGTGAGCCTTACCCTTGCCAGAATGACCAGGCTGGAAGACTGATTCACCTAACCTATCCCAAACTGACATTGGCACTGGAGCAGCTATTGGCAGAGGAATGTGTATCCTGGCACCTAAGACCCAAGTCCCCAGATCTCAAATACAACATACTGTCCTAGACAATTTACCTTCAATTAGGCAAGTACCAGAAAATACAACTTCCTATTTGCCCTTGCAACTGAATTTTGTTTACAATTCTTTTAAATTTTTATTTTCCATAAAAGAGTCGCTCTTGATCTGCCAATTTCTGGTGGACTATTTCCCACAAACAGATGTGGAAGTCCTTGGGAAGTTCAGTAACAACAATGAGGTGATTTTGTGTTTTGTTTTGTTTTGATTGGTTTATTGGTTGGTATTCATGTGGCCACAGTGAACTTGACATACTTCTCCCCAAAGAAGCTGGGATTGAGAGTAGCTATACCGGACATTTTTCCTTGTTCATTTGACACAGTCTTGGGAACTTGGCTGCGAATGCATGCAATGGCAGAATGCAGGAGTTACGCAGGGGGGACCTGGACTGCTCTCAACCTCTGCAGGTGCCATGTTCATATGGCCTTCGGCAGAAAGACCGTGGCCTTCTGGGTGGCAGTGTCAGGTTTATACTATTGTTAGCAGTGACATTGTTGACATTGTTGGGTATATACTGCACAAAATGTTCTACGTAGGCTATTCCTTTGTATCATATTCTCACAGTTACAGTAAGACGTTCATTAGTAAGGTCCTTTTCCTTCTCTCGAGCCCATAATCTTCCATTTAGACAGAACTCTCCTCTCCAAAACTCGTGTTCCCTGTGCTTGGGTTTAATTTGGTCTGAGATGGTTCTTGTATGATTTTTATAAGAACAATAGTAGTTATCCATTTAATTCATTTGGTGATTAACTGCTACCAACACAGTTGTGCGTGCTAATTGGCCTCTCATGAATCTTCACATTAACCGTATTTAGCAAGTAATTTGCTGACAGTCAAATAACTAAGTGGCTTAACTGGGATTTGAACCCAGAACTCATGCCCTCAACCTTGTAATACGTAATAGAAGCCGTACTACCTTGGGCACATCACCAGTTTCTCTAAGCTTCGGGCTCCTCTGTTTGGGGTTTTTCATCTGTTTGTTTGTAGTTTGAGACAGGGTCTCACAGTGTTGCCCTGGATAGCCTGGCACGTATTGGGTTGGGTAATGGAAATCTAAATTAAACTTCTTGCTTCAGAGGGGGGGAAAAAAAACAACTGAGAGAAAGAATAAAACCTCTTTTCCGACTAGCCTGCCTCTCTGCTCCCCGAATCCATCCTTCTGCATGCATTTGAACCTGCTGATGTGTCCCTCCATGCAGACCGTGGGTGGAGCTCAGACTGGTCCATGGCCCCCTTCCAGCTCTCTGCTTGCTTGGTATCTTGCCACCATGAAACCCCAGGGCCTGAGCAGAGCCTTCCAGAAGCCTCTGCTCACACGTGGCTTTGATTGTTCTCTTTTCAGGCCCAGCTTGGGACATTCTTCACTTCCATTCACTTCCCCTCTGGGAGCCCCTTTCACCACCCCTGCGCCTTGCTTCAGGCGATGCCCAAGAGGGAGCTCTGGCCAGCAAGGCCTTGCTCAGAACCCGTGACCCACATCGGCAGCTGTGACAGCACGATGAGCGCCAGCTCCACCCACTCTGGATCTGTATGTACTCTCTCCCTCTCGCAACCTGGCCTGCTCTGCATACCTGCCCCGCCCCACCCTGCCCTGCTGTGCCACCTACCAACACTCAGTACACCTTTTCCTTCATCTTCTTCCGCCAATGAGTGAATCACTGGGTTCTTGCTGTCTCTGAGTCACCTCTGGTTCTATAGAGAATTGGGTGGGACAACCTCAGAGAGCAATAGGATCAATACCCTCCTACCTCCATTTTCATTAGATTAAAGGGCTTCCATGGAGAAAAGGAGCAGGCATTAGGTCATGGTGGGAACTGGAATGTAGATTCTTGTAGCTTAAAATCATCTGCAGTGAATAGCATGGCTTCAGTTTTCCACGAAATTCAAAGAGAACAGAGTAATTGGGAGCCCTTATGGAGCTGAGCACATCCTTAGAAGCCGTACTACCTTGGGCACATCACCAATTTCTCTAAGCCTCAGGCTCCTCTGTTTGGGGGTTTTTGTTTGTTTGTTTGTGGTTTGAGACAGGGTCTCACGGTGTTGCACTGGCTAGCCTGGCACATGCTATGTCAAGCATGCTGGCCTTGAACTCAAAGAGATCCACCTGCCTCTGACTCCTAAGTGCTGAAATTAAAATTGTGCACCACCACATAATAGGGGAAGTATTAACGCCTAATTATAATGGTTCTTGGAGGGAGTAATAAGATGTGTTTGTTGTATGCCTTTTCCTGGGGAGGCTTGATAGTGCACAGATAGATCAAAGAGATGATTCCTAATATGGAGAGTTTCTTTCAGGAGCATGGGTGACTGTCAGGCATCACCAAAGGCCAGGCATAGGTGACAGCTCAAAACCTGTGTGCTTGTTGTTCCTTGATCAACCTGCTGATAGGCCCACAAGAATAGCCACCACCACCACTACCCCCACCACCCCGCCACCCCTGACACTGCCTCCATCTACTGCCTACACAACCTTGGAGAGGAGCCATGTGAATCTTGTAACTTTCTGAACCCCCTGAGCATTCTAAGTTTTGTCAGCTGTCTGGGTCTTAAAAGCTTCCCCCAAAAGGAAGTGCCTGGGGTTAGAGAACCACAGCTAAACAAAATTAAAGAGCATTTAGAAAGCTGGGTTCTGCCCAACAGTAGACTGATTATCTAGCTCTAAGTTCCATCCCCAGTACCTCATAAAATAAGAAAAAAAAAATCTATCCTTGCTGAGTGTACTGGCACATACCCAGTCTCAGCAGGCTAAGGTGGGGAGACCCCATGTTCTCAGCCAGCCTGAGCTATATAGCGAAATCTAGCCTCAGAATCCACGTAACACAAGGAGGAAACAGACTCTTATTAGACTCTTGCCTGTTTCCTTCTGACCTCTTCATAGACAAACTCAAGCTCACAAACACAAAAAAATAAATAATAAAATAAATACATAAAGCACTAAGCATTTGCCTCTATGTAGAAAAGACCCTCTATGAACAGAGATGGAAACATTCAAAATCTCAATACTTGCCTGTTAGTGAGAACACATAATAAGCTACACTTTTTCTGGACATGAGTTTAAACTCCGGGTGTTTTAAGGTTGGGTTACATGGATGCCTTATGTCCAAATGTAAGCACACCTTTGCTTTTTTTCATTGCCACACACACTGTAAACCCGAACAAAGGGTTTGAACTTTATTGTTTTATGTCCTGAAAAGGTATTTAAGGGTTTAGACCGTGGCTGGGGATACAGGTCAGGGGGAAGTGCTTGCCCTGCAGGAACAGAGCCCTAGGTGAGATCCCAGCACCACAGAAAACCTCGCTGAATACCAGATGGAAGGAGATGAATCAGAAATTCAAGGTCATCCTCAGCTACGTAGCAAGGTCAAGGCTATGCAAGGCCCTGTCTCAAAAGACAGAGTCATCGTGGAACTTAGTACTGTGCCAACAGCACCTGGACGGCTAGTTAATAAGCTGTGACATATAAAAATGGAGCAGAAAAGGCAATACATACGCACATAAATCCAAATTGCTTGCAGTGTATGCAAATGTTCTTTTTGACATGAGAGGCTGGGGACACAGAGACATCATCCTGTTTCTGATTGGCTGACACCAGAATGAATAGTCACATTGTGCTGGATCAGTATAAGGAGAAATGCAGAGAGCAGAGGTGAAGATCTTTATTCAAGTAATTCCAAGAGCTCTTTGGGGGAGTCCCCCTTGTTGTGCAGGCCCAGTCCTCTGACAGACGACTTTAAGGGCAGGCATGACTGGAAGGGTTATTAGCATCCTCTCTCCACGCCCCAGGATATTCTAGGACCATCTGGCCACCTCCCCCAGCAATCTTAGTGGGTCTGGACAGTAACAGTTCTAAAGTGTCACAGACATTAGGAAGAGGACTGGAAATACTCAGAGAAAGCTCAGGCCAGATGTCATATATTCCTTTGGCTCGTTTTGGTTTTTACCTAGCTGCTGTTGGCAATGGCCTGCCAGGTAGTAGTTGGGGGGAAGCAGAAGTGCTTTGAAGTTAAAGGAGATACCTTTAGTCCAGCTTTAGCCGTGTTGCTGCCCACACAATTCAGAGTTAGATGGGAGACGTACTCATTGAAATATTAAGATCCCATCGAACTGGAATGAAAACCTGGGGCTGTTTCTCATCTCTGTTCCCCTAAACATGCTACCTACTCAGGACTAAGCAATAGAAAGTTCCCTTGCCATCTGCCTACCCAGCCTTCAGAACTGGGTCTTGGTGGGCTTTAGCCTGCCAATCCTCCTTGGTGCCTATTGCTGCAGCAAGTAGTTTCACAGGCAGAACCAGGGAAAAGTTCCCAGCTTCTCAGAACTCTTCCCCTGCGGCCAGGCAAGTGTCAGGTCCACTTGGCTCTGCAGAGACCCCCACCTCACAATTCCTTCTCTTGGCAGAGTGACAGCAGCTACGACTTCCTGTCTGCTGAAGAGAAGGAGTGTCTGCTCTTCCTGGAGAAGACCATTGGCTCACTGGAGGCTGAAGCTGACAGTGGACTGTCCACGGACGAGTCAGAGCCAGCCACAAGTCCTCGAAGTTTCCGAGCACTGTCCATCACCCAGAAAACTCCCCAGAGTAAGAGACTGTCCAGGGAAGCAACACTCAGAAAACCAGTGTCTCCCGAATACTTCCTTGCCATTGGCTAAAAGGTCCCAGGCAGAAGGTCCTAGCCAGACTATAGCCTTGTCTCCAGAGGGGAGGGGGACTCCTGAGAAGCCAGCTTCTTGTGTCTTTCTATGAAGTAAGATGTCTAGGAGGGAAAGGGGTTTGGCAGCTCCGTTCCTGACAGGGAAGAACTCAAAAAGAGATATCACATGGAGGGAGGAGTCAGGGAGGCCCAGGAGAGAATGAGTCAGCTTAGGGAGCTAATCTGGGTGACCCAGAGAACAAGACAGGGGTGATAAGGAAGGAGTGTCCCAGCAGCACATAGTACCTTGAGGCCCCTGTTGATAGAGGGTGGGCAGCCAGGGGAGTTCCAGTTCCATAGAAGAGGATGGGATAGTGCACAAGTGTGGGGGGATGTGCCCCGGAGTAGACAGAGAACACAGCTACTGTGGACAACCCTCCGGCATCATTTATTCATCCAGCCAATACTTACGAACACGGTCTTAGGCCCTCCATTTAGACCGAGCAGAAATGGAAACTTCATTGTATCTTGAGGCTAGTTCACTGAGTCCATGGGCCTCACATACCCACCGAGATCACTAGTATACGATATGATCACAGGACACCATGTCTCTCGCAGGTAGAAGGCACTGTGCTGCCACAGAACCATCCAGGCCCTCACAAGAAGTGAAAGCAGAAGGCCAAAGCATGTCGGGTTGAGAGCAAGAGCTTCCACGGGGCTCAGTTACCTGGGATCCATGAGATAGCCATAAAGTCTCTCCCTGACTTTGGTGCATGCATACAAGGCCAAGAGTGTCCGAGCAAAGATTCCAGCCATTATGAAGAATCAGTTCCCACTCAGAAAGAACCCACCATCCTTGATCCATCAGTCTACACGACCTCCAGAAAACAGTACCGTCCCCACTAAAAGCAGACAAAATAAGACAGACCCATTTGTTGGGGAAGTACTCCACTCTGCCACAGATTCTCATTCTATTCACTCTTTTTCCCTGTTCTCCCTAATCCCACAGGAAAGCCAGAGGCCACAGACATTCAGCAAGTGCCAGCCGCAAACAGAGTGGCCCTGTCCTCCGGTCCTCCTGAGTCTCACAGCTTGGGGCTTAGGTCTGGTTCCTACAGCCTTCCCAGAAACCTCCACCTTGGCAGAAGCCAGAACCTCAGGGAAAGCGCCACCCAAACTAACAGCCACATTTCTGAAGCATCTGAAGTGTCCTCAGCAGAGCCTGAGAAAGAGCAGACCAGTCAGGGCACTAAGCCCAGGCAGCCACCTGCCCAGTCCCAGGAGGCTACCCTTGACCTGAACACAGTTCTCATCCCCCCACCAGAAGCTTTTCAGGACATTAGACCAAAGCAAAGTGGGGAAGAGAGCCCAGTTAGAGAACCAGGAGAACAGAGACATTCGCCACAGGTCCACACTCTGGTCAGTTCGTGGAAGAAAGAGGAAATGTCTTCAGAAACTATGTCCCATAAAGCCACTGAGAAAGGCTGCACAGAGGGTCCACAACCACCACCACTGCCTCCCACCCAGTCGTCTCAGAACACGAAAGCTGAAGAGGCTCCCCTGCCATCAGGGGGTAAGGCAAATACCCAGCAGGCTCCCCTTGCAGCGGCAAAGCCACTGCAAAGCCGCAGGCTGCCACCTAATATTGTTCTGAAGAGCAGCAGAAGCAGTTTCCATGGCCATCCTCAGAACTGGTTGTCAAGTCACACGGAGGCCACAGACTCTGGCCCTGTCTCTTCTTCTTTGCAGGAGCAAAAGAAAGCCCGCAGAGAAGCCCTGGAAAAGTTAGGGCTGCCCCAGGACCGAGATGATCCCAGCCTGCTTGTAAACAAACACACTCTCAAAGCCAAGGAGGCTCAGACTCACAGCCCTTCCCAGGCCCGGGTTCAGCCAGCATCCCCAGCTCTGGTCCCAGGCGCTTCCTCTGCTGCAGGGAAAACTTCCCCCGAGAAGGCTGTCACTCCTATGGCCTCTCCAGGCAAGAGCTGGCTTCCTGCCCAGGAAACCCTTCCAGGAAAGGTTGCAGCTGCCAAGTCTATGCCCATTCCTATCCCTAAGGCCTCAAAGGTAAACAGCTCCCTGACACAGTCTAAGCCTGATCCACGGCTCACCCTCCAGGAAAGTAGCATCCCCGGCCTGAGGCAGATGAACTTCAAGTCCAACACTCTGGAGCGGTCAGGTGTGGGCTTGAGCAGCTACCTCGCGGCAGCTGAGAACGACCCCAGCTGCCCATCCAGCACGTCTCTGGGGAAGAGCTCCGTCCTGGACAAGGCTTCACCCAGCATCTTGCGTAATTCCCGGCCCCGGCCTGCCTCCCTGGGCATGGGAAAGGACTTTGCAGGAATCCAGGGGGTGAAGGAGGTCCACGTGGAGCAGGGCCAGCGCTCCCAGCAGCTGTCCTTCAAAGGACAGAGCAATGACAAGCTTCCTCGACCCCCCTGTGTCAGTGTCAAGATATCCCCAAAGGGCATCCCTGAAGGACACAGGAGGGAGGCTCTGAAGAAGCTGGGACTGCTGAAGGAGTAGCCTAGGCCACGGACACCCACCCACCAGAAGAGACTGGCTCTACCTGGAGCCTTTGCGGCCTCACAAGCTCAGGGCTGTCATCTTCTCTGTCCAAGATGGAGCAGGAAGAGCCTGAGGCCAGGCGTGTTTGTACTCAGAGGTCGTGCTGTGGGGTACTTTCATAATCATTCTGACAATGAGACTCACGGGAGAGTGTGTGTGTGTGTGTGTGTGTGTGAGAGAGAGAGAGAGAGAGAGAGACCTTCCACTACATATGACTGACACTATTTATGTAACACAAGGAGTCTTTGGTTGAGATTTTGTAAGCGTCAAGTTCAACCTGTCCCAGAACTGAGCAGAGCAGAGTGCCCAACCTGAGAAGTAAAGTCAAATGAGACAAAAGAGGTAGAAGCAACTGTAAGAAGATGAATTACACTGAACACGTGACTGTGGTCACATGAAACATGGGGCGAGTTTCTGCAGTAAACAGACTGGCTTTGTATCTGCTGTGCCCTCTGGGCCTCCAAGGGGAGCCGGGTCAGCACCTCTTCACCCCCTGCCCCCCCCACCATCATTTCTTGCAGTGTAGGGCATACCCCTGTCTCTAGGTATCACAGTTCACTGATAGCAGGGGGCGCTCCCTGGTCCGAGAAAGCTGAAGAAATGGCCATGCACTCCTCCATTTCTACCTGAAGAATCCTTGTCATGGGCATAAAGAGTACAATAATAAACTGCGCCATGGTCCACGACTGGGGAGTCCCTGTTCTTCCTGCTTTCGGTCTCCCTGGCTGGTTTGAGGCGGGTCATCGCTGAGCTGGAAGCCCAGCCCAGCAGCCTTATAAACACACAGAACTGTTCCCAAACTTTCGCCTGCTATTTAAAAGTCTTCAGGTTTCCTGGGGGATTAGAGAGGTGGCTCCATGGTTAAGAGTGTGTGATGGTCTTGCAGAGGACCCAAGTTCAATTCCCAGAACCCACCCACCACTGTCTATAACTCCAGTTCCAGCTCCGGGAGATCCAACTCCTCTTCTGGCCTCCGAGGACTCCTGCACTCACACACACATTCTCACACACAGACACACAGACATGTAACTTAAAAAAAAATTATTTCTTTTAAGTTTTCAGGTTTTCTCAGTTCCAATGATGAAAATCTAACACAGACACACACTGTAGAACTGAGGGAAATCTTAGAAGAGCTCCCTCCAGCCATTGGAAAAAGAAAGTGCTGCCATTTAGTAACAGAGCTGAGGCTGGAAACCAGGACTTGAAATACTCATGAAACAGCTCTCCTAATACGGTGGCCAGGCCAGTCAGATTGCCACCCCATACTGCCATCACGGCCGAAGTTCTTGTACCTTCTTCACCCAGCACTTCAGATGTCAGTTGTTGCTGTCAGAGACTCAGCCTTAGGACCTTCAGAATTCTAAAGCGTCTTCCAAAAACACTGGGATTTACTATTTGGAATAATATGTGTTGTTTAGTTTCTTCTTCTTTAACAAGGAGGTACACCATAACTCATCCTTAATCATTCAGAACAATTGTCCTTCCAGATTCTCCAACCAGTTGTGTGTCTTCAGTGAAATAGGTAGGTCTTGTGGCCTTCACGACCAGGCATGGCAGGGCATGACCCTTCTTTCCTTTCAATAGCTCATCCTGTGGTGACTTGTGGACCAGTGGTAGTGTAGGATGCCCAGAAGAGAGGAGCAGGTAAGTGACGGGTTCAGGAAAGATGCCCTTTAGGTCCTCTGATCAACTCTGGTCCTTGTCCTTAGGGACCCATTGCTGCCAAATATAAAACCTCTGAGAGCCATGAGACAGGATTAAGGGCAACAAATAACTCCACCCTAACGTGGTATGTGGGGTGTGGGTGTGGCAGTTTCTGTGTACACTCTTTACACACCCACACACATTCGCACACCCAAACGTCTGATGCCTGGTTCCCAGCCCCTGTCTAAGACCTGATCTCTCAGTGCTGGTGGGGACTCCCACATTGGCCAAGCTCTATCATTCAGGCTCTTCAAAGGCAGGAGACCACTTCTAGAGGACTAACTTGGCATGAAGATGCTTTTTTCTATATGTATCCCAAGACAATTTGGTTCCCTATTTCTTTGCTGCATTATTAATAGAGAACCATGAATTGAACCTCAGTTGATACTGAGGCTTACCAAGAGTCTAGGAACAGCACAAGGCTAACCTTGCATTGGTCAGAGGTGCCACCTGTTACATCTCCATCCACCAGAAAGAAAAGTTCACACTCATTCAAACCACATCGAGCCTGCACCCGTTCTCTGTGTCTTCACCGCGGTCATCCCATCTTAGTGTGAACAACTCCTTTCCACTTTAGTTAAGACATGGCGCTTTCCCATATACTTGTCCTTCAGAGTATATTCTGCTTCAAAGTGCTTAGGAGAGCCTGAAGTAGATGTTTGCCACACCAGCATGAGGATCTGAGTTAGATCCTCTACACCCACATTAACAGATAACAACAACAGCAAAAACCAACAAAGCCGGGTAGTGGTGGTGCACACCTTTAATATCTGTGAGTTCGAGGCCAGCCTGGTCTACAGAGTGAGTTCCAGGACAGCCAGAGCTACAACAGAGAGACCTTGTCTCTATTCACCCCACCCCACCCCTGCCACCTCTTATATACTTGTGCACACGTGCGCGCGCTCACACACACACACAGCAGGTGGGGGGGAGAATTTCAGGATTTTGAAGAGGGACAGAAAGGTCCAATGAGGACATCCATCTCCCCAAAGGTGACGCTACACCCAACTGACCTGACTGGTCTATCCTCTTGTACCCAGAGAGGAGTTCCCTTTACTCATGTCTCACTGGTGGAGTGGGAGGTGGAAGTGGGTTAAGAGCAGCTCCTATTTCCTTTCAAGTGATTTTGTGGAAGAGATTGTTAAGAGCATTATGATTTTAAAAGCCAAACTGACTGGAGTCTTGGGTGTCTTTGACATCCGAGTCTTGCTACTGTTGGGTGCAAGCCATCTTCCGAATACAAAAGTAGGCTTCCCCCAAGCCTGGCACAGTGGGATACGTGCCCCTAGATGTGCGGATGGCTGCCTCTCTGAATTACCATTCCTGTGCTACCCTGCGATCACTACACTGTGATTCCAGAGTGGCGCAGCAGGTCTTCGCGCCATCTTACACCGAAGTCCAGACAGACCCACTCGCCTCTCTGTGTTTCCTCCACTGTAGAAGTATAGTTTGGCAGAAGCCGTCCTGTGACGGAGGATGGGCAGTTGTGCAAACATCGGTGTGTGTTTTATGGGAACAAGGGCAGGTTGGGGGTGGGGTGGGCTCTCAATGTTATGCTGAGTGTGAGCTTTGAGTGAAGGGTAAAGTTGTGTAGGTGTGGGCAAAGCATCCCTCTACCTTTCATGGCTCCGTGGTTGTCTGTGTGGGCAGGAGAGGAGTGTACTATCAGATCGTGAAGCTTCAACCTCATGGCTCCAGGGTGGACAGGAGAAATCATGTCTGTCTCCCTCAGAGTCTATGCAGGATTGCAGATGTAACGCTTCTCTGAAATTTTTGTCAGGAGGCACACAAAATCCCATGCTCAAATTTAATATTCATTATAGACCAATCAAGTAATCTGAGAGTGTCACTTGTGAATCTTCTAGTTTTCATGAGTGAGATGGGGACAGTACTACCAGTGGTTTAAAATTTTGGGGATGAATAAACGATATTGAATACCTATCAGAGGAACACAGTCGCAACTTAATAAACTGCAGTGTTGAGCTTTAGATCTCAATTCCTTTTTCTCTGGGGAGTACACAAGGTTAGAAGCCCTGTGCTCAGGAAACTAAATTCTACAAGGGGACTTGCAACACGAAATCCAAAGTAGCCCAGTCTTCAGTGCACCAGGTGAAAGAACTGAGCTCACGTTCTGTTTCCTGGGGTTGGACCAGGAAAGAATCCACATGAATCTGATGTTTGCGACTTGTTGAGATTGAGCCTGATGCTTCCTGCTTCGGAATTCTCAAGACCAGCTTCCCTTGGGTGTCAATCATATCCTGCTTGTGACCAGACTGTATTTCTTCATGTTCCTGCTAGCTTATGCACCAGTAAGGAAGTGTGCCAAAAATCAAGAGATAGAAGCTAAAAATGTTTCATGACTCCTGGAACACTTTTCAAAACTAAGATTGGCATCTCTCCGGCATGAATCAGCCATTAGTTTAGAAGAGTCGAGAGGCGCTTCTGATGAGCTCTCTCCCCCTTTCTAGTGTCAGCATCCTATGGATCACAGGGGCCGTCTCCACTGTCACGGTCATCACTGGCACTGAGCACACACATGAGTTAAAGACAGGTAATATTTTAGACTGCCATTCTCTTGCCTGTTACCTAACAGAATCTTCATCCTTGTTGACCATCTGCCAAGGATACAGAGTTAAAAAATAATGTGAAATGTGATGACACCCTAGGAAAGCCCTGGACCAGTGAATATCTGTCTCACTCGTAAAACGAGGTAAGAGAAACAGACTAGGTCCATTATAGCTCTGAGATGTGGCTGCTTTTTCATATCACCCATCTGCCTCCAGTCCCTGCCTGCTCAGGAACCAGGAGGACAGTGGCCCCATTTCACTACTTCTTACTCTAGGAAAGGGGCACCTGAGAAAATATGCATGCATCTGTACATAGGTCTATGCAAAAGAAAGTGTAAGAGCAAACTAAAATTATAGGATTGATTACCTACAGAGATCAGGCAGGGAAGCCATGGAAGTAAGGGGAGTGGGAACAGAAAGAAGGGGTATGGTGTTCCCTGGTGTGCCTTTTTAGACAGTTCAAACTTGAAAGCCTTGGTTACATTTCACACAGCCATCAAATAACAAACAAGCAAGTAAACCAACACCCAGGGTGTGGGTAGAGGGGAATCCAAAGAAGGGGACTCCAAAATGGACTACAAATAGAAGATATTAATGCAACTGTGCTAGGAGTTACATCAAGGGGCAGAGGCAAGAAAGGAAACTAAAGGAAGAAGCTGAGCTGGGGAGATGGCTCAGTGGGTGTAAGAGGACCTGAGTTCAAATCCCCAACACCCAAGTAAAAAAGCCAGGCATGACTGCAGGTGTCAGTAAACCCAGCATTGAGGGTTGCAGAAACAGGTGGATCCTGGGAACCTGCTGGCCAGAAGCAAGCTTCTTATTTAGCAAGAGACCCTGTCTCAAGGCAGGAAAGTAAAGAGTATCACCTTATTCCACCACACATACAAGCACACTCACATACATGCATGAGCACACACACACACACACATTTTGACTATGCTTTTTATAGAGCAGATACTATTTCATAAATGCGTGAGAAAATCTTCTTGTTCTTCATATTCTCCACCTCTTCCCCCTCCTCCTCCTCCCTTTTTGTTTTGTTTTTCGAGACAGGGTTTCTCTATTGTAACCCTGGCTGTCTTGGAACTCCCTGTGTAGACCAGGCTGGCCTTGAACTCACGGAGATTCGCCTGCCTCTGCCTCCCAGGTGCTGGGATGAAATGATGGCATGTGCCATCATCACCCAGCAAGGGTTGGAAAGTCTTAAAGCACTTTATGTGTGTTACAGGAATGAGTAAGTGACTATGTTATGAATAAAGAAGCCGAATGCATTACTGCCAGGAAAGGGAGCTGTAAATTCTAAAGTGGAAACTAGAATGAACCCTGTGAGCTAGTTTGGAATTGGAGGCATCCACTAACTTGTAGGTAGGTGGGAGACAGACAGACAGACAGACAGATGATAGATAATCATAGACAAAGACATGGGTACGCATATATTTGAACATCTTTCCTAGCTCTCTCCCCTGAAATACTCTGGGATCCCATAGCTGTGAGCACATCTAACACCCAGTCCTTGATTTCTCAAAGCCATTTCCTACCAAAAAAAAAAGTCAAAAGCTTTTGGAGTTCTATACCAGTCCAGAAAGAAGATCAAATGAGCTTGAAATGTCTTATGCTACCAAAAAGCAAAGAAATATTCAAGAAGTGACGATGGCCAGAAGGATGTCAGAGCAGCAGTAGGGGTCCCTTAGCTAAACATGAAAGATGTTGAGCAACAAATAAATGGAAGTTACGGATTATAGGATAAAAATTAATACCAATGATTCCATTCTGATACAAATAAATAGCTTAATAAGTAATTAAATCCTGAAGAAACATGCTACAGTTCTGATAAATGAAGGCAGGATGATTGACAGCAATAAGAGAAGCATAAATTAGAAAATATTACAGTAGCATATAGGCTTATTGACGGATGCCGAAACTCTCCCAAGAAAACACACTGAGATATTGGCATAATCAAAATCGCATGGCCCTTTAAAATGGAAGGAAGTCAGGACAGGATTTCAAACAAGGCTGGAGGCAGAAGGTGATGCAGAAACCGTGGAAGGCTGCTGCTTACTGGCCTTCTCCTCATGGCTTGCTCAGCCTGCCTTCTTATAGAAGCCAGGACCACCAGCCCAGGGATGGCCCCACCTACAATGTAAAATAGACTAGGCCCTTCCCCCATCAGTCACTAATTAAGAAAATGCCTTACAGGTTTGCCTACAGTCCAATCTTATGAAGGCATTTTCTTAATTGAGGTGCCCGCCTCTCAAATGACTTAGTTTGTGTCAAGATGGCATAACTAGCACAAACTACCTAGCACAATCTGTAATAAAAGTATGCATTTTTAATAGTGTCCACAAATGCCATCTCTAGTCTTCAGTTAAGCTTGAGAGTGGCTATGTGGAAGAATTTGGAACCAGAGCAGGGTTTGGCCAACTCAGGAGCAGGAGAGAGCCAACTAGGAATGGTCCGCAGTTGCATGAAGTCGGTTCAATACCCGACTCCAAGTCCAGTTCATGAGTTGGGACTAGTTGGGAAGAGCAAGACTTCTAACTCCTTGTTGTCCTGCTGTCTTCCAGCTGGAACGCCCTATCATGAAAGCGTACAGAAAGAAAGCCTGGGAGGGGGTGCGGTGTGAGCCACTCAATGGTGCAGGATGTCCCCAGGAGTCCAAACTGGTATTTAATTAAATCAGTGAAGACAGGGGTGGGCATAACAGTTCCAAATGTGCCTACGATGCTAACTAGCCTCTTAGAGACTGGCTGGGTATAAAAATAAAGGAGAAAGAGGAGTTCAAAGCGACACCCACACTGCTCTCTTAGACAGGTGGATGGAAATCACAGATGTGCCGTGGGAGTTGGACTGGGGCGGAGGAAGGGGTCCACTTGGGTATGTTGAACGCAAAACTGCCCTGTAACTATTGGATGGCGTGGCTTCTAAGTTCAAATGGAAGGAAGACATTGTAACAGCAACCACCAAAACCAGAAATAGTTGCCTTTGACCAAGGGTAAAGTTGTCCAAAGGGGACTGGGTGGAATGAAGTCAGTGTCCTGGGTGGATGTCAGTCACTGACATCCTAAGGTAGTTAAAGAAAGAAAACTTCCCCAGAAGTCAATGCTGGAATAAACCTTGAACAAACTCTGCCTGACCCTGACCAAGGAATTGTGTTCCCCCAGGGCTTGCTGAAATCACCTGCCCCCATATTATAACTCCAGCCCCTTCCCCTCCCTGCCTTTGCCTAACTCAGTCACCCATTATCACCAGCATCCTGGTAGCCAGGGCAAGGCAGTTTCTAAAGATAAGGTAGCCTTGTCTGGACAAACAACCCCAGGAGGGAGGACCTGGGGAATGGCCTGAAGCTCCCTGAAGCTGTGTTAACTTCCCATTCTCCACCCCACTATAGAAACCCCAAGTATCCCTTCCCTTTCCATGACACCCCTTTCCTGCTGTGTCTGCCTCTCAGTATTTGAAATAAACAGCCCCATCTGCCAGCCCTCCTGCTGCCTTCTGTCTCTTTAAGCTGCCCCTGAAATCCAACACTCTGTACCTCTCATTTTGACATAATTACTGATGTGCTTAGCCTCCTTCACATTTAAAATCTGACAACTGTCAAACTGGGCACAATAGTATATGTCTATAATCCCAGCTACTGGAGATATGGACTCAAGAGGATCACAAGCTCAAGGCCATGCTGGGCTACAGGATGAGTTCAAGGTCAGCCTGGGCAACTAAGCAAGACCCTGTCTCAAAAGAAAATGTTAAAAAAGGTTGGGAATGTAGCCCGGTGGCAATGTCTTTGCCTAGCATGTGTGAGGCCCTGAGTTCAGCAACACACACACACACACACACACACACACACACATTCACACACAGACACCACACACACACACACACACACATTCACACACAGACACCACACACACACACACACACACACACACACACACACACACACACCAATCAAACCAAGCCAAAGAAAAAAATTAAGAATCCTCATTAGCTTCACATTCTCAAAGGCTACTTAGAAGGTTGAGATTCAGGTTCACGAGTTCAAGTCCTGCCTGGGCTACAGAATAAGTTTAAGATGAGCTTGGGCAACTTAGTGAGACCCTTTTCAAAATAAACAAACAGACATCATACAGGATGAATGAAAGAAGGAAAGAAAGAAAGAAAGAAAGAAAGAAAGAAAGAAAGAAAGAAAGAAAGAAAGAAAGGAAGGAGGGAAGGAAGGAGGGAAGGAAGGAGGGAAGGAAGGGAAGGAGGGAGAGAGAGAAGAGAGAAAAAGAAGAAAGAGAGAGAGAGAGAGATGGAGAGAGAGAGAGAAAAGAAGGAAGAGAAGGGCTGGAAATTAGCTTAGTAGCAGAGAGCTTACTTCGCACGTGCAGGGCCCTAAGTTTCATCCTCAGTATCACACGTGTGCACGCACACATACACTCACACACACAAATACATATCAAATTCATAAAGCACGCATCGTATGAAGAGCTTGGTAAGAGAGAAGGTTTGGAAGAGTCACGGTGAGGAGGAATGAGGAACACTTTGTTTGGAACAATGACCCATGAAAGCTTGGAGACAGTAAGGGTAGCCTCTGCAGTCTTCAGGACAGGGGCAACCGGTTCCTGCAGATGTGGTGCCGGGTGACTCATAGCTCTGGGGTGCTAGGGGCCCTTCTATACGCACCACCGCGAATCTTCGCCAGAAGGCAAGTGCTCTAAACAGCAGCCAGGGTTTCTACAGAACTAAGGAATTTGCCGCTCTCTTCGCCCCTTTCCATATTGCACAACTGTGTCTTTGTGTTAAAACGCAGTATGCGTACTTGAAGAGTCGTCAGGGTCGTGTTAGGTTTACACGGTCGAGAGGACCTACTTGAGAGATGGCTGGGATGTGGAACCCACTGCCCCCACTCCCTACTGTTATCTCAGATGTGGGAAGCTAGGATGCTTCGGGGACCGAAGGGGAACTGGAATCCATGTGACAATTGAGGGCCTTGGGGAGGCATCTGAACAGACTCTGCTGTGGAGCCCTTTGACTAAGCCTTGCCTAGTAGAATCAGTATTATGAGCAGGACTGTAGGTCCCATAGGTCTCACCCGGAAGTTCAGTTCTCAGAAATGAAAACCAAGCCTTACAATGGGGAAGGCAGGTGATGCCTAGCCTCAGAACTCCCCACTTCCTGAAAAGGGCACCAGCCTTCAGGCTCCGAAGACTCCTAAGCTCACCAGAGTGGAGGCAGATCCGTGAAGGGGTGGCTACTGATTTCTCTGAACTAACACGCTACTCACGCTGCAGTCTCCAGACAGAGACAGCCTTAAGACTTGACTCTTCTTTCTCCTTCGTTTTCTCGATCCTTCCTCTTACTGACTTAGCCTGTCCTTCACACAGGGCATTCAAACACTGTCCTTGGGAAAGGCGTGGCAAGAATCAGGGTACAGCAAACATTTAGAGAACTGGGTGTACTGCATTCTGGTTACAGGTGCAAAGACGGGAGGTCTCGGGTGAAGCTTGGCCATCAGAAAGCATTCCGATGTGGGACACCGAGTCCCAGTGGGCACATCAAACCTGAGGCATGAGGGCTAAAGGGTAGGTGGGGCTGATTAAAGAAATGTAAGAGCAAGTGACCTTAAATTCCACTGTGAGGGGGAAATCCTCAGTCTGAGAGGTAAAGGAAAAGCGTTCTAGAATAGCTTCACTTTGGAAGAAAGAAAAGGTTCAAGTCCTCACCCGTGGGCAAATGCTTCACATCAGCCCATCCTGGGCTCTCTTTCTTACAGCTCCTGTCAGGTTCTGAAGCCACAAACCAAAGTAGAGGCTCTGGGATGCCTCTACCCCTGGACAGGGTCCACGCAGGGAAGTGGCAACGGACTAACATTCTGCTCAGGCAACAAAAGACTGACTGAGAGGACCTCAGCTGACAGACTCTTCCTGTGTTCAGATAAGCGTAAGTTCTACTAAGGAAAACAAGGCCAGGAGACAATGGTGAGGAAAGGGTCCTTGTCCTCTCACAGAACGTGCTTGTGTGACCTACTGGGTGCCAACTGGACTCTGACCTCTTATCTGCCTCCTGTTAATCTCCCCTGGTAAGTCTTCACCCTACTCAGCAGCTTTCTTTCTGGCTTTCAACACGGAGGGGCTCGAGCAAGTGAGCTCAAGAAATGAGTAAGAACTTACTTCTCGCTGGGAATGGCATTACACACACACACACACACACACACACACACACACTATACTCCACAAGCATGCCACACACCACACTGTACATCATGCACACACACCACATCCCACAAACACCATACACCATAGACATACTACATACACTACACACAAACCGTACACCGCACACACACACACACACACCATGCACACACACACGCACACACCATGCGCACACACACTATACACACACACACATATATATACATATATATTACACACAAACCACACCACACACACACACACGCACACACCTATGCTAAGAGTTTTCCTAGATGAGTCCCCGGGTGAGCATTCTAGATACCCATTTTTCTCTGAACAACGGTTCCTTGGTGACTGTTACACAATGTCTTTCCAAACAAGAAGGTAAGAGGGAAGCAAGGAGATGGCAGCAGCAAGGCTCCATGCGGAGAGTGGGGTGAGGAGGCCTGCATGCAGGACTGTAGAAAAGGCAGGTAAAGGAATCTGAGAGGGTTCTTGGGCCAGTGAGGCCAGTGCTGCTGAATGTCCTGGTCCTGGGGCTTTGGAATCTCCACTCCAAAAGTTGACATCAACTTCTGCAGCACACACACGCACATACACACACACACCTAAGTTATCTAAGAGCACAGAAACATGTTCCTTTCCCTGCCCCTTGGCGTCACCACCAGCCACTTGCTGCTCCAGCACGTTCTTGCACACAGTTCTCCTCCTTTCTGGAAACAGGCACCAGGACTCAGCCAGAAGCCATCCTTGTGGTCTATGGAAGGAGAGGGGCCAAGAGGTCTGAACACTGGGGAAGGGAGAAGACAATCCAGGTGACAAGCAAGGATTCTTGACATTCTCTTCCTTGGCTGAGGAAAGACGAGGATAAAGGGGGCCTCAGAGGGCTGGGCCAGAGGTAGGTGCTACTCCCAGAACTCCCAGGCAGGTGAGCAGCTTCCTGTAGATCTGTAGGTGAGGACAGGTCACAGCAAGCTACTCACGGGAGGATGGAGTCTGATGGAGAGAAGAAGGCGGGGCTAAGTAGATTGGACTGGCTATCATGCCCAGCTTAGAGAGAAGATGAGGCTTCGAATTTCCTAAGAGAAGAACAGCCTCATCAAAACCCAAGGAAGTCATTCAGCAGCCCACTACAACCAGTGTCACGGGCTGCTGCTCACAATTAAACCAAGCATCCAGAGACATAGTGGTGCAAGCCCAGGAGGCACATGGCAAGGAAGAGCCGGGCCAGCAAGGTGAGCAGTGCCCCCTTTGGGACTACCATCACCCTAGCCTCTGCAACCTTGTCCTCCAGGGATCCCTGCCTTCTGAAACCAGGGTCCAGGCCAGGTGGTAGCTACTCTACTTGTATCGTTGATGTTTGGCTAAACCAAAGCTGGGACTGTTTCCAGAGGATTTGACAGAAAATTGTAAGAAAGACAAACTTGCCAAGCAAGACAATGAAGGCTCTATGAAACAGAAGAGTCTTCCAACTCCGGAATCCTCCCCCACATTGTCACAGACTTACTCGACTGTTAGGCGTCCTGGCCATCATTAATTGGTGATTAGTAGTTAATAACTAATTGGAAATGTCACAGGCATAAGGAGGAGAGGCTGACGGCAGGCAGGAGTGCAGGGCGGCGGCTCAGCAAGTCCGTTCATCCAGTCCCAAGTGAGCAAGCGCCACCCGTCTCCTGACTCCGCGTCAATCATGGATCACGCCGCCTGCCGCCATCCTCCTCTTGGACAACAGCCATCTTTTCCTGTAGTCCAGGAGATCAAAGAAGCCTGGTGAGTCTCCCTGGGGTCTGAAAGACAGGGAAGACAAGCTTCAGGTGCATTTTACTTTTCAGACGAGGAAGCAAAGATGGCACAAGGCTAAGAGACAATGCGAAGACCCAAATTGACACCCCCAGGATCAGAACGGCATCTGCTGAGACCTAGCATGGAGTCCGCACGCCACGTGGCTCCACGCGGGACGTTCCTCCCATACCTGACCCTTCATTGCCACTGACCTCATTGCTGATTAGTCTGAGCAGTGCCACCTCCACATGCCCACCATGCTGCCTCCAGAGCCAGGCTCACACTCGTCTCAGTTCCAGAGTCTTTCTGCACTCAACCACTCTGCTGCCCTGCTGCGACAGTCTCCCACTGTGTACCCCGTCCAATGGGCTTTATAACTGAAGGAAAGCTTGCAGGACTTGGATGCAGAACACAAGCATTAGTCGGAGTTCCTCACTAGGAAAATGATGGGGCAAGTTACCTCACCTTTCTAAACTCCAATTTCTGTATGTGCTAAACAGGGATAATAATACCCAGTCTTCTATACTGTTGAGATCACTTTTAGAAAGCACCTACTAAGCGGACCCCAAATGCACTACTCTTTCCCTCCGTCTTCCCTCTTTGCTCTGTTGTGCCTTCCCTTTCCTTCATACTGTTTCCCACAATCCTTCCCAAACAGCACCCCTAGACTGCTTTCTCCTGTGGCTCCCCTTGTACCAGCCAGCTCCAGGGGTAGGAAATCTCTATCGGATCCCCATCGCCAAGTCCCAGCAGCATCTCTGTCTGCCACGCAGAGCCCTCCAGCTCGCCCTGTCCTTCAGACTCCCCCACCAGTTCTTCAAAACACAGGAGGCTTGTGGTGAGCTGTTTCTTCCCGATGGCTCGTTCTGCCCTACTCTTTCCAGGCATCACACTCTCTGGGTGTCCTTTCCTGCCTCTAGCCTGAAGCTTCCTTCCTCGCTCTAGGGATCTCTCTCCTCAGAGATCTCCCAGTTTCACTTACTGTCCGTGTCAACTTCTGTGGCCTGAAACCAGGCTTTCGGGTTGTTTCTTGTGTCATCATCTTTCTCTTAGCCGCTTTCCTGAGTGGTCCTTGAAGGCGAACAAAGCCTCTTACTTCCTTGGGTGCCCTGTGGGCCAGGAGAACTGAGTGGGAACACTGAATGAGGTCTGAGCTCACACCTCTAGACCTGGGGCCACATCCCCACTATAGCATCTACCATGAGCTGGAGAATGCCTTATTTTTCAGCTAGAAAGGAGTCATTCAACTTCATCAGAAGATTGCTTTGTCCTCTGAGTAAAACATTTACTGAACATATACTATGTGCCGGACCTTTCACTTTCAAAATGTATGAGCTCATCTAGTCTTCCAAGTCTCGTTGTGAGGAGGGGTGAGGTATAGGTGTAGACAGATTGTAAGAGTAGAGATGATGGAAGACTCCAGTGGAAGTACTTTCTGGACACAACAGGGCAGATGCACACACGAACTTGCAGCAGTTGTGAATGCACGTTAAGCCAGACAAAATCCCAAATGGAGGGGAAGCAGGGAGATGTTTACCAAATGCCATCCCAGGCTGGGGAGCTATTGGTAATTAATAGCTGCCAGGAGAGACAGAGTTGGTTTTTCTTTAAGCATGTAGTCCCTGGTAGGTTAAACACACTTCAGTGAATGGCCACACACCCAGGGAGTACATATGCAGCATTGGTTGAACTCAATGGCTTAGGAGAGAGGGTGAGAGGAGAGGAGAGGGTGATTCTGGGAGGAGTTAGAGGAGGGTTAGATATGACCAAAATCCAAAGAGCAAAATTCTCAAAGAGTTTATACATATACAAACACACACACACACATGTATTGATGTGACAACTTTAGCCCTGAAACACCAAACTCTGGCATGAAGCATGTGGAAATTAAAGAAATTAATTAAGAGCTATATGGAGGTATAGCACGTTTGGACACATAGAGGTAGCCGGTGAGTTTCTGCTGAATGAGTACTCAATGCTCAATGATCCTCAATAGGACCTAACTGACTCTCATACATACAGCAGTGGAGAGGTTACCGTGAGTAGAACTGCAGTGAGCTTTGGTCCTTTGGGGAGCATTCATTTCAGCACACTCTAAGACAGGCATTAAATAAGTATCATCTGCTTCTTACACTTGTGACAGATTCAAATAAGGTAAAGTGTGGAGCGAGTGCATATGAGGACCTAAAGCAGGAAACAGCGTGGGATAGGCAGCTCTGACAAAGACCCTGGGCTCAGAAAGCAAGACTAGAAAGGGCCTGGAGGTGGGAGAGCTCTTCTAAGGCAGCAGGGGCAGCAGGTGCAAAGGTCTGAGGCGAGATAGCACAGGGTCCTTGCCAAGAACTTGAGCTTGGCTTGCCTAGCAGTCAGAAGACCCAGAGCGAAGTAAGGCTGACTGTGTGTCTTGCTGGCCATGCCTAGAATTTGATGTGCTTGCTGTACAGTGGGAGCTTATGGCCAGAGAAGCAACATGATCAGATATGATCTTTTAGAAGCTCACCAAAGAATAGATGAAACAGCAAGGGCAGACTCAGGAGAGGGGACGAAGCTAAAGAAAACAGGTGTCTGAAACACTCCCAGTGAAGCCTCTACAGAGTCCGTGGGTCTGAGAGCTGGAGTCCAGGACCTGCGCTCAGAGGAACGGATACAGCCTCTGGGCCCGAGCACCAGTCCTCCCGACACAGACGGTGCTGCCCCACTGCCTCCTGACTGACCTACTAGCTTCCTTCTAGTGGGACAGCTATGTGGGATGAGGGTGGGAAAAATGTAATGTCCACCGCATTTTGAAGTCTAATAAAGCCACAGACCAGTTTGAACCTGTCTAGAGGTTGTTCCGAGGCAAAGGCCCGTCCCATCTAGCTCAGAGTGGCCTTGCCACATTCCTACTCCCACACTCACCCTCGGGAGGTTAGGGGCCCGCCTCCACCCTTCCTGCCCAGATGGCTGGCAGCACCCCAGTCTCCTGGCAGCACCCCAGTCTCCACTTACATAACCCAGCCCAGGGCATGGTTCCATCCCCTGCCAGGGTGGCTTCTGGAAGAGGGTTTAATAGGCAGGTCTCGGTTCCAGATGTGAAAACAAAAAGCAAGTTTCCAGTTCTACCAGTCCATAAGTCAAGACCTTCGAGCATGTCCACAACACAGACACCCAGGATCGGATGGCTCCCCAACACTCAGTGTTCGGTGTTCTCTTCTGGGGGGGGGGGGAGTTGGAATGACTCTTTGCCGGGGTGAAAGAACTTTACTGTAGGCACAGATTCTCGGGCGTTCTCTTCAACTGTGAAATGGGGAGGTGATCACTTCTGCTCATGGAATTTCATAAGGGAGAAAGAAGACAGAAGTAAGCCATCTTAAAAAAGTTAGAATATGCTGGGCAGTGGGCGAATGCCTTTATTCCCAGCACTTGGGGGGCAGAGGCAGGCAGATCTCTGTGAGTTCGAGGCCAGCCTGCTCTACAGAGTGAGTTAAAACAGAGACACCCTGTCTCTAAAAAAAAAAAAAAAAAGAGTTACAATACACCATCAACTGGGAATAGTGTTACTGACAATGTCAATGGTAACAACAACAGCCATAGCAGTAACTTCTGTCTGATGGCATGTGATTCATTTATGGCATCACAGCACTGAGGACTCCTTGACAAGAGCTCAGAACATAGTGTCCAGCTTGTGTTCCTCACTGATAATTTATCCTCCTGGCTCCAACCCTAAGGCAGTCAGGGCCAGGCAGAGGCTCAGCTCTTAGTTATGCTGTTTCGAATAGGCATACTGCACGCTCTTCTGGGCAGCACCACCCTCTTTCAGCTGAGACATGATTATCCTAAAGCTCCATGTGACTAGAGCAGCAGGTATTTATGAGGGCGGCGGGAGGAGGCAATTGTCACCTCGGAAATGGCAGTCGCAGCAGCCCAAACAGGATTAAAACGGATGCTGAAAATCAAGAAGATTCCTGGAAGGATTTGATCCCCAGAAACCAGACAAAAAAAGGGACCAAGGCCAGCCGGAAGACTACGTAGTTACATGTACCCACCCTCAGGTTGCTGTGTTTGCTTTTGTTGTTGGAGGGCGTCCTGATTATTACTTCATTTTTATTATTGTCTGTGTCTATGATGTGTGCATGATATGCACATGCACTCCTGCCAAGGCATGTGTGTAGAGGCCAGAGGACAACTTTAAGGGGTCAGATCTCTCCTTCCACCTTGTTTGTGCTGGAGTGTGTACTCCAGGCTGGTTGGTCCATGAGCTTCTGGCCAGTTCTCTTGTTTCTGCTTCCCATCTCTCCATCTCTAAGAAAGCTCAGACTACCGATGTGTGCTGATGCATCACGAAACCTCCAGACAATGAACTCGGGTCATCATGATTGGATAGCAAACGTTTTTCTTTGTTGAGCCATCTCACTGACTGTTTGCTTTTGTCATTGTATTTATTTATTTGTTCATTCATTTTGAGACAGAATATTGAATTAATGATCCTTTTGCTCAGTCTTCAGAGAACCGGAGTTATGGGATTCCCCCATCATCCTGGCTCCTGCCAAGGTTTTCGTTAAGGAATTCCATATATTTAGAAAGTCAAATTTAAGCTAAAGAAATGAATCTAAAAGAATTCATACATGTACATGATAGTCCAAATAGCAGAGACCACCAGACACATTTGTAGTCTGACAAAAACAGTCTCATTAATTAACTCCACGCAGTGAGGAAGGGTACTCTAGAAGAATGGGGCTCAGCGGGACAAACTTCTTGGGAAAGCTTGGGGATCCTGCAGCAGGACTGTGAGGGGCACCTCAGGGAAGTGGGGATCAGTGCTAATGTAATTGTGGGTTTGACTCAGCATCAGGACTTGTGGAAATTAAGGAGGATTGGATGTTGTCATGGCCTAAGACAGACAAACAAATGAAATCTCCACTAGTATACCCATCATTGGAATAGAGGTGTTGTGGGAAGTCAGACCAACTCAAGACTTTCTCAGAGGTCCTGATGAAGGGACAAAGGGAATTTTAGTTTTGTGTCCTTGCCCAGGAGTGGACTCAGCAAGGCAGGTCCAGTCCCTCAAAGGAGTCAAGGTTATAGTTTCTGGGGACCCGACTCTTCCCCTGGGCTATAGATGTCAGTCTTAAGGCAACCGTGTCTGAAGTATCCCATGTTCTTTTTGCCAGCATTGTCTGACTTAGCTCTCTGCTAACCTTGGCCATTCCCCCCATGCAAATAATATATAAGACTCTGTAATTCTAATAAACTTGCTTGATATAAGAAAAAAACTTGTGAAAGACCCCAGCTTTTATCTTCTTAATCTTCTATCTTCTCTATCTTTCTTATCCCCTGGCACCTCCTCATCAGAATAACCTGCTGGTCCAGGTCAGGATATCAAAAAAAAACAAAACAAACAAACAAACAAAAAACCAACAATAATAACAGCAAAACAAAACAAAACAAAAACAGAAGTCTCTCATATAGTGAGCCTCTTTCCCCCAAAGCAGTTGCCTGACCTGGGGAAACATTACTTCAGTTGGCTTTACAGCTGTGTCTGTCCTTCCAGCTGGTGAAGCTGCTTCCTTCATTCTGAGCTGGTCAGCTCTTCAGCATGGCGTGGGCTTTACACCCTCTCTCTCACCCTCTCACCTACCACACTGTTTACAGGACCTTCAGGGTGAGGGACCCAGGATCTCCTGGATTCAGACTAGCTGGTGTCACATCCTGTGTCTGCTTCTTCCTCGTCTCTGAGATCTGGGGCAAGCTTTTTACCACCGCTGCCTCCCAGTTTCCTCATCTACGAAACAAGAAAACTTAAGAGTACTTGGGTGAAAGGTTGCTGTGAAAAACAGCAAAACAATCCACGCAAAGTTCTAGAACAGTGCCCAGCCCTGGGTCGGCACTCGGTGGACGCCAGAGCTTTTGCTATTATTTTCATTTGAAAAGTAACCCAGCTTATCATTTAAAATGGATATTTACTAACTGTACTGTATCCACCACCTAAATGATCTTTCTAAGTCACAATAAAAACTAAAATATATCTGCTCCACGGGCCAGAGAAATTGTTCAGTAGGTAAAAGCACTTGCTGTCAGGCCTGACAACTTGAGTTTAATCACCGGAAACCACATGATGGAAGGAGAAAGCCAACTCCCACAATCTATCCTCTAGTTTCCATATGCATTCCCTGGCATGTGAGCATGAAGTTATGCACGTACACACACACACTCACATGACGATAGACAGACAGACTTATATATAGATATACTCAAATGATAGAAAGACCAGTAAAAAATTGTCAGCATGGATGATGTCAACAAATATTTGGAAGAAAAGAAAGAGCTAGAGGAACTGCAGCTGATGAAGCAGGGAGCACAGGCCCAGGAGAAAAGGAGTTTAGGGAAAAGGGGGGGAGGGGTTAGGGTTAGAAGTTGGGAAATATACAGTAAATGATATTTATGGTCTCTTTGTATACTGAGAGAGAGAGACAGAGAGACAGAGAGAAGGGAAAGATAAAAAGAGAAAGCAAGCTTAAATTTACTTTAAGGAATAATATGAACTATCAAAATAACACAATGAATACCTGTATTCTGACTGTCAAGCTTAAGAAAGAGAATACAAGCCTGTAATGCCAAATACTGGGGAGACTGAGACAGGACAATTGTGAATTCAAGGACAGACTGGGTTACAGAGTAAGTTCAAGACCAGCCTTGGCAACTTAGGGAGACCCTATCTCAACTTTAAAGAACTAAAAGAAGGTCTAGGTAGCTCAGTGGTAGAGCACTTACCTAGTGTGTGTAGCATGTGAGAGACCTTGGGTTCAATCCCAGAGACACAGAGAGAAGCAGAGAGGGACAGAGAGGGGCAGAGACAGTGAGAGACAGAGACAGTGAGAGAGAGAGAGAGAGAGAGAGAGAGAGAGAGAGAGAGAGAGGCAGAGACAGAAAGCATATCACAATACCCTTTTTGTGACTCCCCCCGCTGATCGTATCCTCGTACTTCTCACTCTGGCCAAGGTGACTACCATCTCAAATGAGTTAGTTATTCCCTTGCTCTTCTATAATTATCATAAACAACCCTAGACTGTAAAGTTTGCAAATGTTCAGATGCCCCTGCACACAGGGATCGCACATAGGAAAGGAACCACACAATACTTGTCTTTGTGAGACTGCTTATTTCACTTTACATAATGTATCAGATTCGACTATTCTGTTTATTTGCCTATTTGTCTGAGAGAGGGTCTCTCTGGGTAGCCCAGGCTGGCCCAGAATTCACTATGTCACCTAAGCTGCCTTAGTGATCCTATGGCATCAGCCTCCTGAGTGCTGGAATTACATGAGCACAGTACTCTGCACAAACTCCGTCTACCTTCCTGCAAATAGCCTAAGGTCATTATCCTTTTAGGATGAATAAGACTCTATTATAGCCACATTTTCGTTATCCATTCGTTGATGATGGGCACTTGGGCTGATTCTTCAACATGACTGTTGTCAACAATGCTGTGGTAGATCTGGCTGTGAGGTATCTCTCCAAGTCACCTGACTGGTTCCTTCAGGTTTATACTCGGTAAAGTAGCTGATTCATATGGCCCTCCATACTAATTTCCATAGTTCCATTACAGGTAATGTAACTTACATTACATGTAACTTATGTCACATTACATTACATTACATTACATTACAGTGTTTATGGGCTACACACACACACACACACACGCACACACACGCACACGCACACGCACACGCACACACACATCCTCACCACCATTTTTGTTTGCTTGTTTTATTTTTAATTAATTTTCCTGTGCATTTGTGTATGCATAGGTTGGTACGCATGTCATGGTGTGTTTGTGGAAGTCAGAGGACAAAATCGAGGCATCCTCTCTCTCCTTCCACCTTTACACGACTTCCAGCCATTGAGGTTGCCAGGCTTGTGTGGCCAGTGCCTTGACCTCCTGAGCCATCCATCCGGCCAGCCTGTTTGTTCGGTTTTTAATAATAGTCCTTCTGACAGGGTAATATGAAATCTCAGTGTCATTTTGATTTACATTTCCTTGTGGTTAAAGACTTTCAAATATTTTTTTTATGTATTCATCATTTGTACAGCCTCACTTAGAAAATGTATATTCAATCCATTTAAGCACCCGTTAGTGGATTTATGTGCTCTTTCAGTGTTTGATTTTTGAGTTATGTATTCTGAATATTAATCTGTCAGATGAATGAATATCTGGGGAAGACTTTTCTCGATTTATGTTGGCTGTGTCACTTTTACCCCTGACATTATGCTTGGTTTGGAGATGTTGTTGTTTGGCTTCTTTCTTTCTTGGTTTTGTTCTGTCTTTGTAATTTTGGGGACTGAACTTTGGGCCTCATCCAGGCATGGCAAAGGCTCTATCACTGAGCCACGCCTTGGGCCCTCTTTTTCCTTTTTCATTCTGAGATGGGTCAGGCTGGTCTCAAACTTGTGATCCTCCTGCCTCAGCCTCTCAAGTAGTTGGGATTACAGGACTGCATCATGAAGCCCAGCTACATTCATTTTTAAATAATAGTTTTGCTAGTACATCCACAAGATTCACACCTTAGAAGGCAATGGTTTTTGGTATATTCACAACGTTTCCCAACCATTATTCAGTTTCAGAATATTTTCACTACTCAAACAGACACAGTTGCACAATGCTCATTTACTGTCTCCAGTCCCGCTCAGCCTGTCCCAGATAGCCACTGTTTTTCCTCTGGGCCTGTAAGCATGCCTCTGTCCATTCATGAAGCGGATCTCACAAAACGTGTCTGGCTTCTTCGACTCCACCTGTTTTCTACATCTGCCCACACTGAGCTTGGGTCAGTACTTCTTTCCTGCGGCTGAATGTCATTCTGTGTCTGGATGCATACTTTTGTTTATTCATTTTCAGCCAGTGGACACTTGAGTTGTTTCAATTCAGAGTGATTGCGGATAATGCTGCTGTAAATACTTATGGACAACTTCTTACATAGACACACGCTTTGCTTCTCTTGGAGTTACTAGGCCGTACAGAGACTCTACATTTATCTTCCTGGTGACCTGCTAGACTGGTTTCCAAAGTGACTGCACCGTTTCACACTCCCAAACAGAAACCCAAGAGGACTCCTAGAGTATTTTTAGATCCATTCACATTGATGTCTATGACTGCTGGTAATCCATCTTGTATGTATACTGTACTTCATAAGTGCATTCTACAGCTGACAGACATTGATGCATTAGTTCTAATCTTTCTCTGTTGCACACAGTGTTTCTACAAACATTTTCTATAGATTCAAAGTATAGTTAACCTTCTTAGCTGCAAGGTCTACACCTCCACACCCAACTAACTACGGATTAAAAATAAATTTTATTTATTTATTTGAGAATTACACTATATATATATATATATATATATATATATATATGCATATATACACACACATACATATATATAGAGAGATGATAGAAAGATGATAGATAGATAGATAGATAGATAGATATATAGATAGATAGATAGATAGATCTAATCTACTCTCAACTTTCTACCTTCCAATTCTTTGCCTATCCTATCCACCAATATTCCCTCTCAACTTCATATTTTTTGTTTTGTTTTGCTTTTTGCTTCTTGCTTTCTGGTTTGTTTGTTTGTTTATTTATTTATTTATTTATTTAGTGTGTGCGCTGCCAGTAAGTGAACGGGTCTAGGGTCTACTAGAGAATGGGTAGCCTTTCAGGTGCTGTTTCGGGAATGAAAACCAACTCTCCCTCCCTCTCCCAGCAGCAATCAGTTCCCAGCAGCCCGCTCCTCAGCTAGGGGTCAGACTTTATGAGCATCTTCCTTATCCACATGGAATTTTCAGTGGCTTGATATTACCCAGGTGTTGTGCATTCAGCCACAGCACCTACTGGGAGTTCATATGTGCAACTTCCCTGTTGTGTCCGGAAAACCCTGTTCTACTGTATGCATCCGTTACCTCTGGGTCTTACAATCTTTGCACCTCCCTCTGCTGAAATGATCCCTGAAGCCTTGGAGGTATGTGCTGTAGATGTCCCATTTATATATGACCATTCCACAGTCTCTTATTCTTTGTACCTCGATCAGTTGTAGGTTTCTGTGTTAATTACCATTTACTGAATAAAGAAGCTTCTCTGGTGAAGGTTTAGTGATGCATTAATCTATGGGTAATGATAAGTTACTAGAAGTCAGTTTAATGCTATGTCCATTGGCAGAAAAATAATAGTATGCTCTCCTCTAGGGGCTATGACCTGTCTAGCCACAGGTTCTTGACCCCAATAATGGTGCAGGTATGGGTTTCATCTTGTGGAGTGTGCTTTAAATCTAATTAAAAAGTGGTTAATTACCTATATCATTCTTCATGCTACTATTGCCACAGTAGACATATGTTGCCAGGCCATTAATTATTATAGCTCTCAGTTCACAGCTGGATAAAACTGTTGATGACACCCCCCGCCCCCTGTAACATACACGTTACCCTCCAGCACTATGAAAGTTAGCCGGTAGGGATGAAGTTTCTAGGTTGGTATCAGCTTGATTTCTCCACGTTCTTTCACAAAGTATATGGTGTCTTCAGCAAGAGGATTATACTATTGAGTTATGGAGGATAAGATCAATGGCAATAACGTGTAATGAATGGTTGGGAGCACCATAGTACCCCACTGACCAACAAATCAAAGAGAGGTAACCCATATCTCACATTGAGCATTTTATTTGATAGTCATGGTTATCTAGGGCAGGCACTGTCCCTCAGAACCCCAACCTGTTATTTTTAAACTCTTACTGTGTATGTGTGTTGAGGGCCGATGATACCCAAGCAGTGGACATAATCAGCTTGACTAAGATCCTGGTTTTTCCCTTTGCTAGGAATCTGAAGCCCACCAACTACTTCGCCCCTTTTCTTATTTTCACTGTATGGTGAAAAAAGCCTCTCATCAATATATTGTCTATTTGGCTTAATAGTGAAAACTCAAATCAATTCCTGGACTGGCTGGGAGAGGGACACTGCCATCTCAGCTCTATGTAATTGTAAACTAACCTTCAAGTTTTGGCATGTGAGAGCTATGTATGCTTTCTGTAGACACATTATAAAAAATTATTCTTGTTTACACTGCCCTTCCCATGGAAACAGAGCCATTGTTGAGGTCAGAAACGAAATGTCTAGACAGTAGGTCAGCAAGCTTGAAAAAAAAAAAATAGATAATTCACCCCTGAATGCCTGACTCCTTTAACAGTGAGTATGCAGACCAAGGATCAGCTATTCATTAATAAACTATTGTGTTAAGACTACTCATTGAAATTAACCTTGAAGATCAGAGGCCTGCAGCTGGGAGGGGATGAACACTCTTGCGTTGGTTCCTTTTTTGATGTATGCTTGACACCTGCAGATAAGAAAGCCTGAAGGCTTTGCTATTTTAACTAGAGCAAAGTTTTTGTGAGGGAGGGAGACCTTGTACTTTTTCCCCAGTATGCACGTTGTTACTTTGCTTTCTCTAATTCTTAATTTTCTAAGTTATAATTTTTTATGTTTTTATTATTAAAAGAAATATATTATCATACATAAGCTATATTCTCTGCATGTCTTAAAAATGCTAAAAGTGTAACTTACCGGGTCCCACAGAGGAATGAACTACTGTGTTCATTTTTCTTAATCTTCCTTAATTTTCCTTCAACGGTCCGTTTTCTTCTGCAGAGAGTTCATGGAACTGTATTGTGGGAGGACCGGTCAGTAACCTGCATATGTGTACGTGTATATGTATATGATGCATAGAAAGATAGATTTTTTTTTAAGGAAGCTTCTACAGTAATTGGTTTCCACATTGTTTTTCAAAAGTGACTAATTTAGCTACCCTTCCCTATACACCCTCCCTTCTGGGCCTTCTCGTTACTCACACAACAGCTTAAGAAACTTAAGAAACTTAATCAAGAGTTCAAGAAACTAAAATGATGATGGAAAATATCTGTGAGGAGCTGGAGAGATGATTCAGCGGTCAAGAGCACCGGATGCTCTTCCGGAGGACCGGGGTTTGATTCCTATAACTGGCATAATGGTTCACAACCATCTGGAAATCCAGTTCCAGGGGATCCAACACCATCTTCTGGCTTCTGTCAGCACCAGGAACACATAGTGTTATTTATATATATAATTAAAAAATTTTAATTAGAAAAAATGAATACTGCTCATGCAGAGGACCTGGATTCAGTTCCCAGCATCCATATGGCAGTTTATGGCTTTCTGTAACTGCAGTTCCAGATGGATCTGGCACCCTTTTCTGGTGTCCGTGAGACCCAGGCACCCACACATGCATTTACATACATGCGAGCAAAACATTCATATATAAGGTGAAAATAAAGAACTATGACTCACTTATCTGGAATTCATAAGAGTGCCTCTTTCCAGTTGTAGTTAAATTAAGCTATGTGCATTCCCCCAAAAGTGTTCCAGCTTGCCAATGAGCTGCTGTCTGAATTCTATGCTAACTAAAAGCAGCCTGAACAGCCTTTTCTCCAGTATCACCTGGCAAAGATGGGAAACCATTTTCTGCCAGCTGGGTGCCCCCTTGTGGCCCATGCAAGTCATTTAGCCAGCAGATCAAAGCGACTCACCTGGTAACACAGTAGATAAAATGTAAAATATCTCAATTAAACAGAGCTTCCCTGAAAAAGAATTTTAAGAAAGTAATGCAAAACACGAAGAGGGAGGACCCAATGGAGACAGACACATGATCTCCCAGGGAAGGGGAAATAGAGGACTGGAATGTGAACAGGAGGGATCAGCCAAGGGGAGAGGGATGAAGGCAGAAAATATAAGGAAAGACTGTTAGAACCAGGTGACACTTAGGGAGTGATCTGGAGACCTAGTGCGGTGAAAAATCCCTGGTATCTACGTCAGTGACATTAGCAAGGACTCCTAGTAATGGGGCCCAGGGAGCCTAAACAAGCCATCCGCTGTAACCAAGGTCTCCAGTTGTGGGACTGGGACACTAACCCAGCCACAAAACCTTCGACCTGTAATCTAACCAGCCTGCAGGATCTTCCGGGAAAATGGAAGGTCAGAACTCCGCATCAAGGGAGGGAGCCTATGCCTGACATTACAGAGCTGGTCAGGAACCAGAGACTGGATAGGCCAGAGAGGATTCCTAAGGATATTTTGCTATGCTCGTAGATGGGGGTGGGAGGCTCACCCAATCGTCATCACAGAGGATCCCGCCTTCACGGAGGGAGGGGAAAGGAGCACATACAAAGATTCAGGGCCAAACATCAGGCAGAGCTTGGGGAACGTCGATGAAGATCTGGAGGAGGGACTGTAAGGACAAGAGGGGTCGAGATCACAAGAGAACAAGCTCGGTGGAATCAACTGATCTGTACTCTTAGGGGCTCACAGAGACCCAAGCAGCAGACATGGAGCCTGCAGGGTCCCCTACATTTATCTTATTGTTATCTGGCTAACCTAAAAGTTGGAGTGTGTGTGTGGGGAGGGGGGGAGTCTCTTAACTGCCCTTGAGACCCCTTTCCTCCTTGTCCAGCCTTAATGTAGGGGCTCAAGCCTGGCCTTGTTTGAGTAATAACCCTGGGAGGCCTGCTCTGTGTGTAGGAAAAGCAGGGGTGGGGACTGGAGGGTGAAACTGGGGGGAAAGGGAGGGGAGAGCTGGGAGGAGTGGAGGAAGGGGAGGCTGGAGTTGGGGTGTATTGAGAGAGAGCAGGGGTGGGGGTTGGGGGAGAATAAATCTTAAAAAAAAAAAAAAGGAATCAAAACAAAACAAAAGAACTCTCTAAAAAACACCCTTTTAAAATTTTGCCAGGAGGAAAAAAAATCATCAGAGTACCAAATCTACAAGTAATACCATTCCAGCCACCTAGAGAACCATGCAGCCTCATTTGTAATGCATACTTTTACCTTCATTTTTCATGTGTGACAGTTTTGAAGCTATCACCACAGGTGCGTACACACACACACACACACACACACACACACACACATACACACACACACAGATTTTCTAGGCTTCCTTTTTTAACTTAAAATTTTCAAGCAGCAGTCTTAATTACGCTTCATCTCATCTGTACTAAGCCTTTGGGAACATTTAGCATTTAAAACCTGGCATCATTTCCCCATAATCCCACACTTCCTCTTCCTTCCTTCGTCCACACCCGGGGCTGGGGGCTTTCTGGTTGTCCATTTCCTTCTGATTTGTCTTCCACTACACTGCTTTCACCCCTCTGCTGAGTGGCATTTCGGGCATCCCTTTCTGGGCTCTTTGATCCTTTATTGAGTTAAAGTCCATCTTTAAAGTTAAAACAAAAATGGTAACTGGACTTGATATCTGCTTTGTCCTTATTCAATAAAGAAAGTATTTTTTATAGGTATAATTGAGATTTCTTTATTTTTTGTGTCAGAAGAACTCAAAGGTCTTTCATATACTATTAACATTGTATGAGACCAAAGGTGGCCAGTGTGGTAGGTCTTAGTGCAGGCTTCATGCTGGGAAGAAATATAGGAAAATAGGGAAACTCTGACTGATTTCCTCTGCAAAGCTTCTTGTTCCATTGCCTCTAAAGGACTCCCTGGGATGGTCCTGAGTTTTACTGCTGTACCAATACCATAATAGCAAGCTCCCAACACAGAGTAAGATCAGGCTTGCTCTGTCTGTGACACCAGTCTCTCTAGCCATGGATGCTTTCTGACACAAGGAGGCAGCAGGTGCCCACAGTTGAAATCCTGTAGCAGCATGTGGACCCTTGCAAGATCATCTGGTAGGGAAAGTATTGACAGCAAACGGAGGAGTTTGGTTCCAGTAGAAGGGTTGGAAGACAGCTCTTGCCAACAACCCCACCCAGCTCCAACTCCTTTCCACAGCTGTGTTCTTTCTGTCTCTGTCTCTCTCTTATCTCTCCCTCCCTCTCGCTCCCTCTCCTCTCTCTCTTCACTTACTTGAGAGATAAAGTCTGCTGTACTAAGCCACTGAGATCTTAGGGTTTGTCTTTTGCATCGGCCTAGCTAGAAGCAGACTGATGTATCATTTTGGTTTAGGTTTCTTATCCAGCCCCTAGCCTAGGCAAAAATGGTTGTAAAGAAAAGCTGAGTCAGTCGCCTGTGTCATGTGCACAGAAATCAGTTGAAAACAGTTCAAAAACCTTAACCCGAAACCACTGCAGGAAAACACTTTAGGCTGCAGATAAAAGAAAGAACTTTCTTGCTTTTCCTGGTGCATTTTGAACTTTTATTGAAAAACATTAGTTTCCCTTTGTCTCAGTCTCTCTCTCATGTTTCACATAGTTAAATGTGATAGAAAAGGGACCTTTACAGTTCCAATATCCATCATGTTCAACCTTCTACGTTGTCGTGGACTGAGACTCATTTAATGGCAACACAGCAGCAGTCTGAAAAACTTAGGAAAATAAATATTCTGACACAAAGAAATGTGCATCGCAGTAGAACTGCCCTTATTGGAGGGAGCATTTTTCTTCTCTTGTGCAAAGAAAAACAAGACTTGTTTTAAATTGGAATCACTCAGAACTAAACTTGGGTTAATTATATAAATATATATAATAGCATTTGTGGGTATAAAGATATTTCAGATTTCTGTTAGTGTTTCTCTTCTTTTTTGTGAATTCAATGTGTTCTTTGCCAACTTCATTCATGTGTGCAGTGGATGCTGATTACTCTCATGCTTCACCCTCTTTTAACTCCCTCCTACCTCCATCCACCCTTTCTCGTTCCTACAGTGTTTCCCACATCCCTGTCTTTCTGTTTTGAACCCACTGAGTTTAACCAGGGATGTCTCGATGACCGTGTGAATTTGTAACTGTCCATTGGAGCCTGGTGAGCTCAGCAGTGGGTGCAAATCTGAAGACAATGGACCGCTCTCTCCCAGGCTCTGTCTAAAGTCAATAGTTCTTGAGTGGGGTGAGGCTGTGTTCCTGTTCCATTTACATTGGATTGCTGATGGGCCTGTTTCTGTATAGACCCAGTGCAGGCATCATGATTTTGATGGCTGCGTTGTGCCCATAGGGTGACATTTCATAGCTCTTCTCTTCTGGATTTTGACAAAGGTCTTTTCAGTATCTAGTGAAATGGTCATGTGGTTTTAGTCTGTTTATGTGGTAGATTGAGCCATCTCTATATCCATAGGGTGAAAACAACTTGATCATGGTAAATCATCTTTTTAATGTGTTCATGAATTTGGTGTATTAATATTTTGTTGAGAATTTTTACATTCACATTCATAGGTAATATTGGTCTATAATTTTCTTTTGTGTTGGGTCTTTGAGTGGTTTATATATCAAGGCAATAGAAACCTCATATAAATAATTGAGAAATGTTCCTTCATTTTATATTTTGTAGAATAATTTTAGAAGGGTTGGCATTAATTCTTCTTTGAAGTTCTGGTAGAATTCTGTGCTGAATCTATCTAGCCCTGAGGGTATTTTGTTTGTTTGGTTGGTTGGTTTGGTTTGGTTTTTTTGAGGGGGAGAATTTTAATTACTGCTTCTATGTCTACTGGGATTTGTGGGTGTGTTTATGTTGTTTATATTGCTAGTTTCATCTTGATTTAACCTTGATAGGTCATATATATCAAGAAATTTTCATTTCTTTTAGGTTTTCCAGTTTGGTGGAATACAGATTCTTAAAGTATGTTCTTGTCCTTATAATTCTCTGCATTTTCTCATTGTCTGTTGTAATAAATCATTTTTCATCCCTAATTTTATTAATTTGAATCTTCTCTGTGTATCTTTTGATTAATTTAGCAAAACATTTGTCAATCTTATTAATTTTCTCAAAGAATCAACTCTTCATTTAGTTGATTCTTTGTATTATTTTTTTGTTTGTCTGTTAGTTTCTATTTTGTTGATTTCAGCCCCGGGTTTGATGCGTTATTCCTGTTTACTTATGGGGGGATTATTCTCTGTGTTTTTCTAGAACTTCCAAGTGTGTCATTAAGTTATTAATATAAGAACCCTCCAATTTTCTGATGTAGGCACTCAGTCCTATGAACTTGCCTTTCTTGTGCCCCATGGATTGGGGTATGCTGTGTTTTTTTATAGTACAATTCTAAACATTTTTAATTTCCTTCTTTATTTCTGTCTTGATCAAATTTTCATTCAGTAGTATATTCAGTAGTAGTCAGCTTCTATGAGTTTGTATACTTTCTGACATTTCTATTAGTGATATCCAGCTTTAATCTATGGTGGTTAGATAAGGTACAGGGTGTTATTTCAATTTTCTTATATATGTTGAGACTTTCTTTGTGTCCTAATAAATGGTCAATTCTGAAAAAAGTTCAATGGGCTGCTAAGAAGAAAGTATATATAGATATATAGATATATGATATATAGATATATAGATATACATATATATGTATATGTATATTCTTTAGTGTTTGAGTGGAATGTTCTGTAGATGCATGCTAAGTCCATTTGACTTATGACATTATTAAAGCATCAGCATTTCTATTTAGTTTATTTCTGGGGGACATGTCTATTGATGAGAGTGGGGTAAAGAAGTCACTCACTATTGCTGTGTTAGGGTCAATATGTAATTTTTAGCTGTGGTAATGTTACAGGGAGTCTACCAGAGATGACTACTCAAACACAGTTGAAAGTCTCTATTCCAGACAGCTGAGACTACACTTGGGTATTTGGTACACAAGTATAACACCAACCATTTAGAGTAAGAGGTTTTTCAAAGCAAAATCCACATCTTAGTGTCTTGCTCTGCAGCTATAGGAGGAGGTTTTGTCTGAGCAAGCAGTTTAACAAGGTAAGATAAGCAATTAGCTAGAGGGGGAGGTTCTGCACAAGCAAGCAGTTTAACAGAAGCCAAGATAAGTTAACTAGGGCATCTTGACCTTGGGGTTCCTAGAATAGAGTTGGATAATTTTCCATGGGATTCTCCATCAAAGAGGTCAAAATCTAGTTAAACCTGAAATGGCCTCAGCAAGAATAAAAGATAGAGGAACCTCTGCATCGTCTTGCCCTGTCACATTCATGTTTATTTTGTGAACTTGGATACTCTTGTCTTTGGTGCACAAACATTTAGAATTATAATATCCTCTTGGTGGATTTCCCTTTAATGAGTATGCAGTGTCCTTTATTATTTTCTTAGTACTTTGATTAATTACCTGAGTTTTCATACAGTGTATCTCGATCACTTCTTCTTCCCATTCCTCCCTTGTGCATCCTCCCACCCCTTGTTTCCTCAAGGAAAAAATAATAATAATGATAATTAAATCCAGACTATTTGGTAGGAGTATGGATTACAGGCATCACCATGGTTTTTGGTGGTAGCAGGCCACTCTGATCATGGACATTGACCTGGCCCACATTAACCTGAAATCAAGCATGACCAAGTTCAACCTGAAACAGGGCTCCACCCCTCAACCATGCAGGCACCTGGACATACCACAGGCACCTAGGCATCCCACAGGTACCCAGACATCAATAATGTCCTTTCTTATCTCTTCTGATTAGTTTTTGTTTGAACTCTAGTTTGTCTGGTATTAAAATAGTTATGCCTTCTTCCTTCTTGGGTCCATTTACTTAGAATACCTTTTTCCATCCTTTTATCCTAAGGTGAAGTTTGTCCTTGGTGGTGAGGTGTATTTCTTGGATATAGCAGAAAAATAGATCATGTTTTCTAATCCAATCTGTTAGTCTGTGTCTTTTCAGTGGGGAATTGAGATTATTAATATTAAGAATTACTAATGAGCAGTGTTTATTGATTCTATTATTATGTTCTGATGATATGGAGTTTTTACCCCTCTTTTGGCTAAATGTTCTTAAATTATATGTTCTTTGCATCCTCTTGGATTTAGTTAACCTATTTAGACAGTTTTCCTTCTAGTGTCTTCTGTAGAACTGTACTTGTGGACAGAAATTGCTTTAGTTTGTTCTCATTGTGGAATGTTTTCCTTTCTCTATCAATTGTGATTGATAGCTTTGCTGAGTCTGGGCTGGCATCTGTGGTCTCTCATAGATTATAGAACATCCATCTAGGCCCTTCTGGCTTTCAGAGTCTCCATCGAAAAGTTAAGTGCTACTCTAATGGGCCTGCCTTTATATGTGACTTGGCCTTTTTTCCTTGCAGCTTTGCTATCCTTTCTTTGTTCTGTACATTTAGTGTTCTGATTTTTATGCGTCATAGGGAGTTTCTTTTCTTGACTTGTTTATTTGGTGTTCTTTAGATTGGGAGGATTTTCTTCAGTGGGTTTGTTAGAAAATATTCTCAGTGCTCTGACCTGGGTTTCTTCTCCTTCTTTACCTATCATATGCCAGGAGCTGTAGTAAAGAAACTGCCAACATGACCACTCCATGTTATGGCTCAGGGGAAGGTTTTTATTGTACATAAAGAGAAAGAAAATACCCAGATGCATCTGAAGGAATTTAGAACAGAGAGAGAGAAAAAAAAAGCAGACTGGACATGATCAGCAGGCTGGACATAGCCAGGGATATCTGCGAGAGAAGAGAGAATAGTACATAGTGAGAACAAGGGAATAGCAAGAGATAGATAGATAGATAGATAGACAGATAGATAGATAGACAGATAGTAGATAGGTAGACAGATAGGTTGATAGTATAGCGAGAATAGCAGGGTGGAGGGCCTGGGGAGGATAGCATGGACTTTGGAATATATAACAAGCACTTGCGAGCAGGGCCTGAGGGAGCCTGGAGGCTGGCATGGGCTTTGATACACAGCCACGGGTACATGACAATGGAGATCCACATAGCCCTTTTATCATAGGTAAGAGCAATTACTTCTTTTGATGCTGGCTTTTATCTACTGGTTGGAAATCCTTCTATAGTCCAATTTGAATTCATTTCTGGATATACGGACAGCCCGTGAGGCCTGACATCTATTATTCATAGGTTTGGTCTTTTCTTGACGTCTAAGATTTCATGTTTTATACCTGAATGTTTTTTAACGTTTTCTTTGACTGAGTTTCCCATTTCTTCAACCTTATCTTCAAGACCTGACTTTCTTTCTTCCATGCCTTTCCATATGTTGGTGAGGGTTACTTCTGAGGTTTTTCTTGTTAACCTGAGTTTCTCATTTCCGGTTTATTTCAGTTTGGGTTTTCTGTACTGATTCTATTTCTTTGTTAAATCTATTTTCACGTCTTGAATTGTTTTCACTGTTTCATACACCTGATTGTGTTTTACCAGACTTCATTAAAGCAGTTATTCATATTCTCTTTAAGGTCCTTGAACATATTCATACTTGCCATTTTGAAGTCCTTATCTTATGCTTCAGCTAAATTGCTTTTCTTGGAGCCAATTGCAATAGGGTTGCTGGTTTTTCGTGTTTATGTTTCTGCACTGGGATCTAGGCATCTATAGTTATGATGCTTGGCGTGTTTCTATCTAGGTGTAGCTATCTGGTCTCATTTTTGTTTGGGGGGGTTCATTCTTTGGTTGCTATTGCCCCACTCTGGTGGCATCCATGGGGTCTCTGAGTCCCAGCCAAGTGTGGAGTCCGTAGTAGAAAGCTGTGCTTTGGGTTGGTGGGGAGTCAGAAGGAAAGGCTGGAAAAAGATAGTGGGGAAGAACTAGAGAGACCTTGGGCCTGTGCCAAGAGGCCAAATACAAAGGAGCAAGCTGGAACAGAACTAAGGGTAAGTCTGGAGAGGCCAGAATGAAGAACAAGAAGGAAGATAAAGGTCACCTACTTGGGTCACAGCCAGTAGTGGACACTAAGGGTCCCTGGTAGAGTGTTTCTATGGGTCAGTAGGAGTTACAAAGGAGATTGGCTTGAAGACAGTGGAGATGAACCTAGGGATCCACATGAAGAGTATATATATACATATATATACATACACACACACACACACACACACACACATATATGAAATTATTTGAGCCATGCACATGCTAATGACACTGAATCTACATTAGAAAAATCTACCACTTGGATGGTAATAGGACTCTAGATTCCGTCCTTGGCTACTTGTGAACTATGTCACTGTAGTTAACCTATCCTTTGTGCAAGGATCAACAAAATGACTCCTAATGGTATTCTGCTAGAATCATAGATCAGTGTCTTAAAATCAGTCATCATCAGAGAAGCTTCCTCCTGCCACAGATGGGAACAGAAGCAGAGACCCACAGTCAGAAATTACATGGAAACAGAGTTCAAATGGGATGCTTTCATCAAATCCTGCCTGGGTCCAGCCTTGACTTGAGGTCAGGGTCTTGAAAAAGAGATGCCTGGGAGCCGTGTGAAAAATTGATTCAGGAGTTAAAAGCTAGTACAAACTGGCAGCTAGTCATCTCAGGAGAGCAAACAGAGCTTAAAAATTCTCTACATTTTTCCCTCCCTCCCTCCCCCCTCTCTCTTACACACTTTCTTCCTCCCCCATCTTTCTTCTTCTTCCTTCTGCTTCTTTTTCTTCTGCTTCTCCCAAGCATGAGCCAACCCAGTCTTTTATTTACTAAAAGTACATTGCCAATCTAACAGTTTATTAAGGTCAAGCACATTCAAAGCTTCACAGAGAAATTGCATAGTTACATTTTTCTAAACTCCCACTTGGACACACTAAGCAAGAACAATTTTCACCATAACAACTTAATCTTCAACTTGTGCTTTCTCAGAAAACCTCTAACACAATGGTTCATTGTAGTTTGTTGGGTGCCCTTCTTGTGGTTTCAGCATATATCAAACAGACAGAAGGGCAAAAAGCTGCTATACAGAAATTTTATATTTATAGATTTTAAGCTTCCTCTAGTTCTTCTACTCCTTCCCTATATCCATCCACACTCCAATCATATGTTTCTTTAGCATTAACAGCATCTATTTCTCTTTCCCTTGACTACCCATTTTTCTTATTTCTGGGGCTCTCTGTAAACCCCAGCCGATTCAGGAAACACAGGCTCGGGAGTATGATTCCTGCCCCTGAACTTGGTCACACCACACAATTCCAAAAAATTCTTAAGGAACGGTTCATGCACAGTTTCATCTTGTCCCTGGTTGACTCGCATTTACCGAGGCTGACCCCGGGGCAGCAGCCTTTAGAGCACTCACACCTCAGGGTCATTAGATTTGGCCTTCTTCTTCTTTATCAGAGGGCTGCCAAGAGGGTAGGCTTCCATGGAGGCATTTGCCTGGGTCCAATTTACAGGAATAGAGGACGCTTTAAAGAGAGAAAAAAAGTTAGACATACAAAGAATAGCAGGCCCATTTGTAGAGCAGTTACTGGCAGATGTCTTCTGTACAGAGAGGTGGTGCACCAGAAGGCTGGATCTGTGTCAAGCAGACATCTGTGCAGCCATGCTGTTCCCAGAAAAATCCTTCCCCTCAGAGTTCAGGGAACACTACAGAAGAGAAGGCAGAAAGAGAATAAGAGCCAGAGGGGATGGGGGTCACCAGGAGAACAAGGACCTCTGAATCAACTGAGCAAGGCTCATATGAACTCATAGAGACTGAAGCAGCACACACGGGGCCTACACAGTCCAATCATGAGCTGAAAGCTGTTACACCCACTAAAACACAAGGTCAAGCAATCCCAGCAGCAACTTGTCATAAGTTATAAGTGGTCCTTCTGGGAGGACAAACAAGTGGAATAGGTAACCCCCGACAACAGCGACTGTAGCTGAGCAAAAGTCCCTTCCTTACGCCGTAAAGGCCCCATACAAGCATATCTTTTCTTTCTATCTTTCTTCTTTATCTGTATTCCTTAATTTTTATTTTATTTTATTTCTATTTTTATTAAAGTTTGACAATTCATACATATATAATGTATTTTGGTCATTTAACTCTCTCTCCCCCCACCCACCCCGTTCTCATTCCTGCTGAACCTTTTTTCTTCCCAACAAGTTCCCTGCCATATCATATTCAGGACAATATTTCACAGCACTCCTCCCCATTTCCACCCTCCCGTATACAATGCTCCTCGAGCCTTGCAGGGAGTAACACAGATGTCCTGCTTAAGGATGGACCCTCAAAAGTCACTCGTTCTCAGCACTTTGACCAATTACAAGTCAAATTAACCTCTGAGCATTGCAGAGAAGCTTCTCTGGCCAAGACTGAGAGCAACACCAATCTATAGGTATAACTATAAATATTTAGAAAGCAGTTTGGCAACATGTCTATTTAGCAAAACAACAGCAGTAGCTTCCTCTTCTAGGGCCTATGATCCATCCACCCCCAAACCGTGGACTGTTGACAAGATTTACAGTGCCAGACATGAATTCCTATGAAATGGACCTTCAGCCAAATTCAAGCTGAAAGCAATTGGTAACTCCCATAACACTTATGCCACTATTGCACTAGGGGGCGCTCTTGACTGGAAGATCAACATTGTAGCATCCAGGGCCCACTGCTAGGTAAGGCCATTGATGACTTCTCTCCCCTAACCGGCTGCATAGCACCTTTTGGCATCATCTAAGCAAACTCTCAGGAAGGAAACTTCCAGTTCAATTACTGCTTGTTTCCGTTATAAGCTATAACCAAAGTATGTGATGTCTTCAGCAAGTCTTACCAGCCATTTCTGCTCTACAAGAGCAATGGCAAATCACCTGTATTTGGGAGGGGGTACCCCTGAAGTCTTCCTGACCAAAAGTGGATAAGAAGGTATCCCACACCTGGCACTGGAATTTTCATTTAATAACCTGTAGCTTCTTGGAGCAGCATTGTTCATCCATCCAGAGCACCTCCAGACAAACTCGTCCTCATCATCCTATAGTTTAGATTACAAACAAGTATGACTCCTTATGACTTTTTATCCATCCTTAGTCTTGAATACTCCTCCCCCCTCCTCCCCCCACACCCTCTCTTCTCCATCTTCTACCTGTCATCCCCCCTACTTAAACTTTTCCATCCCCAGTGTTCCTCCCTTCTATTTTCATAACACATGGAACATATCTTTTTAACAAAGACCGTAGAAGAGACAGAAGTCCCAGGTTTGATGCAGAGATGAGCTAGTTTGGTGTATAGGGTCAGGTTGAAAGGGAACCGTAGACATGCTACAGAAGTAGCCTTACAGGACAATGGCAGAGAGAGTCCTTCTGATGCATCACGCTCTGGATAAGGTGACTAGTTATCTATTTTATGTGAAGCAAAAGAAAGACCGATGGGGCTGGAGAGATGATGGTTCAGCAGTTAAGAACACTCACTGCTTTTGCAGAAGACTAAGTTTAGTTCTGGGCTTCTCCACCAGGTGGCTCACAACTGACTGTAATTCCAGTTCCAGAGGATCTGATGTCCTCCTCTGGCTATTACTTGATATTAAGATATGTCTAGAACCCTACATGGAACAAGAGTAGAAGACGGGGTAGAGGCATGTGAGTGTACACGGAGTGGGCTAAGTGTATGCAGACTAACGACACAACAGAACCTACAGAGAAAGAAACACTGACCCCCAAGTGGACACAACGACTTGGCCATGTAACAACAGCCATATTAAGATATCTATTAGCATCATATGCTGGCACAGGGGATACCACCTTCTGGTGCTATCTGTGCATGGTCCTAACAAACAGCATAGCACTCAAAGCTAAGCTAACCTGAGTTAGCTACTGTTTTGCTGCCACTGTCTGTCAGTCTGCCCGTGAGTACTGAGGCTGGAAGCTAGGGCCCCAGGCATGCTAGGCAAGTGCTTGAACACTGAGGTGCAAGCCTGGTCCTGCAGCATTTTCTTCGCTATCAAATGTCGGCCAGCAACAGAATTGAACATCAAACTGCCTGTTTTGCTCCATTCCTCCACGAAGCCATCGGCTTCCTTAGAAAGCAAATCAGCTACTTAGAGACCCTTCCATCTCGCAAGGGCAATGGTTCATAATCACACAGTAAAATCTGTGATCTTAGCCAAATAATCCCAATCTGTGAACGTCCCTCTCACTTTCCAGATTCAAGTCCCTCTGGAAAGAGAGTGGTAAGAGCTGTGGACTGTTTCTTACAGCACTCCACACCAAACATTCTGCTGTAAACCAGGCAGCTTGCTTACACGCCTGAAAGTAGAACCCTTTGCTCCACCTTTGTGGACAGACTGTATCTCAGTATTCTCCTAACGGCCTTTAGAACGCCTTCTGGATTTCAGGGTTGAACATTGCTGGGTCACAATCTCTACTATCAGCTAAATGATGGTTGCGGTTGTAAAAATTTGCCAAATGCCACTATAAAATGATTACTTGCGCTACCCGAACAGCTTTCTCTGTTGTTATTTGGAGTGGTGACAAGTCTCATAGTTCAATTTCCTTTGTGAATTTCTGTGTAAGTGATCAGGAGTTGTAGTCATAGGGCTGGTTTTCCAACCCTTGATTTGATGACAAGAAGGGAATATATATCTTTCCAGCAGATAACATGGGCAGGGGAAAAGACTTCAAAGCACAACGTGTAAGGGGTAAAAAAACTGCAATGACACAGCAGGCGTGTAAGTCTTGACCGGCTAGGAAGTGAGGAGCTCTGGGCAAACTGCCCAAAGCACATCCAGTCATTGTTCTCCATTGGGGGATACAGAACTGAGTTTGCTGTTTGCTGATTTTAGTTTTGATAACATGTTCAGCAAATACAGCCGTTTGCTGAAACTAGAGCTTGGAGCTGTGGGATAGAGAAGCACGGAGAAGGGGGCTGATAACATATGGTCACAAGACTGATGGTCAGAACCAGCCTGATTCTGAACTCAGGGGATCACAATGTATGACACGGTAAAAGGCAATGTAAAAGAACAACCCCAGACTTTGTTCTGGGGCAAGGAAATTCAGTTACACCCTCATCCAAGTAGGAGTCAGTGCAAAGTTTTCTCTCCCATAAAATTTCAGAGCCAGAACATCTTGGCTCTGGGTCTGTGCTTTGAAAAGTAGCCCAGTGTGGTGCAATTATTTGTGTCTTTAGCAACCTCAAAGTCTTCAAACCGTTGCGAAGACAGTGAAATTCTGAAGACACGCTTTAAGATACATCATTTAGAAAATGATTGTGTGATGTTGATTTTAAAATATAAATTTAACTCAGTAACATCCTTAATTTATTTTAGTCTTTCAAATATCAAAATGAGAGGGGGAAGGGCAGAAAGTAAAGGGAGAAGGAAGGAAACAGGGAGGAATTCATGAACAGATGGTAACTTGCAAGGGATCTTAGGATTTGGTTACACCTGCTTCCTCATGCTATAAACAAGCTAACGATATTATTATTGGCAAACATTTCCTGAGAATTTATTGCACCTTTTTTGCATTTGTTTTACATGGTATCTTCAAGAGGCAAGAGCTATTATTTCTTGATTAACATATTTAGGCAGACAAGTTTTAAAGAGAATAAATAATGTGGTCCATATTACTTTCCCACAAAAAGTTGATGGGAAGGGGAGCCTGGCTTCAGGGTCTGTGTGATTCAACACAGTGTGATATTGTTTCCTAAGGAGCAGAGTGGGGAAGCCAGGCCTTAGCTACATCTCTACTACCTACATGAGAACACATTAGTTCTGGGGATAAGCCTCTGAGGACAGCGCCCTGTGCAGTTCCTCATATGGCACACTGCTCAAGGGTACCACTTCTAAGAGGATGCCTCTCACATTGCAGGTGTATTGTAACTTCTAGGAGAGTCTATTGGTGAGGACGAAGACCAGGAGCTCTGGAATGGGAACTGCCGGCCATGTCCTGGTATAGCAGCAGGCATGACTCCACACTCACCAGCACACATGCACACGCATGCAGGCACCGGTGCATGCACACATAGAGATGAGGGTGTCCTAGCCATACGCCAAGAATCTCACTTCTACATCAATGTCTGGGAAGCACTGGAGAATATCCACAGCTGACTGTGGTTGCTCATGAAGTATAACAAAGCACCAACTGAATTCATTCAAGGGAAAAAGGACCTTTTGATTTGGCCCAAGGGTATCATTATCAATGAGTGGTCCTAGAAAGGGTCCTTGACCACAGCCTGCAACATCCTTCCTCCTTTGAGCCCCTGTGTTTTGAGGGCTTAGGTTGTGTCAGTTCAAGACCAACAGACAGAGGAACATCATATCTTTTGCAAAGAAAAGAGCCCCTTCTGTAGACTACTTCCCAAGGGGAAATACCGTGGTATTTTTCAAGTGAATCATTTAATTAGGCCGTACTTGTCCATGTTCTCTTTCCATGAAGACCATCTCATTCATTCTATTGTTCTTTGTTCAAGACACAAATTGGTAAGCGCCAGACTGTGAATTTAAACTAGAGCAACTGAACCAGGCCACTCAAATGTCTTCTCCACAGCAGCTGAAGTATCCAGGGCAGCAGTGGGGCACCCAGCTCTTGGGGAATTCCTCTCCCAAACCCTGAAATCCCCTTCTCTCCTGCTCAGGCCATTGCATCACTGGTTCTGGGGGGGTCCCCAAGTAGGCCGCTGAGATAGAGCACCCTAAAAAGTCTGGGACATTGCACAGGGTATAAGAGAAGGGAGGATGGGGATCAGTGTGCTTCCCTGAAGCTCCTGTCACCAGCCCTGGAAACAGTTCCAAAGCAATGAATGACAGCGAGGACAAGGGACCAGAACTGACTCCCTCTCCTCAATAACACTCGAGGGAACAGGCCCTGATACAGGTGGCGCAAAGGTGAGTGGCAGGGCGGCCCCTTCTGCCTCCAGTTTCCAACTCTAGCTCTCAGCTATCAGCACGCCATCCCCCCTTCTCACTCTCCAGGTTGAGAGGAAGCAACGGGAGGACACCCAAATACCAGCATCTCCTCAGCTAAGAGAAAAAGTCCAAGTTGATTCTACTCTACACTAAGATGGACCAAGACGCCCCAGTTAAGCCCAGAGAACAAAAGGTAACATGGCTTTCTCCAGGAGGTCTGGGTCGTGCTCTAAGAACGGGTGGTTGGTTGCAGTAACCACTGTGACTTGTGCTCTAGGGCCCTCCTCAGAGCAGGTAGGCTCCTTCCAGAGGCCAGAGCAGACCCTAGAGTTCAGGCCCCGACATTTCTTTTCTACACCCTCTGCTCAGCCCCAGAAAAGTAGACTGAGTCTGAGATCCTGGATAAGACAAGACCAGCACACATTAGGGCAGAACACATAGCGACCCAGCAAAGCTCTTCTTTTGTAGAGCCAGCTTAGCAGCCTCCAGCAAAGCAAAGCCTGGTGATGCTGTGCTCTTCCCTCTGCACGGGCGAGATCATTCCAGGGGATGAGGATGAAGGGAGAAGAGCAGTGGGAGACTGAGGGGTTAAGAGTGGGCAGGGACATCAGACAGCAGCCTGTGTTGAAAATGAGGGGGCTGTGCCTCCCAACAGGACCCCTAAACTCTAAGTGTGGTGCATGGCAACAAAGGCCCTGGACTCCCAGCCTCCTGTAGAAAGGATCCCTGAAGGTCATTGGCAGGGAGGGTGACTGGACACATTCCATTGAATGATATCCTTCCAGCTCCCAATCAAGACTGATAAGTAGCTAGAGACATTTTATTTTATCACACACCGTGCTTCCTCATTGCCCCACGGAGGCTGCTTTGCTCCTGAACCTGAGATACTGTCACACCACTGAGCTTCAGAAGAACTGGGTGGCATAGTGATGTTGGTCTCTGTGTGAGCTGTATTAGGACTTAGCACTTTGGAAATGGTTGCCTGGGGGAGTCAGAGTGCCAGCCATGCAGGGGGCATGGATTTGGTGAATGTTAGTCAAACTGGGAACTAGGTGCAGCCACACCCTGGGAGCCTGAAGAGGACAGGGGTAAGGCAGGGAAAGGCAGAAACTGTCCTTGACAGTGCCCAAGGACACGCTAAATGGTGGTGGGGTGGAGGGAGTTGGAAGATGTAAAAAACCTGGGTCTTTTCAAACTAGCCATTCTGAGCCCCTAGACAGGAGGGCAGCCAAAGGCTCTAGTAGACATGGCTGAATAGAGCCAAGCCAGGTGACGATCGGCTGCTAGGAGTCTAGCCCACAGTCTTTAATTTTTTCCCTTCCTCCTCTTCTCTCTTGGATCTCCTGTCCTCCTTTTACTCTTCCCTTTCTCCTACTTTCTCTTTCCACTCTCCCATCCCCGCGCCCCCCCCCCCCATTCCATCCTACAGGACTGGCCAGTGGCTTTCTGTGATACAGTTGGGAGTCGAGGGGGCTCCTTGCCTGTGTGCCAAACCAACGACCTAAAGTTGGTGCGCTGATCATTTTTAAGACTGGTAAAGGATGCATTCACATTTAAAAAAAAAAAAAAGGCACCTGTGAGTCCAGAACTGTGGCCAAGCACTTATAAAAATCCTCAAAAGATGTGTAACGTACAATCTTATCCTTTCAGTCATGGAGAAGTGACCCCTTTGGGGTTTCCTGACAGAGCACTGGGCTCCTGTTCCTGGTAGCCGCCCACAGGGCTCACACTATGTTCTGGATCTGGTTTGAAAATCTAAAAATAGGAGGATGTGACAGAGGGCCCCCGCTTTCAGGGAGCTCCCAAGGTCAATGAGAGATGCAGACCCAAGGTCAGAAGGGGAGGGCGAGGGGGCTCCCTGGAGACTATAGAGAAGACACAGAACGGCACCCTAGTGCCAACAGGGTGAAGGTTTAATTTTAACTCAGCCACGCATGAACAGCGAGTGAAACAAGAGGCTCCTCCTGAAAGAAATAAACTCCTCCCTACAAGGAGAAAGAAGAGAAAGAGGAGGCGTCTCCTGCATCCCAGGAATGCTGTATCTCCCACACTGTCTCCAGTGGCCCAGAACTGCCACTCTTTCCCAGAGAAGAGCCGGATCCGAGCCTGTCTTTCCAAAGCGTCCCAATTCCACCTGTGCTCCAGCTTCCTATAGGCCCTTTCCACTCTGCTACCCACCCCAGCTCAGACCCACCCCTGGGGAGTGGGGGCTGGGGCTGGAATCTCACAGGGGGATTTGCCTCTTTTAACACAGTAATCTTGCTGCTAAGGGAGAGGTAACCTTCCTGACAGCCCAGGGCACAGCCCCATCTCTCAGGACAAGCAATTCTCCAGCCCTTCCTTTCTGGTAGAGCCTACTAACTGCTGGAGCAAACTGATATTTCACAGCGTTAAGTGCCCAGTCCTGGTCCCTGCCGCTCACTCTAGCTTCTCAACATGCCTCCTTCGGGCCTCTTGACTGTGATTGCAGGTCACCCTCCAGAGAACAAGGTGGAAAATACTCCTCTTCATGCTCTTCCTGCTCCACGGTGAGTCCACAAACACAGCCCAGAGTCAGGCTTCAGAGACTGCTGAGGAATTCCACCTGGGAGTGGAATTCAGCCCAACCACGCAGATCTATCGTCTTCTCTCCTGGAATCTGACACCACTGTGCTGTCAATCTGGGCTCAGGGGAATGAAGACCACCAGAGACTGCACATGCTTGACTCAAAGAAATCTAGAATAGCCATTGTTTGGACGCCCACCTCCCCATCCCCACACATACACACATCACAGGCCCCCACCGCCACCCCTGCTCTTTTCCATTGAGGTGGTTGACTGAAAATTAGCTGTTTACAAGTGGTTACAAGGTTTCCCAGGTATGCAAAACACGAATGTTACAGGCTTCATTTCCACTCATTTTACAAACACTTAAGTGCCAGGCCCAGCACTAGCAACATAAAAGTGGAGACTCTAACCTACACATAAAGACGTCAATGTACACAGAGATTATATGATAACAATTTTATTGCATTTAGTCACTTGTTCAATGCATATTTATGAGGGGCTTAGTATGTGTCAGGAACTGAGGACAATGAAATAAGAGATATAGAATCCAGCCTACCAGTGCTTGCAGCCTGGTGTGCTGAGGCAGGTCAGGTATAGACCAGGCCAGAGGGTAAATGATCCTCTCCCCCATGCAAGGGTGTCCAAATTTCTTTACGATGATAATGGGGAGCCACTGAAGAATATAGTATGTGTCTGGAATATCTATTACTTAGCCTCTAATCCAGGGAGATGTTTTTAAAAAAATCATTATTAAATTCAATAATGAGTGAAAATACTTTGATAATAATGCTAAAAATGAATTAACCATGTCCGGCTCATCAGCATCTCAGAGTGAACCAACTGTCCGTGCTGTCTGACATGTGATGCAGAACTCTGAACCTCTCACTGCCCCTCAGGAAGGCACAGGACTTTCCATGTTCACATACAAGTAATAGGCATCATTTCGTTGCTTTACGTCTCGTATATTCTAAATCTGGTGCTTTTAAGTGTTCAGTTAACTGTTTTGGTCAGTACCCTAACCCTCACTCGGAGACACGTTCCCGCATGCCCACAGGCTCTGGGAACTTTAAGGTGTGTATCTCTGGCTGCCCCCTACCTCTGTTGTACCGCTTAATACCCAGCAGGATCAGAGCCAACAGGAGCAGTGTGAGTGCTCTCTTACTCCGAGGGGTGTTGGAGCAGGGATCAGAACTGACTTCATACTCCTTTCCCGAGAATGGCTTTGTAGGTATTGGTGGCCCCTGATGGCTCAGTTTCTCCCTTTATTCAGGTTCGTCCACGACCCCTCCACACAAGCAACCACATTCCGGAGGGCTGCAGGCCAGCTCTCTGCCTTCCAGGACCCATCTCTGTTCTATGGAAACACACGCGTCTTCCACACCCCCTTGCTGCTGGAAGAACTCCTTTACAGGTACAGCCCCTCCGCTCCTTCTGTCTGGCCATAGATCTCTTTTGTCAAACCAAATCCTCTCCAGTGTAAGGCCTGCCTCAACTGCAAGCATCACCCCCACCCCACCCCTGCTCCCAGCGCAAGTCATAGCAACACACTACCGTTGGATAATGACGGAAACGGGTAAGACCCAGGGCCCCCCACATCTACCAAGAAGCAGAGAATTAGCAACAGGATCCCAGGCGAGTGAATCTTAAATACCAACCCGTTCTCTCATTCTCACAGTTGACTTATAGAGTTCAAATCCTTTCATTATTATGGAAGCCAAGAGCTACTGGTTGATAGCCACACGAGTGCTTGAGGTATTGCTTCTTAATTTTGGTATTAATGAGAAATTCTGTGAACTGCAAGAGTCAATCAAAGATTTTCAATCTGCAAAGCCAGACTGCTTTGTTCTCTTGATCAATGGTCCGGTAGGTGGTCCTTCCAAATGTGCCATAAGAATTTCTAGAATCTAGGGTGTGAGCATCTTACTAATAATCATTTTAATGTTGATGGATATCCTTGCCTTTTAATGATAAATTGTAATACCAATAACCTTTATCATGAGTGGTATGGAGCATGTTGTCTAACTAAGCCTTCAGTGGTATTGATAAAACCAAAACACTTACGATTGTTACTGTGATTGTTCCTGTACTTAGACCTTGGATCACACATAAGGCACGAGCCGCTGACAAATAAATCCCTTTGTACTCAGAAGGTGGTTGACTTTAAGCTCTGCTGTGGCTACCCTAAAACTCTATTTTGCTGTTGTTGGTTTGTTTTTGTTTTCTTAGTCTAATTTTTTTTTTAGTTTTATTTGTATACGTATGTATGAATTATATATAACAATTGGTCTCCCTTCCAATCTAGCTGATCCTCTTTCCCTTTCTAACTAGTCAACTTCAACTTTCATGCTGTGCGTGTGTGTCTGTGTGTGAGTGTGTGTCCTCCAATTACTTTAATTAGGGTTGCTGATAGGAGCACAGGTGAAAGCTGTTTGCAAGAGTCTGGTCAACTTACAGGTGTCTGTACCAACAACCATTAACTATCAATGGATCCTCAAAGAAGGGTACCTCACAAAGCCCTCCCCTCATCCTATAAATTAACTACCTATAAATCCTCATGGAAGAGCGGGGCCTCTTGAGACCCTCCCATCTCTGTATTAGAATTATTGGCAGACCCGAGCTTGTGTTGGTCTTCTGTGAATAATCACAGTGGCTGTGGATTCGTGTGTCTGTTCATCAGGAAAACTGGTTTACAACTTTCTTTGTTGTTGTGTCTCCATCTGGTTTTGATATCAGGATAATACTGGCTTTGTAGAGAGAGTTTAGTGGTATTCCTTTCTTTCCTGTTTCATGGAATGGCTTGGGAAGCATTGGTGTTAGTTCCCTGAAAGTCTGGGAGAATCCATCTGTGAATCCGTTGGGGCCAGGAAGAGTGTTTATTCCTTCTTCAATCCGTCTGTTTATTATAGATAGATTAAATTATTTATCTCCTTTTGGTTTAATTTTTGATAGGTCATATACATCTAGATATTCTCTTCTTTTGCGTTCTAGTTTAGTGGAATATGGGTTTTTAAGGTATGTACTAATAACACTCATTGGTATCTGGCACAGCGCTTCCCTTTGATCTCTAACTTTATTAATCTGCTCTCCTCTTTCTTTTCGTAGTTTGACTAAGTTTGTCAATCTTGTTTGTATTTTCAAAAAGCAAACTCTATTTTTCATTGTTTTTTATTTCTGTTGTATTGATTTCTGCCATCATCTACAATTATTTCTTCCCATCTACTGATCTGGGCTTTGGTTTGTTCTTGTTTTTTCCCAAGAACCTAAGGTCCAAGCCATTTATTTAAGGTGTTCATGATTTTTTAGCGTGTATAAAATTTCCTCTTAGGGTTCTTTCACTGTATCCCATAGACTTTGCTATGTTGTGTCTTCATTTTAATTCTAAGATTTTTTTTTATTTCTTTATCAATTTCTTCTATGAGCCATCATTACTCAGTGGTATGCTAGTTAATTTCCAAGAGCTCGTTGGTATTCTGTAGTTTCTTTAGCTACTGAATTTTAGCTTTATTCATTTGTATTCATATAGACCACAAGGAATTGTTTCAATTTTCCTATATGTTTTTCATCCTCGTTAGTACAGTCATGAGTATCTCTGCCTATTTCCTATACTTGTTAAGATTTGCTTTGTGTCCTAATATATGACTCACTGGGCTGCTGAGAAGAATGTATATTTTGACATGTTTGGATGGAATGTTCTGTAGTTATTTCATGGACCCACTGATCATTTGACCTGTGATATCATTTTATTCAAATGTTTTTCTGTTTTCTTTTGTTTGGTTTTTTGTTTGGTTATGGTGGCTGTCTATTGAGTGGGGCATTGATGTTACCAGCTCTTATGTGTTAGGGTTAATCTATGCCTGTACATCTACCATATTTGCTTTCTGAAACCAGGTGTACCTGTGTTCTGTGTGGCTTTAGAATCGAAATATTCTCTTCAGGACTCGGTCTTCACAAAATGGCCTTCTGTATCTTTTTTGACAATATTGAAAAAAAATGACACTGGCTTGTTTCCTAGATAGATTTGCTTAGAACACCTTTTTCTTTGATCTTGCCCTAAGATAGCATTCATTCATCTTTTGTGGGAAATTGAGAGGGGTGCACTAGCTCCTTCTTAACTATTATTCAAGAGTGATGTATTAGTTCCAGTGGCCTTATGAGTATATTTGGCTTTCTCTTCCATCTGAAGGATTTCTTCAAGTATCTTCCGTTAAGCTGAATTAGTAGGCACGAATTCCTTTAGCATATTTTCTTGTGGAAAGTTTTTCTTTCTCCGTCAATGACAGATACTTTCGTTGGGCATCACAGCCTGTGTTGGCAGTTGTTATCTTCCAAGACTTGAAATATATCATGCCGAGCTCTTCTGGCTTTTGAAATTTCCATGGAGAAAACTTCCATTATTCTTATGGGCCTGCTTTTATACGTGACTGAATGCTTCTCAGGCATTTTCAGTGTGTTTTCTTGGTTCTGTATATTTAGTAGTTTAATTATAATATGGCGAGGAGAGTTAGTAAACTAACTGGAGAAACATACAGAAAAAATGTTAAAACCCAACAAAGCAGTGTGTAAACTAAAGCAAGACTATTATCATATTGATATCATAATATTATTTATTATGATATATAATATTATCGTTATTACCCATAATGAATTCATAATTAATATCACGATAATATTGTCATATTAATATTATCATATTAACATGCGCGTGCACATGCATGCATGCACACAGAGAGAGTTAAGATTTAAAAAATAAATGAATCGGGAGTGCTCAAGAGATAGTTCAGCAGTTAAGAGCACTGACTGCTCTTCCACAGGACCTGGATTTGATTCCCAGCAGCCACATGGCAGCTCAGAACTGTCTCCAGAGGATCTAATGACTTCTTGTGACACACAGTGGTGTACAGATACACATGCAGGAAAAACACCCTTACACATAAAATGTAATTTAAATTTAAAATAAATGCAGAGTTGGAGAGATGACTCAGCAATTAAAAGTGCTTGCTGCACCAGAGTTCAGTTCCTCCCACCCATGTCAGACAGCTCACATTCACCTGTAACTCCAGCTCTAGGGGACCCATCACTCCCTGCTGGCCCCCATAGGCACCTGCATTCATGTGCACATACCCACACAGAAACACGAATTGAGGAAATAAATCTTAGAAAGCAAAATACATTCCTTAAGATGGTTTTTAAATTAACAAACGACGAACAAAAAAATATAGTGTGATTGAAGTACATCTGATTTCGAAATGTCAGCTTAGTCAGTGCTTATTATGTGATGGGATGGTTTTGAACTCTTTCCCTCCCTGAGATGTATGCAGCTGCACTGATGCCATTTCAGTTCAAACCTGTAGAACAGATTTTGGGGTGTGCTGTACCAGTGGAGCTTTTAGAACTCATACTTTTTGGAGCAAGGTTCTGACTTAGCTGCACTGAGTTCTGAGTTCCCTCCTTGGTGTTCTCTCCGGCTCACCCCCATGCTGTGGGAAGAAGGAGAAATGGGAGCCCCCCTCCTCCACAGCATCCTCAGTGTTCCTTGTTCCCAGCAAGGGAGGAGAGTCTTGTAAAACGTTCCCTGTGGTTCACCGGGACCTGAGATAACTTCTTCGACCTAAGTTAACAGACAGTTAAGCATCCGGTCCTTGTTCATCTGGCTAATTGTTGCTGTAGAGTTTGGGGGTGGGGAGGGAAGAAAGGAAAAATCACTTCTTCCATGGTTTCCACTGCCTATACTCAGGTAGTCTGATTAAACCAGGTGCTGATTCTGCATCCTCATGAGTTGGGTATTGTTTGTTTTTGAGGCAGGTCTCACTATGTAGCTTAGATCAGCATTAAACTCAAAACTCTCCCTGCCTCAGCCTCTTGAAATTACAGCACATATTGTCATACTCAACCTCATCTTGAAACATAATAATTTGGACAAGGAGTCTTGCCTTTTCCTTTTGCACCAGGATCCACAAGTTCTTTCACTGCTCCTGATAAGAATCCTCTTATCAGAACTTTCTGATTCAGAAGCTACATATGTAGTAGTTAGGCTGCTGTGGCAGCTGCTCAGCAGAGAAGGAAAAGGAGGCATTTTCATTGAGGTCAGACCTCAGCAGAGGGAACCACTATCCTGGCCAGCACCATACTGGACAGTGAAACCCTGAGCATCTGAGCTCAGGTGTTTTTATTGATACAGAACTCCTCAGGTTTTCTACTGATAGCACATGCAGACCATTAGCAATCAAACATCCTCCACATAAATCCAACACCTGCAGACAATACAAAATGCCAAGACCCTTACACCTAACAGTGCATTATTTTATACATAACCAAAAATAAACTTCCACAACACACATATATATATAACATATGTATCACATATATAGCATACATATCACACATTTAACACATATACATATGTGTGTATCACATATATAACATATATATAAAACATATATGTGTGTGTATACACATGCACTACACACATACACTCACGCGCGTACACACACACACACACACACACACGCACACAACATATATATCAAACTACCAGGCACTTACATCCCAAACAGAAATGTTCAGCAACCTGTAAGACTGCAGAAAGAAATTATAAAGCTGGCTTCAGCAGTAGCCCAATAGGCAGCCATCATGATCCACTAAGGGAGGGCACAAAAGCTGTAGGCTGGCTGAAGATCTCGAGTAAGAACTCTTTGGGACAGAGACAGACACTTCCTCTCCCTCTGACCCACATGAGGGAAGGAGTATCTAGAGAGTGACCAAGCAAACTAGTCATTATAGCCAGTTTTTTTTCTGACAAAAGGACAAAGCATGATGCCTTTGACCTAATCTTGGGCCCTCACCGAGAGAGCCATCCACAGTGGATTGTGGCCACAAAAAGAGGTGCAAATAATCAGAAGTCATAGGGTTATGGGTTGCCATAAAAGGCCAGTGAAACGAGAAACCATTCTCACAAGGAGAAAAACACAGCCAGAAGCCACCAAAACGATATCTGCTTTGGACATTAGCCATGCACACACAAATACTGTTTCATGCACCACCACCTTTCTCCATGCCAGCCCTGAAAGGTCCCTAGGTCTCAGCTCAAAGAAGAAGCAGAAGGCAAAAACAAGAGACCCAACCTGTACATCTTCTCCATGGCAGTCTCCAAGACTAGAGGGAACAAAGGAAATGCCTTCAGCTAGATGAGACACTTGAGTTTCAGTCTTCTGTCACGTTGGACTGGTGGTATAATTTTAGGCTTGACTAGGCTTTTTGTGTGCCAAGAGAGACAATGAAATCTACTATACATAAGAGTAGGCCTGATATCTCCTTAAGGAGCAGAGGAGTCCACAGAGGTAGTGTGGAACTGCCGTGAAAGAGTAAACTTTGCTTCTGCTTACACCTTATCAAATGAAAGACTTCCTACATGCTGGCTTATATATACTCTGGTTCAGCTAAATATTGCAGGCATATCCACAATACTCCTCATCTATGTTCTTGTACCAACCTCGCTCACGTATGCTCAGTGTTCTGTTCTGTAGAAAAGTGGCTGGCATGGCGGAAGTGTCAGCCATTGATCGGAAAGATGCACCGACCGAGCAGATCAGAATACGTTTCTCTTCAGAGGAAAGCACACTGATATGTCCACACTAGACAGCACTTCTCTTTTACATGCCATGCGAAACAGAGATCTCTGTCTGGAGTTGCCTCCTCCTGACAAGCAGGTAGACGGAGATTAGTGGAGTGAACGCAGGCTCTGGACAGACGTGCACGAGAACACCTAACACACAAGCGTTCGCTAAATCTGGGTAAGACTCTTTCAGAAGAGGCCTTGAATCCAGCTCCCTTCTGTACCTGTCTGGTCAAGGCCTGCTTCCTCAGTGGCCAAGCTCTTCAATTCTACACACCACTGTCACAACTGCATTTTCTGACGAGCAGAGTTTGTAACCCCCAAACAGTGATTACACTCACTACGCCCTTGCCTGTGTTGGTTTTCTCTGCATGCAGGTGCAAATGGATTGAGAGGCCCAAGGCTGGTGTCTGGTGAGACCGGGGGAGCTGTCACCATCCAATGCCATTATGCCCCCTCCCCAGTCAACAGGCATCAAAGGAAATACTGGTGCCACCTGAGGCCTCCGTTGTGGACCTGCTACACCATCGTGTCCAGCAAACACTACACACACCGTGACTACAGTGGGCGTGTGGCTCTCACTGACTTTCCACGCAGTGGTTTGTTCGTGGTAAAGCTGTCCCGACTGTCCCTGGATGACATGGGACTTTACCGCTGTGGCATCGGAGACAGAAACGACATGCTGTTCTTCAGCATGAATCTAATCGTCTCTGCAGGTATGAGCTGATTGATGGCTGACAGGCCAATCTTTGTAAAGCCAAAGTTCAGAAGAAATGGTTACAAGAGAAGGCTCAGAAGCTCAAGAAAGCCTGAAGCCTTAGGCAATAAAAAGAAGAGCAAGGGAAAGGTTCTAAGTGATAGAATTTTGGTTTAGACAGAAGTTCTTTTCAAAAAGGCAGATACTAGGGGAAAGTACGCAACAGAATAGATACAGGGTCTCCCACATGGTCCTTTCTCCCCCAAATGTTGCAGAGTATGTGATTTAACTAAGTTCCAAAAAGACTGTGAGCTAGACAATGTGACTTCTCTGGTTCCTAAATACTCAGTATTCAGACATGCAGAGAAGAGATGGCACTGCCGAGCACTACCTGGGGGAACAGAAGGTATGGGACTGGGCTTTTCTAGAATAGCCCCTTGCTGACCCCCTCTGCAGGCATATGACAGCTCTAAGGCTCTGTGCTGGAAGTTTGAGAGACTGGACCAGACTCAGGCCTGGAGGTGTAAAGGGATGAGGGCTGGGTGCTCCATAAAGGCTGTTCTGCAAAGTGCCTAACCAGAGTGGATCTTTTTGGTGAGCACGCAAAGTCCCTTCAATGCTGCAGTCTACATGTCTGCTGCAATTGGCTGCTTCTTTACGACCTTGGCTCAATAGTAGCACAGGCTCCTGGGTGACTGGAGAGGGAATATGCAGCCCTGGAGGAAGGAAATAGAAATATAAAATGTGAATATTTGCAAAAGTATAGCAGCACATTGAGATTCTCACCTTCTGGTTTTGTCTGACTTCTTGGCAGAAGATTGTGTCTCTCAGTGAGACCGCATCCTACTTAACCAAGTATTTTGATCTAATATCCTTGGCTGAATCCAGTAGGCAGCTTAGATAGCCTTCCCATGTGGCCTCTCCGTGTGCCCACACAGGTCCCTCCAACGCCACCTATGCAGCAGCTCCAGCTTCTGGTGAGCCCATCCCAGCATCTCCTGGAAGAGCATCTGCAGCAGCCAACAGATGGACCGCAGGAGTCACCCAGATCCTAGAATGGCACAGAACAGCTCCAACCACAGGAATAAGCAAAACGACACCTTCAGCCAGTAGAATACAAACCCCAACAACCGTCAAGACAACAGTTCCAGGGACAATCAGCAGAAAGGAGAGCTCTGTCAAGGGAACATTTTCCACTCCAGAGAGTCCAGTTTCAAAACCAAGACGCACATTCAGTACAACACAGGGTGTTTGGATATGGAGCACCGGAAACTCAGAAACGAATGGAACTAACACCAGTGAGGATAGGAAGAGAGGCACAACTCCAGAGGCGGGTGGGCCTCAGGAGAAAACAGAGGTCAGCATGTCTCCAGACACACCCAGGAAGACCACAGGAGTCACCAGGCCCTCAATCCTGACCTCAGAACATGTGACCTGGGAAACTCTCCAAGAAGGAACAGCGGTTTCTAAGCAACGAGCACTATACTCCATGGAGGAATCATCCCCAGCTCCAAGTGCATGGACCTTGAACACAACTTATCTGGAAGTGGCATCTGGAGAAGGAAGCACTGATGGGAACCTAGAACACACTGCTACAGAAAGCCCCCCAACACCAAGCCAGCTTTCAGCAGTGGGCACCATCTGGGCCTCTGGCAAGGGGTCATCCATGAAGAGGTAAGCCTTGGGCACTTCTCTGACTTGAGATCCCACCTCTGCCCTGTTTCCTGGCTAGCCTGTCCTTCTGCTGAGCCTCTTTCCCTTTGTATCTGCAAATCAGTAGAGGATGGGACGGGGTACGTAAGCGTCAGCCACCATCCTCTATACCTCAGTGCCCACGCTGTACCAATGCTATCTGAACGCTTTCCAGTGCTTTGCAAGCAAAATATAGACATGCAATGAAGTCATTTTTAGGCTGGAATGCTTGGGAGATTCCATTTAATGTGAGTACCGGAGCTCCAGAAGGGAAATCGCTCGTTGAAGGCACAAAGGAAAGTTGTGAAAGCCAAAGGCCAAGTCCAACCTTCCGACTCTCACCCATCCTCTTTCTCTATATGGCACATTGTGGCTTCATGCACGGGAGAGTGGGGTGAAGCAAAGGATTGGGGACCTGAGGAGTTGAAGAAGGCAGCTCTGCTGGGAGATAATTAAGGGGATGGGGGCAGCCAATTAGCCTGGTACTCAGCTTGTCCACCCATGACATGAGAGAGGTGGGCTATTGGTCTTGAAAGTCCATCAGTTCCAACCTCCCTGGTCCTGTGCTCTTCTCATCCTTACCCTGACTGTTCCCTCCTCAGTGCTTTTACAGATGAAGAAGAAAGCAACTCTTGGATCCTGACTCCAGTCTCCACTGTGCTGGCCCTGGTTCTGCTGGTGGCTCTGGTCCTATTGAAAGGGAGGCTCTGGAGAAAGAGGATCTGTGAGTTGAGCTTATGTAACCCAAAATCTAGGAAGAGGAAAGGTCATTTCCACCCAATATCTCAGGGCTAGGTCAGGTTAGATTGAGTGACCAGACTTTTGAATGTAGATAAGGTAAACTCTACTCTGAACCATTTGGCTATGCTTGGTCGTATCTTCTTAAAATTTCCTCTACACTTATGCCTCAGTGGCATTCCTGGGCTCTTTGGAGGATGGCAAGAAAATATGGTAAGAACTATTAACCATGGGTGTGGAGCCACACTGGCAACCCTGGCAGCAGAGCACAGGAGAGCAGACAGAACCCTGGGCCGAAGTCTGCATGTACACCCTTCTGCACAGCCTGCAGTATTCTCATAGTAATGTCCCAGGAATAAAGACTCCTAATGAATGTTCCATGGTGTGTGGTCTAGGGGAAAGTGATTGAGAGTTTCTGGGAGCCAATGGGAGAGGCTGAGATTCTCAGGGCCAGGGATCAGATCATGCACCAATTATTATTGTTCTGAGGGCCCAGACACTAGACTTCTGTGTTGGGACATTCTCAAAACTTTGCCTTTGGTTCTTAGGGAGGAAGGCAAAGCAGCATGTCTACCCCGGAATACTCATAGCCTTCTATGTGTCTCTGCAGCTCGGGAGGCAGAAAGAGCACCAAGGATCACGCTAATCCAGATGACACATTGTCTACCAGACAAGCTCCCTGATGTGGGAATGAACTTGCAGCAGGATGACCTTCCTCCTATCCAAGCCAGCCTGACTGTCATGGGCAGGGACCCAGGACCTTGAGGATGGAAAGATGAACAATTCAGTCACCCTGGATGGAGGACCAAGATCAAATACCTCCATTGCTCCTCCATCCCCTTCTCATCTTCCTTCACCTGCATGAAGACTAGCTAACTGAGCTCAGCCTCCACCCAGGGACACAGGTGCCTGCTAGCTCAGGCATCAGATGGTTAAGCATTCTCTGCAGCCAAAAGTGATATAGTACAATGACTCAAAGAAGACTTCAAGAAACGGCTTGTGGTCTGGCTGTTCTTCAACTGCCTAGTCTGCTTCACCTTACAAACAAGCTTTGCTTTCAGAGAGGGAGAGAACACAAAATCTCCATTCATGACAGGGGGGAAAATGGGAAACTGCATGGCTGCTGCCCCACTGGGTACCTTGTCTGTGTCTCTTAATACTAAGCCTGTTGCTCATGCCCAATAGTATTCTAATATACCAGGATCTCCTGAATAAGGACAACCTTATCTCCTTAAGACAGCGGTTGTTTCTTATCCATTTCACTGTATCTCCAGAGAACGTGCAACTCAATGGGACCCCTAGCAAGTTCAATGCCTGTGACTGGTTAGCTGGGGATGGCATGGGCTTGTTAGACTCGGAGGATTCACCTAGATAGGAGGTCTGAATCCCCAGGAGTCTCCAATCCTTTTGTTTGGGAGTTCACTAGATGACCATATCAGTGGGGGTTTCTATGTGAGACAGAAGGAAAGAACAGCCTCACTGGACTCTGTCCTCATCACACTGTGGGTCTTTTGGGCAAGTCAAGATTTTCTGGGATTTTCCTAATGATGGAATAAGAGGGTACTTTTCATTAGGTTTTTACCTTCATTATTAATCTCCTCTTGTTCCACTGTTTATAAATCATTGATATCAAAAGTTGTGGACAAAGCTGAAAATGGTTTGGGAAGGACGGAGAGAGGGAGAAATGAGAGGAATTTTATGTGGATTTTGCCTTATAACCTCATCCGTGAGGGGATCTTCCGCCCTACAGTTGACCCTACCATCTTTTCGGGAGTCACGTCTGCTCTTTTTCTTTGCCAGATGTGTTAGCAAGTGTTTTGGGTTCTGTGTTTGGTCGGTACAGGTCTTGAGCAACAGAAGTTGTGGGGAAGGTAAAGTTCCAACATCAAGTTGAGATCTGTGACATTGGCATTTCCAGAAGGCCCAACCTTGCCTCCTAAGCTTCCAATGGCATCAAAGTCCTTCAGAAATACCTCTCTTTATCTGATCATGATCCCAGGTACTGTGTCAAGAAAGCCCAGGAGAGACATCTTCGGGACTTCTAGAGACTTGATTTAGATAAGTAGGCGGGATGAATGCATCACAGAACTCCAGAGCTTTAGGTCCTTAATCTAGAGGCAAACCGAGGCCTAGAGGAAGAAGTCACTTCTTCGAAGTCACTCAGGTAACCAAGCTAGGAAAATCAGAGTGATGACTAGAAAGTGTATGACCTTGACCCAGTGTCTTTCTGCTTCACCGCTGCAATGTTAACAAAGCAAAACTTGTCAAATGTGTGCAACACCACAACTGTCGCTCCAGACTATCTTCTGCCTGAGAAACCTGTAAGGGAGACAGGAAAGCTGCTACGGTCCCATTCCACCGATGAACAAGCAGTTCTTGACAGGTACATAATTGAGCCAAGACCATTTAGTTTATTGATGATTGGGATGAGCCCAAAATCCAGGTTGTTTGGTGTGCCTAACCAATAAATCTTCCCCAGGAATGTCCATAGGACACCAACTTCTTGGGATGTTAAGAGGTAGTCAGAGGAACTTACCTGGGAAATGCTAGGTTGATCAACAGATTCTCATATGTAGCTCGGAGCCTTACTATGGTGAATAACTCTGGGAGTAGGGACGTTATGCGTGTTGGACTATTGTGTTTGCCAGAGCAATCTCACTGAACTGGATTTCCTCGGACCATCCATTAAGGAGTCAAATACATTAAACCAAGACACAGTCAACTTTGCCTCCAAAGGTCACACAGCAAATATCTTACATTTGGCAACTTGGCAGCCTCTGAGGCAGCCACTCAATCCCTACTCTGTGTAGCACAATAGCAGCCAGAGAGGGCACACAAACCACCGGCTAGTCTACATTCCAGAAAAACTCTCCCAGAAACAGAAAGCTGCATTTGACCTCTAACCGTATTTTCTGAGCCATAAGACGAAGACTACACAAGATTGTGATAGACATATCTATCTGACCAGAAAGAGCAGACCTGTCTTCTCAGGTGCTTCCTGCCATCCCGTGCAGGGACCCTCCCTCTGAATTGCTCTAACATTCTCTGTCCTGAACTGACCAGCTATGGGTGTCCTGTCTGACTGTCCATCTTAGTAGAAGAGGGAGGATAGGAGGGGACCAGCCCCTGCAGTAGGTGCTGGAACCAGGGAAACTTTCAGGAGTAGAGTGTCTTAGAGGAACTTGAGATCCACTAGGAGGAGCTGCAGGAGATCACCTCAGGCCCTGGTGTTTTGAGGATGGCAAGAATAAGATCTGAGTAGAAGCCAAAAGGAAATGGGACAGTCCCTGTTTACAGCTCCACTTTATGATCCAACGGATGCATAAATGGGGCAGGCTGTTCTTAAAGGGCCAGAGACAAACCACACAGAGCAGGCCAGCTCCACTAGCACCATGCCTCTGCCACAGAAGAGAGGGGCAGGGGACCCCTCTTACCAGGCTAGAATCAGAGGCCCTTCCATGGGCACTTCTGTTCCTGGATTCAGGGACACCGCTGCTCCTCACAGATGAAGCAGCAGTGCACAGCTCTCCAACTCCCCTTCTCTTCCTCCTTTTTTACTGTAGCTAACTTCTCTGTGCAGCTCATTCTGATACATGATACATACATTCTGACACATACAGAGTCATGGCCGTTACCATTTCATGGATGAGGAAACTGACATGCAGAGTAAACATCCCACACTTCCAGGGAAAAGGCAGGCTGTGACGTGTGGCCCACCTGCAGCCTCGCCCTGGATCACTGCTATTTTGTGCCTGCTCTTGTCTGTATGTATTGATAGCTGTGATCAAGGACACAGGAAAGAAATCACTGAAATGACCATTTCATGGATAGGGGGAAGGTTTGTATTGTAGATAAGAGAAGAGCCAGAGGCACCTGGGAGAGTCTAGAGCATAGAGAAAACAAAGCTGACTGGACATGGCCAAGTCTAGGGAAGCAGGAATAGTAGGGAATAGAACATTGGTGGGGGAGAGGGACTTGCCATTATATGCAGGACACACAGCAGGGGGAGAAGGAAAGCTTGTGAACTGCAACAGCCTGGGAGCTAACAGAGTAGAGGAGGAGAAAGGGAGGTGAGAAGGGCCCAGGAGGCTAGCCTGGAATTTGGAATGCATAGCAAGTGTGTGAGTAGGGACCGAAGGAGCCTAGAGGCCAGCATTGGCATCGGTATGCCCATAGGCACGTGCCAATAAGGAGCCAAGTGCTCCATCTGCTAGAGGAGGGAGGGATAGGGACCTGGTTCTTCCTGGTGGGCAGAAACCCTTTCATGGGGAATGTTGACAGTATCTGCAGCCATGCTATAGCCCAGCAGAACTGAACCAAGACTGCCATTTCTGGACATATGCATTGCCTTTTGGGGTTTGAGGAATTGGGGTTCTCTTTGGACCTGACAATAACCTGGCCTTCTGCTCAGGTTTTTCTCTATCTAGAGTATCACGGGTTGCTTGTTTCTCTCCTTGAGACTCATGGGTGGAAAGTTACGTAATCATTTCCAGACACTTGTTCACTTTAATCACTAACCAGTTTGATCTTGTTTGAGCTTAGTGGGTTATGGGGTGAGGGGAGTTCAGAAGCCAGACTGAAAATTCAGACACTAGCCCTTGAGCTACTTGTAGACATTTGGACAAGTGAACCTCAAATGTCGAAGGTCCACAAGAGTGTCCATGTATCCCTTGGTCTTTATCACTCAGTATCAGATATACTTTACCACTCAATAGAAAAGGATTCTCACTGTACCCTGTTGAGAGACTAGGAGGTAGACAGAGCCCCTGGCAGCATATATATAGGGAGAAGGACCTTGGCTAGGTAATAGAGGTGGTAAATCTCCAAAATGGCCAGCTTCTTCCTTGCCCTCCTGATTTGAGACAAAAGCCTGACAGCTTGAGACAAAGGCCTTGAAGGCCTCTGTCTCCCAGCAACAGGGCCCTGCTGGTTGCCTGGCGCAACAAGTTCAAGGCCTGATCAGGACATGCCACACCTGCAGTTCTGAGACAATCAATCAGCCTAGCTTTCTTCATACTGACCAGCCCTAAATCAGGGGAGGAAAATTTCAGAGGCTTTAAAACCCCCAGGCCTCAAGAAGAGACTAGATTTTTCAGTTTTCTTCTTTGAAGAGGGCCTTTCCCTCTCTGTGTCTACCACACATGTGTGTGTCCTCACCCCCAATAAACACCATTCCTAACTGCCGATTCTGTCTATGGTGTTTGGGATTTCTCTGATGCTGCCTCTTGCGCTCCACATTTTCCCTGCCTTTTAACTCTGTAACTGGAAAAAAAAAAAAAAGACCTGATTAGGACCCCTTAGACAATATCATTTAAAGACCCTTAGACTGCATCACTATGAACACTTCCAAGGTTGCTTCTTCATCTCAGATAGGATGGTCTGAGAAATACTGAGTCCATTTAATAGCTACCTGCAAAGAAGAAGGTACAGAAGGTACCTCTTCTGAAAGATACACCAGAATGCATGAGCCAAACAGATGAGGAGTTTCTGTCCATCCTCCGCTGGGCAGATACCCCAGAGCTGACAGCTTGACAAACATGGTTTGGAGACTCTGCACTGGAAATGGGCTCTGTAAGTGATCCTGTATGTGGTGGCCAGGACCACCACAATCTTCATTCTTTGTCAAGTGCCATAGCTTGGCTTCAGGCCCTGGTCCTCCAGGGCCTCCTGTTCCCCTGTTGTCATCGGGAAGATAAACTCAACTCCACTGTCCACTCTCCGAGAGGTCTGCTGAAACCCAGTAGAGAGGTACCAGCCATATAAGAGGACTCCACCCCCACCCTAGAGGCGTGTGAGAATTATAGTTCTGGGATACCAAATCCACAGAAAATCTTCTGCTTCAAGATCCCAATTTGCTAATGACAGACACGCAGTCACTGATTAGGGTCGCTTCTTTCTCTGAGTTGCAAATTCTTGCCACCCAGCTCAGAGGATGTTAGAGTCAGCGCACTATGTCGGAAGGTATTAAACAAGTTGTCCAGACACTGTGGGGAAGATGTGGCAGTCCATTTTGGGTAAGAGCTCAGGCAGAGGGAGATGGACAGGGTGACCCTTGCCTGTGATCCCAGGATTTGGGATGATGAGGCTGGAGGGTCCCTACAAGTTCAAAGTCAGTAAAGTCAGGTTGTGCTGTAGAGCAAATTCTGGGCTGCAGAGTGAGACCTTGCCTCAAAAACAAACCAACAACAGCAAAAACAAAAACTAACAACAACAACAAAAAAAAAACCCAACATAAACCAAACCAACCAAACCAAAAAAAAAAAAAAAAAACAAAACAAAAACAGGCAAAGGATAGAGAATTTGCTTCTTTAGAGCCTGGCACAGGAAGGGTAGTGTGGTTACAAGACACAACCAGCTCCCTGCCACCACCAGTGTAGCGCAGACAAGGAGAATTACTGCGAGTATTCAACACTAGAGGGTTGGAAACACCGAGGCTCAGGAGGACACAGGCTACAGGCACTAATTTTCCAATGTCTGCCTGCCTGGCACACCTTAGACTACAGATCCGTCCCAGACCAGGAACAAGGAAACAGCAAATCTTCAGGGGGACCCCAGTGGCTTACTGGAGGGGCTGGGCCCTGTCACCCGACACTCGCCTATTGACTTTGGACGTCTACTCAAAACTTTTTCCGCCTTCTCCCTAGCCAAGTGTAGGCATGAGATGGGACAGGAGAGTGGTTGGGCACACTGAGAAAAAACCTGTTCGTCTATCCCTGGCAGCTGGAATAGTGGACTCAAAGCTTCTCAGAGCCTGGAGAGATCCCCAGAGGGGAACTGAGATCTCCTTGGGTCACAGCCAACTTTCCATTCTTGCCTTCAGCTTTGCCCTACTCACCCAGAGCAGCCTGCCTCAGGAGCCCTGCCAGACCCTTCCTTCCCTTCTCCCTCAGCCAAAAAGATAGAGTTCCACAGTGCCTCCAAACCGGGGGCCCCAGAAGTTACATTAACTCTCTGACTCTCAGGAGTCCACAACACTGGACAAACAGTGAAAGAATGTACGTCGGGTGAGGACACAGCAGGCAGGTAGTCACAGAAAAGGTAACTCGGCGTGCTCATTTGGGCAGAAGGAAAAGCCTATAGCTGATATGCATGTTTGGCCTATAAGTGACTCTTCTAAGAGTAAATTTAAAGCCATGAATCTGCCAACAGCCTTCTTCCCTTATTTTTCTCATCCCCTATACTCTCTGCTTGACAGCCTCTGATTTTTCTTTCCCTCCTTGGCATGATACTGCCAGATGGTAGACTCCATGCCTTGAGATCTTTAGGCAAGTCCTCACAGAGCCAGTAAAGAATTACCTGCTCAGGTCCAAAAGAAACAGGGGACAAATGGCTGGCTAACTATGGTGCCTATTAGCATATCAAAGTGCATGCTGGTCCCCAGGCTCTCTCAGTATCACAAGTACTGTTGCAGAGTTCATGTTGGCATCCTGGCTCCTCTCAGACCCTGGCCCCAGCTCCTGGGCTTCCATTCCCACAGCTTTTCATTTCTACATACCCTGCCACCTCGGCCATGCTCTCTCTTGGTCCTTTGACACTGTCTTGGCTCTTGGCCCCCTCTCTCTTGGTCCTCTCTTCTCTTGGCTTCTTCCCCCTACCCCCTGTTCTCTTTCCTGCCCCCTTTTCAGCCCAGTTCAGTCTACCGACTGTGTTCAGTCCACTTCTTTCTCTACCCACTCTGAACTCTTCAGATGCCCCTGCTGTGCTCTCCCTTGCATCTACAATAAACCTTCTCCTCCACCGTACAGCAGCCACACACATGGAGCAGTAATGTCCTCACTTCATCCATCACCCAGCTGTCAGGCAAATAAGGGGTGCTTATAATCAATCTCCCTTCTCTTCACTTGCCCTTAAAAAGAAGACTTGCCTGTAGAAAAGAAAAAAATTTTTTAAAAGGCCTCGGTCTGGACTCAGCAAGTTTCAGAAAACTTGCCCAGTACCAGCCAACTGGGTCTTTTCAGTTCTATCTCTCCTAGGGGGATTCAAAACAAGGAGTATGTTTAGTCTGTTGCTAGCTAACAGCCCTCTGGTTGCCAGCTAGACAAAGAGAGGCAGCAGTCCCATCCCATGCTCTTCCCCACCAGCCCCAGGCAGAACTAGAGCAAGGAGAAGGAGCCTTGTACTCCCGCTGATGCAAGCAGCTGAGGTCAAAAAACTGTATCGTTATCTGCTGACAGGCTACTGCGGAGTGAGTACTTCTGAACAACCGATGCCCTTTTAAAAGGTGGAGAGGATGCAATTTAACCTTGGCAGATTCACTCTCTTAATGCTGTTTTTCAATTATTAATAATAAACGGACTATACTCCCTGCTTGATAGGGAATGCTGGATTATCCAACTGGCTAGCCTGGGATTAAACATTGACTCTAGAACAGGGTTAAACATTGACTTAGCAAAAGACCTACGGATGGGAGCAGAACTGATGGTGAACAGCACTGCATTTGCCTGGTCTTACTTCACTCACCGTGCAACCATTGACTGCCACATGCGAAGGACTAGAAGTTAGACAGATTCCTGGTAGGCAGACATGTAGACAGAGGGACCACCAATGGATAACAGACGCAAGCTCCCAGCTTCTTCCTCTCAGTCCTGATTCTTAAAGGCCTGGTGGGCTTTTTCTACCCCTAGAGGGGGCCCCTTGCCTTTGTACAGACCCAACAAGTTCAAGGTTGGATCGGGGACATATTTACCCCCAAAGTTGGGGGCCTATCAGTCTCCCTGTCTTTGCTCAAACTGATTGACCCTAATTTAGGGGAGGAAGACCATCAAAGACCCTTAGAATCCTGAGCCCTCAAAAAGAGACTGGACTTGAGGCTACAGAGTCCCCTCTCCCCCTCTGCTCTGCAGGGGATCTTTCTTTCTGTGTACCTTTCTGCTATGTGTCTCTTCACCCCCTAATAAAAGCCTTTCTTCACTGATTGAATCTGTCTGCTGCATCTGTGACTTTTCCTGCCTTTTAATTCTTTAGCTGATAGAGAAAATGAACCAGATCAAAACTCCAGGCCAGTAACAGATGGGCAGTGCAAGGTCCAAAGGAAGGGATGTATGGTTTGGAGAACTCCCTCTCTATCAGGGATAGGGTCAATCCATGAGGCATTAAGCTAATGACAACCCAAGGTTAGATCTGTGTGGGCCCTGACCTTCTACAATCCTTTGGATCAACCAAGGGTATAAATGGAAAACCCCTGCAGATCAAGGAAACATAACTCAAAATAGTCATCCTCAATGTGAGGCTTTGGGAAGCAGCAGGGGTAGGGTGGGGTGGCAGGTATCCAGTGCTAGAGGATGTTGGTTATCGGGCTGTATCTGCCACTTCCTTTCCATGTAAACTTGGACATCACTTCACATCCGTGCCCATGGACCTTCATTGTCCAGGGCAGAATCACTCTCAGTTCCGAGTTCCTGTTCTGCCCCAGGCTTGAGACTGAATAAGTACTTGCTAAGTGCCATGCATCCCTTATACATGTTATTCTTTGTAATGCCCTTATGGATTTAGGATAAGCAGACCCAAAGACAGTAAGTCACTTGTCCAAGGCTTCCTGGCTGGCAGATGGGAAGACCTGGGTACGAACACAAGACAGTCTAGGTGCGGATTCTGTCCGTTCTCACAGGCTGTATTGCCTCCGCGTGCTTCTTACCTCCTGGCTTGTGCAGGACAGTGTTGTGAGTGAGTGGTGACTAGACACCCCGAGGAAAGAATACACATTTCTGCATACTTCCAGTTTCTCTGCGTCTCTAATTGGTCACGGTCAGAGTAGATCCCTTAACAGACCCATCCTTTAAACTATGTCTACATCCTAATCCCTGAAGCCTGTAGATGCGGCCTTATTTCGGAAAGGGGTCTTTGTAGGTAGGGTTAAATTCAGGATGATCAGATGAAGGTATCATCCCAGGTTATGTGATTGGCTCTTAAACGCTATCACAAGTGTCCTCAGAGCAGCAGGCGCCGGAGACGTGCTCAGAAGACAAAGTGATTAGAGAGGCAGAGCCTGGGAAGTCCAGCCGTACATCAAAAAATGCCAAGGAGTGCTGCCAGAAGCTAGAAATTGAAGAGGCGAGAAACAAATCCTCCTCTAGAGACTTCGCAGGGACGGCCCTGCTGCCACCTTGATTCTGGATTTCTGTTCTTCAGAACTGAAGAGCAATCTATTTCTGTTGCTTAACAGTGCTAAGATTGTGGGGGGTTTTGTTACAGCAGCCACAACAAAATCACACAGGGTTCAACTAATACACAGAGGCCTAGATCTGGAGTGACCTTGGGAACCAGTTGGCTCTGCGCTCTCATTTAACAGATGGAAAGCCCACAAACCTAAATAGAAAGCGATTTGGCAAAAGGTCGCTTAACAAGGTAGAGGCTGAACCAAAGCCAGGGTACCGGTGTTTTGACTCCAGGTCAGTGGTTTTGATCCTCCCCACACCGGATGAGATCTCGGCCATATTTTATTATATCTGGAAGAGAGTTGGCTTGAGCAAATGAAGTCAGTTTTGGAAAGGACTGTTGTTGTCATTCCTAAGCTGAGCATTAGACATATTCCCTAGCTGTGGGTCAGTCCCTCATCCCCCGGAGCTGGATACAGGGGTCACTCACTGGGTTCTAGAGAGGGAAACCACAGTGTGAGGGAAGAAGCTAATCACTGCAGCAGCCCGCAGCTGAACTCAGAAACTGGCCACAGGAATTTCACTTCCTGATTATTCACTGGGTTCTACTTTTCTATTTCCTGTTGCCCCAAAGCCGGATCCCTAAGTGGGAGAGATGGGCTTCGGGTATGTGGGGAATGTGGATGTTTTCGTATGGATGCATGCATTGAACATGGTCTGCTAAAATGCTCCTGGACACCACTGGGAACATGATCCAGAGAGTGAGCCACCATCCTGGAGTTAAGGAGAAGGCAAGGGGTCCCATCCCCACTTCCAGGCATCAGAAGAAGAGATGGTTTAGTTGGTGTACTTCCTCCCCCTCCTCTCAAGCTTTTCTTCATCAAGTGTCTGTGCTTTCAGGGGCCTCTCTTAGTACCTACTCCATCCCAGACGACTAGACACAAGCTGTTCCCTGCTTTGGGGGAAGCAAACTTAGCCTGCAAGTATCTTGCTTGCTGAGTTTAAGCAGAAAGAGGCACAGAACAGAAAACTGTCTAAGGAGCTCTCTCGGGTGGCAGAAACGGACTTGCACCGTCTCTGTCCGCACACATCGCCCTCTCCCAGCGCATCTCCCACTGGCCATCCACCCTGGAATGGGAAGGAGGAAACTGCTAGTGAGGAGGAAAGAGAAGCTGGTTACTACTAATGTGTCTCTGTGACTTCCTGCCTGCCGCCATGGCTCCAAGCCTGAGCTCCAGTAGAAGGGAAGAGATTAACAATGATATATCTGGATGGTTTGGGGATTCCAGAGCCACAGGACCTACAATGCTGCCGGCCCTCTCTAAACCATCGGTGGGTCACAATCTCGCCATTACCCACCCCCTCCAACTACAGGAGAGTTCTGCAATTTAAAGGATGCATAGGCACTGTAGGAGCCTGGCTCTCAGAAAGCTAGAGATCAAGCAATCCACTCTGCAGCTACAAGAAGGGCAAAGGAGGGTTGAGAAGTCCGGACATCCTACTGGAGGAACTGAACAGTAGGGACAGAACTCACAGAGTGAACTGCAGAGCCCTTGGAATCGAGCAAGGATAATCAGTTCTATCGCAGTTCACAGAACCGTTTCTCTTCTTGGGAAAACAAGACTCACACATAAACACAACAACCCAAGACCAACACATTGGCCTCTCTCCTCCTCACTGCCTCCGCAATGTTGGCCCCCACAGGAGAGGAAAGAAGGAAAAAGGAAAAAGAAATCCAATCTGAAATACCGTTGAATTGGACTGAGCTTTCCTAGAAGTGATATAGTTGATTGTTTGTTTTGTTTTAATTTTCCTTGCATCGATCAGATTATGGATTTCCGGTCTCCAATTGAGCTCCATAATGAAAAATACGGTGTTTTGTCTTGTCATCAAAATTTGCGATTGGGTTGTGGGTTAGCGCACTAGGGAGCTCTCATGCACTTCTGACCCTCCTGTTTCTCTAGCCCGCGTTTCTCCTTTTTCCCTTCCCCTTCTGGGGTTTGCTTTAGGACTCTTGAAGAAAAGCCGGTGAACCCTGCACAGGTACAGCGCATATAACTTCAAGGGGAGGGGCACTTACCAGGGTACGGGGGCATGTGTATTGGACAATGGGCTTCATTTGTGTGACACAGGAAGGTTGTGATCATCTGGAGGATCTTAGGAGACCCTTGGAAAGTTCCACGGACTAACTGTGAGGCAGAAGGAGGTTGCTATCTTAATTCATCTGGTGGGAGTCCCTTTCTGTGTACAGTCAAGTAAGGGCCCTAACACAGGTCCCCATTCAGCCAGGCTTCAGGGAACCCAGGTAGAGTCAGGGCATAAAGAAGAACCATAGTTCCCAGGGTCCCGAAAGCTTTCAGCTGAAAAGGGGGACTTTGCAGACACTGCTTAAAGGGCTGCATTTCAGGCTCCCAGTGCTAGGGAGTTCCGGGAACAGCGCAGTCCCTAGTGACTGGGGTTATGGGACCAAACACTGAGGGACATTCTGTCCATATCCTGAAGCTGCAATGATGGAGGATCCACAAGTGACAGAGTATCTGCAAGAACAGGAGAGAACAAATGGAGCCAGCCAGGAAAGCAAGAATCTGGGAGTCACGTGATCTGGCTGACTACCTTGCCTATGGGACAGCGGCCCTTTAAGAGCCAGGTGCGGGTCAAGCACAAAGCACAGTTTCGGTTTTGGCAGGAGTAACCAGTACTTGCTGGAAGATTCTAGAAAGGCAGGGGTACACACTGGCTGACAGGCTGTGCCCCGAAACTGGATCAGCCGGGGAGAGAAGCAAGTGGCTAAAAGTAAGTGTGCTGCCTGGGATACTGGGATAGGATGCTCTTCTGGATCTTAGCAGACTGTGCCTGCTTGTTAGGGGAGTCCATGGGGCATATTCCAGTGGTAAGAGGAAAGGCAGATGTGTATGGGCATGCCTTACCCTTTACCCTTAGCCCCCAAATTCCCTTATCCTCCCACAGTTGCTAACTTACACAGTACCTAATCTTTCTGAGCATCAGTCTTAATCTGTAAAATGGTGATTTAAAAAAGAGCAGCTATCACTGCTGGTCAAAGTGGGTTCAAATGAGGATATTATGTGTGCAGTGAAGTAGTATAGCAATGATTTGGTGCGTCTTAATTTAGTTCAATTACTCAAGAAGTGATTGGGTGGGCAGGCAGACTTGGATTCAGGTGATAAAGCACATAGCCTCATCTGCCTTTCAAAGGAGGCCACATTCAATTCCCTTTTCTGGGCTTCTATGATGGTCTGAAATCATTTCCAATTGTCATCCAGACTTCCCTCCACATATTCGTGCTACTAGAAACAAGTATGCATCATGGTGTCGCTCTGCCCAGCTCTAAATGGGGAGAGAAATGCCTTTGCATAGTAACAGGCTAAGGGGAAGCAGAGCCACTTTCCAAGCACAGGCAGCAGCCCTGCAATACAGCACCCAAGCAGCCACCAGACACAGCCTCCTCAGCCTTGTTCATCCTGACAATATCCCTAAGCCAGGACAGAAGGACAGTGACAGCCAATCTTCACCCTCTGCACCAGCTCCATTTGCTCAACCACCACTATACCAGGACACAACAATGACGGTTTTTGTTAACATTTCCCCTCTGCTAAGGGATTTAGAGATTTCTTAACATGTAAAGAGGGTTGTGCCAGTTTCAGGGATTTGGTAGAAGGCGTCTATCTGGTAGCTGAAAGTAGAGGGTCAGCTCTGAGCCGTGTATGGAACTTTCCGTACATGTCTCTGCTGTCCTGGATGTGGTGTTACAGCCCAAAGACCTGAACCAGGAGTCAGAGGACCACCCCGCTCGATTGATCACTACCTGCTTCCTAGCACACCTCTAGCTCTGTGGGGTTCATTTAAAAAAAAAAAAGCCCAATCACTTCTGCTTCTATTTAGTAAATTTACTTGCCCTGGGACTTCATGGCTTCACTTCATTCCTACCCCCAAACACTAAGGATCTCGGTAGGGTAGACACCACACCAGCTTACAGGTGAGGCAGCTAAGCCTGCATGAGTTAATGTGAATGATGTAAAGTTGCCCCAAAAGTCTGAACAGGGCACATTTAGACTTGGGTGCTATTCCCAAGATATCTTACAACATATCTGAAAATATTCCAAAATTTAAAATGAACTCCATTTCTGATCTTAAGCATTTTGAGTAAGGGACACTCAACCTATAAATTTCATGCATTGGGTTCAGCAGAGAACATGATTCATGCCCTCCTCTTCTCTCTGACTCTGGAGACAAAGAAACTAGAGTCCCAGAGTCCCTGGCATTGATACAGCACGGCAGGAGTGACAGAGCTTTGGCATGGATGTACTCAGGATCAGGAAACAAAGGTAACACATCCCATCCATGCCCAGTGCTAAATAAATAACAGCTAGTGTTTTCCAGAAGCTCTCTTGGCACCATCTATGGGTCCAAGTAACTCTTCACAAGAATTGCCTTTCCTGTGAAAGGCGGAGAGAACAATTTTACACTCTTCTGTAAACTTCCTGCTCCTTCCTCTTCCCACAGAGTTTTCTAAAATCAAGAACCTCTCCAGAACATCAGAGTGACAAAGCACTTTTTAAAGTTGCTTTTTTATTTATTTTTATTATTTTAGCATGCATTGGTGTGTGTGTGTGTGTGTGTGTGTGTGTGGTACAAACATATGTGTGCATGTGTGTTTGAGGCCATGCACACATATCTCAGAGCAGCCATGAGGATTAAAAAGCTAACATCAGTAAAGGTCTTGAAAAGAATTCTATGTGTGTTCTTCTAACCTGGACCGTGGGGCTTGTCTCCAGAGTCACAGTGCTCAATCTAAATAGCTCTCTCTGAGTCTTGAAAGGATGCCCAGTGAACAGCCTCTGGTCCCCTTTCACTCTTCAACCAAAAGAAAGGAAGACTTCATTGGTTCTAGAGAGGAGGCGAGGACGATAACACTTTCAATCCCATCACTCGGCTAAGGACTTCGTTATTTTATCTGTTTAACAACACTCCACGATGCAGAGTCATGTCTGGTTTACAGACGGGGACCTGTAAGCTCAATTTAAAAATTTTCACAGCCCCAAAGTGAGAGAATTGAAAGCCAAGTGGAAGAGTAAGTGGTTTTATCACTCAGCCCAGGGCATGGCTACCATGAAGGTCAGGTACACAGACGCCACCCACCCTCCTACCTTTCAGAGTAATTGTAACTGCTTTTCAGTTGAAGAGCACTTAGTGACATTAAAAATGTGTCCATATATATTATTCTGTTAACTCTCCCCCTGTTCTCTCATCCCAAGGCATTTCAAGTTAGAAGAGCCAGGAACTCATACTCATTATAAATGAAAGCACTGAATCAGTATTTTCTACCCAAGTGGTAGAATGCTCCTTACACCCCATGATACAATGGGGTGCTGGACGCCCCTTCTCCTCCATCCTTGACATTCTTCTCCACATGACAGTTTCCAAGCTCCTGCTAGTCTGTGCTCAACTCTTGGTCCATGACAGATGAAAGTGATGGTCCCAGTTGGACTTAGGTGATGATTCTCCTGGAACAGGAGAGGAGAGGACTCAGTGCAGGCCAAGGAGGAAATGAAAAGAAAACCTTTGTAGCCAAGCCGCCCTCTCTAGTCTTCTTAACTCCAGATAATCCTGCTCCTTCAAGTTCGTATTCATGGACTATCAGAAACTGTCATTTGGCTTCTGATCTTCTTAATCCATATTCTCTGTCCCCTTTGAAGGCCCTAGGACTTTGAGAACCCCACCTTACCTTCTCCGGGGGGGTGGGGGTGAAGACCGAGGCCCAGGTATACCCTCCACTGAAAAGGGACACCAGAAATTAGACAAACAAAGCTTTTTCCTGAAAGCTGAAAAGCAGCCACTTTAACCAAAGGGGAACTAGCTAAACTAGGTTTATAAGGAGACAAACTCAGTTCTCTCATGGGGCCCACACTCTGCCCCAGTTGACAAGCATGGGGACAAGAGTTATAAATATACTGAGAAACTAACTTAGTAAATCCCAAACAGTCTGGGACATCTCAGCCTCATCAGTGAAAAACAACTCAATCCTAGTTTAAGAGCAAGTATACTAGCAAAACAACGCACTCGAGAAAGTTGCAGATCACCACGCTTTATTAAGCCAACTGAGAGTACAGCAAGTCATCTCAAGTCGTCGAGTGGTCTGACCAAGAGTAGATCTTACCTGGAAAAAGACCCTTGGTGTCCAGACAAAGGGGGCAGCGTTTTTAAAGCGAAACACCTGCAACGGCACCACACCTGGTGAAGGCTATGGGGTCTTTAACCTTCAGTCGTGTAAACTATCACACAAGGTCATTCCTCTAGAGAAACCACACTGTTCTTCCATATCAGGACCCTTTCTCAGCATGGAAAGAGGATGCTACAAAATACTTTATAAAGAGGGGAGAGAAGCCATTTGTTTACAGGCAAATGTGGCTCCCAAGTGGAGGTGAGGAGTCAGGTCAGCTTGACCTTTCTGAAGCTGTTTTACTAGCATATTTACATTATATATTATATGTTGTATGCCATATATTATATGTTATATGTCATACACACACACACACACACACACATACATGTCTAATTCCACAGCACCAAATCTCTGGGCTCATACAAGAAGCGATAACAGACTCATGGTCTCAGTTCCAATTCTGATATAGGTCTTAGAATCAAGAATCCTTGGCCCTTCTATCTCCCATCTGCAGTAATAAGGTAATGGTATCAACCCCTGGGATTCCTGTGCCAACAATCATGTAAGAGAGGATCCCAGCAAAACATCTGGGGTGGGGGTGGGGACAAGTAAGTGCTTTACTCTTTCTCTCCCTTCTTAAATCAATCTCCAGTTGTCCTGAAGTTGGGGCCTCCCTGAGCCCTGGGTTGTCTGGGCTTTGGGGAAAGTCTGGCTGAGATGGAAATGTCTTATACACGGGATCCTTTTAGCTGCTACCAGAGAACCTGCTCCAATTTTTAACTCCAGGCAAAGACAAGTTCCTGCTTTTGAAAATGTCTCCTGCCCATCATCTGTCCTGGGAGTAGCTGCTTGTCTTTGTCAAGGTGACCACCTCCCAGGTTTTTCCATCCAGATACACATGTCTGGTGCTGTCACACCTGACGTGGAGCTACGCACAAAGTTGAAAGTATACACACATCTCCTCAAGCTGACTGACCTAGCCATCTAAATGTCTCAGGAAATGATTGGAAGCCTAGGCTAAGGAATCCCCACCGAGGAAAGCCTGGCACCAGGCTCTCTGTCACAAAAGGAAATGTGCTTTGCCAACCCGAGCCAGGGGGAAAACATCAGCTCCTGCCTCACAAATAGTAGGAGCTTGGTTTTCTAGAGTCAAGGACAAGAATGAGACTAAAAGATGCCCACTGCTAGTTTGGGTTCTTAAAAGCTCAAAATATTCGGCCTTCCCTCCTGTGACTGCAACCCAGGACCAACTCAAGGAATAGGTGTCAGGTGCTGTGGGACTTAACTCCACCCATCCCAACTATTACAGAAAAGATAGGCCTTACTGCTGTTCTTTCCTAGGAGTTTCTTGCCACTCAGATGACCCATAAGCACCTGATCACATCTAAATTAGGCTGAGTTTGGCTAAGGCTCCACTCCAGGAGTTTATCATTGACTGGTAAGAAAGCACAGGGACCATTAACCTCAGTAAAAAAGACCTTTAGTTGCCATCTGACACCCACTTCTGTCCCCACCTCCTGCACTCACTCTTTCAAAAAACCAGAGAAACAGAATACCTTTATCTCCACAAGGAAATGAAAGCATTTCTTGCTGGGAAATCCCCCCTAAGGAAAAGAAATAACCAAGATAAACAAGTCTGTTGCCTTTGGCTCAGCGAGTGAAGGAAGTCTCTGGGAACCAGGAGTCAGAGCCAAACAGGAGAAGAAATAATACCCAGGCTGCCTCCTGCTTGCAGCTCCCTTATCTTTATGGGTGCTCATTACTGCGTAGGGCCTATTATTGTTGTTTCTCTCATTTAAGTGATCCATCAAATCCATTCCAAAGTTTAAAGTCAGGCAAAGTCCTCAAAGTCTGTTGGAAAGTGGGGACTCCCCTCTCCTTCCTTCTCTCTTCCTCTAGGGTAAAGTTTGGGTCCTTGAGACAGTACACCCTACCATGGCCCTGAGCCTCAATCCTCTCTAACTGTAGAATGTGAACAAAGTCCACATGGGTTGCTTGCTTTTGCCATCTTGGTCTGGCAGAACTCACCAGGCACGAAAGATAACAACATCTACATTTTTGTTTCCGACCCCATAATGGGATCATCGGAAACCTTGGGCATCTTTTATCAACTCAATCTCTTAATTTTCTTGTGATATGTCTGTCTGTCTGCCTGTCTGTCTGTCTTATTTCAAGGGTAGTTGTAAAACTCAAATGAATAATGTCAGGCCCAAAGGACACTTGAATTCCCCAAACTCCAAAAGGCAGTCCAGAAAGGAGCGCAAGCTGGACTATAGGCGCTGGTGGTTAGATAAAAGTCTGCATTCCTCAGAAACTTGTGAGGTTGGTTCTCCTCTATCGAAAGGAGTCATTTACCTTACCTCTGACAGAAGGGACATACGGTGCCTATCAGCATTTCAAAGCTCACACTGGCCTCCAGGCTCCTTCAGTACACAAGTACCTGTTATGGTCTCAAAGTCTGCGTTGGCATCTAGCCCTTCTCGCCTCTCCCCTACCCTAAACTCCCGCAGCCCACAAGCTTCCCTCCCCCAGCTACTCTTTCTCCTTATAATCATGCTGTTATTCTTGCCATGGTTCTTTCTGTCTCTCTGTCTGTCTGTCTCTCTCTCTCTCTCTGTCCCTCTCTCTGTGTGTCTGTATCTCTGTCTCTCTCTGTCTCTCTCTCTGTCTCTCTCTCTCTTTCTGTCTCAGTGTGTGTGTGTGTGTGTGTGTGCGCGTGCATGCGCATGCTGCTCCTGCTTCTCTCACCATGTTTCTCTTCTATTCTCTATCCTCTGGCCAGGTCCAGGCTGCTGGTCATGTTCGGTCTACTTTTTTCTCTCTCTGCACTGGAATCTTCCAGATGCCTCTAGCTTCTCTCTCTGTCTCTCACCCCCCCCTCACATGTACAATAAAAATATTCCTATTAACCTTACCACAAAACGGTCACAAAGTCAATTTATACAAATAAAATCAAAGACAGTCTGACGAACAATAGGCATACCACAAAGCACAGGACTAAGCATCAGTATAAGCATACTGTCTGAGTCTTGATGCAGTGGAGGGGCTGAGGGCATAGACAAGCTAAAGAAGCCAGGGTTCAATGTCCCCCAGCTCCATTCTGCCCGTCCCCGCCCCTGTCCCCACAGTTAACACTTGTGTGACATTTACAATCCTTTGTATATCTTTACAAACATCAGAATGATTAAACTGCTTCTTCAGAGTTTACTCACCACCCACCCAAAAACCCCTCTGCCTCCAGGGACGTAGGGAGGGTAACTGACATGGAAAGACAGCTATGCTATGCTGCACCGAATTCTGTGTCCTGGATAATGGCAAAGACCAACGTCACTATCCCAAAAGAACATGCAGCTTGGGTAAGAAGACAAAAGTACTTATAACTGTTGAAGAACAATTGCCCTGTGGGGTGGGAGAACCAGGAGCCCTCAGTACTAAGGAAACACCATTCACGTATTCATCCATTAATTCAAACTGGATTTTACAACAGTTTCTGGAGATGGAAAGCAAACAGTTGTTACAGAGGACCTTCATCTCATTTGGTTATTACTGTCTTTCAGCATCTCACCTGAGAAGTCCACCTGAATGGCCCAACCTCCTTGGAAGCCACCAGCAATGAGGCTCTTCTTGTTCACCATCGTGTTAGCCATCATCCCAGGTGTGTCTGCTGGCCCCAACCCCCCAACTCAAACTCTTTCCTCATGGACTCCTTGTGTCTAGGATGCTAGCTCCGTGCAGACACCGACATTGGAGTTGTCCTCAGCAGTGTCCCTCACAGGATGTGTAACCCTGTAGGACACAGCCACACAGAGGCAATGCAGAAAGGGCATGTCTAAAAATGGTTGATAAGCTTCAGAAATCAGAGACACAGATGGAAACTCCTAATTTTCAGACCAAGAGTCTGTTAGCGGGTCCTCTCTGGGGAAAACAGAACAAAAACAAAAACGCTTGACCTCACACCAAACATCTTTTCTGGATTGTGTGATTTGGGAGGAAATTAACTAATTTTCCTGAAAACTAATGTTTTCAGTGTAAAAAAGGAAACAATCGACAAAGAGAAATTATATAGAGGATGCAAAAACACAGCATCCTGCAAAAGTAGTGCTAAGACGTCATTAGTTTGTCACGCATTGTCCATAAAAAGGTTATTGTTAATTATTTATTGTTGTGGAATTTGAGACCACCAGGAAAAGACCACAGACTCTGTTCAGATTATAATTAGCCAAATTTACTATTTCTGCTAGCAGGGCAGCCATCTCTAAACCAAATCAGAAATGTGCCTCGCTTGAGCAGACGGAGGGGTGGGGAGGAGCGTTAAAGGCTTTTTAAAGGTCATTACCCCACCTCTGCGGAATGTGAAGAATTGCTAACCCTCTCCCCCAGCTACATGAGGAATTGCTTCAATCCCTGAACCATGTGAGAAACTGCCATTCCCCCTGCCTACAGTGATAAGCGTATTTACAGAAGCCAGAGTAAGCTGTTAATCATTTCACAACAGTTACACAGTTTAGGGTAAGGGACAAAGTGTCCGAACTTTTAGAAATTTTAGACCTTTTATGCCTTTTAGAAATAGGTCAGAGGCCAATAGCTACTAAAGTGGGGGCCTGGTACAAAATGGAATTTTCTTAGCCATTCCCTACTGGCTTTAGATCATCTGAATCAAATCATTGATTCCTGCTGAAGTACTGATTGACACAGAACCAGTAGGACTAATATTTTAACAGAGTTGATTTTTTAATGTACATCAGCAACCAATTTAAAATTCAAGGGTCGAGCAGGGCGGTAGTGGTGACACACGCCTTTGATCCCAGCACTCGGAGGCAGAGGCAGACAGATCTCTGTGAGTTCGAGGCCAGCCTGGTCTACAGAGTGAGTTCTAGGACAGCCAGAGTTACAACAGAGAAGCCCTGTCTCAAAAAAAAAAAAATTCAAGGGCCAATCATAATGCCAAGAAGCAGTAAAGGTAGTCAAGCTAAGGTAGTTCGGAGGGTGGTAAGCCATGGGGACCAAGACAAAAGGGACTGGTACCAATTAGAAGCCTCGGCACCCTCCTTTGCTCTTGCAGCTAAGTTTTTCTGGACCATGTTTGCTGTTTCTCAGATATTTCCTGAGTCACTGGCGTGAAAGCATTTTTTCATCTAAGGTGGCACAAAGGCTTCTTCCTTTGAGAATAACAAATCTAGTGCCCAACAGTTTCGCAAAACCATTTCTGCTAGGGCGTCTCCTTGTTTTTCAAGTTGTCCTGTGGAATCCTTGAAGTTATATGTCCTGGTCTGCTCTATTATTTAGTGTCCTGAAATTCTGATCATGAATAACAAAAGCTAATGTTCCCAAGGTAGCCATGCCTGTAATCCTTCTGTCACGAGGCAGGATGTAACTATAGCTGAGTTACTATTCTTTTTCTTCTAACTAGATACTGCCCCTCATAGTGGGAATAGTCTTTATATAAGGCAATTGTTTTCTACTCTCCTCTCCAGTATACACATTGATTTGGGGGAGGGACAGAGGTTAGAATGCAGAGATCTTCTTCCTGTGAGGCCAAATGTGAGGTCCTACCATGTCCCTATAGGAGCCAGAAAGTACATTCTAATATAGTCAGGCTCACTGGTGTACATGCGAGTACTGCAGGTTTGACCATAAAGTGAAGCTGAGTAACTATAAGTCAAAGAGATTAAACAAGTACCTATTCCTTGGAGGTCTCCCAGGGTGGAGCTTAATTTCCTTTGGCTCACAATTTAAATTCTCAGTTGAGGTAGTAGTTGGGGTGATAGGAAGTTGACCCCTATCCCCATATGAAAAGGAGGACTAGGGTCTGGTCAAAGGCAGCTATCATTTCCCAGGTTGGGGAAGGCATGGTTTATCCAGCTGTGTAGTAACCTTAAGGTCTCGTGCTTAAGGACATCATCAGGAGATGAAATTATTCTACGTCCTTTTAGGGTTGGGCAGAGGTTGAGTCTGTTGCCATAGATCCCTTGGTTGAGACTGAGGACTGATGATTTATTACCACTAGTGGAATGGTCCAAGGAGGAGCACAGGGAGGGGAGACATACTAGTCTTTGGTTGAGGCCACCAGCATTTACCTGGGCCTGTAGAGTTTATTTGGAGGGGTTAACCCCAACTCTAACCCTAACCCATATCCCTGACCCTCACCCCAATCCTGCTTCTGTTTCATAGAGAGAACTCCACATCCCATTTAAAACTAAATTTTTAATGTCAAGCTGGAAACCCCAAAACCAACCTTTAAGCCAGGGCTGTGTGCTCAATTCATTCCAGGTCTTGACTCTTAGAGTAGAGGAGCTACATTTCCCATAGCTACTTCCTGAGGGAGAGCTTTCTCGCTCAAAAAGGATGTTTGGGTCCAAGTGCCCAAACTCCCTTTCTTGGACAAACTCAATCTCATAGTTTTGGTCAGAACAGTGATAATCTCCCTTTTGCTGATGGCATTGCACTGGTTCATCAGCTGGACATATATGAAAAAGAGTTTCATTTCATATGTTTTTAATCACATCCTGGAAGTGACCATGACATCACCTCCAATATACTGCATCCTTAGAAGTGATGGATCCCAATCTCTTTTGTTAGCCAGGCCTAGATAACCCTCAAAGAGGTCACATAGATCAAATCTAAACACAGGCTAGCAGGCAACATTTTGGAGAACACCTCTTATTTTTCTACTAGCTGACGATGGATACAAGAGACATGGTCCCCGGGACAACTTCCAATTCCAAACCTTAACATTTTCAACTTGTCAAGCATGAGAAATACCTGGCAAGATTCTCCATATTAGTGTCAATCTGCATCCGAGGTTTGGATGAATCACACCTGTAGGGGGCGCTGGGGACCTCACATGACTCTCCATTTTCATCTTTCGGCTGGTCATGTCCACTTTAGATAGGAGTGGTGGATACAAGCCTCAGTCCCCACTACCTTGACAGCAGTGAGTGTTGTCAGGATTACCGAATACGGCCCCTTCCAGAAAGGTTCCAGGGTTCTTCTGGGCAGGCGATGGACTCACACAAAGTCCGGGGTTGGAATCCGTGAGCCAGTTCAGTTAAAAGCAGCACCAGTCATAAGAGTGATAGATGACTCTGAAAGTCTTGGGTTGTCTGCTGCAATGACCGTAAGGTCTTGAGGAAGGAATAATTAGACATTTCAACAGACTGCAGCCTTCCCTTTGCAAGCCTAAGTGGAGGTGGGTCACCAAACATTATTCTAAATGGTGTTAGCTAGCCAGCCATGGGGAACAGCTGGTCTTAAAAACAATGGTAGAAAGCAGTTCTGACTGCCACTTGCTAGTTTCTGTCCAGAATCTAAATAGCATCTCTTTAACAGTCCTCTTAGCTCTTTCTACTTATCCTGAACTCAGGGGCTAGAGGCCCAGTGCAATTTCCAATATATTCCTAGCATTTTCGTTGCTTGTTGAGACACTTTGGCCATGAAGATCATGGCATTGTCAGATCCCAAAGAGGAGAGGCCAAATCCAGAAATAGTCTCCGTCAGTAACTTTTTAGTAACTGCATTAGATGTTCCTGACCTGGCGGGAAAGACTTCTACCCATCCTGAAAAAGTATCTAGAAAAATTAACAAATACAGGTAACCAACCCTTGTCGAAGTAACTTCAGTAAAGTCCAATTCCCAGTGTTATCCGGGACTAAGTCTCCTTCCTTAAACACCCATAGGTACTGATTTTCCTCCTTATGGGTTCCCCTGGGTGCAGATGGCATAGCAATGGGTAATTTGCTCAACTCTTTCATCTAGGTTGCATAGAAAGTACCTGACTCTGATTAATTCTTTTAATTTGGTAAACCTTCAACCCTACTGTGTACTCTGATGGCTTTGTGACAGAGGGGACAGTCCTCAAAGCTTCTGGTAGAATGGAGTGTCCATCTGGAAGCATCTACCAGTCCTCGGTCTTAGTGGGCCCATGCTGCCTGGCCCAGTTTTCTTCCTCACTGGTGTATGCATGTAGAGGTCTAATGTTTGCAGTGGCCGAACTGGCTGTGTCTGTTCTTGCCGTGGCATCGGCAAATCTGTTGCCTTGGGCTTCAACCGAGTCCCCATTTTGGTGTCCTGGCCAATGGATTATAGCAAGCAATAGCAAGCTCTCTGGCAGCCATAAAGCTGCTAGGAGAGCAGAGATCTCTTTCTTGGTTTTGATCCCCTTTTCTGCAGAAATCAGCAGGCCCCACTCCATGGACACATGGGTTAGCAAAGGCATACCTGCTATTCGTACAGATGCTGACAGCGGAGCTATTTCCCCATCTTAGTGCTTGAGTCAAGACTTTCAATTCTGCCTTTTGGGCTGATGTTCCTTGAGGCAGAGATTGGGCCCAGGTTTCTTCAGTGAATGTCACTATAGCCAGTCCTGCACACCTGATCCCATCCAGTACATTACTGCTTCCAACAGGGAGCAAGGCTGCATCTGCCTTCCCGAGGGGTTGGTCTCAGAGGTCCAGTCATCTATATCACAGGTAGTTGATGACCTGGGCTCAGTTATGAGCTGGCTGTTCTTCAGGTTCAGGCAGGAGGGATGGTGGATTAACACTGCAGAAGGTAAGAATCTGATCCTGGGTGCATCTAAAAGGAGAGCCTGATAAGGGGTGAGGTGTGTGTTTGATATCCAGTGCTCACAGTATCCCTGAAGGAGCGTCTCAACGGAGTGGGAAGTGGTGACAACCATCTCCTGCCCCATGGTCAGTTGTCAGTTTCCTTTAACAATGGTGCTATGGCAGAAATGGCCCAAGTGCATCCTGCTGCAATGGGGTAGAAGGATTTAGACAAATAGGCTACAGGCCTTTTCCAGGGTCCCAAAGTTTGAATCAGTTTGCCTTTTGCCACCCCATGTCATTCACCCACAAACAAGTGGTTAGCAATATCAGGTAGTCCAAAAACAGTGGGGCTGACATCAAGGCTTCCTTGAGCTTTTGGAATGCCTCCTTTTCTTTGGCTCCCAGCTCAGGGGGCCATTTCCTCTTAGCTCAGGTATAAAGGTTTTGCTGTTTCTGCAAAGTTGGGTATTCACAGTCCGCAGTATCCAACTGTATCCAATAATTCTCTCACCTGCCTTTTATCCTGTGGCTCATGGATATTCAGAATAGCTTGGGTCCTGCTTGAAGACAGGGTACCCCTGTTGCCACCGTCAAAGCAATACCCCACATAAGTCACTTTACCTTGGAGCACAATCGGGCCTTTTTATCAGACACTCAATAGCGAAGCTTCTCAAATATTTCAAGTTTCCTCTGTGGCTTTTTGGCACTCCTCCAGGGTGCATGCAGCAAAGAGATCATCCTCATACCGTAAGAGGGTGACATTCCGGTGTCCTTGGAAGTATTCAGGCAGGGTCCATCAGAGTAGGGGAGTTCTTAAACCCCTATGGTAGTTGAGTCCCTGTCAATTGGCCGCTGAACCCTGATTCAGGGTCTGTCCATTCAAAGGCAAATATAGGTTGGGTCACAGGTGCCAGATGCAGAGAGAAAAAGACATCCTTCAGGTCCAAGACAAGTATTTACAGTTTTTCCTTGATCCAGTAGGTTGAGCAAAGTAAGGGGTTGGCACTATCCGGTGTATAGTTTCCACTCTCTTACTGACTCCTCTTAAGATCTGAACAAGATGGTAGTCTTTGGTGCCAGCCTTTAACGACAGGGAGCAGAGGAGTGTTGCAGGGTGAGTGGCAGGCACCCAAAATCCCTGCATCTCTAAGGCAGCTGATGTGTTTTCTAAAGCCTGCCTTAGCTTCTCTCAAGAGAGGTGCTGCTTTACCCTTATAGGCTGAGCTCAAGAGCTGAACAATTGGTGGCTAGTGTGAAGCAAGTTAGGGGGGGTATTGGTTTCTGCTCAAAATCTCGGGAATTAATTCTGTTAGGAGGGGGGTCACCTGCTCCCAGTTCCATATCATTTCTGATATTTTATATCCTTCTGATAGTGGGCAAGTCATCTGAATTACTGGATATGGACTCTGTAGGTCCAGAGTGGCTTTATTCTTATTGAACACTACAGTGACACCAGGCCACTGTTCTCCTTCCAGTCAGTGAGGCCTGGAGATAGGTATCTAGTGCTCCCTTTACCTGTGTCAGTGTTGGGATCCCAGTTTGGTAAAGCTGAGGGCAATACTCTCTCAAACTTTTTCTTCTGCTTCTGCCCTGTTTACCCCGGGACCCATCACAGCCTTCCTGGCTTCAGTCGCGATTTGATTCCTCTCCTCAGAAGTAAAAATAATACCTAGAAGCTGCCTACAATCAACCTGCCAACTTCCAACAGGCTGATTAGGGCCTGAGCATCTCAGAGAAAGGAGAGCTCTGAGCCTTTCTGTTATATAGGTGACTGGCTGATAAAGAAACATAAAGTAGAGACGGAGGCCTACTGCCCTCCATAGCCCCTGTGCCACCAGGGGTGGGAGCCCCCTAGGGGTGCCTCTCTAAGATCAAGAATAGCTGGGGTCATGCTTGACTGGGGTGGAGCATAACTCACCCCCCTCCGAGTGTGTGTGAAGATGAGAGCAGGAGAGACTCTTGAGACTGCCAGGCATGCTCCTCCACCCTTCTGCTTCCAGATGCAGTTAGATCCTGGGCTGGCTGGATACATGGGTTATAAGGTGAGGGAAACCCTCTTCTCCTCCACAGGGACTGAAACAGAGAGTCCAGGCATTTTACATTGTTTTCTACTCAGCTTTTGCCTTATTGACTTGGTAACTAAATCAGAGAACCCTTGTTTAAGGGCACATTTCAGCTATGGAGGGGACTCAAGGAGAAAGGAAAGCCAGCGATTGATATAAGGAAATTGGTCTAGGTGGCTAGAGTTCCCTGTGAACACTTTCCAGACTCTCTTGGAAATTCGGGGGTTGAAGGACTCTGCATCTGGCCACCCCACATAAAAAGTGGGCCATGCTAGTTCACCGAGAATGCAGAGCTTTCTAGCTGACATCTTAACTCCATCGTCCAACTCATGAAACTTCTGGAAGTATTGCAGCATGCAGCTCCAGGGAGACTTGACTGTGCTCTGTCTGATTCCCGTGGCTGCAACAAAACTTATAAGCACACCAGACAACACACACCCATCAGACACAAACAACATAAAAAGACAAAACATTGACACAGTCAGAGGAGACTGGACAGACACAGACATATGTTGGCCAAAAAAACCCAAAGGGACAGGACATCTCCTCTGTCCTTGCTCGGTCTCCCCCATGTCTCCCCAGATGTCAGGACTTCTTAGAACGACTCACTGATTGAAACTGTCTTTAGCACGTGTCAGCCAACAATTCTTATTTCTACTCTGTTTCAGTTTGTAAATTTGCAGTAGTCACAATCTGGGGTATCCCCAGGTCTCCAAATCCACAAAAGTACTCACCTCCATCTAGGGTCCTTTGCCTCCAGGCTTCCAAGTTGTGGTTCTTGCCCTTGTCTAGGGCCTGACCCTGATTAGTGACTCTTTAATTTGTGGCAGCCGTGGTCTCAGGCACCCCTGAGTCTCCAAGTCTGCCTCATTCTTGCCTGCATTTGGGGCCTATCCTGGATCCCTGGCCCTGAGTCTGCAATCCCCCAAGGTCTCTCTGGAGCCTCTAAAACTGTGGTGGAGTTTACGAGCACCAGGAAAAGACCACAGGCTCAATTACAGATTATAATTAGCCACATTTATTATTTCTGCCAGCGGGGCAGCTGTCTCTAAGTCAAACCAAAAAATGTGCCACACCTGAGCCAATGAGGGAAAGGTTTTTAAAGGCAAACACAACAATGATTCCACTTCTGTGGAATCTATAGGTACATGAGGAATTGCCTCTCTCCCCCAACTGTGTGAGAAACTACTTCACCCCTCCCCGCTACAGCTACACGAGGAGAAACTGCCATTCCCCCATCCACAGTGATAAACATATTTACAGAAGCCAGAACAAGCTGTTAACTATTTCACAACAGTTATAAAGTTTAGGGGAGGGACAAAGGGTCAGAGGTCTAAGAACTTTAGGTCAGAGGCCAGTGGCTCCTAAAGTGGGTACTTGGAGCAAAATGGAATTTACTTACCTCTCACATTACAATTAAAATTGAACCAGATTATGATTAGGCAACTATTTAATTTAATTTAATGCTGTATGGCTGTAGTATCACGTAAATAATTAGGAAATACACATTTGTTAGAAAATTGCATCCTTGGGGTAAGCTATGTGGATTCCTTCAGCCTGCTTGAACTTCCCCAGTTCTGAGAACTCTTGTCTTCTGTTCCCACAGCGGTCTCCGCAGAAAGCCCTATCTTTGGTCCCAGGGATGTGAGTAGTGTGGAAGGGAACTCCGTGTCCATCACGTGCTACTATCCAGCCACCTCCGTCAACCGGCACGTCCGCAAGTACTGGTGCCGACAAGGAGCCAGCGGCCTCTGCTCAACCCTCATCTCTTCAAATGGCTTCGTCTCCAAAGACTATGCAGGCAGAGCCACCCTCACCAACTTCCCAGGGAATAACACATTCGTGGTTAACATCGCGCAGCTCACACAGGAGGACACCGGGAGCTACAAGTGTGGTCTCGGCACCAGTAACCGAGGCCTGTTCTTCGATGTCAGCCTGGAGGTCGGCCAGGGTAAGAAGCCAAGTTCCCTGGGCTTCTGGGGGAAAGAAGATGAAATGAAAGAGTTTTCCAGAGGAAGATACCTCCTACAGAAGGGTATCCTGACATGAAGGCTAAAGCCTCCTCCCTCCTGAGGCTAAGACTTCTGACAACAGAACATCAAGACGTACGAGGCACAGCTGGGGGAAACGGGGGAAACTTTTCTATGGCGTCCGGGTCTCTAATAAGCACCTTAGGCTTAAATGGGTGCCCGACGGACAGCTTTTGTTGTATTGATAGAGTTGAGACATGATGATCTGTCAGGTCCAAAGGAAAACTTCTTTTCCCCAAATTCTGGAGGGCAGAAAAAAGCCAGCATTTCTCAGGAATTTGTGAGGCCGGTTCCCCTCTACCAAAGGAGCCATTTTCCTTACCAATGACAGAAGGGACAAACGCGAATCGGTGCTGCCTATTAGCATGCCAAAGTGCATGTTGGCCTCCAGGATCCCTCAGTATCACATTACATGTTTTTGAAGCCCATGCTGGCATCCTGGCCCTCCCTACCCTAAACTTCTCCAGCCCCTGGGCTTCTCCCCCACCCCCACCCACAACAGCTACTCTTTTTTTCCTTATACCCTGCTATTTCAGCTACACTCCCACTTCTGGACAGTCTTTTTATTGTCTCTCCCTCTCCCTCTCTCACTCTACCCTGCTCACGCTACCCTTCTCTGCGAGCCAGTTCCAGCCCACTCCCTGCTCTGGACTCTCCCAGATGCCTCTGGCTCTCTGGCTGTACCATCCCTCATATTGACAATTAAAGCTTTCCACTTAACCATACCTTGGATCAGTCACATCATCAGTTTATAGAATGTCTATAGCACCTAACAAGGTAGGAAATAAACCAAGAGGGTTTTAAGAATCCTTAAATTCCTACCATAGTGTTTCTTTATATTAAGGCTTTGGGCCACAGAAGGCTTCTTCATAAATGGATTTCAGTGAACTATCAGCATGAATTAGAATTTTTGACTGAAGACTAGGCTCCTGAAGAGAGTTGAGCCACTAAACAAACCCACTGAAACTGAAAGAAGAGAGGGAGAAGAAAGGCTTTCTGACAAGAGGTGCCAATGAGGGTGCTTCTGATTGTCAAAGGAAAGTTAAAAGAGAAAGCTCAAGGGAGGTAATTTGCAGAGGCTCTGAAGGATATGAATTGCCTTTTGGGATATGTGTGACATCAACTGTTTCCTAAATAAGGTCATTCCTATGTTCAAGGGGAGACATAACATGGCCCCAGCTAGATACCTAGAAGAATATTGCAGATATTGGGAATACAGGCTCTGATTAAACACTTCCAATAGCAGGCTCTGCTTCACAAGGCAGCCCAGAATATTTGAACTATTGTTTTTTTTTTTAGGCAATTCACATTCAATTCTGTTTGTTTCTACACATGTTATTTTTGCACCTACCAAAAATAGATGCTGTACTGGTCACAGAAGAGAGGGCAAATGTAAAGAAAATGTCTCCACCGTCCAGTCTATAGAGGCAGAGCCTGGACTGGATATAATGACTGATGAAAATGTTCAGGAAGACACAGAGAAGAGAGAAATTAGGGCCAGCATTGGAAAACCCTTCCTGAGGAGATGGAAGTCAGGCTGGGTCCTGGAAGAGGGAGAAGATAAATGGGTGATTGCTGACCTCACTCATAAAAGTCATAGCCATCACCTCCACAACAAAAGACAGGGTAACAAGAGAACACACAGCTCCATTTAACCACATTGGTTTTCTAAATTAATTAATTTATTTTATGTGTATGAATGTTTTGTCTGCATATATCTCTGTGCACCATGTATGTTCCTGGTGCCCTCAGAGGCTAGGAGAGGTGTCAGATCCCCTGGAACTAGAGTTGCAGACAGTTGTGACCAACCATGTGGGTGCTTGGAATTGAACCCTGATCCTTTGGAAGAGCGTCCAGTGCTTTTAACTACAGAGCCATCTCTCCAGCCCCCATTTTTTGAAGTTTTACTACATTCATAGGAACTTCCACAATGACCATGCAAAAATCTAATTTTATCTCTTGGGTTCCATCAGGGGTGGCCGTATAGACATGAGACAGGGCAAAACAGGTGTGAGTTACTGAGTAAAACCCCTGCAAGGCTTATCTGTTCAAATTCTTCTTGGCCCCTCAGCTATAATACATCTTTTGGGGTCTGAGGCAGATATATATATATATATATATATATATATATATATATATATATATATATATATATATATATATTTCTGGCCAGCTGTTACAAAGAAGAATCGAAATTAAAATAATGTTTTTAGGGTTTGTGGGTGGCTTTAGGATAAAGGGGTCTTGGTTTTTATGGTCTGCCTTGGAGAAGACGAATTCTGATTTCTATGACTTGTCTTTGGGAAGAGTGGCATGAAAATCAAAAGGTCAGGAGAAAATGGAAGCAAAACCTTTGCTTTGGGGGCCTCTGCGTTGGTCTATCATTGTGTAAGACAAATTTGTGACAGACAAATTCTGACAGTGTTCCTCTAGGGAGGAGGGTGTTCTGTGTCATTAGCCCACCCAGAACCCTCCCTGGGAACAGCAAATGGCCCTAGGTTACAAAACAATAATTGTAATCTACCCCTGTCCTTCATCCTGCAGTTCCTGTCCCAGACGACACTCATGTCTACACAAAGGACCTGGGCAGAAGCGTGACCATCGATTGCCCTATCAAACGAGAGCACGCTCATAGCAAGAAATCCTTGTGTAAGAAGATAGGCCAGGCCTGTGAACTAGTCATTGACTCTACTGGGACTGTGAATCCTGACTATCAAGACAGAGCAAGGCTTTCTATGAAAGGGACCAGCCAAGTAGCATTCACTGTCAGCATTGATCACCTAAGACATAGTGATGCTGGGCTGTATGTTTGCCAGGCTGGGGAGGATTCTAGTGCTTCTAAGAAGAATGTCGACCTCCAGGTGTTAGAGCCTGAACCAGAGCTGATCTATGGAGACCTGAGGTCCTCAGTGACCTTTGACTGCGCCTTGGGCCGTGAGGTGGCAAATGAGGCCAAATATCTGTGCAGAAAGAACGAGACGACTTGTGATGTGGTCATCAACACCCTGGGGAGGAGGGATCCCACCTTCGAGGGCAGGATCCTGTTAACCCACAAGGATCAGAACGGTCGCTTCAGCGTGTTGATCACAGGCCTAAGGAAGGAGGATGAGGGAGACTACGTGTGTGGAGCCCATAGTTCCGGTCTGCCTCAAGAAGGCTGGCCCATCCAGACTTGGCAACTCTTTGTTAATGAAGGTGAGAGCCTCTGGAAGGGAAGCAAGATGGGGTGTCATGTGAGAAACTAATGTATTCATAGATGTTCATGTCGGTCTACTATCTACTCTCTGGTGTCTATCTGCTGTGGAGAAAATGCAGCCCCTGTCTGCCTTATGCTAGTTCCTAATTATTCTTATGCATAATCGAGGGCCTGTCAATGGGTATCCCTGGGTAACAAGAATCAGAAAAGTAGAGCCCCTGCTGGATGCATGATTGGTAGATGGGGCTCAGTACCTCGGTAGGCCATGTCCCCTTCCTACCCCATCCAACTCCATAGCAAGTGGTACACCACATCCCTCACACTCAGATGTGGGAACATTGCCATAGCATGCCCTTAAAGCTTCCAGCAGAGGCAGTGCCCCAGTGGCTAAACATTCCGCTCCCACAGCTCTTTGGGTTATGTGTTACTTGGGACAGTCTGGCTCAGCAGGTACGCCTCCCTCCGTGAGCCATTGACACAGCAGAAGAAGTCCACCCCTGCTGCTTCTCACTCTGGAGCACAGTGCACAGAATCAGCCTGGTGGCAGCAAACCAGTACTCAAAGTTCAAAGCACCTGTTGTTATGGCTTTTCTTCAAGGGGACTATGTTCCTGACACCCCTTTTTCTTATCCCCAACTCTGGGTCCTCATCACATCCCTGACATCCTCGTCACAGAAGGTTCTTTCTGGACCTCAGCATTAGCTTCTGTACTCTTGAAAATGACTCTTGGGGTCTCTGATTTCTACGCTCATACTGGATAGTTTTAGTTTATATTTTAAAGCAAACACATTCCAAATATATTTTCTTAGGTGTAATACACCGAGCCATTTCTTAGGAAAAACTTAGAAACGGATTAAAAGCATATCTAGAGGGAGATTTTTATAGAAGCCAAAGGAAAGGGGTCAATCTTCTCTCTTAAATGCCTTCCATTCCCTGCGGAGCATGAGGCGGAGGAGAGGAATGAGATACCCACACCGGAATCATTGGAGTAGACCCTCCCCCCACCCCGACTCTGGCTATGGACTTTTTCTTAGGGGGAGGTGATTTTTCTAAACTTTCCCCTCTCAGGGTGGAGGTCATGAGGAGAAAAGTTGCCTGGGGCCTGCGAGGCTGTTGGGGTATTTCCGTCCTTTCACGCCATCCCCATCTGTACTTCCAGAGTCCACAATGCCCTCTGGTCGCTCCGTAGTGAAGGGTGTCACGGGAAGCTCTGTAGCCATTGTCTGTCCCTACAACCCTAAGGAGAGCAGCAGCCTCAAGTATTTCTGTCGCTGGGAGGCGGATGGAAACGGACACTGCCCAGTGCTTGTGGAGAGCCAGGGGCTGGTGCAAGAACAGTATGAGGGCCGCCTGGCATTGAATGATCAACCAGACAGTGGCACCTACACTGTCATCCTCAACCAGCTCACCACCCAGGATGCTGGCTTCTACTGGTGTCTCACCGATGGCGACTCTCGCTGGAGAACCACGATACAGCTGCAGGTTGCTGAAGGTGAGACCTGACCTGGGGCAGGCAGAGGAGGGAGGGGCGAGACTATTCCAACAGCAGCAATCTCGTCCCCTGGGCATCTTTCCTGTTACGTCACCTCCATCAGTGCTGGTGTAGGAAGGACCTATTGTCCAGAGGTCACGTTTCCCTACCTGTGACCAGCACCCCATGATCTTTCAGTCATCGCTTGCAACACTTTCTGAAATCAGAAACATTGGCCTCCTTTGCAGTAGATAGCTGTCCCCTGAACACTGAAAACAGTTGTACCAAGTCTGGAAAATAAAATAAATGAACGAGAGTAAGGTACGCAAACAGAAGCCAGTGAGCAAGGCTGTATATGTTTTACATCAAAATCTGGACTGGGACAGTGGTCATCAATAGTCATTGTATTAGCTTATCCTCCGCTTCTCATGTATTCAGAATACTGTATTTATTACAATACCATCTCCAGGGGAAATGCACACAACACACAAAAACCACCACTGCCCTTCCCCTGCGGCATCTCCAAGTCTCAATTTCTATGTCTGTTTCTTCCTGCTTCCCCGCTCCAGGGAAGCCAAGCCTCGAGGTGACACCGCAGAACCCAACTGCTGTGCTGGGAGAGACCCTCACGCTCTCCTGCTACTATCCGTGCAAGTTCTACTCCCAGGAGAAATACTGGTGCAAGTGGAGCAACAAGGGCTGCCACGTCCTGCCTAGCCTCGACAGAGGCGCCAGCCAGCCCTCTGTGAGCTGTGACCACGACAGCCAGGTCGTCACCATGACCCTGAATCCCGTCACGAAGGAAGATGAAGGCTGGTATTGGTGTGGAGTGAAGCAAGGCCAGGCCTACGGAGACACTGTAGCCATCTATGTATCCGTGGAAGAGAGGGCAGAGGGTGAGTCTCGGAAGGCAGTCAGTGCCTGCACCCCACAGCATCCCACGGCGGGACTTATCAAAGTCCTCTGTCCAGGGCTTCTCCAGCGGGGGTAACCCCTGGGTTTTGCTATGAGAGGGAAGGAGTATGGAAGCAAATATTAGTGTCTTTTTGGTTATATTATTACTAATGTAGCAATTGATATAACAATCCTGTGTAGCGATTTCAGAGTCGCATCCATATCAGTACACTGATCCCCCTCCAGAAGATGAGACTGCCCTCCAAAGACGTCAGGTACCTGCATTTTGATCCAGAACACTAAGGCACAGGGCTGAGGGTACAGCTTGCATTAGAGTGTATGCTTAGCATGCACAGTGCCCCAAGCTCAATTCCTGACACCGAAAGAATAAATGGGGGGAAAAAATAACGCAAACTTGTCTGATAAGTTTGTATTCCTGGCCTCTGTTTAAAGTGTCATATGTGATGTCTTGTATGGTGAGGGCCTGTTAGCCACTGGAAACCTCAGGGAGTCTGATTCCAGGAAGCCTGGCTCACTAGAACCCGTGCTGTGCTGCTTGCCTGGAGAAGCCCTGTCTCACTCTGCTCCTAGGACAGGATTTTGATGCTGTAACAATCTCCCTGTCATCCGGATGTCACCGGCGGATCTGTTACGTAGATCCTTGGTGATGGAAATGAACTTGATAACAATAGGGAAGAGGTAATCATGATGTGGGAGCAGTAAGAGTGGAAATAACATCTGGAGATCTAGAGGAGGTCTTCACTACCAAGTCCAGTGCTAGTCCAGAGCTCACCTCTGTAGCTTTGAGGTCTCGCTCTCTGATTCCTCCCGAACCCACGGGCAAAAGAACACAGGGGGAAAAAAAATAAGTAACTAGCTTCGTTTTGCTCTGCCTCAGGATCACACCACATCAGCCCAACAGATGCAAATGCACGAGCAAAGGTTGCTCCAGAAGAAGAGGTAGTCGAACCCAGTGTCAATGAGAATGAGAACAAAGTCGTAGTCGAACCCAGTGTCAATGAGAATGAGAACAAAGCCATCCTGAATCCCAGGCTTTTAGCAGAGGAAAAAGAGGTCAAGAGTGTGGAAGGCCAAGCTCATGATAACAGAGCGTCTGTGGATGCAGGCAGGTGAGTAGATTCCCCACTAAGAGGTGCCCCACTTAGCCACTCCAGAGGCCAAGCCCCAAGTCTGGGCCACTATAACCAATAGCAGAGGTGAGAGAGAACAGTAAATGGGCAGCTCTCCCAGCCTGGGCTTATGATTGTTGGAGGAGGTGGGGGTGTGCAGCCCTTCTCTCACAGTTGGAGCAGTCCAGTGCAATGTCTCAAGTCTGAAATATACAGAAGCGCAGGTCCTGGCCTTGACAGTTTGGGAGTGTGGGTGGTCCTTTGCAAAACAGAGTTGAGAGCTGCATCAAAAAGAAAGTAGACAAATTGGGAGGAACTCTAGCTGGGGCAGCCTTCCAGCACTTTCTGACAATCTCTCTCTCAGTGATGGACTGACTTACTCCTTCTTGCAGTGCTAATGGACAGAGTGGGAGCTCCAAAGCACTGTTCGCCACCCTGGTGCCCCTGGGACTGGTGCTGGCAGTGGGTGCTGTGGCTGTGTGGGTAGCAAGAGTCCGCCACCGGAAGAACGTAGGTGAGTACCCAGGTTGCTCCTCACCCAGCCTCCAGCTCAGCTAATCAGCTGTGTGACTCTGATATAGCCTATTCTGTTCCTCCATTTCCTCATGGCTCAAGACAGGCAATAACAACCCCTTCACTGGGCTGACATAAGCTGGAACTGAGTCACAGGTCGGCAAAGGCCCTAAAGTCCTGACTATGCATGAAAGGGAGTCAGACTATTTCCATTTTGATTTGGTACCTCTCCTCAGTGTCCCATGGGCTGTGGCAGGTCCTCTCAGGGACAGCAACTCACCCAGCTTTCCTTACCCATAGCCTTACCCCCAACACCGACTTCTTTGTCCAACAGACCGGATGTCAATCAGCAGCTACAGGACAGACATTAGCATGGCAGACTTCAGAAACTCCAGGGATTTTGGAGGCAATGACAACATGGGGGCCTCTCCAGACACTCAGGAGACAGCCCTCCAAGGAAAAGAAGGTATGTGTTTCTAGAATGCCTGGCCCTTGGGAGAATAGAACCGGACCTGACCCTATCGGGGAAGGGGCAGAGATAGTGAGCGCTAAAAATTCTCTCTCTCTCCATGCAGAAATCATGACTACCACTGCAAGTGCCACCCAGAGCACCACTGAGCCAGAAGAACTCAAGAAAGCAAAAAGGGTAAGGGAGAAGGATGTCCTACTGAATGACAGGGGATTTGGACTGCAGTTAGACAAGACAAAATCACTCCCACATGGAAGCTGATCCCTGCCAAACAGGGAAGATCGTATCAATACAGTATCTGAGAGGACTTTCTGAGAAGGAGACACACACCTTCGGGTGTGTGCACTGATGTAGCTGAAGCTTCAGAAAGAGGAGGACTCAGTGGTAAGCTGTGAACCTACAGAAGATGTGGGCACAGGCAGAGGGTCACGTGAGGAGTTAGTTCCCGAGCTATGGGGCTCTACGACCTTTCCATGGGTCACACAGCATCCCTGAAGAGTTTCCTCAGGATACCCTTTTGCCTGAGGCTAGAAGACATTCATTCATGATGGGTATCTTGATCATCACTACAAGCTCTTGCCCACTCCAGCCAGGGTCACGAAACCTCAGAAGAGGCAATTCGTGCCATTGGGTTGTAAATTGCCCTTCTTTCTTGCCTTCCTAAGGCTCCTTCTGATGCCCTGTTTTCTCTAATCCTGAGGTATTGACACCTTTTACTGTATCTGCTCCCCCTCATACCATCAGACACCCTGCATTTAGCCCAGTCAGGATGTGGAGTTAGTCTAGAGATGAGTCCCTGCCATCCGGACAGTGCTACCTCTCTAGGGTTGTGGAGAGAGGAAAACACAGAACCCCTTGTCTGACCACAGTCTTGGCCACCTTGCCTATGGCCTACGAGGGCATGGCGTCTGGGGACAGGCCCTCCAACAGAGGGTGTTCCACCCCACTTTGCAGAAGGAGGTAGTGAGACATGGGAGATATTTTTAGAGGCCACAACTTTCCATTTCTCAAAATTTAGCTCTTCCTGCTGAACGTGGGGGCTGGCCTAAGAGCGAGGTCTCAGAAGTGTGTTTGCTCCGGCAGAAATGGCAGATACAGAACATTAAGTGTGGAGCCCTTCCTCTCACCCGCCGTCTACTAAGTCCTCTCTTATTGCTCCCTAGTCATCCAAGGAGGAAGCAGACATGGCCTACTCAGCATTCCTGGTCCAGTCCAGCAACATAGCTGCACAGGTCCATGACGCTCCCAAGGAAGTCTAGGCAGCGCTGACTGCCTACCCCTGCCTGCGACAATCAACTTGAGAATCACACCGATCCCCTCGCAGCCTGTACTCGTCCGTCCGTCACCTAGGCTCTTCCCTCCTTTCCCCAGGGGCGTGCTGGTGCCTTCTTCGGTCATCAAAGCCTCGCCTAGTTGTGCCTGTTTGGGAGAAGGCAGGAGGAGTTCTGACCTGCAGCTTGTCTCTGTTAAAAGATTAAGGTGGGATAAGGAGTCCAACTGGACACACATCTCTGAAAGAAGAGGGTTCACAGTATGGCCTCATTTCAGGAGGGAGAGCCATTTGAAGCCTCTTTATACCCACATGATGGGATGTCAGTGTAACTCTCCTCTCCTCCATCTCTCCTTTTCCTCTCTTCATTCAAAAGACACGCCTGAAAACTTACTAGAATTCAGGTGCCTACTATATGACCCAGGCCACAGTCTTTCTACAAACATCACTGGAAGAGATCCCTTCTCCTCCCAGATTCCGTCTTTCCACTAAGATGTGACATTCTTACCAGGCATACCTCCTGCCTCTGCTCTTAAACGGTAACACAAGAAATTTCTGCAGTCTAAGGCATACACAAGTCATAAGGGCACCACGGTTCTCAGATGGGAAGAGATTTTTCTCTAGGGCACCTAGTGAGAGTGAGGCAAACTAGTAACAGACCAGATTTGGCAACTCCTGGCTGTTGGCCTGGGATCTGTAGTCAAGACCTCTGCCCTTATTAGAGGGAAAGCTTTAGCATGAGAAAGAGTAAAGGAAATGAGTAAAAGAGTTGTGTGAACCTGCAACCCCAGCATTCAAGAGCTAGAAATAGGATCAGAAGTGCAAGGTCATCCTTGGCTACATATGGAGTTTGAGGGTAGCCTGGGATACATGGGATCTTGTTTCAACATAAAAGGAGGAGGAGAAAGGGGGGAGGAGGAGGGGGGAAGGAGGAGGAGGAAGAGGAGGAGGAAGAGGAGGAGGAAGAGGAGGAGGAGGAGGAGGAGACAATGGATCTTAGAAGAAAATTACAAATGGACATGGATCTTGGATCTTTCCCTGGTCTCACCTCTTTCCTTCCTGTCACTCGTGTGGACCTCAGATGAGGGAACAAATGCTCTCAACCTCTTGCATTTGGAAGGTTTTGACAGGAAGAAGATGGAGCCTGGGAGCAGATGTTCTTCCAAGAGTCAAATGAAAAGACTGTTCCTCTCTGAGCTCTGTGCTCCAACCAGCACCCACAGGCTGAACTAACAAATCAGAAGTGTCACTCAATAATTAAAGTCTATGATTGCCACCAAGGAGGCTCAGATTGCATTTGTCTCCCATATCTTAGCCCTAGGATATGTGTTCAAAACAACAAACTCAGCACTGCAAGGGCTGAGCTGAAGAGGTCTTGAGCATAGTGCCTTGGGGGCAGATACTAACCAACCTGCTCTTCCTTGTACTCGGTCCTCCTCTGCTTTCCTCCTGGGCTACGGACTGCAGTACTTAGTCATAAGTACTGCATAAGTACCTGGCCCTGGCCTAGATCAGGGTCTTAGATTCTGTCCCAGGCAAAAGGAGGCAGAGAAAATGATGAGGAGTGTTAGGTCCATTTTCTTTGTAATGTGGATACAGATCTAGCTTCTCCGGTAATGGCAGAAAGTCTTCCCAGAAGAGGTATAATTCACTGTGAGCTGCGTCACTTGTCATCAGAACTCTACCCTCATCCCTCCCCCTCCCCCATACTGTATGCGGTGTCACCATAGGGCTCTGCCTGCAACAGAAGATTGAGATTCAGTGTCTGCGTTAATGTCGATACCCAGAAGCCTGATCCTGGGCTTATCGCGTGGCCTGTTCCAATCCCTGCACTCAAAGGTCAAGAAATGGTACCGAAGCCACAGGCAATGTCACGTCATTCCTGACTTGTGTTATCAGTAGCTGATAGCAAGTACACTACACAAAGTCCACCTGCTCCCGAGGAAGTTCCTTTCGAGAAGAAAGCTGGGTCACAGGTGGAACTTAATTTTGTTAGGGTGACATTCGGCCCTGTTGGTGGGAATAACAGTCAGCTGTGGACTGATGATGATAAACAAATCAGCAATGACCATCAGCCATTCAGGGAGTTCTTTCAATATCTGATGACAAGGAAACCTTCTACATCTTTTTAAATCACCATTTGAAAGGCTTAGACATTTGTGATAGCAGTTGATTTTACTTTGTAGACTGAAATAATCTCTAACCATTTAAGACTTTCTAAGACTCAAGACTGAACAATTCTTTTAAAAGCACTAGACATAGCCGGGTGGTGGTGATGTGCACCTTTAACCCCAGCACTCGGGAGGCAGAGGCAGGCAGATCTCTATGAGTTCAAGGCCAGCCTGGTCTACTGAGTGAGTTCCAGGACAGCCAGAGTTACAACAGAGAAAACTGTCTTGAAAAAAAAAAAACATACAAGCAAACAACAACAACAAAACACCCCACTAGACATTAATATAAGGTTAAAGATCAACCATTTATGCTGAAGACCATGAACTGCCTGTGTATGACCCAGTAAAGAAGTGTCGAGATAAAATGGCTAGGACTCCTAGGAGAGAAAAAGCCAGAAGAACATCAGAAACAAAGGGCAGTGGGGAAATAAAGACAGGCGACACAGGGAAAAGATGTAGGCTGTGGTGGCACCTACAGAATCATCATGGTGAAGCTGCCAGTCAACTGCCCCCCCCCAGCCACTCTACAGTACTCACGCCTGGCTGGAGTTAGTGGCAGCCGCCAGGGAGGCACTGCTGCGTGCTGAACGTGGCCACCATGAATGACAGGCTAAAGAGGGACTGGCTAGACGACGGAGTTGCAGTCGGGAGCTAGACGCACTATGGACAGAAAGATGGCCGGAGCAGCACCAGCTGTGGGGACCGTAGTAAAAGTATGGTTCAAGAGCCTTAAGCTGAGACTCCCTGGAAGTCCACAGAGGGCAGCTAGCCTGAGGAATGGAGAAGACAGCTCGTCTACCCCTGCCTGAGCAAGAGAGGAGGCGCGAAGAACCTGGCCCAGTTCCTCTAGCAGGCACAAGAACTCTTAGACAAGAGCTGTCGGAGAAGAGGAACGAAAACAGCCACAGTACAGCAGGGATGAGGGTACCCAGCAGCAGCAGCAAGCACGAGCACTCACGGGAAGCCCCACGCGCCCAGGACAGACGAAGCTGGCGGGTAGGGTGCTGAAGAAAGGAGACTCCCATACCGTCTCCTGCCAGGGAAGACATACTGATCTAATTTGTTCGAAGCCCTCACCCCGCCTGCAAAGACTGCAGTCTGAGATGACCCAGTAGAGAGGAAAAACTGTTTTTATCTCAACTAGCAAGAAACATGGACGACTACTCTATGCTAGTGCATTTTAATTCTGCTTTTTAATATTTGCTTTGGTACCTTAGTTGCTTCCTTGTCTTGTTTTAGCTTCTGTCTCATCTAAACAGGCTTCTGTGGCTGTCCTCTCTTTTCTTCTTTTCTGCACCTATTCTAGAACATTCTCTCCTTTATTTCTTATCACTCTAACCCATACGGATACTCTTTTTCAAAATTTAACTCTGTATTTTTTCCTTTCCCATTCCTTTTACTTTTTAATTATTTATTTCTCAATTATTAATTAGCTTAGTTCTAAAAAAAAAAAAAACTATTAACAACGTATCTCCAAGTCAGTACCCGAGAGTCACTGTCTCCGAACCCTATTGAGGACACAAACGAAGGCCCAGCGTCCACCACAAGTTCACGCCAGGACGGCTGTCAAGTCTTTGCATTTGCTGCAGCCAGTGTCCCCTCTAAACAGTTCAGGAATCAGAAACGCAAGCAAAGACAGCTCACGAGAGGGACTTGCAAAAAAAAAAAAAAAAAAACCAAACAGAAAGAGTAGGAAATACGAAAAACCAAAAAGCGAGGGCCACAACCGTCCCGACAGACGTGATAAACACAACGGAGCAAGGGCGGACACGAAAAAGCAGCCGCAAGACCGCAGCTCCCCAAATCCAGAAACCAACGGCGATGATAGCGAGATGCTGGGAGACGTGGTTCCGAGTCCTGCTTTCTAAGGGGCCGATAGCTACACAGAAGGCTCAAAGAAGCTGATGAACGAAGTGAGATCAACTCAGGGCCTGGAACAGAAAGCGAAATAGACAAACCTGGGAGCGAGGTGGGTAACGCATTGAGAAACACAGGGAAACTTCAGCTGCAGAGCCTGACAAGGAGCCAAATGGAGAGGCTGGAACTCGAAGAGGTAACGATCAAACGAGAAACACGGGGGAAAGCGTCATCAACAGACAAAACTGTGCCGTAAAGGAATTAAAAAAAAAAAAAAAAAGCTATCAAGGGATGGACGAATCAAAGATGATGATCCGTTCAGATCTACCAAAGGAAAGGCGATCAGCACACCAAAACCCAGGTCGCGTTCAATAGACTCGAACCCAAGAATCCTCAAGAAAAAAAGAAAACGTGGAGATAAAATCGAAAGGCATAATTAGTTTCTCAGTGAAACAGTGGTAGGAAAATTCCCAATCCTATGGCCAAAAAAAAAAAAAAAAGGACATACAAACACAAGAGCCGTTTAGAGCCCCAAAGCAGCATGTGCAGAGAAGAACCTCTCCACAGTGTGTCATAGTCAAGACGTCAACACCGAAAACCAAAGAAACTATCTTAAAAAGCGTTAGAAGAAAATGCTAACCCGCCTACAAAGGCAAACAGCAGAATAGCATCAGGTCTATCAGCGACAGCACTGGACGCCTGGAAAACATGACATGGGACAAGCCCTGAGAGTACACGCGTGCCAGTCACGATCACCACATCCAGCACAGCTGTCTCCTGGAACTGAGGAAGAAATGACACTGGTGAACTAAACCTGTTCGTGACAACTATGCCAGGACTGAAGACAATACTTAAAGGAGGCTGGAGAGATGTTAAGAGGGTGCCCTGCTCTTCCAAAGGATCTAAGCTCGGCTCCCATCACACACAGCCGGCAGCTTACAACGGCTTGTAACTACAGCTCCGGGGCGTCTGACGCTCTCCTCTGGTCTCCTCTGGTACCTGCGCACGAGCGGCACACACTCTCACACACACATATACACGCTGATATTTTTTCATTCTCGAAAGAGAAAATATTTAAAAGAATATCATACTAAAAGAAAATCTTATTCACAAAAACAAAGGAAAGAATGACTTTCATGAAATGAACAGGTGAGGAAAAGAGAGCTGAAAAGGAATCCTTCATCTCCAACACAGTAAGTCAGGAAACCTCTAGCGGTAACGTGAGACAGAGAACAAGAATCCAGCCAACCAGAACAGCTAACAAAGCTGCAGGCACGAATAAACATCTCTCAAGAACAACCTTTGACACAAATGATCTCAGTGCCCCGTTTAAAGATTCAGACTGTCTGAATCCATTAAAAAGCAAATTGCAACTATCGGTTGTCTCCAAGAAACGTATTCACTGGCAAAGAACCTGAGATCAAAAGATCAGAGTCAACCCATTAAGCAAATGAAACTCATAAACAAGCTTCCTCAATTATTCTGATATCCAATAAGGGAGGCCTAAAAAAAATAGTCCAGCGAAGAGATAAAGAAGGCCACTATATGTTAATAAAGTGAATAACCCACAAGAAGATATAACACACACACACACACACACGGCTTGTAACTTATTAAAACAAACACTAAAGGGCATGAAAAGTCAGATGGGCCTGATATAATAACATAGAATAATATATAATAATATAATAACCACTTCAGTACTCTATTTTCATCTTTAGCTGTAGCATACAAACTGGAAATTAACAGAGAAATTTCACAGCTACAGTACACTACAGGTGAGCTGCATTTAGCATGTAGTTATAAAAAAAAAACTCCATCCAGCAGTGAGAGTGGATCGGTGGCCTCTTTGTGGCGTGGGCGATTCGACCCCATGACTTTGTACATTCAAGGGGATCGAGCTACTACTGAGCTATACCTTCAACCTATGGCTGCTACTGATTGGTTGACTGAACTGTATGACACTGACAACGGGTCATGGGGAGGACTGCCTGAAGCGGAGTCCCTGCATTTGGCCAGATTCAGGTCTCCTTTGATCTCTCCAGTCACTCCTAGTTAGCAATGCTCAGACTCTAATTCTTTTGTGGTTTAATTTATTTTGTAATTTATGTGTAGGAGTATTTTGACTGCACGTATGAATGTGCACCATGTGTGTGCCTAGTACATATAGAAGTCAGAAGAGGCTGTCAGGTTCCCTAGAACTGGAGTTACAGCTGTGAGCCACCCCATATGTGCCGGGACTCAAGCCTGGGTCCTCTGCAACAGCAGTAAAGGTTTTTTTTGTTTGTTTTTGTTTTTGTTTTTTTGAGACAGGTCTCTCTGTTGTACCTTTGGCTGTTCTGGAACTCACTCTGTAGACCAGGCTGGCCTCGAACTCACAGAGATCCGCCTGCCTCTGCCTCCCGAGTGCTGGGATTAAAGGCATGCGCCGCCGCCGCCGCCGCCACCACCACCACCCGACTCAATAAGTACTCTTAATCTCTGATTCCAACCCCTTTAATTCTTTTTTTTTAATCTTACAGAATTTATTCATAGCTCTAATGAGTGTATATACAGATTTCTTTGGGGTAACATATTTTAATAATTAGCAGAGAAGGAAAAAATAATTTCCATGGTATTTTATGGTCAAAGACTTTATTTGCTTTTTGCAGGATTTATTATATTAAAAAATTTACTTGAGTGTGTATGTGTGGGTGGGTATGTGCACATACGTGCAGGTGCTCAGAGTCCAGAAAGGAGTATCAGACCCCTGGAGCTGGAGTCACAGCTGAGCCTCCTGACATGGTCCCCTCCAAGAACAGGAAACACTTCTTTTATAATTGAAACAAATTTTTTCATACAATAAATTCTGATCACAGTTTCCCCCCATTCACCTCCTCCCAGATCCTCCCCCACCTCCCACCTGTCCTAATCCACGCCTTCTTTCCTTCTCTCTTTAGAAAACAGACAATTCTCAAAAAGAAAAAGTAAAAACATCACACATGCGTGTGTGTGCGCGCGCACACACAATCTGAAATCATAATGTACAAGCAAAAGAGCAGTAAGGTTTTTTTTTTTGTTTTTTTTTAATGTCCAAACAAAGACAATGTGAAACCAAAAAAAATCTCAAAAAGTACTACTGAGTTCATTTTGTGTTGGTCATCTACTGCTGGGCAGGGCCTACCCTCAAGTGTGGTTTGTACACCCCGTGAGACTCCATTGGAAATACATAACTTTTCCTTTGCAAGTGCTTGTCAATCAGAGATGCCTTCTTGGTTATGCATGGGAGTGTGTGTCCATTTCCCCGCTCAGCACTGGGTCCCCATCTGGCTAGGACCTGTGCGGGTCCTGTGCATGCTGCCACAGTCTCTGCGAGTTCATGTGCGAGTCCATCCTGGTGTGTCTCGGAGTCGCCCATCACCTCTGGCTCCTACAATCTCTCCACCTCCTCTCCTGCACAGCTCTCTGGGAGAACTATGGGAGGCATTTAGTGGAGACAGTCCATTTAGGACTGGGTGTTCCAAGGTCTCTCCCTCTCTGCACGTTGTCTAGATGAGGATCTCTGTATTAGTTCACAATGGCTGTAGGAAGAAGCTTCTCCAGTGATGGCTGAGCAAGATCTATATATATAGCAGAATCCCGTTAGGAGTCATTTTATTGCGATGTTCCTTTAGCAAAACAATAGCATTCTGTCTTCCCCTAGGTCCGTGGCCTATCGGTCTCAGGTTCTTGGCCACCAGAGCAGTGTCAGGTATAGGTACAATCTCATGAAGTGGGCCTTAATTCCAATCAAACACTGGTTGGTATCCCCACATTATTTGTACACTGTAGATCACCACTGTAGGTCAAAGGGTCTGTAGCTACCCAACCCCTACACACTAATTCTTGCTTTTACCCTCATACGATTTTTCTTAAGGAGTCAGTATAGGCTACACATATTAAACATTCTTCTCTCATCCACGTGTCTTCAGCCCTGACTGGCAGGCTCAGTCACGTAGCCAATTGCAGAGATTCATAGCCATGCACAGATTACACACCACATGTGCATAATACACACTCGAAGCCACACCACACGCTCACATATCACGTACCACGCCGTGCATCACGGAAGGCAACATCGCATGCCTATACGGCACACAGCGCCCGTTTACGTATGATGCACATCTGCGCAGATATCATCGTATTGTGTTCACAAAACATCAACATCCACGCTCCCTCACACCTACCATCACACTCAGCACGGTTCACGCATATTCTCCCTCCTTCCTTTCCTTCCTTTCACCTGCTCAGGACTCTAAGGCAATGGCAGCCATCTAACCAAGCAAACAGCTAGCCCAGCTAGCTCCTGACAAGTAGAGAGGCCACTGGAAAGAACCCTCTAAGTTGGGAAGTGTAGACATTGATCCTAGCTGCAACTACTGTCAGCCACTCTAACTAGAAGCCTGCCCTCTGACTTCTTGGCCTATTTGCTAGCTGGAGAACATCACAAGCCAGTTGCTCTGAGCTAGCAGAGACCTGGAGAGAGGCCTGGCAGGGCAGGGTAGGGCAGGGCAGGGCAGGGCAGGGCAGGGCAGACAGCCCACCCACATGTTTCCTCCTTCCTCTTCCTCTGCACCTGCTCTGAGCTCACATCCAACCTCCGGGGAGCTGAGGAAATTATTCACTGTGTTTTGGAGAGCATGTGACCACCCTGGTGTGTGGGCGTTGAGTGGGGAGTATTGTGTAGGCAGCCAGCCAGTGAAGAGCCTGAAATAGTGTGGGTACATGTGACTGGAAAGCCTAGATTAGGGGCCCTGGGAACTGCTGTTGACAAATGAAACACCACTGAGGGAAAGCTAGGGAATCCTCAGATACTTTAAGGCTCTGCCCATCTCTGTGTGAAAGGGTTTCTTTAGCCTTCCACAATGGTGCTTTCTGCTGTGCACGGGATAAGACAATGACCATTCCCAAGTCATCAGAGAGAACACAGGCTCAGGGAAGCTTGCCTGTTGGTAGCTACTGGATCAAGATGGCAGGAGAGAGAGGCGGGCTTCAGCGCCTGCACAGGTACCTCGGCCTGCAGCACATGCGTGCATGGCCCTTTAAATGATGAATCCTGGTATACTAGTTGAAAAGCCAGTCAGAACAGTACCTACTTCCTCTGTCTTTAGAGCAACCTTGTTCACCAATATTGGTTATTGGGTCTTTACTGACCTTTACCCATCCCTCTCTGATTAACAAACTTTAGATAGGCTGATTGAAGTGTCTAGTAAGCATTGACCAATGCTATTGGACCTCCCCTTCTGCACCTCTCTGCTTTCTCCATAAAAACCCGCTACCCTACACAATAAACGGATTTGCACCATGGATTTGCACCATGGAGGTTCCCCAAAGTCTGTTTCTTGGGTTTGTGACTGCACCGCTCACTCCCTTGGGAACTCTGCACCCACAAAAAACCCCAATGCTACAAAGTGTCAAGTCCCTCAAGCATTCCGTCTTGAATCTGAGGTTGTCGTGAGCTCTCATGGCCTCAGCTTCTCTCTTCTCCATCACTGGACCTCACCCTTCTCATGGGTGTCCTGCAAAACGGCTCCACTAGGCTGCTAAGACTTCAGGCAGAGTTGCTATGTGACTTGTCACACCTGACTAAGCATCGTCCTTCTGCTTACTGTACAGTGGCTTGTGCCCCTGCCGGAGGAAGCCCCCTTTGAGGACCACTGTGAGAGGGTGGGGATAGCTGAGGCACTGGGCAAGCCTTGGCTAAGACCCTGGGAATTGTACTCTGCATGATGGGGTACCAGACACCGTGTCGTCTCACCTTCGTTTGTTTTCTAGATAAAGTTCAGAGAAAAAAAAAATAGTGAATAATTCAAAGTCCATGGTTAACATCACTACACATAGTAGGTGCTCACAAGCATTCATCTGAGGAATTAACTGGTGACTCATAAAGGCCTCAAGCTGCCAAGCATTGATCCACAAAGCCTTCATTGTTGGGGGAGAATTGGTGGTGAGGTTATGTAGTCCTGAAAACAGGACATACAGCAAGCGACTTCATAACAATCCTGGGCGGCCACTCTGGGAGAAAGTGCCAAGCCCGGTAGCTGCTCTGAGTCTTACGTTTCTTAGAGGCCCCTTTGAACTCTATAGGCACCCATTTTTGCTCAACACATGTTTTCTCAGCTCCTGGTTTCCGGTGTGGTTTGCTGATATTTTCTTTCTTAGGCACAGACTAGTTAGCAAACAAGACCGATTGTCATTTCCTCATTTTTAAGTCCTTACCCCTCAAGGGGGGCAGAACTGCAGAAGGCTTCCCGGTGATCGGCGTGTCTCTGCCTCACTCCAGAGGCTCTTGTACGGGATCTGGTCTCAAAGGAACCATGGACCTCTGGCTTTGGTTACTTTACTTCCTGCCGGGTGAGTGCTACGGGGGAAATACACCAGGCTAAACTGCCAGGTGGAATTAGCCGGAGGTAATCGATTGCCGGCTGTCTCTAGCGCCAATGTTTCTGGACAGATTCAGTTGCATCTGGAGCACAGAGCAGAAGGATGGAGACCCGTGGGGTGCTGGCCCCTTCTTGCTCATTCAGCATTCTTCCAGACTTCCATCTGGGACAGCTGTTAGATTGTTAAGGGTTGAAGGTGTCACATATCCTAATTATTCACCTATTAATACAGGATCTTAAAATGGCTATCTTCAAGGCTCATTTTTCTTACACCTGTTTTCTCTTCCTTTAGATTTTTCTTTATCACTCCTTGAATTGCCAACTTTCAACTTCAAATGAAGACTCCCTAAACTGTTCCTTAAGCTTCATATCTCAATTTACAGCCGCCTACCTGGCACCTCACTTGAATGGTCACCAAGATCTGGAAGACAATGAGCCTAATGCCTTGCCTGAGATACTTCACTGGTCACCACACCATCTGGCCTACACATCTCTAACATTACAACGTCATTCAAAGGCTCCCACTATCTACTAACTTAAGTATACTCTCCTCCCTTATATTCTAAGCTTGCCGTACCTCCCTATACTTTCTTCCAGACAATCAGGGCTCTTCTTTGAACAGATGCTACACATTTCCTGCCACCATGCCCTCTCTCGGGCTGCTACGGGAACATCATGCCCCCCAATTTACCACTCACTGGTTCTTCACGGTCCGTCTCAAACCTACTTACCTCTCCTAGTCATTCCTGAGCACCTTCTGAGTTCCAACCACAGCCACATCCTATTCTGGCTCAGTGTGCTTATATTATTTGGTTTATCAATAACAGCTCTTTTGTGGTAGTTAAGGTTTGTTGAGGACTTGATTGGATCAAGAAATGCTGAGTTGCTAGAGAGGCTTACCTTTGGGTGTGATCCTGAGGGTGTTTCCAGAGATAGCTAACCAATGGGACAAGACCAGCCCTGACTGAGGATTGTACTATCCCATGGGCTGAGATCGTGGACAGAATAAAAAGACAAAAAACAGAAGGGCTGCCGGAGCTCACCTTCCTCTGTTTGTTGATTGGCCCTCCGTTCCACACCCAGATATAATCTAGCAATTTCGTGCTTCTGCTACCACAGCTTCCATACCGTGCCGGTCAGTCTATACCCTCAAACTGTGAACCCAGATAAACCTTTCCTCCCGGAAGTTTCTTCCTGCCGGATATTTTGTTGTATTGATGAGAAAAGTAACTAATACAGAAAATCGGCAGCAAGAAGCGGGGTTACTGCTGAGAGAAACCTAACCATGAGGTTTGTAGGCTTCAGAAGTAGTTTTCAGAAGGAATTTTGAAACACAAGGATGATCTAGAAAAGGTCTAGATGCTATAAGCGGAGGTTAATTAAGCCATTCAGGGTGAGAGTGCAAAATAACTAGAATGACAAAAAAAAAAAAGAAGAAAGAAAGAGAGAGAGAAAAGAAAGAAAGAAAGAAAGAAAGAAAGAAAGAAAGAAAGAAAGAAAGAAAGAAAGAAAGAAGAAAGAAATTTCACAGTAAAGACTGTGTTCATGTTATGTCATCCTAATGATCTGATTATACTGACACACAACTTGTTGAAAGAAAAGAAAGTTTTATTGAGTCCAAGCAAGAAAGAGGAAAGGAAAAGGAGAAAGAAAGAAAGCCAGGGACAAAGTCTGAAATAGAAGTTCAGGGCTATGACCCCGACTCAAAATGTTACAAACTATTTAAACTTGAAAAACATAAACATTATGTGCCAACATAAACAAAAGTCAGTTTGTAATTTTTAACCAATCAGAAATTAGTGATTAGGCTTGAGGTGTTCACAACCCCGAAATGGAATATACATTATAAATCTCCAAAACAAGTCTTTCATAAGATGGTCAGAGTAATCAAAGTTACTCAAAAATGAAACAACTTAGTTCCCGGAAAAACAAGTTAACAATCAGGGCCAGGGTGACTACAACCCAGAAATGACAGGTCTCAGTTCCCAAAACAAGTACCGGACAATTATTTTGGTTTTGCCTTTACTGGTGGGTTCTGAGGCTAGGGGCTTTTCTTATTTTCCTGGGAACCTGAACTCTGTCCTTGTTTTAAAATGGATTTTACAGTTTAAGATGGTGCTGGTTCTGCCATCTTACTGGGCAAGGAGGTACATGGGGGAAGAAGCAGTGAGGTATGCTGTGCATTACCCCTTCGTGAAGACATGAGGCGTAGGGAATGCATCCACCCACTTCCCTCTGCGTAGCTCCATGCCTTCTTTTACTCTGGCTTGGCCTGGATTTTCCCTTTCAGGGACATTGCACTAACAGGGGAACATAGACTCCATCAGAAATTGAAGTAGAAGTCATCTGTGATATAATATCCTGGCAAAGATTCTGCCTGTGTTCCGTTTGTGCCTCTCTATAAGTTGAATGATCCTGAATTCAAATGGACTGAGTTGTTTGACAGAAGAACTGTAAATGTGGCTTAACACTCGTGCCGTGGCATGGTTATTGCTCACTGCGTTTACCCAGGTTCACAGTAAAAAAGAGCAGACATGTGTGGGAAATGTGCTGCTTGGCAAAGAAAGGAGCTTGAACTCAGTTAAAGCTGCAAACAGAGCAGACAAAATGAGTCCAGACAGAGCAACTATGACTGTTTAAGAGACTGGTGCAATTAAGGGGTGTCTTAGTTAGGGTTTCTATGGTTTCAGTGAATCACCATGGCTAAAATGAAAGTAGAGGGTAGGGGGTTATTTGGCTTACAATTCCATAACTCTGTTCATCATTGAAGGAAAGCAGAACAGGAACTCAAATGAGACTAGAACCTGGAGGCAAGATCTGATGCAGAGGCCATGGAGGGGTGCTGCTTACTGGCTTGCTCCCCATAGCTTGCTCAGCCTGCTTTCTTATAGCTCCCAGGACCACAAGCCCAAGAATGGCACCACCCACAATGAGCTGGGCCTTCTCCACCAATTACTAATTAAGATAATGCTCTCCAGGCTAGCCAATCATATGGAGGCATTTTTTTTTTAATCAGATGATTTTAGCTTATTTCAAGTTGACATAAAACCAACCAGCCAAGAGTAGCCTTGGATTTTGCCATGGGACAATACAAAAGACACACAGATCCTGTTCTAGCCATGGTCCTAGGGGGCCACACTACATCTTGAGCTTATCATAGAGCGTGGTACTATCCACATGCAGCTGCCTTTGCAGATATGCAAGATATAAGAGTGGTGGAGTCGTGAAGACCAGCATTAAGGTTCCAAATAGCCTCTGAGGCCAGGCAGAGTGTGGCAGGGTTGGATCTTCTATACAGAGACCCTGAGGGGTGAAGCTGTCAAGGAGAAGCACTGGAGACTCATGGATACTGGAGGTGCCAGAAGTGTGGGGAATTCACTGAGGAGAGCTACAGGGACCAAGTGGAGCCTGCCCAGAGAGAGGTCTCTGGTACCTTAAGCAACAGAGCAGGAATACATGAAATTATCGTGATAGGGGCACATAAAATATTTTAACCAGTAGTTTATTGTTAATCTTGTTTTGTAAAGACAGGGTCTTCTGTATCCCAGGTTGGCCTCTAATAAGCTATGTAGATGAAGACAACCTTGAATTTCTGATCCTCTTGCAGAGAATCTCAAGAGCTAGAATTACAGGCATGGGCTGCATACCTGGTTACATAGTATCCAGGCTCAAGCTCAGGGTTCTGTGTATGCTAGGTTAGCACTGTAGCTACTGAGCCGTATCACTAGTCCTTGATAATGACTTCAAATAACTAGGCGTATGATATTTTGACCTATGCTTGCTACTATTACTCTAGAGCGTAAAAATATTGGGGTAAGCCTGTCCCTAGAGCTCAGTACAATGACAGACCACATTGAGTGGAACCCAGTGGGAAGACCCACCATAAACCAAAGCAGTATCATAGGATGTGAGTTTCAAATCTTTTTTTTACCTAGACAACTAATAAGAATATATACATATATTGTGATTCAGCAGAGACAGAGAGAGAGAGAGAGAGAGACAGAGAGGGCGCTTATTCTTTTAAAATTTTTATTGTGTACATGCCATAGCAGATATGTAGGGATCAGAAGATAACTTTGGGGAGTCACTTCATACCTCCTACCTTCTTGAAGCAGGGTCTCCCCTTGTTTCTGCTCCTTTAAGATGGTTGGCCTAAGAACCTCCAGACAATTCTCTTTTCTCCACCTCCTATCTTACCGTAGGAGAGAGGGACGTTTCTGGGATTTGACATGGGTTCCAAGGACTGAACTCGGACTGTCAAGCTAGCAGTTTCACCCACTGAGCCATCTCCCTGGCCCTCCAGCCATTTATCCATTTGCTTGTCTGTCTGTTGTTTTCTCTAGACAGTAGAGTGTGACGGAGATGTAGTCGCCATCCGAGGGGTTTAAGGTGCCGATATCAGGGCTTATGTGTGAGCTACTGAAATGCTGAAGAGAAGACGAAACCAACGATGCAGGTAGAAATAGGGATTGCTGCAGAGAGACATTCCAAAACAAGAGAAGGCCAGACTGGGGTGACAGCTGAGGGAGTGCCCGGTGACAGAAGGAATGGCAGGTGGCAGGCCTGTACACATGTAGGTGACTGTAGATGGAAACAGGGTGCCGAGTGGCATGTTCCCATTTATTTACTAGGGGACGGGTCATGTGTCACAGAGTGCGTTTGGAGATCAGAGGACAACTAGAGTCAGCTCCCTCTTTCCATCACGTGGGCACTGGGAATCGAACCCAAGTCGCCAGGATTGTCAGCAAGTGCCTTTACCTACTGAGCCACTTCACCATCCTCACAGCCCTTTTTAAAGGAATTTAAAATTTTACAGTCAGGGGCGGGGTGGGTAGGTAGGTAAAGTGCTTCTCACAAAGCATGAGGGCCTCAGTTCAGAGCCACAGCACCCAGGGATGCACACCTCCAGGCCCAGACCTGGGGGGGTAGGGACAAGAGGATGCCCGGGCTTGCTGGTGCATCGCTGAGCTCCAGGTTCAGTTAGAGACAACACCTGCCCTGCAAACACACACTCCTAATCTATATGTACCTTTTGATAAACAGAGATCGTACCTGTCTTCTGTCTCAGAAATCTGCTTTTTGTAATCCTGGGCATATTCACTATGATGAGCTCTAAAGACAGCCAGTTAGTTTGTCCTGGAATCTGGTCATTTTTGTGGTTCCCTCAGCCTCCAGAACCAGGTCTTCACCGTTGACTGGGGCTTTGCGAATACGTTACCTTTCCGTTGCCTGAGTCCAGGCATGAAGCCTTCTGGTGAGTTCCATGGCCAGCAGTTTTAAGCAGTACTGGACTTGCATGTGGTATGCAGAGCCCCTTAGCAGACCGCGTGCTTCTGGCTGAGCTGTCTCTGCCTTTTTCCCTCTCCCGTATGTTAACACAGCTTCACTTCTCAATCTTGGCATTTCCCATGGATGTTTTCCAGGCCCTCTCCACCCTCCCCAACCCCCATCTCTAACCCAGGGTTTTTTTCCACCTCCGTACCCCTTAATACTCCCCTCTGCCTCTATCGGAAATATGCTGATCTGGCAGCCCCAAGCCCATTGATAGCCTAACATTGTTTTTGTTTTGTTTTAAACCCTCATTTGACTAAGCTCATTGGAGCTTTTCAGAATGAACCATCTGTAGATAAACATCAGTAAACCGGCAGGCTTCCCTGCCCTGTTCTCTCTCACATCCCCATCGTGATTCAGCCCGTTCTTGTCATCTGAAAGGCCTTTTATCTCCACCTCAGCTCTCCAGCCCCACTTAATCACCCACATGCACACTTTACCCTATCAACCATTGTGATGGTTTGAATGAGAATGGCCTCCTTAGGTCGTTATGTTTGAATGTGTGGTCCCCGCTGGGTGGGACTGTTTTGGAAGGATGAAGAGGTGTGGCCTTGTTGGAGAGGTGTGTCACTAGGAGTGGGCTTTGAGGTTTCAAGACTCCAGTGCCAATCCAGTTTGTCTCTCTCCTCTTCCTGTGTGTGGATCAGATGTAAGCTCTCAGTTACTGCTCCAGCACCATGCTTGCCTTCCTGCTGCCATGTCCCCCGCTCCAAAACTACAAACCCCAAAATTAAATTCTCTCTTTTATGAGTTGGCTCGGTCACAGCGTTCTGTCACAGCAACAGAAAAGTAACTAAGACAACCCTCTTCTTCTCTATGAATGGGAGGCACTTTCTGGGACACGCACTGACAGTCATCTGTGGCTTTTCCCTCTCCTGTAGTGGTTTGAATGATACTATACGTTCATCCCCTTGTCAGGGACTTGTGGCTACAACTTCTCCTCCTCCCCTCTCTACTCCCAGACCTGTATGTTTACAGGTCCCACACATTTATACGCATACCCATCACACCATCGCTTTCCCTCCCGTGAGTTCTCTACACCAGTGACCAGTGTCTCTCTCTCAGTTGCCTTCCGTGCATACTCCTCTAGAGGACAGCTCTGACAGCACTCCTCTCCCAAGCCTCCCTCCCAGATCACCGTCCCCTAAGTAGCCCAAGTCACGTGCTCCTGCTAGCTCCATTCAATGAGCCCTGTGCTCTCTCTCCCATGGAATCCATTACTTTGTGCTGTAGTAGCTGTCTGCTGGTATAATTTACCATGTGATTTATTACTGTGTGAGGGAGGGGTGCACACGAAAGGGAGCCAACGTGTACTGGATGAACAGTTTAGGAGAGTTGAAAGGAGGACTGAGAAAAGAACTCGGAAGGAAAACCTGTTACAAGAATGTGTCCCCTTTCTCGCCCCTGCACTGAAGTCACTTGGGGGTCACCCCAGGCGTACTGTTTCTCTTGGAAGAAGGCACTATGGTTGTCTGGGGTTCAATGATAAGGCTGAGGGTGAAGACACAGGTGGGCACAGAGTTAAGTCTGAGAATGAGACAAGGACCTTGAAGAAACTGAGCACAAGTCAACAGGCAGAAATCATCTCGGGGCTGAGGCTGGATGGGTGACAGGGATGTGGCTAGATCTAGGTGAGAGCATGAGGCGAGGCTGGGGTCAGCACTAGGTATGGAAACATGCCTGAGGTCAGGGTGTGACTGGAGAGTTGAGAAGCATCCTAGTATGGGGCTTCTTGTGCATTGGTTCCTTCTTTGTGCAGTGTCCTGGACCCTGAAGAGCCTCCCAGAAGTGCAGCTGGACGCAGAGCTGGGTGGATCCGTTATCATCAGATGCCCACTCCCTGAAATAAAGGTGAGGATGTATCTGTGCAAGCAGACGGATAAGCCTAGAACGTGCGCCACTGTGGTGTCCAACAGCTTTGTCAAGGCAGGATACGAAAAACGCATCACCCTAAAGCCATACTTGGATAAGAATCTGTTCCTAGTGGAGATGACCCACCTGACCGAAAGTGACAATGGCATCTATGCCTGTGGTGTGGGCACACACACAGACCGAGGCAAGACCCAGAGAATCACCCTCAATGTCTACAGTGGTGAGTGTTCAGAAAACGTTCTCACTTGGGGAAACTGAGACAAGCGTCTGACTGTAACAGTCCCATGCCATTGCCCTGCTAGCCAGCCCCAGAACAACCCAGATCAACGCAGCTTAACCTCACAGCTGACTGACATCCCAGCCTAGAACCTTCTCTCCGCAGGGGGAGAAAGGAATAAAACAGATGCTGCGTGCTGCCTGTCCTACCCGGGGAATAAGCAGAGAGGTAGACATTAGATGGAGGGGAGGCTTTGAGGCTAAGGAACTTCGAGGAGGGGCCATCACTGTCCTGCGCAATTATCTCATGAGAAGTCTCTAGTGGACAAAGAGGAGAAACAATTATCAAGCCATGTCTAGTTCAGATTTGTTACTATACGGTGGGAATTTTCCTCTTTTTACCCTGACTTTTCCTCCTCTCAGTGACTTCCTAACATGTGCATGATCAGCCACTCATAATCCCAGCAGCCTGATGGCTTTATGGGAAATGTTGTCTGTGCTGGTGGGAAAGGTCAGTTCCTTCAGGGAGGCCCCATGCCCAGCTCCTTTTCTGCTCGTGTCCGTGGACCATCCTCATCCTTGACTGAGTCAGCTTTCTACTTGAACCTCCAGTCCTATCTCCTCCCTGATGATCACCAATATATCTCTCTTACCTCCCAAAGAATATGAACTATTCTGGGAAAATGAACCTGAGCCAACGAGAACAGAGGAACAGATTCCCAGCAGGCTTCTTGAGGCTGAACATGCCAGTTCTTCTGAATTCACATCCAAAGGTCAGTCCATCAGAGCAATAGTGGGAGAAGAGGGGGAGATGCTTTGTGCGGCTCATAGCGTGGCTGGCAAAGCAGAGATGAGTTTCCCATGCTTTGTTCTTGCCTCAAGAGGACCTTCATCCTACAGCTGGGACACCAGGGCCCTAGTTGGAAGAGTCACATATCACCACAAGGTGGCACCACAAGTAACAAAGTATCCAGTTCAGGAATGCCTCCTGCTCCTTTTTGAATGTCTGGAAACCCCAAGACCAGGCAGCTGTTTCTCAACTGGAGGTCATTATGCTTCCTGCTACCTGCAGGGATGTCTTCTGGTCTGCTGGTAGTGAGTGGTTTTAACAACTCTATTTGGCAATTAAAAGATCACACTAACATTCCATTGTATCTTAACATATACCAGATGAGGTATGTACACGAATTGAGTATTGTTATACTAGGAGACCCTGCTGGGGACAACAGCAACAGTGTAACTAGGCAGATCATAGATCCGTGAGTGTGGCTGACAGAGATGGGATGGGGGAGAATAGATGAGTACACAAAAGCAGACTGGGATTAGGACCACAAGCAAGGTAGTCCCCGGTGCTCAGAAGACAGCAAGTGCTTCTGCCTGCGAAGTCAGGAAAGGCTTCCTGGGGGAAAAAATGGTATTTGAAGCAAGCATTCCTGAAAGTTATTCTGTATAGATGGCATGCTATGAAGGCACTGGAGGCGGTGAGGACTGCAAGAAAAAAAGGGAAGGAATGACTGAGAGAGGGAGGGGAGACCCACTCCGGGAGGCTAGGAACATGGTGGTGTATCAGCCACCTAACCTTTCCCTGATCTATCTTGAAGTCACCACACCAGCTCCAAGGACCGAGGTCCCTCCAGCTCACCAGCCCTCCAGCATCACTCCAGTGACCCACCATCCCAGAGTTTCCAGAGCTTCTTTGGTGGCAGCTACCAAGTCCCCAGCACTCCTGCCAACTACTTCCGTCTCAAGGACCTCTGCTCAGCAAGTAGTCCAGCCCCTAGGGGCCAGCTACAGCCACCACACCAGGCTTCGTGGGCAAAGGTAAGAAAAGCTTCTGTGTTTAGGGCCTGTGTACCAAGAGCCTGAATTCATCCTATACCCTTCTTGGCTTTGTCTCCAGAAGCCCACTGAGAAATGCTCTGGTTTTGAGTGTGTTATATAAATGCAGTAGTCTCATTAACAAACAATAGACTTGCCAATGCCCTAGTTCTGACATTATAAAAGAGTCAGGTCTTTCAATCATACAGATTCATTCAGGTCTGTTTTGATTAATAACTAAATAAGAACTTTTAATTAATATAAAGTAATTAAATTAATTACTAATTAATATGTGTTAAGATTACTCTCCTCTTTAATTTTTCTTTTTAATGCTTTCTAACAGAATTCATATTCCGTATGTGACATGTTTCTCTTGCTTAGCATTGTCCAAAATATCAGATCACAATGAGCCACTAGGGGGCAGCATTACAGCAAATGCACAAGAAAATCCACAAGTCTTGCCTAAGCAAATATAAATTTATGAGTAAAAAGACTCCCAGAATCATTTGGATCCTATAAGTAAGAGAACTGGGGTGATAAAATCTAAGTAGTTTCAAATGAAAATGGGACTTTTAATTCCTATATCAGAAATCCATGTAATAAACATTTCCTTAATGCCAACTATGTGCCTGGCACTATGGTGTGCTGTCTTTAAGCTGTTACGAAGATAAAGACATGCAATATCCAGGTCTGGTTAAGGCAAGTCTGCCTGTGAAAGGTTTCTAACGGAGCCGACTGCGGGAACAGGAGATGCTATGTATCAGACCCTGTTATAGACCAGGTGCCTTCAATTCTTTATACCTGCTTTGTTTCATAGTCCTATCAGTTTTTGTGGCAGGTTTTATGATTCCCATTTATAAGGAAATAAGGTTCAGGGAAATAAAGAGTCGCTCAACACCACATAACCAATAAAACACAGATCTTAAATTTGAACTCAAGATTCCTGACCCTATAAACAAATCTCTTTTGTGAGGTGGGAGGGTGAAGGGGATCCTATTAACAAAGGGTCAACTCTGAGTCACCTCTTTTTAAAAAAAGTGTACACACATTCAAATCTCCTTTCCTCGTTTACCTTCCATCTCCCTCTTCTCGCTTTCCTTCGGGGCCAAGAACACCCCACCACGGCCCACAGTATGGAAGAGAAGACCAAGGGCTTCACATCCCCATCCCAGAATTTCACATCCTGATTCCGACCTTCCTGGGCTTTCTCTTGCTGGTTCTTTCGGGATTGATGGTAAAAAGAGCCATCCAAAGGAGGAAAGGTGAGCTGCTTGAGGCACCCGAGGAGCCCAGGGCATTCAGACCCTGCATGGACTCCCAGGGAACGGGGACAGAGCCTAGGAGGGCTTTGCCCTTCCTTGCCCCTGCGTTCTTCACCCTGGGCATCTAAGCACAGGTCACTGCGGGGCATCAGGGAGGTGCGTAGCCCTCAACCTGGGGAGGGAGAGGCAAGTGGCCACCGGCGTCTGACTCCGCGTCCTTTTCTCTTCCCGATGACTCCTGAAGCCTTCTCCAGGCGTGCGGGCAGGCGGGCGATGAGGATGCGCGGCCGGGAGGCGTCGCGCCCGTTCCCCGCTCAGCGCCGTGGGGCCGGGCAGAGGCCGCGCTCGCAGAACAACGTCTACAGCGCCTGCCCGCGGCGCGCGCGGGGATCCGACAGCGTGGGTGAGTGCTCGCGAACGACGCGTGGGGACTGGCGCCTGTGACCGGGGGCGACCTGGCTGGGAGCCGGGGGTCACCGCTTTCTTCTGCCCCGCAGGCCCAGCGGAGGCTCAGCTCCTCAGCACCCCAGCCTCGGCATCCCCCACCCCGCCTCAGGTAAGCTCCCCGGGCCCCAGCCGCTGGTCTGGGGTCCCCCAACCGGTCCTGTCCGTCCCCAGTTGGAAGCCCCTTCCTAGGCGCTGCAAGAACTGCGGTTACCTTAGTCACTTGGCCAAGCACGTCTCTTGGGATAAAGGAGGCTGGGTGGCTTTAGTCCGGTAGAGAATGGTAGTGACCATGATGGAAAGGGCGCAATGTTTCTAGAAGGTTAGAGGTGGGTGGAAGCTACCCCTACAGTTTTAACGCAGTGTGAGGGAGGCATTCCAGACAACTCTTCAAATGAGAGGAGATATTAGTGATGTGACAGCTTTATCCAAATGTTAAAGTTTAGTTTTGACAGGGCAGAGATGCGGGCAAGATTCAGCACTGCGGGAGTTCATTTGTTTTCCCCAATTAAGGAAACATTCTTTTAAGTATCCTAAACATCTAAAACATTGGGTTTTGTAGTCAGAAAAATATTAATATAGACACCAAGTGTGTGTGTGTGTGTGTGTGTGTGTGTGTGTGTGTGTGTGGTGTTAATTTGTGTAAACTAATTAAATTCAACAAAACCCAAAAACATAGAGCTCAGGACATGGAGTCCAATTTTCCTCCTAAGTCAGGGATCAAATCAGAGGGACAGGAAGAAGTGACTTAATCCATGAGATCATCCAGGGACATTTTGCTCCAACAACCCCAACCAACTTCCTTGCTGCATGGTCAGTATTGCGCCATTGAACCAAGTTCTTATTTCTGCCCACAGGGACAATGGCTTCTTTATGGCCATGACCCTGAATTTGTATCTCCCACTTCCCCTTGTCTCCCATTAGCCATCTTGCAGCACGGCTGCCTTCAAGGGAGGCTATGAATATCGCGCCTGGCTGGCAACATATTGGTTAAATGATCACGTGTCTGGCTAAAACGGCAAGAATGCCTAGCCCAGCAGTCACCTCCAGCCTCCTGAATGTGCCCTCTCATCTGTATGCCCACCAAAACGAGTCTTGAATGGCTCGAACGTCCCAGCAGACTCCTGTCTGCTCTACCCAAAAGCTAGCTTTTTCCTGTGACTCTGCCCTATGCTCACATAGACTCTCTTCTGGAACGCCCCTCGCTAAAAGCTAACCCTCTCTCCCTCTATGAGACCCTCATTCTCCCAACTAGAGCTTAAAAAAAAAAAAAAAAAACTCTTGACAGAACAAATTTACAGGGCACATAGACTCAATGGCTTCTCTCAGTCTTCGTGGTGAAAGTTTTTATTGTTTGAGCCAAATAAACTGTCGTTCACTGGGAGATATGTTTTTGAAGCAAGCCTCTGCTATCTTTCTCTCTTCGGTAGAGGATAAAACACAGACATCCTTTACATTGGATGCTTCCTGAGTTCAGAGGACTGTCCTCCTGGTTCTTAGAGCTTGTATTCAGATGACTGATCACAGTCTCTGCCATGGCATTATTGTGTGGGCCTTATAGTACTTTTACCATGGTAGAGTCTTGTCTTCTGAGAACTGCCATGAAGGTATAGTCCTGGAGCCTCCGTCCAGGAAAGAGAAGCACCACTGTGCCCACATGGTCTGCAGCCTCTTCCCTCTGCTGCCCAGCCCTGTTCTGGAATGCACTCTTGTGTCATGTCGCAGCCTCTCCTAGTCCTTCCGTAGGTATACGAAATGATTCACCCTACCTCTGAATAGTTGCCTGAGAAGACGCATATTTTCCCCACAAGTCATATCCCTTTATCCCCGAGGGGAGACTTCTGCAGACTTCCTCCTTCACGTTCGCGCTCAGCCCTGTGATTCCAGTCTGAACCCCATGTAAAGCACACCCTGCCCACATTAGAATGAAGTGCTTTCCAGTTATCTGCAGGGAGACTACACGCTGAACTGCCCCCCTCACCACTCCCCCAGGGCTGGCCCACTCAATGGAGTTCAGCCAATTCTGCATCTTCGCTGTCTGGAACTCAGCAACCATGCCCATGCTCCTCCATTTTCTGCCCTGGAAATCCAGCTAGACAGATGCTGAAGAACACCCAGACAGAGCTAGTGACACTCCTTTCGTTATTCCCAGGTACTCGAAGCTCCCTGGGCCCACACCCCATCTCTGGAGATGTGCTGTGAATATGTGACCTTGTGCCACCCGCCTGCTGCCACTGTGGAAGACACTGATTCAAACGATTATATCAATATTCCTGGCACGCCTCGTTTCCCCACCTATCCTCCAGGGTCCGGACCGTCATGCCAATGAGTCCTGCTTGTCGGCTGATTTCAGCACCTTTCCCATTTCTTATAGGATCCCTGTCACCTCCCATGTCCCATATCCCAACTTGACTCTCATCTGACTACCTGGAATGCCATGAAAATGGCCTCATTACAAGATCATTTCTCACCCCATTGAAGCCTCCTGCATTCATTGGGAGAGCTCTGGACATGCAGAGCATCATTTGTCGTGACGCCATCTGCCCTTTCTGTACCGTCTAACAGCCTATGGGATCTGTAAGTTGCTTCATCGCTATCTTTGGTCACACGGTCGTTGCAGCCCTAACCCTAGCTCATGCGGCATCAGGCTGGAACATAGGCAAGGCTGGCATTTCAGAATTCCTTTCCAGGCCCTGATCCTAAGGACATAATGAACTTTTACTGTTCTGGAGTCCCATGGTAAGGGTAACTTATTTGATACGATGACTACGCTTTTGTTAGTAACGCACACACATGAAACCTCTTTAACTCCCCATCACCTGGTAACAGATAACTTGACTCCAGCATCTCTCCCCTTTTATAAAGTCTTTGTTATCTCTTTACCTTCTTCTATATCTTAGTACCTTAAGGTTGATCTAATTTAGTCACCCCAAACTATCACCTCTCTCTGCTTTCAGAAATACACCCACCATTTCCTTGACAATCCCAGACAACACATAGCAAGGTATGGCAGAAAGCACCCTGACCCGGGGGGGGGGGGCGGTCCCCACAAGGTCAGGGGATCTGCACTAGCATTCTGGTGTGGAAGAAGAGACATTGCACCTCAACCTACACTTCTTAGCTAACGTTTCTAGAACGGTTGCTGTCAGACACCTTTTGAATTGACATTAGCTGCAAAGTTCAGCCATAGCTTGAGGCAAGAGAATGCTAGCTCGTGCCTTTGAGACATAGGTCTTTCCCAGATACACAACATAAGCTCCCTAGATACTTTTCTAGAAATAGAATGCAGTGGCTACCTGAGTTGAGTTGCCTTTTTTAGCAAGGAATGTCATCACAGATTGAACGGTGCATCCAGGTGCAATGTCACCGTCATCTCGACACACCGTATCAAACAGATAAGGAAGGAAATGTCATTATAAGAAAAGACGGGCACCCAGAGAAGCAGGGTAGTGGGATGGGTGGGAAATCAGGGGAAATCTAGGATGAATCTGCTTTGTTCCAGCCCACACAGTGGCTTTCATCATTTCTTCTTCAAACCAGTAGTATCCTTTGCTGATACTTTGCAACAACTCAGAGGTTGAGAGCACTGGCTGCTCTTCCAGAAGACCTGGCTTCCATCCTCAGCACCCACAGGGCAGCTCACAACTGCTTTTAACTCTGGTCCCAGAGGACCTGACATCATCATCTGGCCTCCAGAGGCACTGTGTGTCATCCATGCAGTACAGAGATGCACGCAGGCAAAACACCCACACACATAAAAATAAATAACATCTCAAATCCGTGCCCTTCTTTTCCATCCCAGCACTGAGTTTCTGCGTGGTGCTCTCCATGCACTAAAGCTTAGTTTCACATCCCAGGATCCCCAGCAATCCAAAACAGACAAAAAATTTAAAAAACAATCTAGTTCGCAGGGCGTGGTGTCGCACACCTTTAATCCCAGCACTCGGGAGATCGAGGCCAGCCCGGTCTACAGAATGAATTCCAGGACAGCCAGGGCTACAACAGAGAAACCCTGTCTCAAAACTGTCCTCTGCCCACCTCCCACGCTGTAAGCATGTGTATCACAGGATACGAGGCATCACAGGGAATACGCCAGCAGCACAGAGCACTGCATTCTGCTGCTTTCACGGGATCTCCCATCTCACAAATAAATACGGTTTCCGCTGGAACAGCGACAGTGATTAAATAGGGTTGTATAAATACGCAAATCCACTTGGCGGGTTAGTCACAGCATCCAAAGGTGCCTTCCATGACCATCCCGTGGACTGTTGAAGAAGGAAGTCTGAAGAGAAGCCTGAGCCAACAACGGGGTCCATGGCCAAGAGTCTGAAGTGCTCTGAGGACAGCACAGGGGATGAACAATGGCTTGACATGGCATGGAGAGCAAACGAGGAGGTTGTCCTGGTTCTGACATTCAGAGCTGGTAGAATTTCTGCATCCAGGTCAGGAGAATGTCCACTTCCCCAAAAGCTTTCACCAAAGCTGCTTCTGTGTCCAACTGCAGCACAGGGAGAGTCGGGGGTCAGGGGTGTTAACAGTGACAGGAGTTTCCTTCCAACCTGGCTTGCCTGAAAAGGACTTGACTCCACATTAGCTGGATTACCTCTGGTAAATGGACCCACCCATTTGTTTGTTTCTAGGGTGTATTTGTTTCTAGGGTGAGGACAAAGAGGCTACAGAGTACTAGGTAAAGGGCCAGAGAAGAACATGGTACCTGGAAGAAGAAGAACCATGGTGTACAACCTAGGGAAGATGTGGTGAAGTCACATAAGATATGAAATGAAAAGATAAGAAATGAGCCCAAATTTGCATCCCACCATGGATTTGTAGACTGGGAATCTGTTCCTCCATAATGTGATCAAAATCAAGGATGCTGTCTTTGAGTGAGGGTACTAGGTTTGAAATTTAGGTTTTCTCTGGTGTTTTAATTTAGAGAGATTAATACAATTCTCTCTATATTTTATTCACAAGTGAGACCACTTCAACACTGTAGAAATGATGCAGGTGAGTTGTCAGCCTTCTTTCTCTATTCTGACTTCAGCCCCCCCATAAAACTTCCACTTAGAGAGAGTCCTCAATACTAGGATCATCTTGTAAGGAAATACACTAGCATTTCAATTCGAAAGCTGACAGGGGAAAAAAAAAAAAGACTGCTCTGGCTTTTGCAAAATAGATGCTCCTTCTTGCAAATATACCTTTCTCCCTCCCAAGTCAGGTAAGTCTGGGATAAGCCTGCAGGAGGCACTGACCTTCAATTCTGCATTAGGCCTTGGGGCATTCCCCTGTGACAGTTCAAGCTGCTCTGCTCCCTAAGGGTAAGGAGGTTCCCAGCTCCTGGCCTTACCTGTTTGAATGCTCTGTGGAACAGCAAAAACCTCCGGTGTGCACTCTCACTAAGGGGAAGCATGTCATTGTCCTTCTGTATATCAGGGGGGGAAAAGTTCCTAAGGTTAGATGGGAATGGAGTTTAGCCTCTCCTGCTCTTCCTGGTGATACCTGGACAGAGCTCCCAGGGTCTGCCAGGACTGAGCTGAGTCCTCAAAGAAGCCAGAGCCAGATTCCCAGCAAATGCAGGGCTATATTTTCCCTCACAGCAATCTCTATAGGTAAGAATGTCACCCCCATTTTATAGATGACAAAACTAAAGCCCAGAGAAGCCCAAAAGCCACTTTGCAAGAGTTCCCTGTTGGATCAGAGAAAATAGAGACCTGAACTTAGAACCTATTTCCGTGACACTCAGGACCTTTTGTTGAGAACAGAAACCGGGTCTGGATAAAGGGGGGAGGTGGAAACAGATTTTCAAGCACACCACTTCCCAGGCTGTGATCTACTTCCCAGGCTCCAGTTCTGATCTACTCACACCAGGTTGCAGTTTTGACATGATGGCAATGAAGTTGTTGGTCAGAGTGGAGAATGGCTTCAAGATCTTGAATTTGACTACTTTCCTGTGGTAGTTTTTGAAAACAGTATTCAAGTAGAATCTCAGCAGACTGTGGACAAGGTAACAGCTCTCCGCGTCCTGGGGAAGAATCAAACCACTGAGGCCTCTGACAATCCTGGCCCCTGGAGGGAAAACCCATGCGCTACCCAAGGCAAGAAGAACATGGTAGGGCCTTCTTGGAAATGAGGGTGGCACTAGGTATATCTGAAGGGATGGCAGGAGCCTTGTGGAGCAGCTTGTGATTGACAGCAGGAGCCCAGACCTCAGAAAGAAGCTCCCCACCCAAGGTAACTCAGCCATCCCAGATGCTAGCCTGGCTCCCAGGATTCCTGGCTCACCTCCCAGATGGCATTCCCTTTCTTCTCTACCACATGGCCTCATTAACATGGTGGATCCTGAAAAGCATTCGAACTCGGGCTTTGTGGTTGGGCATTAGAAGGAAAATGACTGGAAGGAGAAGAGTGGGAAGCCTGACACCCTTGAACACAGCAGGTGCTGCCTGGTCCTTTCTGCTCCCAAAGCTTGGCACCTCTCAGGGATCAGTCTGTTCATGATCACAGACTGTCTAGACAGATGCTAAGAAGATAGCAAGCAGGTGAGAGCAAGGGTGGGGACGGAAGACAAGCTCACTTCAGTAAATGCCCACTGTGTTTCCATAAGCAGAAGAAAGATGTCTGGTAAGTGTCTGGCTTAGTGGAAAATTATATTGGTAAACTTCAGTTCCCTATACCCCTCCCTATACCACAGTATAATAACTCCAGACAGACCATCCTGCCTCGTGTCCAGCCCTGCCCTGTGTAGGGTCACCTCAGAGCAGAAGGGAAGTGCTCCCATCAGCCCCACTTGGAGAGCTACCTCCTCCCCTACTACCTGATTACCGAGACATTCTGCAGAACCTCTGGCTTCAACAACCGGACACTTGTGATATAATCTTGAGTTTGCTTTGGGAACAGAAAGAAAAGATGTCTCCAGGTTAGGTATCTGTATAGGAACCAACCTTGCCAATATACGGTCCACAAATCTAAAATCTGTCCCATCTGTGAGCCTTCATAGGCCAGAGGAACCAGAGGAGGATCCAGGAAGGGGCAAAATTGGCTAGCATCTGGGGAGGGGGTACAGATCCTGTCTACAGAAAACCACTAAGCTAACTCATTCCAAAGGGGCAAATAGAACCCCAAGGGTTCTTAGAGCCTGACCACAGACTTGAGAAGGGACCCCTGTTTCCTTTGGTCATATGAGACACAAGGAAATAAGCCATTCTGCTTTAGGAACCACAAGGGGTGGGGCTCGTCTCCATAGTCCGCACGGGAAGCCGATGGGAGCAGGTGGCTGCACCAGGGAGCTGCCTCTTGCTCTCAGAGGACTCTCAGAAGCGAGCCTCTCATTCTGGTCCTTGAACTTAGAGCCAGAACACAACCAGGAAGAAGCTGAACCAATCAGAGCCCACCCAGAAAGAAGCTGAACCAATCAGGATCTCCTTTACTCCCCTTGGGTTCTGCTTCTTTTACTAGGGACTGGCCACACAGGACTGAGCCTCCGTTTCCTCATGTATAACACCGGGTTTCTGGAGCCTCCTGAACTTAACAGGGATCTTAAGTAAGAAACTGATTAAGCAAGCTAGAAAGGTATCCCCAATCCTGAAAAAGTGCCCTCCCCATAGGGAAACCACCATGAAAGGGTCCAGGGCAAGCCTCTACTCACCAAAGTGCCCTTCACAGACCAGAAAGCTTCCCACAGTTCTGAAAGAACCACGCCCTCCACTTTGCAAGGCCCAAATCGAAACTCATGGCCCTGGAGCCCAGGCATTTGGTTCCAGACAAGGAGGATTAGGCTCAGGCAGGAGAGAGTCTGTAGTCCCGAGCTCATCTGCTTCGGAAGAAGGGCAGGTGCTTCTGCTGAAGAAAGAGAGGCTTTACCCTGAAGCCAGCCTCTGGCTAGAAACTCCTCCCTGCTCCCAAATAACGCTCCAGGAGTTAGCACAGACCACCATCAGGAGCACACAAATGGGACGCCTGCGGCTAGAGAAGCGTGGTTTGAAGGTCTCCACCAAAACTCATTTAAATTCACTCCCTACTACGAGGTGTGTGGAGGAGCTTTAAGAGAGCCTTAGGCTACCAGACCTCTGCCCTGTTGAATGAATTCGTGAACGTGCGGATTACTGGTTGATGGGTTAGCTTTAGAGTGGGCGTCTTGGAAAAGCTTGTTCCGCTTTTCCCTGCCTGTGCCATCTTGACACATGATACCAGGCACTGCTTTGGGACGGTGCAGACTTATGTTTTGAGACTACCAACCAAAAAGACCCAACACATGTCACCCCTGATATAAAAATCACCAGCCTTCAGAACGGTGAGAGAAATAAACATCTTTTCTTTATAAACTACTCAGCATCTAATATTCTGCTGGAGTAGCAGAAATAGGGATGAAGACTAGTGAGTTCCCAGGCAAGAATACGGCAAACCCTTGGCCTTGCCGGGTGCACTGAGGTGGAGCCAAGGTCTTTCCACCTCCACATCTCGTAGCTGCTGCTGGTGCTACCTCTTTGCCCTCCCCCACCGTACTCATCCACACACCTGCATCTCTCTCCTCCTCTATCACAGTTCTCCGGCCACCAACATAAATGCGCCCATGAGGAAGGAAGAGGACCGGCTGCATCCCAGTAGGAGATCCCAAACCCAGAAGGTTTGGGAACTGGCTTCCACCTCTGACTTCTAGGAGCTGCCTTTGAGTCACCTTCACTTAGGGATCTGGTTCTCCTTCCAGAGACTGGCAGCCCTCAAGCCTCAACACAATGCAGCCCGGGGGGATTAACAGAACCCTTAAGGGAGGGGCACAGAAGGCAAGTCTGGGTCACACATTCAACTCTGCCACCTTACTTGGCAGACTCCACTCCTAACTCTAAGAATTGATCTTTCCAGTAAATGAAACAAGAACTAGGGGTGTGAGTTCCAGGTGAGTCATTTTCAAAACGCTTCTCTGGAACACTAATTGGGAATGACTGCATGGCGGCCCTCAGCAGAGGGAGTACGCGCCACGGTGCCTCCATGGCCACCACAGAAAACCGTTTCCTATGCCTCCCTTGCTCTGCTTCTCTTTCCTTGAACTTCCCTCTCCCACTCCACCCCCATTTCCTCTACAACCATATAAGAGCCATATTATTCACACATGCTCTCCTCGTACCTAAAGAAACTGTCTTCCAACCCCAGAAGGGTGGAGAGGGCAGAGAAACTGGCTTTGGAATGAATATTAATACCTGGGATAGGGAACAGGTAACCCAAGGCCAGAGTCCATTGTCAAAGATGTTCCAAATGCTGTAGACCTTACAGTGTCTCTTGAAGTTCATCTCTGGGTCTCATAATCTTACCCCTGGCCTTCCTCCCATCCAACCCCAGTTCTTCTTGGTGTTAACTTGGCATAAGTAACTCTCATTCAATTTTTCCCTCATACAAACATTCAAAAGGTTGATATATGCCAGTTGCCCTAACCAACCATTCCCAAACAAGGGAACAGAAGTCATGCTTCAGAGCAAAGGCTATGGAAGCCCTAGTGCTCACCTCAGGTCCTGAAGGGAATCTGGAGGCTGCTGTTTGATGGTGACTGGTTCTTTTTTCCCCCCACCAGCAGGAAAAGTTAGGCAAGCTCCCTCAGCATTCACTGGTAGAGGACATTCTCCAAGTAGAAAGCTCCTGTCTCGGCTGTATATAAGGGGTCTGACGGGAAGGGGTGGAGGAAGAAAGGAATGTGGAGGAAGAGAAATTGGTCATGCTTCCCAAGAGAATTACTTCACTGCCGAGTCACCCTTCGCTCTTAGACAATGGGGAAGTGCAGATATCAGTCCCTCAGGTGAGATGAGACCTGGGACTGGCGTGCCTAGCTTCTCTGAACTGCAGTCCCTACAGCTACAAAATTTTATTTTTAAAGCTTCAAAACCATGCCTAGTGGCACATGCCTGTCATCCCAGAACTTGGGAGGTAGAGGCAGAGGATCAGAAGTTCGAGGTCGTTCTTGGCTACATAGTGAGTTTAAAACCTGAGTTACATGAGCTCCTGTCTTAAAAAAAAAAAAAAAAAAAAAAAGCTTGGCTGGGCAGTGGTGGTGGCACATGCCTTTAATCCCAGGACGTGGAGGCAGAGGCAGGCAGATCTCTGTGAGTTCAAGGCCAGCCTGGTCTACAGAGTGAGTTCCAGGACAGCCAGAGTTACAACAGAGAAACTCTGTCTTCAGAAACAAAACAAAACAAACAACAAAAAAGTCTGGTCTACTTTTCTCAGAGAAAAGGTGTAAGGAGAAACTGTAAAAGCAAACAGAAGTACTTTGTATACTCTTTACAAATGTGAGCATACCATTACTGTGCAATATGTTGTTACTATGCAAATACAGTTATATTATATGCTGTCAAAGTTCAGTAAGGATGCTCTATTTGTGATGGGGCAGTTGCCCACAGGCTAAGACTAGCCAATAAATACCTTTCTTTAATCATCAAAGCCAGGAATTTTAGGAGTTTCTTAACTTGCCATCATCCATAGTCTATGGGATTACAGTCACCCCAAGTATATCTCTCCATAAGTACTAGGAATAATAATAATGTGTGCATGGGCAGGCCTACAAATATGGGGGACCCTGGTGTTCTGGTAAGCTAGGTAGGCCTAGGCTGCTTGTTGGAAGCACCAATGTAGACAAAAGACATGGCCATATATATCTCCAGCTAGCAAGGTACCCAGAACAAGGGCATTGGCTGAAGCCATGCTTCTCCAAAGGTACATCTAGAGGCATGCGAAATGCTTGTCTTGAAAACACACAAGGAACAAGAGAAACGCAGCCAGGCCAGACACTGAAGCCTAGAGTATACCAGCCCCTCGTGGGAACAAATATCGCTCCTGAGACCTGTACGGACTTAGAAGGCTAGTGGAGGGTGTTGGGGGGAGTTCGGGGGAGATGTTAACTTGGTTTAACACTTCCTGTAACACTTTCTGTGGACATAGGCCAACTTGGGAAACAGGATTCTGAAGTCAGAGGTTGGCGACCTGCAGGCTGAGGCTAGATCCAACATGTCACTGCTCGGCTACAGACAGCTTATGCCTTAAAAATAGTCTTACATCTTTTAAATGAATGGCAAGAAAAATCAGAAGAAAAACAAGTATTTAGTAACAACTGAAAAAAAAAATGTGTGAAATTCAGATTTCACATGTGTGTTAGCAGGACACAGCCACACCTTGTCTGGCTGCTTTGGAACTTAGAGATTAAATAGCAGTGAGACCATAAGGCCCACAAAGCAGAAAGTCGGCCACACCCTGCTGGAAATTACCCTTCTGGACAGTTTAAACATCTTAAGCCTAGGTCCTGAGGAGCCAAGTAACATGGGGGTGGGGAGCAGGATAACATCCCCCAGCTCAGAGAAGAAAGGACAGGACACAGCAATCCTGTGGGCAGAGCTGGGGATGCTGTCCTTCCGAGACATCCTTCTCTTCCTGAAGCATGCGCTATCCTGCGTTGTGTGTTGTTCTTGGCCAGCAGCCTACTCTGCTCTCCTTGGTACCAGCTTGAGTCCTCTTGTTTCTGGGTTGTTGAGCGTCACGTTCTTGTCAAAGGTAGGGACTCAGTCACACTCTTTTCCCCTTCAAGTCTCCCTCCTGTGAAAATACTCTGATAATTGCGCCCTAGTTGTGACACATAGCTCAGAAGCTAAAGCTGGCACACAATTTCCCTTTATCCATTTCTACATCATTCCTAAAGCCCACTCCCCACTTTTGGAAGAAGCCAGATTAAGAAGTGGGGCTCTAGACAAAGGGGCAACAGGAGCAGCTGAGAGGCAAGGGAGACCCAGGCCGCCTGCAGCTCTAACCATCTGATGAACGGGAGGCGCTGGCAGATGAGCCAAGCTGGTTCCTGGCTGGGCGGGAATAGTGGCAGAAGGCTGCAGAATACTGTCAAAGGAAGAGAGAGTGTGACTCTGATAGTCAGTTCTCCAGTGAACCTGTCATCAAACCACTTCCTGCAAAGGAAGAGGAGAAGAGAAAACAGAGACCCTAGCTCCAATCCCCTGATTCTGACATCAGGCTCCAGTAATAGCATCCCTAGAGTCCCTGGGTGCTCCCTCAGCCTTGTCTTCATCTTTGTAACAGAGTCCCCAGAGGACCATGGGGACAAAGTAGTGCACAGTGTTTTCCCCAGAGTGTGGTCCTTGAGCAAACACCAACATCTGTTGATTGAACTGCGCGGTGCCGAGCCTTTCCCGAAGCTGCCGAATCAGAACATTCATTTTAAGAGGTGCCTGAGGTGGCTCTCCTTATGTTGGGGGAAGCACATGCACAAAGTATCTGAAGGACTGGCCCCAGTGTCCTCCACGTGGGAAACGTTCAGGGCCAAGGGGCCCGTGTTAAGGGAGAAAGAGCTAAAGCAGGGGTTCTCGGCAGATGGTTGTCACAAGGGTTCCGTGGGTGTGGGGACATCTGTGGTTGTCCTAAGGGGTGAGCACTACTGCCACAGAGTGGAAAGGGCTGGAAGTGCTGCTGAGCTCCTGCGATGCACAGGCTCTCTCTCCAGGGAGGACTGTGTCGCCGGAGACATCAGCAGTGCTCTCCCGCACAGCTCTGCAGAGGCCAGATCCCCTCCAAGTTCCTCTACATCAGAGGGCAAAAGGACTCAGCCCCTGTGGAGCTGAATTCCTCTCTGCGTCGGGAACCGCCCCTTTCCCAGCAGGTGGGGAAACGCCCTGCAGGAGAAAAGTAGTGACCATGTTAATTAGAATTTCTTGAAAGCCAAAAGATGGGAGAAAGTTATGCCATCATTTTTCTTCCAATGAACCGAGCTTAATCTTTGAGACAGATGCTTATCTCCCCAATGACAGGAATACCCATGTGGTAATGGATGTAGGGTACCGGGGCTTTTGGTGAATTATTTGCCCTACCTCTCCAGAACCAGGGAGAGAATGCAAGCCTTCTGGATTTTAGTTCAGCCTCTCCTCTCCTCCCCTCCTTTCCCCTTCCCTACCCTCTCCCTTACCCTCCCTTTCTCTCTCCTCTCCTCTCCTCTCCTCTCCTCTCCTCTCCTCTCCTCTTCTGTCCTCTCCTCTCCTCTCCTCTGCTGTCCTCTCTTTCTAAGGAGAATTTCAGTAAGTCCCCCAGACTGGCCTTAAATTCTTGATGTTTCTGCCTCAGGCTCCTAAATGCTGGAATTACTATGATAACAGTTATGTGAAGTGTTTAGAGAAGGCAACAGGGGCAGAGAATCAAACAATCCAGTAGAGCAGAGTGAGCTAGGAGAGCAGACCGTGGGGGAGGTGGCAGCAGTGGGCCCCAGCGGAAGGGTCAAGGAGGCAGCTGAAGAGTTCCCGGAAGCAAATGTGGGGCAGAAACAACAGAAAACAGAAGCAGTGGAGATGGCAAAGACCCAGATACTTCAAAAAATTTCAGGGAACTGATAAGCCTTTAAAGACCAAGGGTCCCAACACCAAGAGTTGCAACACTAGCAGCTATGGGCACTGAGCGTTCCTATGGAACATCCACCCGTGAGCTGTAACAGTAGCAGGCACCTCCTGATGTTGCTGTTCGCTGCTGCCGGAAGTACTGTATTGTAACAGTGAGTAAAGCCCAGAGCAGGGAGCCTTCAACCTGAGTGCCGAGACCCCCAGGTCCCTGGCTTTACACTGGAGCAATAGACTCCTAGTCAAGGTTTGACAATACAACCTTCAGGGGCTGCCAATCTAGACCCTAGACCTTGGCCACTTAAGAGCTCAGTATGGCAAACACGCCAAGACCTTGACTACTAACGGTTTCTATCTAGGTACTGCAAAAGGAACCCAGCCAGCTCCTTGTCAAGGAGGACAGTCTTACTGGATTGACCCTTTAACCTGTGAAGGCTGATGATCTCTTTCCCGGTAGAGAGTGTCCAAGTGGAATTCAACTGTAGGACAGCCAGTTGGTGAGTTCCGTCAGCCTGGGTAACTTAGTACAAACATGTCTCAAATCTTAACCACATTGATATTTTAAAGGATGCATTTTAAGGTTTCCTATCCACGTGAATGTGTGACAGACATTGAAAGGATTTAAGAAAAACAAAACTCAGGAATTCTTCTGAGTGCAAGTAGTCACGTATAGGGGGAATGCCTCCTATTGAGAGATGCTTTCCTAAGCATGGCTATTAACAGCACTCTTTAGTCTCCTCCCCACCCACAGGGAAGATGACCATTGAGCTTAACACCTGTCAACAGGATTCCTTCTTCCCCAGCCTCCTCCCTCCTGCATATCAGCAGGGATTCTTCCTTCCCGGGCTCCATGGGCACCACCCTGTCTCAAAGGTGGCTTCCAAGGGCACAGGTTGACCACACTGCCCCTGGATCCCGCGCGCGTGAAACTCCCGAGAGCTCGGAGCCAATCAGCTGCATGAGCCCCCATCCCCAGACCCCTAACCCCTGAACCGGATAAAAGGGCTGGTGGGGAGGGGATCGGGGCCCGCCATGCTCATCTCCTGCGTGGGATAGGCGGGACCCGGACGCGCGCCAGTAATCAATAAATGCCTCATGTATGTTACAGCGGTCCGTGTCTCGTGGTTCCTTAGAAACCCGCCCGGCTTGCCCTAACATAATGGAGGCCCCAGCGAGATAGCCAGCGGCTCTAGGACCACGACGCTTTTGGATCGGAGGCATTACAAGCTCGAGCCAGGTGTGTGTACGTCTAAGTGTCTTATATGTCTGTCTTTCTCTGCTCTCTTTTTGTATGTGCATATGATCTCGGCGTGACAGGCCGACGTGTGTGACTCAGCGTGACAGGCTGAGGTGAGTGTTCGGCGCGGAGCCGACGTGTGTGACTCAGCGTGACAGGCTGAGGTGAGTGTTCGGCGTGGAGCCGACGTGTGTGACTCAGCGTGACAGGCTGAGGTGAGTGTTCGGCGTGGAGCCAACGTGTGTGACTCGGCGTAGCAGGCCGAGGTGTGTAAGCGCCTGGCAGAGTAAATGCCAGCGCACGTGGGACCGTAAGTTCGGACACTGAGGAACGACGCGCCAGGAGACGCATGTGGGTCCGTGGGTTCGGACAGTGAGGAACGCGCCAGGAGGCGCCTGTGGGTCCGTGGGTTCGGACAATGAGGAACGCGCCAGGAGGCGCATGTGGGTCCGTGGGTTCGGACAGTGAGGAACGCGCCAGGAGGCGCACGTGGGTCCGTGGGTTCGGACAGTGAGGAACGCGCCAGGAGGCGCATGTGGGTCCGTGGGTTCGGACACTGAAGAACGCGCCAGGCGGCGCACGTGGGTGGGGTCTGGAGGACCTCCACATGGTCTGCTGGAATCTGAGACGGGATTCCCCAGGCTTCTGAGTCAAGGTTCGGCTCAGCTATGAGAATTTCGGTGTGTGTGAGATATTTGTGTTGTCTTCTGGTGTGTTTGTGTGTCTATGGACTTGGGACTTGAACTGACGGACTGGGTAACTCTCATGGGAGACGACTGGTCCCGGCAGCCCCGCCGCTCTTCCAGAGAGCGCGCAGGCACGCCGGGAGGGAAGTTGCGGCGCGTATGGTGGGGTGGGGGGAAGGGTGCAGGCGCAATGCTCTAGCGCCGCTCGCCCCGCCTCGCTGCCAGCGCTGCCCGCTCCGTTCTGGGACCACCTCCCCGCAGGCTGCGGCAGGGTGGTTACAGCTGCTCGAGTGAGCCAAAAAGAATAAAATTTAAAATTCGGATACTTAGTCACTGCCAGACGAGAACTGTGTTAAAAGTGTCCACGGGCTTAGAAAATGTCTCTGCTTATGTAGGGTCTGTTGTGTTGTCTCCTAACTTTGAACCGCATAATGGAACATTTTCTCATGCTCGTTTCTTTTTATTTATAAACTTGAAGTTAAGTTTGTTATGTTCTTGTGCCTTCTTGTTTTAAAGAAAAACAAAAAACAAAAAACAAAGCAGTTTCTCCTTTGGGCCCTGTGTACTGTAGGAGACCCATAGTGAAGACTCAGAAAAAGGAAAGATCTATTTTAACATCTCAGAAGGTAAGAGATGGTTTGAAGGGGCAGAAGGGCTGAGAAGTAAGTAACAGTTTGATTCTGGGAACTATTTAAGTAAAAAAAAAAAAAAAAAAAAAAAAGAGGATGAGTGCAGTTCAGGAGAGGCCAAGAGAGTGTCTGAGAGGTCTCTGGCCACTGTTTGTCACTGTATTCTATACTGTATTCTATATGCTGAGACAGTGATGGAGACACTTTGGAATAGTCATGTAGCTATCTTTTTGGCAAGCATTAACATCTGTGCATATAGTATTTAAAGTCAGAAGTAGCCAGAACATAGTGACAAAATCACTCACTGCAATGTATCTGGCATATCAGACACTTTTATGTGTCCAATTTAATTTGCATTCCTATGCCCTTGCACAGACATCAAGTTACATATGGAGAGGATGATTTTTTTAAATAAGTTAAATGATAATCACCAAGGGCACATTTTTTAATCAATGGCAGAGCCAGGGTTTAAATAGTCTCTCCACTTAATAAATATGCTTTATATAATACTAAGGGAAAATCTATTAAGGATACTTAATATAGATGGCCCTCACCCCTCAGAGATCTGCTGATAATGTTTTTTAATTAGAGTTACAAGTAGAGACCTCAGATCCTAACAGTGACCCCAACACCTCCAGAGAAGACAGATGGGGCAAAATAACCTCACCTAGATTGTGGCAATGCACCACTGGGCAAACTGGCCAATGCCTCACCTGCCATAGACCTGGCTAAAACAGTGGACAAATAAGACACTAGAGAGTAGATCACCCTGCTTTGGATGGACAGAGCGGGGTTCAATCCCTCTGAGTCTTATCCACAGAAAGATACCTACTGGTCTGGCAACTGAAGACTGGCCTGGCAACAGAAGACTTGAGGCCTTTGTTCCCCATAAAGTCGCAAAGAACACGGAGAGTCCAGGGTCATCTGTCTAGGTATGGATAGTCTCTGGCATTTTAACTGAAGTATACTTTTTGCTGCAATTTGGTATTCCCAGATCTCTGGTGGTGACAACCAGTTCCCTTTGGGGCTACTAGAGTCCCTTTCTAAATGAGATAAATGAACTCCCTGCTAAGAGACGAATAGGTTTTTGATGTAATTCAGTAATAACAGCTCATGTCTCTGGTGGGTAGTCAGATTAGCATAGAAAAATATACATATATATTAACATCAAAAAATATTAGGCCTAAGAAAGTGATTTAAAATGTTAAAAATCTGCAGAGATAAAAGCCTAGGTAAATTGTAAAAGTCTGAATAACTGATTTTAGGTAAACTTTACAGGTTCAGAGTTATGACATTAACATCCTAGATACATGTTCTGCTGAGCTAGTATAATTGTTTTTTTATCCAGGTTGTTCCAGGTCTAGAGTCTGGCTTAGTTTCCCCTTTCTCTTCTGGATATATATATAATCATAGTTCATTGCTAAAAGGAGCCAAAAACCATTGTGTCTGCATTCAAAAGGACAGATTTTGTCTTAGTGGTGTACAACATGCTTTTATTTCTTTTTCTCGGTTTTGGTTGCTTGAGAACTTTTTATGATTCTGTACTCTGTACACAGATGTTAATGAACTAAAATACAGATTCTGTGTAACATAAATCATGGCCCACCTAAGGACCCTAAAAAACATGTTTTTGAGTGCCTAGATAGGCCTGAGTCTGAGGTGATTCTTCCAAATGCAGGCTTCGGTGACCTTTAACTTTTTCCTCTAGTTCTATCTGTCTCAACAGATCACCATTTCACTAACAGATGCCATCCAAGAATTAAGTTGCTTCAACTCCTGTGAGCTGTGAGTCCTGGACTTGCTGAAAGCTGATGGCCAGTCCAGCTGATGTGACAACCCCTGGATCAGCAAAACTAGATGTACCCCACTGCCTAACCCCCCAACTTTTGACTAAAAGCAGCCTTTTGGGGCCCCACGACACCCAGTCCCAGCAGGAAGCAGTCTAAGAGATTACAACGCCCCATTTCCACAGGCTGGAACTTTTAGTCAAAAGAGAACTCTGTAGGACTGGGAATATGGTATATATAGTGCCTATTGGCACGCCAGAACATTACCCTGTTGAGGCCAGATAGACTCAGATTCATTAAGTTGACAATATAAAATCAGTACAGTACAGATTATGGTTCTCAGACAACAGTACCAGTTTCTTAGGAATCCTACAGGGGTTGACTATAAATTAATCAATGCTAGTGATCAGGAGCTAGAAACAGCTGCTCCATGATTGGAGCAGTGCAAAAAGAAAAAGTGGGGAGTGAAAGGATTTAAGAAAAACAAAACTCAGGAATTCTTCTGAGTGCCTCCTATTGAGAGATGCTCCATGATTGGAGCAGTGCAAAAAGAAAAAGTGGGGAGTGAAAGGATTTAAGAAAAACAAAACTCAGGAATTCTTCTGAATGCCTCCTATTGAGAGATGCTTTCCTAAGCATGGCTATTAACAGCACTCTTTAGTCTCCTCCCCACCCACAGGGAAGATGACCACTGAGCTTAACACCTGTCAACAGGATTCCTTCTTCCCCAGCCTCCTCCCTCCTGCATATCAGCAGGGATTCTTCCTTCCCGGGCTCCATGGGCACCACCCTGTCTCAAAGGTGGCTTCCAAGGGCACAGGTTGACCACACTGCCCCTGGATCCCGCGCGCGTGAAACTCCCGAGAGCTCGGAGCCAATCAGCTGCATGAGCCCCCATCCCCAGACCCCTAACCCCTGAACCGGATAAAAGGGCTGGTGGGGAGGGGATCGGGGCCCCGCCATGCTCATCTCCTGCGTGGGATAGGCGGGACCCGGACGCGCGCCAGTAATCAATAAATGCCTCATGTATGTTACAGCGGTCCGTGTCTCGTGGTTCCTTAGAAACCCGCCCGGCTTGCCCTAACATAATGGAGGCCCCAGCGAGATAGCCGGCGGCTCTAGGACCACGACGCTTTTGGATCGGAGGCATTACAAGCTCGAGCCAGGTGTGTGTACATCTAAGTGTCTTATATGTCTGTCTTTCTCTGCTCTCTTTTTGTACGTGCATGTGATCTCGGCGTGACAGGCCGACGTGTGTGACTCAGCATGACAGGCTGAGGTGGGTGTTCGGCGTGGAGCCGACGTGTGTGACTCAGCGTGGCAGGCTGAGGTGAGTGTTCGGGGCGGAGCCGACGTGTGTGACTCGGCGTGACAGGCCGACGTGTGTGACTCGGCGTGGCAGGCCGAGGTGTGTAAGCGCCTGGCAGAGTAAATGCCAGCGCACGTGGGACCGTAAGTTCGGACACTGAGGAACGACGCGCCAGGAGGCGCATGTGGGTCCGTGGGTTCGGACACTGAGGAACACGCCAGGAGGCGCATGTGGGTCCGTGGGTTCGGACACTGAGGAACGCGCCAGGCGGCACACGTGGGTGGGGTCTGGAGGACCTCCACATGGTCTGCTGGAATCTGAGACGGGATTCCCCAGGCTTCTGAGTCAAGGTTCGGCTCAGCTATGAGAATTTCGGTGTGTGTGAGATATTTGTGTTGTCTTCTGGTGTGTTTGTGTGTCTATGGACTTGGGACTTGAACTGACGGACTGGGTAACTCTCATGGGAGACGACTGGTCCCGGCAGCCCCGCCGCTCTTCCAGAGAGCGCGCAGGCACGCCGGGAGGGAAGTTGCGGCGCGTATGGTGGGGTGGGGGGAAGGGTGCAGGCGCAATGCTCTAGCGCCGCTCGCCCCGCCTCGCTGCCAGCGCTGCCCGCTCCGTTCTGGGACCACCTCCCCGCAGGCCGGGGCAGGGTGGTTACAGCTGCTCGAGTGAGCCAAAAAGAATAAAATTTAAAATTCGGATACTTAGTCACTGCCAGACAAGAACTGTGTTAAAAGTGTCCACGGGCTTAGAAAATGTCTCTGCTTATGTAGGGTCTGTTGTGTTGTCTCCTAACTTTGAACCGCATAATGGAACATTTTCTCATGCTCGTTTTCTTTTTATTTATAAACTTGAAGTTAAGTTTGTTATGTTCTTGTGCCTTCTTGTTTTAAAGAAAAACAAAAAAACAAAAAAAACAGTTTCTCCTTTGGGCCCTGTGTACTGTAGGAGACCCACAGTAAAGACTTAGAAAAAGGAAAGATCTATTTTAACATCTCAGAGAAGGTAAGAGATGGTTTGAAGGGGCAGAAGGGCTGAGAAGTAAGTAACAGTTTGATTCTGGGAACTATTTAAGTAAAAAAAAAAAAAAGAAAAGAAAAAAAAAGAAAAAAAAAAAGGGATGAGTGCAGTTCAGGAGAGGCCAAGAGAGTGTCTGAGAGGTCTCTGGCCACTGTTTGTCACTGTATTCTATACTGTATTCTATATGCTGAGACAGTGATGGAGACACTTTGGAATAGTCATGTAGCTATCTTTTTGGCAAGCATTAACATCTGTGCATATAGTATTCAAAGTCAGAAGTAGCCAGAACATAGTGACAAAATCACTCACTGCAATGTATCTGGCATATCAGACACTTTTATGTGTCCAATTTAATTTGCATTCCTATGCCCTTGCACAGACATCAAGTTACATATGGAGAGGATGATTTTTAAATAAGTTAAATGATAATCACCAAGGGCACATTTTTTTAATCAATGGCAGAGCCAGGGTTTAAATAGTCTCTCCACTTAATAAATAAAGGGAAAATCTATTAAGGGTACTTAATATAGATGGCCCTCACCCCTCAGAGATCTGCTGATAATGTTTTTTAATTAGAGTTACAAGTAGAGACCTCAGATCCTAACAGTGACCCCAACGCCTCCAGAGAAGACAGATGGGGACAGAATAACCTCACCTAGATTGTGACGATGCACCACTGGGCAAACTGGCCAATGCCTCACCTGCCATAGACCTGGCTAAAACAGTGGACAAATAAGACACTAGAGAGTAGATCACCCTGCTTTGGATGGACAGAGCGGGGTTCGATCCCTCTGAGTCTTATCCACAGAAAGATACCTACTGGTCTGGCAACTGAAGACTGGCCTGGCAACAGAAGACTTGAGGCCTTTGTTCCCCATAAAGTCGCAAAGAACACGGAGAGTCCAGGGTCATCTGTCTAGGTATGGATAAGTCTCTGGCATTTTAACTGAAGTATACTTTTTGCTGCAATTTGGTATTCCCAGATCTCTGGTGGTGACAACCAGTTCCCTTTGGGGCTACTAGAGTTCCTTTCTAAATAAGATAAATGAGCTCCCTGCTAAGAGGCAAATAGTTTTTTTTTGATGTAACTCAGTAATAACAGCTCATGTCTCTGGTGGGTAGTCAGATTAAAAAAAAAAAAAAGAAAGAAAAAGGTTTAGGGTCTAAAAAATATATATTATTAACAGAAAAAAATATATTATGAGAGTTGAAACTAAAATACAGATTCTGTGTAACATAAATCATGGCCCACCTAAGGACCCTAAAAAAACATGTTTTTGAGTGCCTAGATAGGCCTGAGTCTGAGGTGATTCTTCCAAATGCAGGCTTCGGTGACCTTTAACTTTTTCCTCTAGTTCTATCTGTCTCAACAGATCACCATTTCACTAACAGATGCCATCCAAGAATTAAGTTGCTTCAACTCCTGTGAGCTGTGAGCCCTGGACTTGCTGAAAGCTGATGGCCAGTCCAGCTGATGTGACCACCCCTGGATCAACAAACTAGATGTACCCCACTGCCTAACCCCCCCCCCAGCTTTTGACTGATACCAGCCTGTTTGGGGCCCCTGACGACGTCCCCTCTCAGCAGGAAGCAGTCTAAGAGATTACAACGTCCCATTTCCACAGGCTGGAACTTTTAGTCAAAAGAAAACTCCCTAAGACTGGGGACATGGCATGTATAGTGCCTATTGGCACGCCAGAACATTACCCTGTTGAGGCCAGATAGACTCAGATTCATTAAGTTGACAATATAAAATCAATACAGTACAGATTATGGTTCTCAGACAACAGTACCAGTTTCTTAGGAATCCTACAGGGGTTGACTATAAATTAATCAATGCTAGTGATCAGGAGCTAGAAACAGCTGCTCCATGATTGGAGCAGTGCAAAAAGAAAAAGTGGGGAGTGAAAGGGTTTAAGAAATATGAAACATAGAAATGCAGTCACATATAGGGGGAAATGCCTTCCCAAGTACGGCCATTAACAGTACTCTTCAGTCTCCTCCCCACCCACAGGGAAGATGACCACTGAGCTTAACACCTGTCAACAGGATTCCTTCTTCCCCAGCCTCCTCCCTCCTGCATATCAGCAGGGATTCTTCCTTCCCGGGCTCCATGGGCGCCACCCTGTCTCAAAGGTGGCTTCCAAGGGCACAGGTTGACCACACCGCCCCTGGATCCCGAGTGCGCGAAACTCCCGTGAGCTCAGAGCCAATCAGCTGCACGAGCCCCCATCCCCAGACCCCTAACCCCTGAACCGGATAAAAGGGCTGGTGGGGAGGGGATCGGGGCTCGCCATGCTCATCTCCTGCGTGGGATAGGCGGGACCCGGAGCACGCCGGTAATCAATAAATGCCTCATGTATGTTACAGCGGTCCGTGTCTCGTGATTCCTTAGAAACCCGCCCGGCTTGCCCTAACAACATGTTCCCACATGTTTATATATTTCCTCCTTTTTGATGGGCTGAAAAAAAAAATACACCTCATCATTGCATTGAAGTTAGCTATGGCAGCGTGGCTGCGAGACCTGATGAAATACTGGAAACGTGTGCTGTTCCAGCTGAAGCCCGTGCACAATCCCCCTGGTCGCTCATGCCCTGCTCTTACTGAGTCGATATCCTAAACGTTAGCATTTCCTCATCCTGAGTATTCAAAACGAGTCAGCCTCCCATACCAAAATCTGTTGCATGGATAAGAAAAGTAAGACATGGTTTGTTGTAATAAGCTGCCAAGCAAGATTAGTGATAGCTACTGCAGTGTAAGTTGCCCTAGACTAATGCAGAAGGGATGTCAGAGGGAGAGAAGGAGTAACATGCTTTTAAAGTATCTAAGTGGATTTCAACTCTGCCAATGGGAAATGAATTCAGATTGCTATATGTCAGGTCCGGCCTGACAAGTCAGAAAGTACCTGAATGGGGGGGTGGGACTGAAGGGCATTATGAGGAGAGGGGAAAAGAGACGAGAAGGGAAGGGAGTAGACCAGGCACACACAGTATCATTGAGCTCAGGTGGAATAGAGCTAAAGCTTTATTTTCTGCCCCAGTTAATATACCTTTTTCTCAAGGGTTACAAAGCACAAGGAATTCAACAGGTATACAATAGGGTATCAATCCCTTAAGACATCCTGTGCTGCTGGAGCAGGATGATTACCCAAGGAAATAGCTTCTCTAGGTGGAGTTAGATGCTTCTCAAGGACAATAGCCTCACTTGATGGTGCTAAATGCTTACTTTGGGCAATAGCTTCTCTTGGTGGTGCTAACTGCTTAGCCAGAGAAGAAATGTTCCTTTAGGTAATCTTTGACTTCCTTGAAACTAGGCACTCCGGGAAGTAAATTCAGTGACTTCAGTTTTGCTCAGAGAAACTCCCAATAAATGAACAGGCACACGGCAAGAGGCTCAGCAGCAGAATCTAGACCCAGAGTCTTGGGGCTCCCCACAGCTATAAACAATGCTCAGACAGCGGATTTGAGCTCCAGTGTAGGTAAACTTGTATTTCTGTATGCTATTAACATAAATCGCTGTGAGTCAGATTCTCAATCCCTCCTTTAGTAGCAAGTCCTGGTTTCTCTTGGAGCACAGTGCTCAGTGGTACATTTAACACATGAGGTCACACAACATGATGTTGACCGCCTTGGGACCTAGCAATTGCCTATGCAGTTCACTCGGGGTCACAGGGTGAGTACAACAGCTCCACAGCATATGACAGAAGGATGACTGCAGAGGATCCACAGAGGAGAGCCTTTTGCTCATGGTGAGAGTGACAGAAGGGACCTATTTGAAGAGGCCATGGATGACAATAAAGGCTTAGCACAGTCAACACATACACACACATGCATCCACACACACACACACACACACACACGCATGTGAGCACATGCACCCACACACATACATGTGAGCACACACACACACTCATGGATTTTTAAACGGACAAAGAAAACCAGGCTAAGGCCTGGCAGGTCTGTTCTTGCCCCAGAACGAGAAACTAAAAAGTGTGCCCTGAAAGGCTTACATATAAGGCTTGAAATGCAGCCTTCTGTGGATTCATAGCCTGTAGTGGAACACCTGGAAGTTTTTTTGTTTTTGTTTCTGTTTGGTTTCTTTAAAAACGCAAGATGGTGTTTGGACTAGGTTTGTGTTCCCACCCCAGGTGTAGTAGATGTTTATGAATTGGACTTGAAATGCTTGATGCAGGTGGCTATAATTTGGTTAGGTGCAGTCATTCTGGCATGTGTAGCTTGTTTGGGGGATTGTGTGCCCCACGAGTTTATGGGAACTTTTGGCTTAGGGTATGAAAGGTCTGAATCTCCCAGAGAGTCAGGGTGGTGTGGTTGGCAGTTCATTGCTTGTATTGTCATTAGTGTGTTAATTCTTTAAAGAACAAAGGTTGAAAGGATTGAGTTTACAGACGGTGAGCTGAGACGCTAGTCTGACTCACTGTCAGCTAGTACTCTTCAAGCTTAGGACAGCTTAAAAGAAGCTGTGAAGATTTCTACCTTTCTCTCATCCTATATCAAGGCCACTTGCAAAAGCAGTGAAATTTTTTTTCTGTCCTTCCTGTCTCTTTCCCTAAATTGAGGTTCAAAGATTGTAGAATACTGCTTTCCTCTTTTCTTTTGGCTTTCCCATTTTCTTATGACTCCTTAGCTTTAGCCTTTGCTCATAGCTACACGATCAGACCTAGGAAATCAAAGAAATGATGAGAAACAGCCATGGATGGGGCTTTCTCTATGAAGACTCTGCCTTCATCTTCCAGACGAATTCCTCTTGCAGTCCCATGAAAAGGAAGAAAAGGTGTTTTTCTCCCCTGGGTATTTCCTGCCTGGAAAAGTGACCACCCTCTCACCCCAGGCCCAGAGATGACTCCAGAGCACACTGGATCTAGTTGCTTTATCTGCTTGAGAGAATGCTAGAACTGGTGATGGTGATGTTGATGATATTGATGTTGATGATGATGTTGATGATGATGATGGAGATGAATTTGAATAGCCCTGTTTCTGTAACCTGAGCTGGCTCGTGGCAAAGAGCACTTGCTGCTCTTCTAGGGGACCCAAATTCAGTTCCCAGCACCCATCTCACAACTGCCTGTAACTCTGACTTCAGGGGACCCAACTCCCTCTTCTAGCCTCCTCAGGTGTGGGTGCATGCACACACATACATGCACACATAAGTTTTTTTTTTTTATTACAAATGAAAATTTTCCAGTTTCTGTGGTCCCATCTAATCTTTGAAACACAGCAGTCTTATGCAGAATCTCCCTAACTGCCTGGGGAATTCCCAAAGGTGTGATGGTCCTCATAAATCCAGGAACACACCTGTGTTTTGGGGCCAGTGCAGCCAGCTAGTACAAGTTCCATTCGCTGCCCCTTTGATGGTGACAATGGGGCCTCACTCTCTAGCCACTTTGCTCCTCTGCCAAAAAATGTCACAAGGTCATATTCACACCTAACTTGGGCTCAGTGGTTCAGAGGTCAGTGAGACAACTTTCCCATTTATACTCAACACCCAGAGGTGGTAACATGGAATTGGGATTGGATCAGTGTGGTGATTTGAATAAAAATGGCCCCATATATTTGAATGCTGAGTCCCCAGGGAGCGGAGCTCTTTGATAGGATTAGAAGGATTAGGAGATGTGGCCAAGGTGGAGGAAGTGCTTCATTGGGGGTGGGCTTCCAGGTTTTCAAAAGCCCACACCCAGCCAGCCCAGTGTTTCTGTCTGTCTCTCTGCCTCTCTATTTCTGTCTGTCCTCTGTGTCTGTCGAGGTCTTTCCCACCCCACCCCACCCCCACCCCCGCCTCTCTGAGGACCAGGATGTAGCTCTCAGCTACCGCTCCAATGCCGTGCTCCCTATTATGATGATAACGGACTAAGCCTCTGAAACTGCTGGCTAGCCCTAATTAAAAGCTTTCTTTCCCACGAGTTGCCTTGGTCGTGCCGTTTCTCTCCGCAGCAACAGAACAGTGACTAAGACAGTCAGCATCCGTGGCATTGGTTTCGGTTACCTCGTCAAGACCACCATGCCAAACGCCTCTCTCTTTCAAGGCAATTCGCCTGCGAAGATTGTCGTCAACAACTCCCTTTCAATCTGGCCCCTCTAGGCTTTCCATGAGCCCGTGTCTGTGGGTGTCTGAACCCCAACTGAGTATGGCAGAGTTCAAGTTCTCCGGTTGCCTTGTGACTCGGTGAGAAAGTAAGTGACGGTCTCCCGCACTGTTGCCTGGCTCTGCTGGCAGGGTTTCTTTGTGGGAGGGTGGGTGGCAGTCCCTGCTCTACGCCGATAAGCCAACAGTTATGCAAGGCTTTACAAAGTACGTCTACAATGTGATAGTCACCGAAGCCCTATGAGATAGATTAGATAGATTGTCTCTTTTTTTTTTTTTTTTTTTTTAATTCAGAAGCCAAAGCAAGGTTTAGTAACTATTTTAAACTCATAGAGCTAAAACAGGAAGGACATGGAATTGATCCTGGGTCTCTAACCCCAACTCTAGGCGTACGGGAGACAGACAGTGCGCAGAAAGCACGCAGACCATGAAGTCACAGTCTTTGAATCCCTGGCTCTGCAACCATTACTAGCTGTGGTAAGTCAGAGAGGGGTGACGCAGTGGGGCCTAAAGAACTCCTCCAGTGGAGTACCTCTTCTAAGTAGGCCCCACCTCCCAAACCTTCCATAGGCTCTCCAAACCGTGTGGACAGCTGGACCAAACATTTAACATGAGGCCATGGTAGGCATTTCACATTGCAATTCTAACGTGCTCCTCTAGCCAGCTCTTGGAATCCTTGGGTCATCCTCTCTAGGAACACTGCTCCTTCCTCGGACTCTCTTGCCTTTCCTTGGGGGACCTCTGTTACACGGTATCATAGTCATGCACCCGGGCTGTGCGCTTCACCACAGACATGGCTGATGGGAGCGTGGAGGAGCCTAGGGCAACCTTAATCTTCAAAGATAAATCAAGATGAAGTCTTTTATATGACTTTTTTTTTCTCCTGTTTTCTGTTCCTTTCTAGATATGTTCTTTAACCCACGTCCTTGTCTATTAATTTTCTCTTTATTTATACCTAATCTTCAGTTTGGTTTCATCCACTGAATTCTGAAGTTTTGAATCGTTTTAGTTCTACAGTTTCAAACCTGTTCATTTTTATGTTCCATTCCAAGATCATTATATGAAGCGATCTTGTCTTTTATTTCCTTGTACGTACTCACCACAGTTCCTTTGAAGACTGTATATCTGATAACTATATCTCCCCATATCTTTTCAACCTCTTCTTTTTATCATACTGTTTTATCTCCTAGTATGTTGGTTATCCCTATTTGAGACACAGCACACATATTTGAAAAGTCTTTCTCCATATATACATATATATATATATATATATTTATATATTTAATGTGTGTATATTTTCTATGCTGCTATAGTCAGCCTATTTGTGAGTTATTCTTGCTCCTTTGATGTCATGTCCTGAAGCCCAGCCCCAGAGGTTGTTAGTGCTCTTCTTCCGTGGGCTCCGAGTATATATATTTGTTGTCTTAGTTCTGTCAATTTTTAGAAAGTTCTACATAGCTTCTCACTCACCTAAAATTGTATTACCTTTCATGAATTTAAATTATATCCCCATGGAAAAAGTAATCCCCAGTGCTAGGCTTAGTTCTCTGGGTTTCCATCTTTCAAATCTGAACCCTGGAGCTATGCCTCTTGTTATCTACCAGCCCAGTACCTTCAGATTGTTACCTTGAGCTGTTTCTAGCAGTTTTACAGAGTTATGATTGGCACGGGATGCACTGTACATATGTAGAGCATACAATTTGATGAGTTTAAACATAGGTAGACCCCATAGAGCCTTCCTCACCATCCAGATAACACACACGCATACCCTGCAGCTTAGCCATTCGTTTGAGGGTGAGCATGTAGATTGTTTCTATAAGCAGTGATTTTAAAATAAACAATCCCCTGCAAGTCCTTGTACAGACATGTACTTTGTTTTGTCTTGGATAAATACCTGAAAGTGAGTTTGGCCGTGTGGAAGAGGTGTGCTCGGCTTCTGATGAACCTGCCTGCGATACATATTATACGGGTAAATTGGTCACATGCTCATAAAGCTTGTTGAAAGCAGAGGACAGGAGCGAGGGAGGCCCTTTTGTCCCAGACTCTAGCATATTTATTTCTAGTGATCTCCAAAACTCTTGTCGTGGGACAGGCTTCCCCGCTAATTCTGTTGTAAGAAGAGAGAACAGCAGGACAGCCCTAGGGTGAAAGTACTGTGTCCTTAAGAACAGCTAAAACCTAAACTGCCACAGCAGAGGTTACTGTGGCTTCACCCACAATATAAAAACACCCGCAGAGGGAACTGGAAGCTCAAAGCTCCTCTGCAAAGGCCAGGGAGGAACCCCTACCCAGGGCTCTCTTAGTGGGGAACTCACAGATGGAGATGGTTCTGCTGGGAGCTCAGAAGCTGCCAGCTGCCTTCTGTCAGCTCTCTCCTTTGGCCTACTCCAGCTTCTCTACTGAATGCTGTAAGCCACCAACTTGATGACGTTCTACTGTCTATTGCTTCTCTCTACCTGCACCCTGTTGATTACAGTTTTACTTTTGTTTGCTACACACGTAACAAACTTAATACACATCCAACACTGAAAGCGTAGTCATTACCAACTGTACAGAACACCACCAAACGACTCTTGGAGTAGCTGGCCCCTTTGCTCCCCATAGCAGTGTAGGGTCCTTTGTGTTCTTCTACACCCTTCAACACTTGGGGTAGATAGTCCCCCCCCTTTTTCTTTCAAGTCTCACCTTGTAGCTCATGCTAGTTTGAACTGACTACCCTCCTACCTCAACCTCCAAATGCTGGGATTGCAGGCCTATGCCACCATAAATCTTCTTAGTTCTATTTTAATAGGAGTGACGTGTCATCTAGCTCATTGTGGTTTAAATTTGCATTTACGTAAGCAAATGAAAACAATGGTGAGCGCCTCTTGTGTGCTTTCTTCTGGCATCGATTTATCTGCTTTGGGTTTTGTTCAAATCTTTTGCCTAATTTTTATTACACTGTTTTCTTATCATTGAATTTTAACCACTTTGTATCTCCAGGACGCAAGTTCTTTCAGATAGAGGGTTTTCAAATATATTCTCCAGACAGTGGATTTTCTATTCATTTTCTTGAGATAATTCTTAATGAGCAGACTTTTTTGAAAAACAAACAAACAAAAAACAAAACAAAAATCTTTGATGAAGTCCAAATTGCAGACACGTTCTTCCACGGCTTGTGTTTTTGGTGTCATATCAAAACACTTAGGAGTGGTAACTCAGAGTCCACAGAGGTTTTCAAAGCATGCAGGTTTCATTTAAGGAAGTTTACAGTTATAGGTCGTACACGTAGAGCAAGGTCCATTGTGATTAAAGGTTTATAGAATGAAGTATGAATCTAAGTTTCTTTCCATGTGGATCTTGAGTTTCCCCTTCATGCCTCCCAGAGCAGTGTAGGATCGGTGCTGTTCTTCCACACCCCTCAACACTTGAGATAAACAATCTCTCTTCCTTTCTTATTTCTTTCTCTCTTCCTTTCTTCTTTCTTTCTTTCTTCCCTCCTTTCTTCCTTCCTCCCTTGCTTCCTTCCTTTCTTCCTTTCTTTTTAAACACAGTCTCACACCGTAGCTCAGGCTAGGTTGAACTGGCTACCCTCTTATCTCAAATGCTGGGATTAAAGGCCCATGCCACCATTATTGTGACACCATTTCTTAAAATGACTCGGTGTATTTGTTGAAAATTGTCTATTCACATGTAAGCCTTTCCCCGGACTTTCTGGTCTGTCCCCAGGCTCTGTCTGTCTCGCCTCACACCAGTTTCACACTGTCTGGGTGTCAGCATTCTGCATAAGTTTGAGGGCAGATAGTATTGATCCTATTATTTGGTTCTTTTTCAAATTCCAATTGCACTAAACTGTATAGGTCAACCTGGGAAATACGACATCTTAGTGGTACCGAGTCTTTTCACTCATGAGTATAGTAAACGGAGTATAGTTCTTCAATACTCAGTGCTGTCATTTCTTTCCCACAGTTACTTACAGATTCCAGCACAATTTTTAGTGCCAGAGACGTGCTTGGCAGCCAAAGTGTTGGCTGTGCAAGCTTGAGGACTGGAGTTCAGATCCCCAGAAGCTACATAACGCCTGGGGTGCGGCTTCCTAACTCCAGCCTGGGAAGGTGGACGCAGGGGTCCCCAGAGCAAGCTGGCTAGTGAGACAAGTTCCAAGTTTGACTGAGAGACCCTGCTTCAAAGAATGAGGTGGACGAGCAAAAGAGGAACATTCCCAGCATCAGCCTGAGGTCTCGACACATATGTACACGTACCCCAATGTCTGTGGGCCCACAATGTGCAGATACACACACACACACACACACACACACACACACACACACACACACACACATACGTGCACATAAACCACATATAGAAAGACAAGAAAAAATAGCTCCTTCAAACTAAATAGTTTTTTTTTTTTAAGATTTATGTATTTACTTTATGTGTATATGTGTTTGCCTGTGTGAGTTTATGTGTACTTCACACGTGCAGGAGCCTTTGAAGGCCAGAAGAAGGTATCAGACCCCTTGGGACGAGGGTTACAGTGGTTGTGAGCGTGGGTGCTGAGAACTGATCCCAGGTCCTCCACAAGAGCAGAAAGTGCTCTAAACAACTGAGCCTTCTCTCCAGCCCCAATTATTTTAATTTTAACTGAGTGTGTGTTTGTATTTGTGTGTGTCAGTTTATACACAGGAGTTCAGTGCCACAGAGGTCAGAAGAGGGCATCCGATGCCCTGGTGCTAGAGTTACAGGTAGCTGTGAGTCACCCACCCAACTCAGATTCCGGGAATCAAACCTGGTCCTCTGAAAGAACAGTATGCGTTCCTAACCACGGAGCCCCCCCTCCCCCCGCTCTAGCCCTGCTCTTTCAAATCTCTAAATTCTCCCCAACGATTTCAAGTTTTGGTATTATTATAACTAGTAACTTTTTAATTTCGTTAGTGTGCTGTTGAAATGTGGAGATACAGTCGGTTTCTCGTGTGGGTTTTATGTCCCATCTTACCAAGACTTCCGATGCCATTGCTTTTGATGAATTTCACTGGGCGTTTCAACCTGGATAAGAATATCTTCTACAAATGCAAAGAGCCTTTATTTCTAATCCAGATTAATTTACTCTGGAATAAATTTGAGGTTGAGCTTACTGGAAGCACAGGGACCTTTAGTCTAGTGCCAACTCTGCCGCAACTTACTGTGCAACCTTTGCCACGTCACTTTCCCTTTATGAGACGCAACCGCTATCTAAGCCGATCTGCACATTCTCTGCAATCGGTTCTGACGTTTAGCAAGACAGAGAACGCACTCTGAGTGGTGCTAGGGTTCACCTGACTCATGGCCTCCGAGCCCTCCGAGCCCTGACTCTTCCTCTTCCCGTTAAGTGTTGACTCATTGCTATCCTGAGAGTTCAGGTGAGTGTCACCTCTGCTCTCCCGTACTTCCAGTGAAACAGGGAGTGGCTGTAATTCTTCATTCTTTGCCATTTGCTGCGCTGCCTGCCACGAGCGAGGCCCTGTCTACCGGACAACGTGGGTTTTCTCACAAAGGTCAAACTACACAACAAACAGACAAACAAAAATCATTGAATTTGTTTTCTCTTCCATCTTGATTTTTCTATTCAAGCGCTGTCCCCTCTCTTCGTCTTGAATTTAGTAGTTGTTGACAGGTGTGCTAAGGTGGTGGAATGGGGAAGATCCGACACACCTGATGGGATTGGGGGGTGGGGATAGTCTACTCCTCTAGGAAAGAAATCGAAGCACTGCTCCTTCTCATAAAGAAGGACACACAGGCAGGTTAGAGCAAACTACGCTGGAAATGCCAGACTCTTTGAAAATGGAGACTTCGGGCCACCCCCAAAATCATGGTGGAAACAACAGAACCGGTCCTTTCTATTGTGTGAGTCACCAATCTCTGGCCCTCATTCCTAGGTTTGGGGCACCATGCCTTCTGAGAAGGAAACTAGTCCAGGCGTCCAGAGCACGGGCCATCAGTTGGGGCTGCTTGATCATGTATATGCACTTCAGGTTGCTGAACCAGATGGATTCCTTTGGGATGTGGAAGGCAGCGCTGGCAGCAGACACTTCCGATGCCCAGAGACAAGGTAGACTCCAGTGTCTGGAAACAAATCCAGAATCATCTATACTGACACTTTCACATTAAGAAAGCAAGGCCCACGAGGAGAGGTTATGTTTTCAGAGCTTGCCCCCATCCACACGTATTTTAGCAGAGACTCCAGAGTGGGCAGATGTGTGGGAAGATTTGTTGTAAGGAAAACGGATGCCATCAGATGTGCAGTTGGCCTGGGGAAGCTGTAGGAGATCTAAGTCTAAGAGGGATTCTGTGTGATTGATTAGGAACTATATATTAGGCTTTCTTTGTCAATTGGTCATTTGGAGCCAATTTCTTACTAGGATTATGGCTTCCTGAGCACGTTGATGGAGAGAGTGATCTCCCTAGTTGACCTCTCTAATCTCTCTAAATCTAATCTGATTTAAAGTTAACCATAGGCGGCTGGAGACCTTAGATACCGAGCTGGTTCCCTGGGGTGGCTGCTGCAGACTGCAGGTCAGGGTCTGTTTTTTTGTTTGGTCTTACCACCGTTTGCATATCAGCTTCTCATCAGAGACTAAAGCCCAGAGGAGATGTGGTTCAGCCATAGTCTAACAGCTCACTGTAACCAGAGCTGACAGGTCATTCTGAGTTACACATATTCATCCTGCGATCTACAGAGAAACTCACTTCAACTCTGTTTGTCAAGGAATCAGGTTTAGAAACATAGGAGACTGAAATTCAACACAAAAGTTGTTAGAGACAGGTTTCACCAGGAAATCAACGGTTAGCGCCACGTTCTGGCCTTCTGCAAGTCATAAATAATATGATATATATGAAGCTCCCGATTCAGTGCCTCCTGTGAGTCAGGTCCTTAATAATAACAGCTATTTTAGTTACAGCAGGGCCCCTCCCCTGCTCTTGGGGGGAGTACATCCTAAGCCCTCCACTGGATAACTGAAGCTACAGTTAATACGGTTCCTCAGTTTTCATGGGAGACTGGTTTTGAGACCACTTTCTTTCCCCGAGGATATTCAACTCCGTGGATATTCACCTCCCTTGCATAAAATGGCATAGTATGTACACAGCAGCACATCCTCCTGTGCGCCATCTTTAGGTTACTTACAACATTTCATAGAACGTAGAAACCACGAGCAGAGCTGGGAAACCGTATTATTAAGGGAATAAAGATGGGGAACAGTCTACGCAGGTTCAATACAGATGTGATTTTTTTTTTTTTTTTTTTTAGAAATTTTTTATCCACAACTGGTTGAATCTGCAGGTGCAAAACACTGGCTATATGACATTTTTTTATACACACACACATACACACCTTGGATAAAGCTTAGCGTATAAATCAGCAACGACGCACTTTAATAAAAGCCACTTAAAAATAGCAGATGGTGTACTTTTAGAATTTCCAACTTAAGGTTTCCAGACCATGGTTGTTCTCAATTGAAACTAGAAAAAGTAGAACAGAGAGCTGGGGGAGGGGGGAATTCCTGACTATTCTGCAGCTGCAGGAACCACCTGGGGGGTGTGGGGGACGGACAGGACACACGAGGACTTTGTTAGTGTATGTCCCCCAGTAGGCCACCTGCCTGGAGTTGTCCCTCAAGCCCTAATTTAGTTTGATTCTCCATTGCTCAGTTTCTCATGTGTACCAGGTAAGTCGTCGAGCACAACCATACTGTGAACCTGGTGTACGGACAGGCATGTCCTGCAGAGGTAGTGAGAATTCAGTCATGATTCAAACTAAGAAAGAGAGTGAGGGAGAAAGAATGAAAGGGATTGTTTTAAAATTGTTTTCTATGGGTTGCGTGAATAAGGATGATTTTAGTTTTCTTTTTTATATTTATCTCTATTTTTCTAATCTCCCTCTGTTGGATAGTTGTTACTTATATACTGAAGGGAAAAAGTAATTCTTAAAAGACTATCAAAGCAGAAATTTGAGGCAATAAAAAGAGGCAATGGTAGAATCGAAGGAGCCAGGCTGGCTTAAGAAATTGAACATTTTCCCAGCGGTGTCTTCTTGGGGACACCTTCTGAGTGAGGAAGTAGAGGAAGAGGAGACCACACCAGGTCAGAAGCTGGTTCCTGGGAGTCCAGGACAGCTCAGCCTGAAAAGCACCTGGGAAGAAAACATTCTGATTAAACAAAGACACAAAGACAAAGACTCGATCCAGCAACAAACTAGACCACATGACTGGAGAAAATCCAAAATGGGAGGCCTCAGGAAAGGGCTCATACCCTTCCCTGGGAAGATTCTGGAGCATTGCCGCACCCACGTGCTCTAAGTCCTTATCATAGAACCGGTGTGCCCCCGAGATTGGTGTCAAAATCAAGGGCCAGATACAAGAGTGTAGGAACCAAGGGTAAGAAAGAAAACAGACCTTCTGAGCAGAGCGGGTGAGCTGAGACCAGGAAGGCTGAAGCCCCTCCCTCTGTCTGTCACTCATTGAGATCACTGGAGAGGAGACAGCAAGGAATCAAGGCATGGAGCTGCGGAGGGATCCAAAGAGAAAGAAGTGCCGATTCTCACGCATCTTCCTTCCCAGAGAACCAGAGGATCCCGCATGAAACTGGGATTCAAGCTTATCCTCAACATTTTTTTCTATGAGTATTTTCAAACTTCAAGCAGATGTTACATAAAGAAAACTTTATTTGTAGAAAGATATATGGGGCAAGGAGGAGTCCATAGCTGAAAGACAAACACATAGAAGTCTGAGAATTTGGGTTGGAATGTTCAATAATTGTAAGATACCTATAATTTCCTATCTGATGTCTTCTTCCAAAATCCACATCAAGTAGCCATTCTCGCATTGTCTCATTGGGCTCCAGCAGTGGTATGCCCTTTGTTAAACATTAACTCCTGCGACCACTCTTCTGGAACTTAAAGGGCTCATTTATTATATGGAAGTACACCACTTGCTCATGACAGGTTATAAATATGATCTGTGAGTTTTTTAAGTCATGTATTCAAGTACAAAAATAAATAGAAGTTCAATAGAAAATAAATACACATCTTAATGAATATATATAGCTAGCATTAGAAAAGGCATCACAGAAAATTTCACAAAAAATTATTGTGTAAGGTAATATTGGGGGAACACACGGGCATCCACACAAGGGAATCCAATATTACATAAATAACCTACACTGTGACCAGCACTGAATTATTGACAAAGAGGTGATGGTTTGAGGTCATGTCTTCATGGTACTGAGGACTGGGACTCTTGGGGTAGAACTGTTCTCAGCAGCATCTGGGCTGTGTCTCCCTGGTACCGATGGTGGGACTCTTGTTCAGGAGTGATCTTGGCAGACTCATGACTATACCATCTCTTCCATCCATAACAGAAGAATACCTAGTTCCCCCAAAGCCTTTATGACCGCTGCCCGAGGCTCCAGCTGAAAAAAGAGTGGATGCATGTTTTCAGGGACACAAAAGAGATATTTCCCCAGGGTTAATCCTCCCCACTACTGGCAGGTCAGTGGGGAATATGTTTCTTTTCAAGATGAAGAGGTCAAAAGAGGTGATGGAATCTCCAGTTTTCACACAAGAAAGGAAAACTACTGACTCTAGTACCATCCTGGTCTTACAAGGAGCCCGAGGCCCGAGGAGAATCTGGCTCACCCACATCAAAATAATAAGGCTATTTTCCTCAAGAATTGTATATGTGTGTCTATATGAGCTGCCTACCGTGCATACTTTGATCTAGTAAATACTGACTATGTCAAGCACTGGACCAGTTCAGAAGAGAATGGCACAGCCCTTGCCTTTAAGGTTCTCGGTTGAGAGGAGACAGGCAGGCAGGAGCAGTGACTGAAATGCAGTATGATGAATATGCAGAATGATGAGCATGGCAGGAGGTAGCCAACTCTGTGAGAAGCCTCTACTATCTTCCTAGTCTGAATCCTGGGGGAGGAGGAGGGGAGGGAGGAGGAGGACGAGGAGGACGAGGAGGACGAGGAGGAGGAAGAAGTGGTGGTCAGTGAGGAGTTGACGCAGGGTTTCTTGGCAGATGTGCAAAAGCATCAGTGTAAGAAACACATAGATGGGTGAGTGTGAGATTGTGAGTGAGTACTTTTGAAGGTATGTATGTGTGTGCATATTGGAAAACTATTATTTCTCATTTATGCCTCTTGGAAGATCCAGAGGTCTCTTGAGTGGTAGGAAGAGTCACAGTCATTCTTTCTTCACTTGTGGGGCATCATGTAGAGAAAGCATCCTTCTATAGCTTGGGATGGGAGTGAACTATTAACCTGATTTTTACCAACACGAATATCTCTCCCACCTATTTATAATCTCAGTTTCAAAAACACACCAACAACAATCCACAAAAAACAGGATGTACCTCTGTGAAGTGGCTCAGAATCCGATTGTATTTCTCCATTGCTTCTTCCCCACAGTGACACGCCATGCGAGATTGCTGAAAAAGATCCAAATAACAATAAGCTTTGTTTTTACCTTTCAGAGTATATGGAGTTTTGCCTGCATATATACCTGTGTACCACATTTATGCAGTGCCAGTGGGGGCCATAAAAAGGCATCGGATCCCCAGGACTGGAGTTAACAGAGAGTTGTGAGCCACTATGTCATTGCTGGGAATGGAACCCGGGTCCTCTACAAGAGCAACTAATGCTCTTAACTGTTGAGCCATCTCTCCGGTTCCAGCTTTATTTTAAATTTTGATTTTTTTCTGACCCTGCTATCTGCATAAGCAGAGAATTCCATTTCACCTGTAATCCTGTGAATAATCATTTCTGTAGGAAAGCATTTCTGTGCTTCATCCTTTGGGATCACTTAACTAACCATCAGATGGATGAACAAGCCAGTTTTTCAGTTTCAAATACGGGCTCACCAGGTCTTTTTAGAAAGAAGTAGTGCTGAAGGAGTCTCCAGTTCCTGGGGGCCCTATTGGCTTCCCACCCCAGCTCCTGTGTAGGAGGCTCCAGAGCAAATCCAAGATCTCATGGAAAAAAATGCAATTCTAAGGTCCTATTCATAACCCAACATCAAGCTCAATACCCTATGCATCAACTGACCACTTGAACACAAGATGCCCTAGTAAGACTGTGGAATGCATCACCTATAGAAAAAGAAACTCTAATTTCACTGATAATAACCATCATCATCATCATCACCAACCTCAAACAACCAGTATTTTATATTTTTTCAAACTTTTCAAAATGCTTTTTGGATGGAGCATATATTCAATCAGTCAGAGTATTTCTAAATACTTACATGGTTCAATACCAGTTTTTTTTTTTTTTTGGGTTGGTTGGTTTGGTTTGGCATTTTGTTTTGTAATTTTGGACTCAATTTCTCTGTTCATTCAATAGAATAAGAAAAAGAGCTTGGGTGCTAAGGGAGTCACACTATGTACCCAAGACCTTTACTCACACAGACTGAGAGGTCCTTGTTGATGATAAGAAAAGAATTGGCGAGGCTGCTGATCTTCCGGAGGGTGTGATGGTCAGGGGTCTGGTAGATTTTGAATACCCTGTCCAGATAGAATCTCACTAAATAGCGGAGGAAGCAGCACCTATCTGATGACTGCAAAGACAAGGAAGGTGTATTAATGGGAAGAGGGAAAGACAGGCCAGGCCTGATGGAGGAGCTCTGGGTTTCCCCTTGCAGAGCTCCCCCAGATCAAGCCCATATCTTTGTGTCTTGCAAAGACCCAGTCGTTCTTAAGATTCTGATGTCAATATTTTCGTCTTCAGCTTGCTAAACAGGAGAAAGTAAGCAAGAAAAGACAGGTCATTGGCTGTTGCCAGGGACTTAGATATTAAAACCTTTGTTCTCTTCCCAGCCAGAGTCTAGCAAGAGGTATTTTTAAACTACTAAGTCCCAGGCATCTCTTGGGAATACACTGTCCAGAACTAGAATCTCTCCCCCTCCTGCCTGCTTTCATAAGCACACTATCAAGGATACCTTGAGAAGACAGACAGACAAAAGGGGAAGAGGACAGACTGACAGGAAAGATGGATCCCTCCTTTACATACCACACTACCCCGAATCTCAGAGAATTCCTTCTGTATTGCCTGGAGGTTTGTGGTGATCACGCAGCTTCCCAAATGGAGAGTCTTGAGCCCAGTCAAAGGGGTCCAGAGGAGAAAACCCACAGCAGAGAACAGACCAAAGGCAAGACCAAAGCCTTTCATCATACACCTAGATCCTGGAGACCATCGGAGCTGGAATTCAAAGAGAGGATTGGGACTATTGATTTCCCCAGTCTAGCCACCAGGAACAGGCCATCACCAGGTGTCCACTGGGTGGGAACTAAACAGCCTTCCCTGGATGCAGGCAATGCTATGTGTTCACACAACTTACTAAGAAAAGCTGCTTCCTCCCGAAGCCTCCCAGCACCTTCAGGATCTGGGTGCTGGTAGTACCACAGGTCATGGCTCCTTTATTGTGTTGCCTACCCAGCTCCATGGTCACTGCCAGCAGGGAAGGCCTGGAGCAGCAAACCCTTGCAGTGAATGGACCAAGAAATGTCAAAACTTGTTCGAGGGAATTGACGTAGATACTCTCCCCTTCCAGAAAAACCAATGCAACTCCTTCTGTGGTCCCCTTAGACCTACAGGGAAAAGCAGTTTCACAGAAGCTGTGACCATGCCACCAAAAATACCTGGGGGGAAATTGTCTAGAGTTTATAGACACTCACAGGGCAGAAGAGCCTGGTTCTATTTGGCATCGGTCTGAGATCAGAGTGGTTAACTGAGCGCCATAGATTCATTATAGCCCCGAAGCCAAAAACAAAGTCAATGGTTTCCTAACAGCCCTACTGCCGGTGAAAGGCAAGAGCTGATGGGCACCTGATGGCTTGCCACCTCACACTTCTCCTTTCAGAGGCTCCCGGGGCTCCACAGTGCCCTCTACGGGGAGCCACGGTCAGACACGCCTGGGGTGACTCCAGTAACAACAGGCTCTTTTCCCCCTGGCCTTGTGTCTTAGGCCTGAGGCCAAGAGAATGCGCCCCCACCAAAAAAAGCGGAAACGCGTCTGAGGCAGTTGGAGTGTTCTTGGGGTGGGGCTATTCGTTAAGAAGGTGATGCGGATTGAGTTTTAAGAATGGGCTAGGATAAGAGAAGCGAGGCTCTCACCTCTGCCACAAAACGACCCTACACATTTTGACATTTCTCTTGAAATGCTAGTCTCTGTGAATTCACTGCAAGTGCCTGCTCTTCCAGGCCTTGCCTGCTTGCTATGACAGACAGTGGACCTGAGATGGAGACAGGATAGCTTAATGCAACACCAGACAAGAAATTTTCTGTGGCAAACAATATCAGAATCGTAACTAGTGACGGAACCCGACAGAGCCATGCCGAGCTATTGAAACAGAAGGAGAAATATGCAACCCTATGCATGTATTTCTCAAATTGTTAATAATTCTTCTCAAAAGTATATGATGAAAATATCATTGGTGGGTGTTCTTCCTTTTAAACAAGTCAGATAAAATTATAGCAAAATTTTGGAAGTATTTAAACTTTAATGGCTGATGGAGGCTAGGGTGATGGCTACACAGGCACAGGGGCCTGAGTTTACCACACACCCCCAACCTGTGTGAAAGGCTGGAGCGCACTTACAGCCCCAGAGCTGGGGAGGCACAGGGGATCCCTGGGCTTTTGGCCAGCCAGCCTTCGCCTAATCACTAAGTGTTATAGACGTTTATTTTCAGTTGGATTTAAAATAATTTCTTGTGCACTGTCGGGTGAGGGGCTGCCTAGGTCTTGGCATTTTTGTATTGTCTGCAGGTGTTGGGTTTCTGTGGGGATGTTAGATTGCACATGATCTGCACGTGCTACCAGTAGAACACCTGAGTTCTGAATCAATTAAAACACCTGAGCTCAGATTCTTGGGATTCCACTGTACAGTATGGTGCTGGCCAGGATAGGGTCCCCTCTGTAGAGGTCTGGCAGAGTTTGCATATGTGAATATGCCTTCCATGTCTTCCTTAGCACCACATTAGGTGTACTTCTAGAAATGGCACCCAAGGTGGGGCACAACATCACGCCAGCTACTTCCAAGATGGAGACAAGGAAGAACGAGAAATTCCAGACCTTATAGAGTCCGTTTTGTTTTGTTTTGTTTTGTTTCCTGCAAACATATTCAGGTCTAGTGGGTACCTGACAAGACACATCTGCTATGGTGATGAGAACTCTACCCCATAAAGGAACCCTTTCTGCAGACAAAGACTAGTTGTTTTTCCAGCAAACCAGGCTCTATCTTAAAATCTGGAAAATGTTTCCTTAGGGTCAGTACAAAGAAGCTGTCTTCCAGACATTATCTTGTGTTGGTAGCCAAACTAGGCACTGACTGTAAGAGTCACCTAAGTGGTGCTGGTTTTGAAGGCATGAAGGAGTCTTTGGAGAACAGCTGAAGCTTGGCAGCATGAGAGGCCAGGAGAGGCCATTGGTAAAGATCCAGCCTCAGTAATAGTTGAAGACCAGATTTAAGGGCTCATGAAGATAAGTTGAGGTTTGGCACCATGAAGAGAGCCCAGGAGAGGCTATTGGTGAAGCTGCAGCCTCAGTGGCAGTTGCAGGCCCAAATCAAATGGGATCATACAGAGAAGTTGAGGCCAAGAGAGGCTGTTGGTGAAAGTGTAGCCCAATTGCAGCAAGGAACCCCAGCATTCTGAAGATGCCAGTGCCATGGAACAACCACCAAGGGCAGCAGCAGCAGTGGACTGACACCAGCCTGGAGAGCCTAGAGAATGAGCTGTGTGTGCTGCAGAGGTCAAAGCCAGAGAAGTGACCCAAGCCCTTTGGAGGAGCCCAGAAAATTGTGAGTGAATTCCAGATAGTTGTATATTGATAATGTTTTTCTGCTGACCAAAGACATTGTGAAAAACTTGATAGATGTTTGGTTTCATCTGGTCCTGTGATTAGCAACCCTCGTGATTGTTACTCTTGTAAATAGTTTTGCTGGTGTAGTGTTAAATTGTGTTGTGGTTAAAGCAATTGCTTTTTTCTTGATTTATACAGAAAAGGAGAATTGTTGTAGAAGTTTCTTTTTAGTTGTGTTTAAAATAATTTTTTGTGCACTGTTGGGTGAGGGGCTGTCCAGGTCTTGGAGTTTTGTATTGTCTGAAGGTGTTGGATTTATCTGGGGGATATTGGATTGCATATGACCTGAGGAGTTCTGAATCAATAAAAATGCCTGAGCTCAGATGCTCGGGGTTCCACTGTTCAGTATGGCGCTGTACAGGACAGTGGTTCCCTCTGTAGAGGTCTGGCAGAGTTTACACATGTGAATATCCTTCCCGTGTCTTTCTTGGTGAGTCCCCAGATTAGGTGTACTGCTACAGCTAAGCTCCATGTCCCAGTGAGAGACCCTGACTCAAAGACAAGATGGATGGCATGTGACCTCATGTGACCTCACACCCCCACATTCACATACACATGAAGATAAAAGCTCCCCAACCCCTAATACACACATTATCATTGAGTACTGTAATAAACATACTTAATGTTCCAATATGATTAACAGCTTTTAGTGAGTCCAGAGGGAAGAGAAAACCATAATAAATCTCTGCTCTACAAGTCCCCACTTCTGCCAGTCTTCCCAGTTTGCCCAGGACTGAGGGAGTTGACTGAGTTAAAGACATTTTTTTTTCCCCAATGGGAAGTCACAAGTAAACCAGAATGAGTTGGACACCCTGTATCTCTAAGTCAACTCATCTCTCTGGGTTTCATTTTCTTAGCCCCAAAATGGGGATGATTAAACTTACTCCAAAACTCACCTTGCATTTAAATAAAATACAGTGTCTATACTTAGCACACAGGCAGAGAATGATTCACTTTAAGTTGAGATTGATACTGTGGCCTGAAACACAGGGAGTATATAATAAGTCTATGGTGAGAAGGATTCCTGGAAAGAAGCCTTGTCGGCAGAGACTGAGTGACTGATAGAATGTCAGGATTGAGAGTGACAGTTGCAGGCCCAGAGGCTAGTTACCTTATCCTGGGCTAGTTCTAGCCCTCCATGACTGCATCTGTTCTGAGCTAACATTTTGTGACTAATACATAGAAACCTTTTAGAATCTATGGACTAAGCAGATCACTAGCTTCCACCAGCCCAAAATCTAAGAACATCATCAGATGGCATCTTGGCCTTATAGAAAAGTTTCCCCCATCTTGCTGTAACCGCCTCTCTGATGTGCCCACCACTGTATTTTAAACTTGCCTTGGTGTACAGCTTTCTTTCTTTCTTTTTTTTTTCTGTAAAACTATAAAAACCTCATGAAATGGCTTCCACACTGCAACATGGAATTTGGGTAACCTAAATCTGTGTTCCCAGGCCACGGTCCATAATAGACTACCTTATTCTATTTAAGATGAGAGCTGTGGTTTTGGCATCATTCTGGTGCCATGATTTGGGCTGTGAGAATGTAGATTTTTCACCAGAGGAATCCGCTGACTGGAAGCCAGGTTCCTACAGGGACCCATCTTGTCCAGGCCATCTGGTGTCACTTCCCCAGGCCAATTGTTGGTGAGTTCTTTCTAGGGCTCCAGACCTCCCTTGGTTTGGTTCATTTTGTTTGTTTTGAGCTAATTAATTATCCTAATTTGATAGACATCTTTTAGGTCTGCTTTCAAAGGATTAGTTTCAGGTATCTGCTTTCAAATCATTTGGTCTAAACATGTGGTTTTGTTTGTTTGGTTGCTTCTGGATCTCTAAAGGCATTTGGGATTTTATTCACTTTGGGAACTCTGAAGACATTTTGCTCTCCACTTTGTTTGCCTTGGTATTCTTAGTCTTTGGAATGTTTTGACTTACGTTTGATAAATCAAATCATTACCCATTTGATTTACCATTTACCATTTGGCCTTTGTCTCCTGACTCTCCTAAAGCACAATTCTGTGTGGTTTTTGCTGATTCTCCTGTGACCTTGCCGTGCTGAGCAGTTCACTTAGAGATTTCAGAGGCACCTGTTACCGCACACTGAAAGCACAGCCATGTTAGAGGGAACATCCCCGGACATGCAGCAGCCCCGAAGGAAAAACCAACAAACATACCCCATTCCTGGGGCAGACACATAAAAGACTGGTCAGCCCAGTTTCCATAACCAAGCAGGATAATCTCAAGACCCAGGGCAGGAAGATGAGCTCAGGATCAAAGCTGAGAAAGTCCTTCCCGAAAGCAGCACATTAAAACTGGTTCAAAATACACATCCCCTAGTTAGCATTGACAGGCGATTTTTTTTTTTCAGATGAAAAGAGGAATTTTAAAATAACTTTTAATTTTAAATTTTTAAGAAGGCAGCCTGCTTTAATTGAAATGATCTGTTTAAAATTGGTAACTCATAAAGAACTTCTCGAGAAAACAGTATGTGAGTTAAATTAGATGCTAAACTAAAAATATAATTAAAAACTCTTTCAGAGTTGACATCAAAACTAAGGATACATTCTAAAATAATTGCCTGCTCTTCTCTTTCTCAGACCTTGCTGCTTTGTCTCCTCCCTCTCTTACACTTTTCTGTTGGCGTTTTTCCTTTTTCTACTCATGCTTACATTAAATGTCTTTACTATACAGCCAGGCTTAAAATTCCCTTCAGCCTTAAAACCAAAAGCCTCAGACCCTTACAGGAAGTCCTCAGATTGTTAAAGATGGGGGTCTGTGACCCCTCCCCAACATTCCTAGGGGGTTGTCCTGAGACCTGTCTTCAAACATTGCTACTGAGCTTCCCTGTCTGTCATTTAAGTGATCCATCCTGCTAAATATGGCTTCTGTCTTCCTAACCAGGAACTCACTAAATGTTTAAGTGCCACTGACACCAGAAATAGACGGTTTCTAGATCCTTCTGTACTCTGTTCCTGGGTCATTTGTAATACGTGACTTTTTCTGGGGAACATCATCCTGAAGCCTGATACATCTCTCCCTCTCTCTCTCTCTCTCTCTCTCTCTCTCTCTCTCACACACACACACACACACACACACACACACAAACACATACGGGGGGGGGGGAGGGGGAGTACAGGAGAGAGAGACCATGTAACTGGTGGCCTGGCCAAAATAAAGCTATTCTAAAGTTTAGAATCTAAAGAAACACTTCTCAATCAGACTATCAGATTCTTGAAACAATGGACCCTAAAGATGGGAATTTCCCAGAAATCTGGTCCTGGGAAAGAGCACAAGCCAGAGAGAAAACTTCTCTCTCCCAAAGGGATTTCAAACAGTTCTAACAACTTGTCAAACGGCCTTACAGGATGAGACCAAAACCCAGATACTGAGTCAGGAACGCACGCACAGGTCAAAGTAGCACACTTTGAGCAGTAGTGAGTGATGTGGCCATGCTTGGCCCTCCGCTCCAACTTTGATCTTACTTCAGCACCCTACAGATGGACTTGAGGGGTTTGCCGGATCTCTTTGTCCCTCTTCCTAACATGACCACACTGGATAAACATCCTTTCTCTGCTTCCCACTTTGTATGTGGCTCTTTTAACTGGCCTATTAAGGAAGGCCTGACCTGACTTGGCACAAGTAGTGGCTGTCCAGCTACCTCCTGGAAAGCAGCCTGGGACACAATGAAAACCTACTCCCTCCTCAGCTATTTAGTTAGCGAAATGGGAGGGGGATGGGGAGGGAGGGAGGGGGAGGGAGAGAGGGAGGGAGAGGAGGTCTTTTGATCTTCTGCATTAATAAGCTTTTCTCACATCTTAAAAAAAAAATAGAGATAAACTTTGTACCCTTCTAAACTGGGTGTACCTAATTCATGTAACTGTGTCAATGATACTTGTTTTAGAATGTTTTTGGTTGTTTTCATAAATTTGTGTCAAAATGATTTTTAAACAAACTGGCCACTTCAGTTCTCCTGTTTTGTAAATTCGTTTTTATTATGTGCTAAAATTATTTTTTGGCATGCCCAAATAAAATGCACATGCAGATTCACAAATTTAAGGGCTGTGATCATACATTAAGGCCTGATGAATACATATTACTCTATAGATTTGGGTACTCTAAATATCTTAACCTATTAAAATGATATTGTTGGAAACACTAAATGTTTCATAAAACTTAAAATGCTAATTGTTTACATAAAACATTTGCTAGACATAAGATTTCATTAAGATACAAAATTTAATATTATATTCATAGATTTTTATAAGGATTTCCTTAAAAAACAAATTCTAAATATATACTTATACAAACTTTTATTTCATTATGTAATAGGTAACATAAAATTCATACCATTTCTTCAAAATATTTTTAAATATTTTGTTAAATGTAAGGTTTTTTTTTAATTAAGGCAGAACTATATATAAATTAATAGACATGTTTACCGAAGAGCTCTGTGTCATTTCCCTTTTACAATGAGGTTCTGTAAAATACAATCCCAGCAAACAATAACATTAAAAACCTTTATTTACTAAAATACATCTTGTGTGTGATTCTGTTGGTTTTTTTTTAAACATAATTTACTTAGCACTAAACTGGCTTATATTAATTGCTCATGTAAACTAATGTTGGTAATTTGGCCCAGCTTCCTTTGGCTCACAGTAAAACTAAAATTTCACGAAACAAATGACGATAAAAGACAAAAGTTATATTTCATCAATGTAACAGCAGAAGCAAACAGATAGAGAAGGCTAATGGTCCTAAATCTTTCTTCTGGAAAAATAGCATAGGTTTTTAAACTTACAAAGTTTTAAGGACAAGATATACATAGTTTTACAATTCTTCTTTTTCCGTTATTCCGCTATACGGGTTTATTGATCAGCTACTATGTGATACAATTGCTGTGTTTCTCATTGTATTTGCAATGCTTATCCAGATATAAATCTTGACTTCAATGGGTGACAGCTGAGTATTGGGACAGACACAGACATTATATTTTTTCTTATATAATTTTGCAACATTAAAGTTATCCACAAGCACTAAGAGTTGCTTCCAACCCAAACAGAGTGAAGACGCTCCCTGGAGAAGTTAACATCGGAGATGAAACTTTCAAGGTAAGTTGTCCAGGGAGGATGAGGAGAAGGCAGCATTCCCAAACACAGGCAACAACGCAAGCAGAAGTCAGAGACAAGAAAGAAACATTAACTAGGGGTGGAAAGTCGGGAGATTCATCTTGCTGGGACTTAAAGTTCGGTATCAGGTGTAGTCAGCAAATTTCGAAGAGACCAATGTTATGAAAAATTGATACACCATGCTGAGAAAACGATCATATCCTGTAGACAACGGGACCACTGAGGAATTCTTAAAGTAGATTAATACAATCACAGAATTCCAATCAAGATGTTACCTCCTTGATCCTTATCCCAATTCTGGTTCTACAACGTGATCTTTATTGTCTGAGGTTGTAAATTAGCTGTGAGATGTTTGCCCCTAGCCAAGAGTACATTTTTCCTGTTGGGTAATTGTCCTCCCTTGAAATACTAAGCTCTTTTATTCCGAAGATTTAGAGGCTAACTTTATGTCTGTGCTTTTAGATTGTGTGTGTGTGTGTATGTGCACATGCATTTTAAGAATTTTTAAGAATTTCTTTAACCATTACTGGCTCTTTAAAATTAAACAGGTTTTTCAAGATCCTTATTATAGCCAGGCCTATGTAGGAGAAAACCCTAATTTATTTTATTTTTTTTGTCATTTTAAAAAACCCACTTTGTTCTGTGAAACTATAAAACTTCATGAAACTGCTTCCATGTTGGAACACGGAATTGAGGGGAATCTACCTCTGTGTTCCTGGGCTCTGGTTACTCAGAGTGGCTCCAGAAAAAATGTTCTCTTATTCCTTTTAAGATGAGAACTCTGGTTTGTTTGTTTGTTTGTTTCTTTCTTTCTTTCTTTCTTTCTTTCTTTCTTTCTTTCTTATTTTTTGTTTGCTTGTTTTGCATCGACATGATCATAAATTCAACAATCAGACCAGCATCTGTTGAACACCAACCGTCCTAAATTGTGTGCTACCATTACCCTCTGGACACAAAGATAATTGTGACACTTTCTGGTCCCCTGAGAGACTTCATCTTCCTGGAGCATGACCCTCAATATGTCTGGGTAAGTGGTTGGGTGAACTGGCTTATCCCTTGAACCCTTTGAGAAAGTCTCTTACCTGAGCTCAGGAAGGGCTGCTCCTTCTGCTCTCCTAGGAGTCCGCCTCAGGCTGAGGAGCTCCCCGTTTCTTATATGTGTGGCACTGAAAGGGTTTAAGAAATATGAAACATAGAAATGCAATCACATATAGGGGGAAATGCCTTCCCAAGTACGGCCATTAACAGTACTCTTCAGTCTCCTCCCCACCCACAGGGAAGATGACCATTGAGCTTAACACCTGTCAACAGGATTCCTTCTTCCCCAGCCTCCTCCCTCCTGCATATCAGCAGGGATTCTTCCTTCCCGGGCTCCATGGGCGCCACCCTGTCTCAAAGGTGGCTTCCAAGGGCACAGGTTGACCACACCGCCCCTGGATCCCGCGCGCGCGAAAACTCCCGAGAGCTCGGAGCCAATCAGCTGCACGAGCCCCCATCCCCAGACCCCTAACCCCTGAACCGGATAAAAGGGCTGGTGGGGAGGGGATCGGGGCCCGCCATGCTCATCTCCTGCGTGGGATAGGCGGGACCCGGAGCGCGCCGGTAATCAATAAATGCCTCATGTATGTTACAGCGGTCCGTGTCTCGTGGTTCCTTAGAAACCCGCCCGGCTTGCCCTAACATAATGGAGGCCCCAGCGAGATAGCCGGCAGCTCTAGGACCACGACGCTTTTGGATCGGAGGCATTACAAGCTCGAGCCAGGTGTGTGTACGTCTAAGTGTCTTATATGTCTGTCTTTCTCTGCTCTCTTTTTGTATGTGCATGTGATCTCGGCGTGACAGGCCGACGTGTGTGACTCAGCGTGACAGGCTGAGGTGAGTGTTCGGCGTGGGGCCGACGTGTGTGACTCAGCGTGACAGGCTGAGGTGAGTGTTCGGGGCGGAGCCGACGGGTGTGACTCGGCGTGGCAGGCCGAGGTGTGTGACTCGGCGTGGCAGGCCGAGGTGTGTAAGCGCCTGGCAGAGTAAATGCCAGCGCACGTGGGTCCGTGGGTTCGGACAGTGAGGAACACGCCAGGAGGCGCATGTGGGTCCGTGGGTTCGGACACTGAGGAACGCGCCAGGCGGCGCACGTGGGTGGGGTCTGGAGGACCTCCACATGGTCTGCTGGAATCTGAGACGGGATTCCCCAGGCTTCTGAGTCAAGGTTCGGCTCAGCTATGAGAATTTCGGTGTGTGTGAGATATTTGTGTTGTCTTCTGGTGTGTTTGTGTGTCTATGGACTTGGGACTTGAACTGACGGACTGGGTAACTCTCATGGGAGACGACTGGTCCCGGCAGCCCCGCCGCTCTTCCAGAGAGAGCGCAGGCACGCCGGGAGGGAAGTTGCGGCGCGTATGGTGGGGTGGGGGGAAGGGTGCAGGCGCAATGCTCTAGCGCCGCTCGCCCGACTGGCTGCCAGCGCTGCCCGCTCCGTTCTGGGACCACCTCCCCGCAGGCTGCGGCAGGGTGGTTACAGCTGCTCGAGTGAGCCAAAAAGAATAAAATTTAAAATTCGGATACTTAGTCACTGCCAGACAAGAACTGTGTTAAAAGTGTCCACGGGCTTAGAAAATGTCTCTGCTTATGTAGGGTCTGTTGTGTTGTCTCCTAACTTTGAACCGCATAATGGAACATTTTCTCATGCTCGTTTTCTTTTTATTTATAAACTTGAAGTTAAGTTTGTTATGTTCTTGTGCCTTCTTGTTTTAAAGAAAAACAAAAAAAACAAACAGTTTCTCCTTTGGGCCCTGTGTACTGTAGGAGACCCACAGTAAAGACTTAGAAAAAGGAAAGATCTATTTTAACATCTCAGAGAAGGTAAGAGATGGTTTGAAGGGGCAGAAGGGCTGAGAAGTAAGTAACAGTTTGATTCTGGGAACTATTTAAGTAAAAAAAAACAAAAGAAAAGAAAAAAAAAAGGGATGAGTGCAGTTCAGGAGAGGCCAAGAGAGTGTCTGAGAGGTCTCTGGCCACTGTTTGTCACTGTATTCTATATGCTGAGACAGTGATGGAGACACTTTGGAATAGTCATGTAGCTATCTTTTTGGCAAGCATTAACATCTGTGCATATAGTATTCAAAGTCAGAAGTAGCCAGAACATAGTGACAAAATCACTCACTGCAATGTATCTGGCATATCAGACACTTTTATGTGTCCAATTTAATTTGCATTCCTATGCCCTTGCACAGACATCAAGTTACATATGGAGAGGATGATTTTTAAATAAGTTAAATGATAATCACCAAGGGCACATTTTTTTAATCAATGGCAGAGCCAGGGTTTAAATAGTCTCTCCACTTAATAAATAAAGGGAAAATCTATTAAGGGTACTTAATATAGATGGCCCTCACCCCTCAGAGATCTGCTGATAATGTTTTTTAATTAGAGTTACAAGTAGAGACCTCAGATCCTAACAGTGACCCCAACGCCTCCAGAGAAGACAGATGGGGACAGAATAACCTCACCTAGATTGTGACGATGCACCACTGGGCAAACTGGCCAATGCCTCACCTGCCATAGACCTGGCTAAAACAGTGGACAAATAAGACACTAGAGAGTAGATCACCCTGCTTTGGATGGACAGAGCGGGGTTCGATCCCTCTGAGTCTTATCCACAGAAAGATACCTACTGGTCTGGCAACTGAAGACTGGCCTGGCAACAGAAGACTTGAGGCCTTTGTTCCCCATAAAGTCGCAAAGAACACGGAGAGTCCAGGGTCATCTGTCTAGGTATGGATAAGTCTCTGGCATTTTAACTGAAGTATACTTTTTGCTGCAATTTGGTATTCCCAGATCTCTGGTGGTGACAACCAGTTCCCTTTGGGGCTACTAGAGTTCCTTTCTAAATAAGATAAATGAGCTCCCTGCTAAGAGGCAAATAGTTTTTTTTGATGTAACTCAGTAATAACAGCTCATGTCTCTGGTGGTAGTCAGATTAAAAAAAAAAAAAAAAAAGAAAAAGGTTTAGGGTCTAAAAAATATATATTATTAACATAAAAAAATATATTATGAGAGTTGAAACTAAAATACAGATTCTGTGTAACATAAATCATGGCCCACCTAAGGACCCTAAAAAAACATGTTTTTGAGTGCCTAGATAGGCCTGAGTCTGAGGTGATTCTTCCAAATGCAGGCTTCGGTGACCTTTAACTTTTTCCTCTAGTTCTATCTGTCTCAACAGATCACCATTTCACTAACAGATGCCATCCAAGAATTAAGTTGCTTCAACTCCTGTGAGCTGTGAGCCCTGGACTTGCTGAAAGCTGATGGCCAGTCCAGCTGATGTGACCACCCCTGGATCAACAAACTAGATGTACCCCACTGCCTAACCCCCCCCCCAGCTTTTGACTGATACCAGCCTGTTTGGGGCCCCTGACGACGTCCCCTCTCAGCAGGAAGCAGTCTAAGAGATTACAACGTCCCATTTCCACAGGCTGGAACTTTTAGTCAAAAGAAAACTCCCTAAGACTGGGGACATGGCATGTATAGTGCCTATTGGCATGCCAGAACATTACCCTGTTGAGGCCAGATAGACTCAGATTCATTAAGTTGACAATATAAAATCAGTACAGTACAGATTATGGTTCTCAGACAACAGTACCAGTTTCTTAGGAATCCTACAGGGGTTGACTATAAATTAATCAATGCTAGTGATCAGGAGCTAGAAACAGCTGCTCCATGATTGGAGCAGTGCAAAAAGGAAAAGTGGGGAGTGAAAGGGTTTAAGAAATATGAAACATAGAAATGCAGTCACATATAGGGGGAAATGCCTTCCCAAGTACGGCCATTAACAGTACTCTTCAGTCTCCTCCCCACCCACAGGGAAGATGACCATTGAGCTTAACACCTGTCAACAGGATTCCTTCTTCCCCAGCCTCCTCCCTCCTGCATATCAGCAGGGATTCTTCCTTCCCGGGCTCCATGGGCGCCACCCTGTCTCAAAGGTGGCTTCCAAGGGCACAGGTTGACCACACCGCCCCTGGATCCCGCGTGCGCGAAACTCCCGAGAGCTCGGAGCCAATCAGCTGCACGAGCCCCCATCCCCAGACCCCTAACCCCTGAACCGGATAAAAGGGCTGGTGGGGAGGGGATCGGGGCCCGCCATGCTCATCTCCTGCGTGGGATAGGCGGGACCCGGAGCGCGCCGGTAATCAATAAATGCCTCATGTATGTTACAGCGGTCCGTGTCTCGTGGTTCCTTAGAAACCCGCCCGGCTTGCCCTAACATAATGGAGGCCCCAGCGAGATAGCCGGCAGCTCTAGGACCACGACGCTTTTGGATCGGAGGCATTACAAGCTCGAGCCAGGTGTGTGTACGTCTAAGTGTCTTATATGTCTGTCTTTCTCTGCTCTCTTTTTGTATGTGCATGTGATCTCGGCGTGACAGGCCGACGTGTGTGACTCAGCGTGACAGGCTGAGGTGAGTGTTCGGCGTGGGGCCGACGTGTGTGACTCAGCGTGACAGGCTGAGGTGAGTGTTCGGGGCGGAGCCGACGGGTGTGACTCGGCGTGGCAGGCCGAGGTGTGTGACTCGGCGTGGCAGGCCGAGGTGTGTAAGCGCCTGGCAGAGTAAATGCCAGCGCACGTGGGTCCGTGGGTTCGGACAGTGAGGAACACGCCAGGAGGCGCATGTGGGTCCGTGGGTTCGGACACTGAGGAACGCGCCAGGCGGCGCACGTGGGTGGGGTCTGGAGGACCTCCACATGGTCTGCTGGAATCTGAGACGGGATTCCCCAGGCTTCTGAGTCAAGGTTCGGCTCAGCTATGAGAATTTCGGTGTGTGTGAGATATTTGTGTTGTCTTCTGGTGTGTTTGTGTGTCTATGGACTTGGGACTTGAACTGACGGACTGGGTAACTCTCATGGGAGACGACTGGTCCCGGCAGCCCCGCCGCTCTTCCAGAGAGAGCGCAGGCACGCCGGGAGGGAAGTTGCGGCGCGTATGGTGGGGTGGGGGGAAGGGTGCAGGCGCAATGCTCTAGCGCCGCTCGCCCCGACTGGCTGCCAGCGCTGCCCGCTCCGTTCTGGGACCACCTCCCCGCAGGCTGCGGCAGGGTGGTTACAGCTGCTCGAGTGAGCCAAAAAGAATAAAATTTAAAATTCGGATACTTAGTCACTGCCAGACAAGAACTGTGTTAAAAGTGTCCACGGGCTTAGAAAATGTCTCTGCTTATGTAGGGTCTGTTGTGTTGTCTCCTAACTTTGAACCGCATAATGGAACATTTTCTCATGCTCGTTTTCTTTTTATTTATAAACTTGAAGTTAAGTTTGTTATGTTCTTGTGCCTTCTTGTTTTAAAGAAAAACAAAAAAACAAACAGTTTCTCCTTTGGGCCCTGTGTACTGTAGGAGACCCACAGTAAAGACTTAGAAAAAGGAAAGATCTATTTTAACATCTCAGAGAAGGTAAGAGATGGTTTGAAGGGGCAGAAGGGCTGAGAAGTAAGTAACAGTTTGATTCTGGGAACTATTTAAGTAAAAAAAAAAAAAAGAAAAGAAAAAAAAAGGGATGAGTGCAGTTCAGGAGAGGCCAAGAGAGTGTCTGAGAGGTCTCTGGCCACTGTTTGTCACTGTATTCTATATGCTGAGACAGTGATGGAGACACTTTGGAATAGTCATGTAGCTATCTTTTTGGCAAGCATTAACATCTGTGCATATAGTATTCAAAGTCAGAAGTAGCCAGAACATAGTGACAAAATCACTCACTGCAATGTATCTGGCATATCAGACACTTTTATGTGTCCAATTTAATTTGCATTCCTATGCCCTTGCACAGACATCAAGTTACATATGGAGAGGATGATTTTTAAATAAGTTAAATGATAATCACCAAGGGCACATTTTTTTAATCAATGGCAGAGCCAGGGTTTAAATAGTCTCTCCACTTAATAAATAAAGGGAAAATCTATTAAGGGTACTTAATATAGATGGCCCTCACCCCTCAGAGATCTGCTGATAATGTTTTTTAATTAGAGTTACAAGTAGAGACCTCAGATCCTAACAGTGACCCCAACGCCTCCAGAGAAGACAGATGGGGACAGAATAACCTCACCTAGATTGTGACGATGCACCACTGGGCAAACTGGCCAATGCCTCACCTGCCATAGACCTGGCTAAAACAGTGGACAAATAAGACACTAGAGAGTAGATCACCCTGCTTTGGATGGACAGAGCGGGGTTCGATCCCTCTGAGTCTTATCCACAGAAAGATACCTACTGGTCTGGCAACTGAAGACTGGCCTGGCAACAGAAGACTTGAGGCCTTTGTTCCCCATAAAGTCGCAAAGAACACGGAGAGTCCAGGGTCATCTGTCTAGGTATGGATAAGTCTCTGGCATTTTAACTGAAGTATACTTTTTGCTGCAATTTGGTATTCCCAGATCTCTGGTGGTGACAACCAGTTCCCTTTGGGGCTACTAGAGTTCCTTTCTAAATAAGATAAATGAGCTCCCTGCTAAGAGGCAAATAGTTTTTTTTGATGTAACTCAGTAATAACAGCTCATGTCTCTGGTGGGTAGTCAGATTAAAAAAAAAAAAAAAAAAGAAAAAGGTTTAGGGTCTAAAAAATATATATTATTAACATAAAAAAATATATTATGAGAGTTGAAACTAAAATACAGATTCTGTGTAACATAAATCATGGCCCACCTAAGGACCCTAAAAAAACATGTTTTTGAGTGCCTAGATAGGCCTGAGTCTGAGGTGATTCTTCCAAATGCAGGCTTCGGTGACCTTTAACTTTTTCCTCTAGTTCTATCTGTCTCAACAGATCACCATTTCACTAACAGATGCCATCCAAGAATTAAGTTGCTTCAACTCCTGTGAGCTGTGAGCCCTGGACTTGCTGAAAGCTGATGGCCAGTCCAGCTGATGTGACCACCCCTGGATCAACAAACTAGATGTACCCCACTGCCTAACCCCCCCCCCAGCTTTTGACTGATACCAGCCTGTTTGGGGCCCCTGACGACGTCCCCTCTCAGCAGGAAGCAGTCTAAGAGATTACAACGTCCCATTTCCACAGGCTGGAACTTTTAGTCAAAAGAAAACTCCCTAAGACTGGGGACATGGCATGTATAGTGCCTATTGGCATGCCAGAACATTACCCTGTTGAGGCCAGATAGACTCAGATTCATTAAGTTGACAATATAAAATCAGTACAGTACAGATTATGGTTCTCAGACAACAGTACCAGTTTCTTAGGAATCCTACAGGGGTTGACTATAAATTAATCAATGCTAGTGATCAGGAGCTAGAAACAGCTGCTCCATGATTGGAGCAGTGCAAAAAGGAAAAGTGGGGAGTGAAAGGGTTTAAGAAATATGAAACATAGAAATGCAGTCACATATAGGGGGAAATGCCTTCCCAAGTACGGCCATTAACAGTACTCTTCAGTCTCCTCCCCACCCACAGGGAAGATGACCATTGAGCTTAACACCTGTCAACAGGATTCCTTCTTCCCCAGCCTCCTCCCTCCTGCATATCAGCAGGGATTCTTCCTTCCCGGGCTCCATGGGCGCCACCCTGTCTCAAAGGTGGCTTCCAAGGGCACAGGTTGACCACACCGCCCCTGGATCCCGCGCGCGCGAAACTCCCGAGAGCTCGGAGCCAATCAGCTGCACGAGCCCCCATCCCCAGACCCCTAACCCCTGAACCGGATAAAAGGGCTGGTGGGGAGGGGATCGGGGCCCGCCATGCTCATCTCCTGCGTGGGATAGGCGGGACCCGGAGCGCGCCGGTAATCAATAAATGCCTCATGTATGTTACAGCGGTCCGTGTCTCGTGGTTCCTTAGAAACCCGCCCGGCTTGCCCTAACATAATGGAGGCCCCAGCGAGATAGCCGGCAGCTCTAGGACCACGACGCTTTTGGATCGGAGGCATTACAAGCTCGAGCCAGGTGTGTGTACGTCTAAGTGTCTTATATGTCTGTCTTTCTCTGCTCTCTTTTTGTATGTGCATGTGATCTCGGCGTGACAGGCCGACGTGTGTGACTCAGCGTGACAGGCTGAGGTGAGTGTTCGGCGTGGGGCCGACGTGTGTGACTCAGCGTGACAGGCTGAGGTGAGTGTTCGGGGCGGAGCCGACGGGTGTGACTCGGCGTGGCAGGCCGAGGTGTGTGACTCGGCGTGGCAGGCCGAGGTGTGTAAGCGCCTGGCAGAGTAAATGCCAGCGCACGTGGGTCCGTGGGTTCGGACAGTGAGGAACACGCCAGGAGGCGCATGTGGGTCCGTGGGTTCGGACACTGAGGAACGCGCCAGGCGGCGCACGTGGGTGGGGTCTGGAGGACCTCCACATGGTCTGCTGGAATCTGAGACGGGATTCCCCAGGCTTCTGAGTCAAGGTTCGGCTCAGCTATGAGAATTTCGGTGTGTGTGAGATATTTGTGTTGTCTTCTGGTGTGTTTGTGTGTCTATGGACTTGGGACTTGAACTGACGGACTGGGTAACTCTCATGGGAGACGACTGGTCCCGGCAGCCCCGCCGCTCTTCCAGAGAGAGCGCAGGCACGCCGGGAGGGAAGTTGCGGCGCGTATGGTGGGGTGGGGGGAAGGGTGCAGGCGCAATGCTCTAGCGCCGCTCGCCCCGACTGGCTGCCAGCGCTGCCCGCTCCGTTCTGGGACCACCTCCCCGCAGGCTGCGGCAGGGTGGTTACAGCTGCTCGAGTGAGCCAAAAAGAATAAAATTTAAAATTCGGATACTTAGTCACTGCCAGACAAGAACTGTGTTAAAAGTGTCCACGGGCTTAGAAAATGTCTCTGCTTATGTAGGGTCTGTTGTGTTGTCTCCTAACTTTGAACCGCATAATGGAACATTTTCTCATGCTCGTTTTCTTTTTATTTATAAACTTGAAGTTAAGTTTGTTATGTTCTTGTGCCTTCTTGTTTTAAAGAAAAACAAAAAAACAAAAAAAAACAGTTTCTCCTTTGGGCCCTGTGTACTGTAGGAGACCCACAGTAAAGACTTAGAAAAAGGAAAGATCTATTTTAACATCTCAGAGAAGGTAAGAGATGGTTTGAAGGGGCAGAAGGGCTGAGAAGTAAGTAACAGTTTGATTCTGGGAACTATTTAAGTAAAAAAAAAAAAAAAAAGAAAAGAAAAAAAAAAAAGGGATGAGTGCAGTTCAGGAGAGGCCAAGAGAGTGTCTGAGAGGTCTCTGGCCACTGTTTGTCACTGTATTCTATACTGTATTCTATATGCTGAGACAGTGATGGAGACACTTTGGAATAGTCATGTAGCTATCTTTTTGGCAAGCATTAACATCTGTGCATATAGTATTCAAAGTCAGAAGTAGCCAGAACATAGTGACAAAATCACTCACTGCAATGTATCTGGCATATCAGACACTTTTATGTGTCCAATTTAATTTGCATTCCTATGCCCTTGCACAGACATCAAGTTACATATGGAGAGGATGATTTTTAAATAAGTTAAATGATAATCACCAAGGGCACATTTTTTTAATCAATGGCAGAGCCAGGGTTTAAATAGTCTCTCCACTTAATAAATAAAGGGAAAATCTATTAAGGGTACTTAATATAGATGGCCCTCACCCCTCAGAGATCTGCTGATAATGTTTTTTAATTAGAGTTACAAGTAGAGACCTCAGATCCTAACAGTGACCCCAACGCCTCCAGAGAAGACAGATGGGGACAGAATAACCTCACCTAGATTGTGACGATGCACCACTGGGCAAACTGGCCAATGCCTCACCTGCCATAGACCTGGCTAAAACAGTGGACAAATAAGACACTAGAGAGTAGATCACCCTGCTTTGGATGGACAGAGCGGGGTTCGATCCCTCTGAGTCTTATCCACAGAAAGATACCTACTGGTCTGGCAACTGAAGACTGGCCTGGCAACAGAAGACTTGAGGCCTTTGTTCCCCATAAAGTCGCAAAGAACACGGAGAGTCCAGGGTCATCTGTCTAGGTATGGATAAGTCTCTGGCATTTTAACTGAAGTATACTTTTTGCTGCAATTTGGTATTCCCAGATCTCTGGTGGTGACAACCAGTTCCCTTTGGGGCTACTAGAGTTCCTTTCTAAATAAGATAAATGAGCTCCCTGCTAAGAGGCAAATAGTTTTTTTTGATGTAACTCAGTAATAACAGCTCATGTCTCTGGTGGGTAGTCAGATTAAAAAAAAAAAAAAAAAAGAAAAAGGTTTAGGGTCTAAAAAATATATATTATTAACATAAAAAAATATATTATGAGAGTTGAAACTAAAATACAGATTCTGTGTAACATAAATCATGGCCCACCTAAGGACCCTAAAAAAACATGTTTTTGAGTGCCTAGATAGGCCTGAGTCTGAGGTGATTCTTCCAAATGCAGGCTTCGGTGACCTTTAACTTTTTCCTCTAGTTCTATCTGTCTCAACAGATCACCATTTCACTAACAGATGCCATCCAAGAATTAAGTTGCTTCAACTCCTGTGAGCTGTGAGCCCTGGACTTGCTGAAAGCTGATGGCCAGTCCAGCTGATGTGACCACCCCTGGATCAACAAACTAGATGTACCCCACTGCCTAACCCCCCCCCCAGCTTTTGACTGATACCAGCCTGTTTGGGGCCCCTGACGACGTCCCCTCTCAGCAGGAAGCAGTCTAAGAGATTACAACGTCCCATTTCCACAGGCTGGAACTTTTAGTCAAAAGAAAACTCCCTAAGACTGGGGACATGGCATGTATAGTGCCTATTGGCACGCCAGAACATTACCCTGTTGAGGCCAGATAGACTCAGATTCATTAAGTTGACAATATAAAATCAGTACAGTACAGATTATGGTTCTCAGACAACAGTACCAGTTTCTTAGGAATCCTACAGGGGTTGACTATAAATTAATCAATGCTAGTGATCAGGAGCTAGAAACAGCTGCTCCATGATTGGAGCAGTGTAAAAGAAAAAGTGGGGAGTGAAAGGGTTTAAGAAATATGAAACATAGAAATGCAGTCACATATAGGGGGAAATGCCTTCCCAAGTACGGCCATTAACAGTACTCTTCAGTCTCCTCCCCACCCACAGGGAAGATGACCATTGAGCTTAACACCTGTCAACAGGATTCCTTCTTCCCCAGCCTCCTCCCTCCTGCATATCAGCAGGGATTCTTCCTTCCCGGGCTCCATGGGCGCCACCCTGTCTCAAAGGTGGCTTCCAAGGGCACAGGTTGACCACACCGCCCCTGGATCCCGCGTGCGCGAAACTCCCGAGAGCTCGGAGCCAATCAGCTGCATGAGCCCCCATCCCCAGACCCCTAACTCCTGAACCGGATAAAAGGGCTGGTGGGGAGGGGATCGGGGCCCGCCATGCTCATCTCCTGCGTGGGATAGGCGGGACCCGGAGTGCGCCGGTAATCAATAAATGCCTCATGTATGTTACAGCGGTCCGTGTCTCGTGGTTCCTTAGAAACCCGCCCGGCTTGCCCTAACAGCACACGGAGGAAATGAGCTGGTGGAGGTGAGGGCTGCAAAGCCGGTGGAATCTCTCTTGTGGCATCTCATTTCCTCGAGTCCAAGGTGCTTCTCTGAACCCTTGCTCACCCCAATGACTACCTCAGCAAGCACTGCCTGAGGGGGTGGCCGGTTGCAGCTATGAATGAGGGTTGTGCCTCCCTCTGGTTCCAGGTTCCCACTGAGCAAAGGTAGTTGCCTGGAGATCAGAGTTACCAAACTAGAATGGCATCCCGGGGAATATCTCATCACTCCCCGAGCTCAGTTTCCCCCTTTTCTCTCTCCTTTTTTGGTAAGCAAAACGAGTGGCTCCAGAGGTGCCTTGGGTAGGATTACAATCTGTTACGGTAAAACCAGGAGTCACTGGGATCACCCAGAGGGTTTAAGACAAGTTTTAAAATTGTAAATGGAATTGTAAATTCCCAGAAAACTGTAGGATTACAGCTAGGAAAGGAAAAGGCATTATGCGAATGTTATGTTGGTATTCTCCATTCACAGCTGGGAGAGGCTTCAACAGGTCCCCAGGGTGAGGGGTTACTTTTTTTTTTTTTTACATCCATAATTTTCCCTGCCTTTCTGTCCTCACATTTCATGTGTACATGGAGCCAACTTGGGAGAACGGGGTTTTAGAACCGGCTTTTGTGAGCATCCAACCAGAGAATAATAAGAGGAAGACTCCCAAACCCACGTCCCAAAGTAAGTCATTTCGGGGGACAGAAAAAATTTTCGTAGGCACCAAGAAGGAAACCTAGTGACTCCTTTTCCCACACTGAGCCCTGAGTTTGATGCTCAGGGTTTTCCTGGCCCATAACCTCACGACGGCAGCTGACTCTGGGCTTCCTGCCCAGTTGCATCATTTTGCAGGGAAACACACAGGCCCCGGATTCTGCTGGAGGGAGAATCCTAGCTCACCGGGTGCCCAGGCAGGTAGAGTCCTTGCCACTCCCTTGTCTACTGCTGGGAAAGTCTCAGCAGACCCTTTGAACTCTCTGGAGACGGCAGGGTGGGGATGAGTGGAGGAGCTGACTCTGTCAGAAGGGCTCTTTCAGTTCGGTCCTCCAGCTGCCAGCATGAATGATGTCATTTCCTCTTCCCGCATCTTTATATCGCCCTACATTCCACCAGTTCAATTTGCTACCTACCTTTCTACATATACAAATCCTCCGTCAGTCTTACGTCAGTAAGTGCCCAGAGTTGGCTAATCCCTCTCACAACTCTACCTGCAGACCTAGTCTTGGGGAACATCCTCCCTTAGACCAGAGTCATGTACAAGAATCCAGATGAAAATTTGAACTGGGTTCCCTCCACCTAAAAAAAAAATAGGGATTTACACAATTATTTTCCTTTTAATTTCATAAACAAGCATGAAAAACTCCCCACATTCAGTCACTAGGCTAGATTGTTCTAAGTGGTACTTAGGTGATAAAGAAATGGTGTTGGGAGCCCATCTAACACCGGAGATCTTAACCTGGGGGAGGTGGATGGGAAGAAACTGTATCTTTACATGAAGCTTCAGCCAAGCATGACCATTTTCTTCAGTTCTAAGAACAGATGACAAATACCATTCACCATGGCATTGGCAAAACAAATGACTTTGTCCTTGATGGAAATCAGACATCTTCACATCTCGCTATAATGCTTTCAGAGATCTCAAAATGTCATTCATCCTCATCAGTGCTTATCAATGTTAATAAATTGTGTCCATACATTACCTCAGAGTAAAGGATTGGGAAGAGGTTTCCCAAGGAAATGAACCTAAGAAACAAGCAGGTGTAACCATTCAAATAACAGAATAGACTTCAAACCTAAATTAGTCAAAAGAAACAGAGAAGGACACCTCATACTCATCAAAGAAAAAGTTCACCGAGATGACATTTCCATTCTTAACATCTATGCCCCCAACAAAAGGGCCCCCATGTTGGCAAAAGAAACATTACTAAAGTTTAAAACACACATTGACCCTCACATATTAATAGTGGGAGACTTCAGTACCCCATGCTCACCAACTTACAGGTCATCCAGACAAAAACTAGAGATAAATACTGGAGCTAACGGATATTAAAAATCAAATGGACCTAATAGATTTCTATAGAACATTTCACCCAAACACAAAAAAATATCTTTTTCTTACCACCTCACAGAACCTTCTCCAAAATTGACCGCATTCTTGGCCACAAAGCAAGTCTCAACAGATACAAGAAAATTGAAATAACCCCTTGCATCCTATCTGACCACCATGAATTAAAACTGGATTTCAACAACAATACAAACAACAGAAGGCCTATAAATCCATGGAGACTGAACAACACTCTACCGAAAGACTACTGGGTCAAGACAGGAATAAAAACAGAAATTAAAGACTTTCTAGAATTCAATGAAAATGTATCCACAACATACCCAAACTTCTGGGACACAATGAAAGCAGTGCTAAGACGAAACTTCATAGCACAAAGTGCCTACCGAAAAAGAGTGGAGAGATCACACACTAGCAAATTAACAGCACATCTGAAAGCTCTAGAACAAAAAGAAGCAAGCGCACCCAAGAGGAGTAGACAGCAAGAAGTAATAAAACTGAGGGCTGAAAACAATAAAATAAAAACAAAAAGAACAATACAAAGAATCAATGAAAGAGTTGGTTCTTTGAGAAAATCAACAAGATAAACAAACTCTTATCAAAAATAATTAAAAGATGGGCAGAGAATATCCAAATCAACAAAATCAGAAACAAAAGGGGGGATATAACTACAGACACCAAGGAAATCTAAAGAATCATTAGGTCATACTTTAAAAACCTGTACTTCACAAACCTAGAAAATCTAAAAGAAATAGATAATTTTCTCCAAATATTAAACCAAGATCAGATACACAATGTAAACAGGCAGCCTATAACCCACAAAGAAATAGAAGTGGTCATTGAAGTCTCACAGCAACAACAACAAAAAAATACCCAGGCCCAGGGCCAGAAAGTTCTAGCACAGAATTCTACCAGACACTCAAAGAGTTAATACCAATATGCCTCAAATTATTCTACAAAAATAAAGACAGAAGGAACACTGCCAAACCCACCCTATGAGGCCACAGTCACTCTAATACCCAAACCACACAAAGTTTAAACAAAGAAAGAGAATTACAGATCAATTTCCTTTATGAATATAGATGAAAAAATACTCAATAAAACATTCACAAACCAAAGAATACATAAAAAAAATCATCCACCATGATCAAATAGGCTTTATCCCAGAGATGCAGGGATGGTTCAACATACAAAATTCAGTTGATATGATCCACCATATAAACAAACTGAAAGAAAAAAAAACACACACAAACTAGATCCTAAGAAGGCTTTGGACAAAACCCAATACCCCTTCATGATAAAAGTCTTGAAGAGATTAGGGATACAAGGGACATACCTAAACACAATAAAGACAATTACAGCAAGCCCACAGGCAACATCAAATTAAATGGAGAGAAACTCAAAGCACTTCCACTAAAATCGGGAACAAGACAAGGTTGCTTACACTCTCCATACCTATTCAATATAGTACTTGAAGCTCTAGCTAGAGCAATAAGACAACAGAAGGAGATCAAGGGGATACAGATTGGAAAGGAAGAAGTCCAAATATCGTCATTTGCAGATGATATGGTAGTATATATAAGTGACCCAAAAAATTCTACCAGGGAACTCCTACAGCCGATAAACAACTTTAGTGAAGTGGCTGGCCTACAAGATCAACTCAAAAAGATCAGTAGCCCTCCTATATACAAAAGACAAATGGTCTGAAAAAGAAATCAGGGAAACAGCACCCTTCACAATAGCCACAAATAACATAAAATATCTTGGGGTGATTCTAACCAATCAAGTGAAAGACTTGTATGACAAAAACTGTAAGTCTTTGAAGAAAGAAACTGAAGATCTCAGAAGATGGAAAGATTTTCCCCTGCATTAGTAGGATTAATATAGTAAAAATGGCCAACGTATCAAAAACAATCTACAGATTCAACGCAATGCTTATCAAAAACCCACTATAATTTTTTGCAGACCTTGAAAGGACAATACTCAACTTCATGTGGAAAAACAAAACACCCAGGATAACTAAAATAATCCTGAAAAATAAAAGAACTTCTAGAAGTATCACTATCCCTTATATCAAGCTGTATAATAGCATAATGGTAATATATATATATATATATTATATATATTGTTATATATATCTTATAATAGTAATATATGTACAAATATTACTATATATACATATATATTACTATATAGTAATAAATATATATAGTAACATATAATAATAAAAACTGCATGGTATGGGCATAAAAACATGTATGTCGGTCAATGGAACTGAATCAAAGTTCTAGACATAAATCCTCACACATTGGACACCTGATCTTCGATAAAGAAGCCAAAATATATAATGGAATAAAGAAGGCATGTTTAACAAATGGTAGTGGTCCAATTGGGTGCCCACATATAGAAGAATGCAAATAGATCCATATTTATCACCATGCACAAAACTCAAGTCCAGCGGATCAAAGACCTCAACCTAAAACCAGACACACTGAACCTAATAGAGGGGAAAGTGGGGAATCACTTGAATGCGTTGGCACAGGAGACAACTTCCTAAACAGAACACCAACATCTCAGGCACCAAGATCTGCTCATAAAACTGAAAAGCTTCTGTAAGGCAATAGACACAGTGAATAAGATTAAACAGCAGCCTGCAGAATGGTAAAAGATTTTCACCAACTCCATTTTCAATAGAAAGCTAATATCCAAAATATATAAAGAACTCAAGAAACTAGACATCAACAAAACAATCCAATTTTAAAATGGGGTACAGAACTAAATTCTCAAAAGAGGAATCTCAAATGGCTGAGAAACACTTAAATGTTTAACAGCCTTAGCCATCTGGGAAATGTAAATCAAAACTACTTTGAGATTGCATCTCAGATACCTGTCAGAATGGCTGAGATCAGTAACACAAATGACAGCTCATGCTGGCAAGGGAATACTCCCTCGTTGCTGGTGGGAGTGCAAACTTGTACAGCCACTATGGAAATCAATATGGCAATTCCTCAGGAAACTGGGAATCGATCTACCTCAAGATCCAGCTATACCATTCCTGAGCATATATCCAAAGGACGTTCCATCCTACCACAAGGACACTTGCTCAACTATGTTCATAGCTGCTTTATTCATAATAACCAGAAATTAGAAACAGCTAGATGCCCCTCAACCAAAGAATGGATAAAGAAGTTCTGGTACATTTACACATGGAGTATTACTCAGCTATTTTAAAAAATTATTTTATGGATTTTGCAGGCAAATAGATGGAACTAGAAAAAAAAATCATCCTGAGTGAGATAACCCAATCCCAGAAAGACAAACATGACATGTACGTATTTGTATGTGGATATTGGTTGTTAAGCAAAGGACAAAGGCTCTGCAATCTGCAGACCCAGAGAGACTATGCAACAAGGAGGGCCCCAGTGGTGATGCAGGCATGTCCTTTGTAAAGGAGAAACAGAACAGATGGTGCAGGTGGGCTGGGGGAGGGTAGGAATGGGAAGAGAAGGAACCAGGTGAAGGGAGAGGAATGTAGGGGGAAAAACATATGGAGAAATGGTCAGAGTTGGAAGACGTTTAGAGGGGGTACTGGTAGACCTATGCAGTGGAAACTCACCGGAATCTGGGAGGGATACACTGAAGAGGGCCTCTAGCAATAAGGGCTAGGGAATCTAAACAAGCCATCTCCAGTAACTGGACAAGACTTCCAGTGGTGGGACTGGGACTCCATCCTAGCCACAAAATCTTCAACCTATAACCTAGCCTCCCTACAGAATCCACTGGGACAGTGGAAGGACAGACCCCGTGCCAAAGGAGGGAACCCATGCCTGATACTGTAGGGCAGGCCAGGAACTAGAGACTGGATAGCCAGGAGATGATTTCTAATGATATCATGCTCTGCTCATATCTGTGCCTGTCCAATCTTAATCAGAGAGGCTTTCTCTAGCAGCTGATGGGAGCAGATGTCAAATATCATGCTCATGGAAACTCATGGAAGAGGGGGAGGAGGGATTTCTGAGACCAGAGGGATTGAAGACACCAGAAGAACAAGCCCCATGGAATCATCTGACCAGCATTCTTGGAGGCTCACAGAGCCTGAAGCAGCAGCAGACTTGGAACCCACAGGGTCCCCTGGATTTGTCTTATGGTTATCTGGCTTGGTGTTCTTGCAGAGCTCCTACAGATTGGAGTGGAGAGGTCTCTGACTCTTTTGCCTGATCTTGGGACCCTTTTCCTCCTGCTGGGTTGCCTGTTCCACCCTTGATGCATTGTTCCATCTTGTCTTGCCCTGTTTGAGCAATAACCCTGGGAGAACTGCCCTTATCTGGGGAGAATGGGGGGAGGGTAGATGTGGAGGAGAGGACAGATGGGAGAGCTTGAAGGAGCAGCAGGAGGGGAGAAGGGGGGTCGGGATCTATCATACAAGAGAAGAAAAATAAATAAATGAAAAAGATTAGCACCAGATATTAAAGCTTGTATATTAGAGCACCTCTACTATTAGATATGAATGGAAGACCTAGATCTAAACTTACATATAGATGTAAATTTATTCTGCTGTTGTCTTCCCTCTCCTCCACTGTGTCTACCTAATCTAAGTTCGAGTACGGACATGATTTCATTTTTTTCCATGTCAAACTGTTTTAACTGTCACAATGGCTAAATCACTGGCAATATGAATAAATTGAATAAAATTTATGTGTATTAAATGAAAAAAAATGTGTTCATGCATTAACAAAGAAACAGAACCTTATTTTTATTTCCCACAGCTGCATTCTAACGTTATTGGCTTCTTTCTTATCTCTTGTATGCATTTGGAAGCAATTATTTTGAATAGAATTCCTAAGTGTCACTAATGTGGTAAAAGCTTCATGACACACAAAGGGTTAAGAACCCTTGTTTAACAGTAGAGGTATAGAACCCATGGTATATGTGGCGGCCATGCTGTGGCTTTCAGATCCACTGGGAAGGACCAAAGACTCAATTCAAACTTAGATTAGATAAATTTATTCTTACTGCTAGCAGGACGACGGCAGCCTGTGCCATCCCAAAGGCTTCTGAAGGAAGGGTTAACAAAGGTGGATGTCAAAGGTGTACAGCTGTCTATGGAATCGACAGCTGGGTGAGAAAATTGTTTCACTCCCTTGAACTGTTTCTCTTTCCCGTTTATATAGTGATAAAAAGACCACCTCACCCCAGTCACACATCAATAAGCCAGTTTACAAAAGCAAAAAGTAAGCTGTTAAGTACCTCAGAGCAGGAGCACCATTACCCTAGTCCTACCCTAGCTGCAGGCCACTAGGATCTCACAGACTTTCCAGGCCAAAGGCCAAAGGCCCTTAAGAGGATGCCTGGTATGTATTAAGTCTCTTTAACCATCACAGGGAGTTACCTGTAAATTTTTATACAGATCTGAGCATTCTGGGGGAAGTGTCTCCAATGGATAGAGCAGTTTCTTTCTGGACAAGCAATAGCACAGTGCCATCAAGTTAGGGCTGACTGTCACACTCCCACAACCATACCTCCCCAGTTGTGACACATGGTCTGAGAAGAGAGTCTATGTGTGGTGACAGGACAGATTGTCTGTGGAGGCTTCCCTTGGGAAATTCAGAGCCTGTGCTCACCGTTGGTACTTGAGTTGAGATTACTTGTAAGGGGCGAGAATGGTATCTGAGAAGGTATCCTGGAGAAAGTCTGGTTTGAGCAAGGCCTAGAAAAACCTAGAAAAAGCCTAGAATACTCCTGTGAACTTTGGTATAAAGAGGCTGTGACAACCAGAAGGGTTTATACTTCTCCCAGCAAGAAAAGCTGGAATAAAATTTCTGGGACCAGAGAATGCCTCTGCACCTGTGCCTGGGACACTCTCTGTGGGTGGTTGGTGAGATCAGAGCAGGTATTGAAGAAGGCAGGGAAAAAGACCCAGTTACAATGAACTGTGAGAACTCTGGTTGCACTCCAAGACTTTCCAATCCTAAGAAGCCAGGACTTTTGTTTTGCTGACCTACTCAGAATCACACACATTCCAGGACCAGGCCTTAGCCAGCACTGTTCTCCTGAAGCTTGCTAACCTCAGGCTTGGGCTGGAAAGGACTGACCTTCAGGCTTCAGAATGTTCCATGAAGAACTGTAAAGGCAAACATCTGGCACAAAATTAAAAATCAAGCATGATGACACATGCCAGCATAGTGATGCTTGTCTGCAATCCTAGCGCCACAGAGGCTAAGACAGGAGGACTGAAAGTTTGAGGCCAGCCTTGACTACCCTTGCCTAAATAAATAAATAAACAAACAAACAAACAAACAAACCTTTAATTTTTTAATGTCAAGGAGGTCAGCAAGAGGAGAAAATTGAATTCTTGTAATGAGCTGTAAACCCAGTATTTAGGGAAAAGACTGAAGGTTCCACAATGAAGGGTAAGAGCATCATCCTCTCATCCTGAGAGATACCCAAAGGCCAAAGTCAAAGTTCCCTCTGCTTCCTGATACATAAATTCCTTCAGTGAAGAGTCCTATTCTGACCTCATAGTAGCTAGTCGGGGACAGTGGCACACCCCTGAAATCTCAGCGATTGGGAAGTGGGGGCTGGAGGATCAGGAGTTTGCGGACATCCTCTGCTGCATAGCTTGTTTAAAGGCAAGTGTGATGGTCTTGATGCACTGTCTCAAAAGAGACAATGAAAGAAAATCAAACCCAAAACGAAGCCGTCCCCTCAGGAACTCTAGAGGAGATGACTGAGTGCTGACGGAGTTCTGACTCAGTGAGGCCTGAAAGCTCACTTTGGATCCCAAGAACTAGAAAGAGGAATGGAGGCAGAGAGGAAGGAGGAGGGTTAGCCTTTGCTCTGCTTTAGGGGAAGCAATGGTTCTCAGAAGTGAAGTCTATGTGGTGGGGGGAGTTAGACTACACCAAGAGCTGACCACAGACCTGTTGTTTCGTTTGGTTGTTTAGTTGTTTGGTTTAGTTCTTTGAGAATTCCATACAATGTGTTTCGATCATATCCAGCCCTCCCCATACTACCTCCTCTAGTTCCCCCTTTCCCTATCCACCCAACTTTTGTGACCTTTTCTTTTCTTCTTCGAGTCTAATCTGTGCTGTCCACGGATGTGTGGCCTTCCCCTGGAGAGTGGTCAATTTACCAGGGAATATACTCTTAAAACAGACCCTCCCCCTCCCGGCAGGTAGCGATTCCTAGCAGCTCATCGGCTAAGGGAGGGATGTGGTCCTTGGACTTTGTGTTGCCGTTTTGTATATAGCTCTTACAGTGTGTCCAGTGCTGTGTTGGTTTGCTTAATCCTCACGAGACTCTGTGAGATACAGAAAACTACTCTCAGATTCCTCAACTCAAGAAGCAGCGAGACTCTGTGAGATACAGAAAACTACTCTCAGATTCCTCAACTCAAGAAGCAGAAGCACAGAGACTTCTTAGAGTGTCAAGGAACATAACCAGACTCCAGACAGAGGCACAGAGACCGGGGTTTGCTGAGTCACACATCTCCTATTAACGAAAGCTGGATTCTCAACAAAATTGAAAGGAAGATAGAGCATCCCCACCCCCATCCCACGCCACGAGGATCCCAGACTTTCAGCTGGACCAAGAACATTGAACCCTGTGTGACACACTCAAATGTCAGATTCTTGCTCCTTTGCTGTTTTGATCCATTTTCTGTGCAACTTCAGAGGCTTGCTCCTTTTCAGGCCAGGCTGCTGCTGATGGTATTTCTGGGCTTAATTGTCTGCGTTGCTGGTGTTCAGAGCAGTACTCGGAGCCCTGTGTTATAAATCCACATCTAGAGCAAAGTGAGTTTTCCCAGGAGCAGAAGGAAAGGGCACCAAAGCTAGGAAGACAGGGCCCAGATTCACCACCCAGTTCTACGGTCCTTAACAATAACACCTTGGTCCACTTACACCACCCACCAAAAGAGCTTTCATTTCACTCCACATAAAGACAAGAACTTCAATTCCTTGGCTTTCCACGAGGCTTGAGGAAAACCCTGTGTAGAAAGTGCCTGGTAGACCTGCCACATGTGGCTTGCCTACCTTTGTATCTGGGCAGTTAAAGGTGAGCCCTCGACTTCTCAGGGAAATCAGTAGGCTCAGATAAAGGTCTCATAAGAAATATTTGGGGGAGATTTTCTACATTTTGATTCTTTAACGCATATTTTAAAGCAGATTTTTAATATTTGTATTAGTTCTTTGAGAATTTCATACACGGATACGATCTATTTTGATCATATTCAGCCTATAATTCTTCCTAACTCCTCTGAAATCATCTCATTGCCTCTCCCTCTCCCAACTTCATTTCCTTTTCAAGTCTTCAAGTCCACATACTTATGGATACAGGGCGATCCACCAGGGTGTGGCTAACTCACCTCTGGTTATACCCTTAAAGAAAACTGACATTCTCTCTCTTTGCAGCCATCAACTCTGAACAGTTCCTCAGCTAAGGGTGAGGGCTCAGGAGCTCCTCCCCCATCTGTACAGGAATATTGACTGGTTTTATCTTGTGCAAACAACCACAACCGCTGTAGGTTCAAGAGTGCAAACGGTTCTGTCATATCCAGAAGATATTGCCCTGTCCCCATTCTCTTCAACCTCTGGCCCTTACAATCTCCCTTTCCCCTTTTCCACAGTGCTCCCTGCTACAGATGTGTCACCTTGACACTCACTCCACAGATGCTTGTCCTCTGTACTTTGACAAGTTGTGAGCTTCTGGGTTCACTACTGTCGACCACACAAAAAAATAAATAAATAAAAATTTTTAAAAAACCTCCGATTAGCACTGAGCTGCATTAAACTATGATATAAACAAGTATTTAGAGTGAAGTTTGATACTATGTTATTTAGCAAAAATAGTAGTAGGCTCGCCACTGGGGAACTGTGAGCTCCACAGCCATGTATTTACAGGACTAGGCATGAGTTTCTGCCTGTATATTATGGAGGATAATCAGAACATGATTGATTTTCCTCCACTAATGTTCATGTCACTATTATACCAACGGGCATAACAACAGAAATGGGAGGAGGAAGATGGAGGAGAAGTTGGTCAGAGACCCTCCATCTCATCTGCTGGTCATTCTGTGGAAGAAAAGGTACTGAGTGGACAATTTTAAGATCTATACTATGGTTTGGACATGGTCTGTCTCCAATAGGCTCATAGGCAGGTTCCATCCCCAGTGTGCAATATGAGAAGTAGAGCCTTTAAAAGCCAAGGTCTACGTATCCCTAGAATGAGTTAAGGCAGTTCTCATGGGATCCTGAGCCAATGCTCAAAAGGCCACATTGTTGTAGGAGTGAGCCAATGATCTATCCTGAAGTCATAGGTCACTAAACGAAAATCCCTGAGCTAGATGTGGAATATCAGCCATCAGGTTGTAATAAAATCCCAGAGATTCCCCTACACAACACGGACTATTGGTCACTGCTCTCTGTTGCTTACCAGAACTAATGCTGAAGCCACCTTCTTTGGCTTAGGACATGGAGAGATCAAGTTGGTACTGACTGGAAAGCTGCTTCCATACCAGCTAGCTTTCCTAACACCAGGAGGTGCTATGCAGGCTGCTAGAGCATGTAAGTTACCAACAGTCTTACCCTGCTGTGTATGCTATAAACTACAATTCTAACCACTGTGGCAAGTTATGCCCATGGGTGCAATAGTGGCATGAATATTATTGGGGTAACCAACTGCTTTCAGATTGTCCACAAGACAAGAATACATATCTAATACTGATAACTAGACTAAGAACCTATGGTTGGGTAGGTCACATGCTCTAGGGAAGAGCCTACTACTATTATTTTGCTAAATGAGCTGAGCATCAGACTTCCCTTTAAATACTTGCCTTTGTGCTCATTGCTTAGTGTGGCTCTCAGTCTTCATCAAAGAAGATTCTTTGTGCTACTTGCAAGTAGCACACCCAGGGACTCACATCTTGTCAAAGTACAGGGAATAAATGGTCCGTGGCATGCATTTCCCCTAAATGAGACATCTATATTGCATTCCTTCCCCACAAGGGTCAGGACTGATCTCAAAAGAGGAGGCAGAAAGATCACAAGGCAGAAAGGTTGTAAAGAACTGCTACAAAACAGTGTTTTCCAAATACAACAGAGCCGCTACACACACAACCTCACAACGACCAGGACCACACGCACAAGACTTTGCCAAGACCAATCTTGTCGAAATTCCATCGTGGTTAGGGAGAGGCTCATGAAGCCCCACCCCAAGCTGAAGAGCTGTTAATAGTTAATGGCTGATAAGAGAGTAAGCATAAGATTTCTTTAGGGACATGGCCCTAGTTAGGTCCCCCATGCTCCAGTGCATGGCCCTACACCCATGAACATACAGGCAGCACTAATTGGAGTGCATAAAGTTGAGAGGGAGATATAGTGGGAGAGGAGGGACTGGAGGGTAAATTTGATTGAAGCACATTGTATACATATGTAGGAGACACAGAGGTCCTTGTGCTCACAGATAAGCACAAGAGAAGCAGGAAAGTTAAACACACTGGGTTGTCTCTTCAAACGGAGAGATGTATAGCTTGATTCCCACCCAGAGGGCTGGGAGCAGATGTGGTTAATAGCCTGGTGACGTTTGAACCATCTGTGTGATGCAGACCACACCGGATCCTCCCCCGGACCTTTATCATGAGCTTCCCTGGCTGTTTCCCACCTTTGGGACCTCTTTTATTTCCATCGGTCAGTTTTTAATGAGTCAGAAGACAATTCATTCTGTAAATTCATAGGTAAAACAGTTTATTCATAAATGTCAGTCAGTACAATATGCACTACAGCACACCACGAGGGGCACAGCATAGGCCTGGGAGGAGCCACTTCACAGTAAGTTAGAGGGCTGCCCGTTCTCCTGTGATGGCTCCTCGGATCTTTCGACAGTCACACATGGCTATAAATATCACAGCAGACAACGAGGCTATTTTCAGGTGGGATCAGAGAACTGAGACGGCAGCAGGGGCTGAGATCCCCTCAAACCCCGGCTTTTCCTGGGAGGCTCCAGCCCAGAAGAGAGAATCCCTTCCACATCAGCAAGTTCCCAGAAAACACTCTCATTTCAGATAATTATGAGGACTTTCCATGTCTTTCTCCTCTTCAAAGTTAGCCACTGGCCACGCACACACAGAAAAAAAACCTCACAGTGAATTGTGTATCCCTAAGTATTCAGACAAGGCACCTAATGTCAAGCTGCAGACGTTTCTTGATAATTCTTATCAATCCAGGCTAAAAAGATGTCCAGCTCTCCTAGAGACTTAAGGGCAGCAGACGAGACCTCCAGCTAAAACCAAAAAAATAAAATTAAAACTTTTTTAATTAAAAAAAAGTTTAAATTTCCTGTTTAAGTTTTTTTTTTTTTTTTAAGTTTAAGCTTCATGTTTAAGGCACCAAGAGTCCCTCCTCTCTGACTGTGCCAAAATTTGAACCCTATGAGGTTTCACTTTTCATTTATCAAACTTTTTGTAGAGCATGCGGAATCAAAACTTATTTTCCTAAAAGCTTAGCAACACCCCCACCCCCAGCATGCGCCCAAACAAGCAGTTTAAATAGTTTCTGCTCCTTATACATAAATTTTAAAATTCTTCATTCCTTTCTCCCTCTCCTCCTCCTTTCCACAGGAAACATTAGCCTTGCCAGCCAGGTCTTCTTTATTTTCTATTCATATCAATTCCGTTCAATCATCCTTGTTTCTTGGGGAAGCCTTGTTCTCCTGAGTGCTCTCTACCAGTAAAGAGAACGCGGGGCCCCTGTTGACATATCAAAGCACTGAGGCCCTCTAGGGGTGTCAACCCAAACACCACACAGTCAGCAAGTAAAAGAACCAGACCTAGAACCCAATCCCTGACTTATCCCACCTCCTTCCATAATAAAAGAGGTAGCAGGAGCTAAAAGCGCATCCTTTGGAGCCACTCAGCGTGGAGCCAACCCCTGTCTCTGCTAAGTAGCCGCAGTGTAAACTTAGTCTAAGTCATGAGCCTATTTGTACCTCCATTTTCTGATTTATCCAATGCAGTTTATACTCCAAGCTTTGCTGTGAAGAGTCAACATGGCAACGCTTTAGTGGGCTTGGAACAGTGTCTGGCACAGAGTAAGAGCCGCTTGAATCTTCGCTCTCCCTACGGCTTCGCTAATAAAGCCTGTCCCCAAATGAGCAGAGCGGAGCTCCAAACCCAGTCCTCAACAATTTGCTCCGCAAAGCACTGACAATCATTTGCAGAGTGTTGAGGATAAGGAAGTGAGGCCTCATCACAGAACTGCTGACCGGACTCTGCACTTCAATCAGATCTGCAGGCGGCACACCCTGGTAACTGTTCCTACATCAACACCCGTGTGAGAAGTACCGGGTGCACCAGTATGCAGAAAGCCAAGGGCCACGTCCTGACCACGAGGACACTGCATGTGTTAGGTTTCATGGGCAACCACGTCAGATTCGCTAGGGATCATTGCTCCTTCTGTATCATCGTATCGTATGCAGGCCAGGCCTGATGTGAAGTTGAGGGAGGATGGAGAAGAGGACCAGGAAATTTCCCAATGGCCTGCAACATTTTGCAGGCATCAACTTGGGATGGACTAGTGGAAAGAATAAATGGTTTTGCATGGGGAGAAGGCTGGAGTATTGGTGCTCTCTCAACCACCTCATTTTATGACTTCCCTATACTCTCTCCAGGCCTCACCTGATCATAGTTGTCATGGACGATTCTGGTTGCGTTGGCGGCTTCCTGACTGCAGTGACAGTGTCTCCGCATCTGCTGGGACACAAGGGGGGGCGGCACTCATTAGAGGGCTCTCACACCACCCCAGTACAGGTCCCTCCTCCTTAGGTCAGGTGAAAAAGCTTCGGAGAGAGAAGCTGGGAGGGAACCGGGTCTGTTTGTGGAGAACATTTGCAGGTCTGCATTTGAAGGTCTGAGCCTTCTGCCTCTACAGTCGCCCTGATGGTTGGCGTCAGAAGAGCAAGCACCAGGTCTACCTTGACATGACTCTGAATGCAACACACCACAAGATGGACTAATTGGTTAACTATAGCCATTTGATCCCACTATTGTAGCTTTTAAAGCAGGACAGGGACCGTTACCCTTTCTAGCCATTTTTGAATCTGATGCACTGAGAGGGAAGCAGTCGCCTGCCACGAAGGAGCCACAGCACACCGGAGCTCCGCAGAAGCCGTCAGGCTGGAACCGAAGGTTTCTCTAAGCCTAAAGTCTTTGTCGGTTATTTTTACTTTTTGTCTCTGATGTTTGATTTTTAACAAGTCACAGATGGCCCTTGGAGATAGGCCGTCCTGTATGGCTTCCCAGAAATGTCTTAGTGTGGACATTCCAAAGGGTCAGAGGCAGAAAATCTAAAGATACACTTATGGTAAAAGTGCAACCCTTGGCGTGTGCCTCTTATGGTGCTACCGTACATGTTGTCAGTTAGTCACCCTGGAAGATTATCCATACGGAGACCTATCTGATGAGGTGCCAGCAGACAGGAAGCCCCTGGTACTGGCAAAACCATTACAAAGTCTCAAAGGACACAGAAGTGAATGGCAGGGCAAGAACTGTCCTGACTCCACAAGCCCCGGGCTCCTCCTGCACAGATGGGAACCGATGCTTGGGATCCAGATGCACTGACTCACACATTGCTCCAGAGTTTTCTGCATGTAGAGGAAAGAGTTGGCAATGCTGCTGATTCTCCTCAACACCCCGGGGCTTGTCTCCTGATGATCCTTGAACACCCTGTCTCTGTAGAATGTCAGGATGTCCTTGGTCACGCAGCATACATCTACAGGCTACAGACACAAATTAGAGAACGCCCCGGAGGCCCTCTTACTCTTGATATTTGACAGAATGAAGTACAAAAAGTAAAAAGTACGGAGTGTTCTTTTCTAAAACTCGTAAGTATTTTTCAAATTCAGTGTTCTTCCATTCTTCCCATAGCCAAGCTTCCTACAACCAGGAGACATCTTTATAAAGGATAGGGCTCAGAATCCAATCACAGACAAGGATTCTCTCTATTGCATCCCCAGCATGATATCAGTAAGTTCTTAAATCCCTCCAAGAACCAGGTGCCTCCTTTGTGAGAGGACTTGCACCCTACAAGCCAAGGTTGTCTTCCCTGTAGTCTCCCAGCCTGCAACATCCTTGGCTCCTGGACATCAGGCACCATACCAAGCATGACCAAAATATTCATTCTGGCTACTGAGCCCCATACCACACTACTGGACTCTCTTTGGGTTTGTCCCCTTAAACTGGGTCGGGATGGGGCTGAAGTTTACAAGACTGGAGACTGATAGCCACATCTGGGATGGTCAGAGGACTGTGATGGAAAGCAGATGCCTCTCAGTCTTAGAGTCTAAGACAAGACTCCAGACACTCACAGCACAGTGTAGAGAAGCAGACACAATTTTCTTCCAGCAATTTTCACTGCAGACCTAAGGAAGTACTGCAGAAGATTTACACCTCAGCCTCTAGCCCTGAGGGCAGCTTTTCCTCGACAGCAGCAGACTGATTGGAAAGCAGGATCTTCTTTTCCTCTGCCTCTCACTGAGCCCCTTAGCTAGAGAGGACAAAATCACTTAGTTCTGTGTTATTAAAGACTGTCGCATTAGAAAAAAGAATTGAAAGAAAGAGAGAGAGAGAGAGAATGAAAGGAAGGAAGGAAGGGAGGAAGGGGAAAAAGGAAGAGGGGGCGGTTTGTGGTCAATGAACTTGTGGCTAAGGTCTAAGTTCCATCCTAGAACCCATATGAAGGAAGGAGAAAATCAACACCCAAAAGTTCCCTCTCTCTTCCTCTCACCCACATGCACGCGCGCGCGCGCGCACACACACACACACACACACACACACACACACACACAAATAATAAACAAATAATGAATAATTTTAAAAGAGAAGAAAGGGAGAGAGTGGGGGAGAGAGGAAATAAAGAAGGGTGGATAAGGGCATATGGAAAAGATCTGAATTCACCAACCCCTTTCCTTTCTCCACATCAACTATTTCTCAAGCTTAAGAGGAGAAAGAATCTGGAGAGAGAGGCATAAACTGAGGGTGGGGGTCCTATTCCTAGCGTGGTCATTAACTCAGCCCCTCTCCCTGTTCAGATACTTCTAGTCTGTCTCATAAGTCCTCAACAACAGCAGTAGATCATTTTTAGAATAGATCCAGAGGTCCAAACAGTTCTTTTTTTTTTTTGCTTTGATTTTTGAGACAGGGTCTTAATGACTCTGAATTGGAAGTTGCTAGGGAAAAAAACAAGAAAGGCTACCCTGTGATAAAGACTCTACAAGGCCAATGGACAGAACTTCCATGGTTGTGAGGGGCTGTAATGCTGCATACCCAGAGCTAAATTACCTTCGGCCATCTTTAGCCCCTCGAAGTTCACTCATCTCTGCGTCTGACCTAGCGCCTGCGACCGTCAGGAGGAACCTTTTGGAATAGACTAAGAAACCACTAGTTTCTCCAAAGATAAGAATGCCATCAGATAGCACCTGAGGCCTGTATCAGGTTCTCCACAATTTGCCATCACCTGCCTGTCCTGTGCTTCCACCAATACGTTTTCAAATGTTATAACTTACTTTTTACTCCCTTTTGTTTTATTCCTATACAAACTCACGAAACTGTACCGCTTTAGAACACCGTATCTGGCATAAAGATCCCCGTTTTAGCTTCTCATATCTGACACCAAAATAAACTATTGCTGATTCCCTATGAACTGAAAGTTGGGTTTATACATCGGCATAACCCTGGCTGGCCTGGGACTCCACCAAGTTCAACACCCTGGCTTCAAACTTATAACGATCCTCCCGCCTCTGCCTCCCAAGCACCGGGAGTACAAGCGAGTTCTGCATACCTGGCTGAGAGTTTAAAGGCACCTCACAGACTCTATTCGTAAAGAGAAGAGTCAGCCAGCAGGCCACTGTCCAGTAACGCCCTGTACCCGTCCTTCTTTCCGGAGAGTGGCCTCCCACTGGCCTTCCCATCCAGCTGCTATTGTAGAGCATATTTCCAGACTCTCTACACTAGTCCTGTCACGTAACCTTCTTCTCAAAAGCCCCAGCCGCTCTGCTGTCCCTGTCAGAAATCCAAGGCCCAGCCTGGCTTCCAAGGCAACTATCCCTCTCAGCCTCCTGCCCTCTTCTGCATGCCTGAGGTGTCCTAGCCTGCTGGCTTCGCTGTCACTGGTATTGCACACGTTCTTTCCCGGATCGCAAACATTTTATCTAGTTGTCTACAGCCTCTTCAGCTTTTAAGGGACTCTGTGTTGTTGTCATTGTTTCATTTCTTCCTGTGGAATCTTCCAAAATAACCTCCAAGCCTCTGAAGTCCTGCCCCATTGGAATACCTGGTACTTCCGTCACACTCTGGGGAAACGTCACTTCTTTGGCCACGCCCAGGATTTCAGAGTCACAAGGATACTGATATACCCAAACTATCTAGGTGACAAACGAGCCTAGAGCGTTATCAGCATACTGGGCAGGGACTTATTTCCCAGCACAAGACCCTCTTAGTGTAAAAATAAAGCTACATTAAAAAGCAGACACAAACCAATGGGTACCTTAATGTTCTTCAGATTCTCCAGAGTGGACAGGATGGTGACATTTTGGAAGGTGTCCTTAGTTTGCTGTGGAGAATAGAAGGACAGACATCAGTGAGAACACTCCACTTTCTCAGGACCTCACAGGTAACGGGAAGGAATTTGCCTTTCAGGCTAAGATATGAGCTAAGGCAAACCCATCCCTTCAGCCAACCCATGCTCACCAGGGCTCTTTTGATTTCCTGGAAGTTCTTTTCTATAAGGCGCATATCCACAGAAATCAGACATCTCTTAAGATTTCGGGTGTGTGCTGAGCTGAGGATGAATGCCACGCCCAGAAGCCACTGAGAAATACACTGTGCCTTCATGTCCTGCAGCAAGGATGGAAGTCAGTTGCCCTGCCAGAGTGCAGAGCAGAGCAAATCAAAACTCCACAGGCTCCTTCTGGGGACCACATGGCAGAGGCCTGATGGCCACCAAAACAAGACTCAGCCCTCAGTCTTGGGGAGCTTCAAAGACTCCCATTTCCTCCTGTGGTTTCCCTGAATTAATTGACTCTGACCCCTCCACCCTACCCACAATAGGCTCTCACTGCAGTGTGTACCATTCTCTGCTCTGACTCAACCTTCATCAACTAGGGTGAGAAGACTCATTTTTAATAGATCAGATAAGGAGAACAGATTGGGCAGCAGATCTGAAAAACCGTAAAAGCCCATCTGCTTTTCTGTGTTTTCTCCCAAAGAGAACAGCACCCTTTCATAAAAACCCTAGGTCATATCTGCCTAAAAAGCATGCTTGGAGCCAAGTATACACAGAGATGTATCACTCAACACTGTGCTGCTCAGGATCTATTCTTGGTACTCTCCTTCCAGGAGCACAAGCTTCACAAAGGGGTGACTCTTTACCATAGCACGTGACCCCACCTGCCCTCCGCCCTCTGCCTCGAGTGAGCTTTAGCACTGTGGAGGGCTCTCTGTGCCTGCCGAGGCCAGTGTATACGTGGGGGGGGAGGGCCCCAAACACGGCTAGTCAGCTGGGGAGCTATAGTGTACCTGCTTCTAGACTCTATGGTTCTAGGGCAGGGTCCTCAACCTTCCTTATGCTTGCAACTCATTAATATAATTCCTCATGTTGTGTTGATCCCCCAATCATAAAATTATTTTCGTTGCTACTTCAAAACTATAATTTGCTACTGTTATGAGTCGTAATGTAAATATCTGATATGCAGATGGTCTTGGATGACCCCTGTGAAAGGACCGTTAGACCTCCCCCAAAGGGGTCACCACCCACAGGTTGAGAACTGCTGTTCTAGGGGCTGTTATTATGAAAGGGCTATGTGAATATGAGTCACGCTGGTCCTCTCCCCACCACCACAGACCACATCTTTTCTTCACGTGCATCCTTCCCAGAACACCAGTAGGTGTATTCAGAGCCCCCCAGAACGACAGGCAATGCTCCCTACCACTGCCCTACAGAGATTGAGTTTTCTAATTCTCCAGCAAAACAAAGAAATAGACCCCGTTGTCAAGGGAAGTCTGTAGGCGGCACCCACACACACACTCAGCTCCTAAAAAGGAGTCCAGACATCTTGGCCAGTTCAGGGAACAGCAGGAAGCAACACTTGTCCTACACGGCAGGCATGCTGGGCACCATATGAAACGTTTTGCACAATTGCTTTGCTTCTTGTGCCGCCCAGCCCTGAGGATTTTGTTTTCACCCACATTTTACCAAGGAGAGAACCAAGATCCAGAGGAATGAAATGGGGCTCCAGAGTTGAAGTGGGCAGCTGACCTCCATACTCTCTCGGTACATGTGGCTATGCCTCCCACCTAGAACACACTTTCTCTCCCGCACATCTGTCTCCCCTAGAGATCACAGCTTCACGCTCTGATCAGGTCCACATCTGTCTCCCCTTAGAGATCACAGCTTCACCCTCTGATCATGTCCCGCTGAACCAGGAATGCATTTTGTATTTAAAAAAGATATTTAATACTGCAAGAGGTTAAGGTCCTGGAATGAAAAAGCAGTAGTAAACACATTTGGTTCCTCCATACTCTATTTTCTTTCCTCTCCTCTTTCTTTTCTTCATGTCCTTTTGTAAAAAATTAAAAAAGAAAAAGAAAGAGAAAGAGAAGGTATCAGAACACACACACACACACACACACACACACACACACACACTCGCCAGTGTCCTGGACAACACAGGTCACACACAGCAATGACTCCTGTAGCATGTAGTTCCTGATAGCCCACGCCAGCCTCACCTCTCCTGGTGCAGTGCCTCCTGCCGCAAAGGAGTCAGCCTCTTCCTGTGCTCTTTGCAACTTGGGGAGGGCTGCCTACTTTTATGTGGTGGATAAGAGGAAATGCTGTCCAGGTTTACTGGGTGGGTCCACCTTCAGGAGATTCCCACCCCCCCCTCATTTCTTTATCATTTTATTTCCTTGATTGTTTTCTTCTCTTTCTTTTTCTTTGTAATATAGCTGATTAATCATTATTAAGAAATACTCCTTTTTTTTTTCCTGAATTTTGACACACAGCTTCTGGGAAAAATAAACTCCCCGTCACCATGCAAATGAGAATTACTTACAATTTTGTGTCATGAAGAGAAAAATCCAAGTTAGCTCACTTTCCTAGGAGCTGTGGCATGCCATCAACTGTATCCTGGAGGCACAGTCAGGAAAATCCTGTGTGGATGGCCGGGCTTTGTCAGCAGCTTCAGGAGACTCTGCAGGTCCTCTGGCTCCAGCACAAGCCATCTCCCTGATGTCTCACATGCTTCCCAGGGACTGAGCCACATGCCTGGCTTTTACATGAATTGCATTATTTCATTTAGCTTCGTGGCAACCTATTGATCGCTTTTCTCAAACAGGCAAAAGGCTTTTGAGTGTCATCTCTTTCCCCTTGATCTTGTCCCATGGAAAGGTCTTTCATTCTTGATCTATGCAGAGAGGGGTGAGAGTGAGAAGCACGGGGCATTGAGGGAAATCAGAGACAGAGCTGGGAACAGAATTCAGGATCCCTCTGCTGGGGCCAGAAAACCTGTTGTCCAGGTTACTTTCTTATTTATTACAACTCTCCACCGTGAAGTTTTCCAGTGGTCAGGGTATAATCGTGTCCTCCCCAGGAGAGTCCTGGTCCCTTGGGAACATGGCCTTTGGTAGGCTGCCGTGCCCCAGTGGATGGGCCCACTCCACGCACATATGGACAGCACTAATTGGACTCAGAAGGGAAGGGATGAGGGGGTGGCAGTAGGGGGCGTTGGAGAGAGGTCGTGGTGGATGAGCATAATCAAAATGTGCTATAGATATGAATGAATATTTCAAAGAAGAGATAAAAATGTTATTTTAAAAACTAGTGACTCTGGGATGGGGTTTAATTAAGGACACACACACACACACACACACACAGTAGGCACAGAGCTTACCCTGCTACCAAGCGAAGGAGACAGAGGAGAAGAGAGGGTACTGAAAGAAAACAGAGAACCAAGGAGGGTCAGAGCCCTTGGTGGAGTTCAACAGAATATTGCTGTCCAGCATCTCGAATTTAATGAGATAATGCACGTTAAGAGAAGCCATAGATTATAGCGGCTCACAATAGTGTAGCCCCGGAATTCAGCCCAGGCTTTCTCTCTCTTCTCTGGGAAGCACAAGCTACTGAAGAACTCAGCGAAGCTCCATAAAACGGGTGAAATTCACTTCAAGGATTCAAATGAGCTAACGGGGCTGGCCTGTACCATGGTGAGTACAAATAGCCTTTACTCTGACACGAGAGAAAGACAGGACACCTCCATTAATGTTGTGCAAGTGTATCGGCTCCTTCTGGAAAGGCAGACAAGCGCAGCTCTGCGTTGAGATCTCCTGGGAAGCGGGTGGGGGCTGGATCCAGGGAGGTGGGTGCCATGTTCCCAGCATGGACTCAGCTTCCTGGCTTGGAGCCCTAACCCACATGTGAGAGGATTGCAACATGGTCATGCAGCGTCTCACTCCACACTCTCTCCCTGGTGCTCAGACTGTGCATTCTGATGTGGCTTCCATTTCAGGGCCAGGATGTCACACTAGGAAGCTTTCAGGGGAAGGGAGATGTGTGCAGTGTCTGCAGCTCACTTGTAGCATGCCACGTGAGATGCGACAGCAAGCCTGGCTGGTAGGCTTCGTCCCCAGCTTCTGCACAAAGGGTACCTACTAAGTGCTCACCACGCAGGCCTGATGTGGAGATTAAATAGTTAAATGTAAGCCCTCAGCACAGAGCCTGGTATATAAAAAGCCATTCAAACGTGTTGTTGATTTATTTCTTTTTGAGACAGGGCCTTGCTACATAGCACAGACTGGCCTCAAACTTATGGTCCTCCTGCTTTGAGTGGTAAGATCACACTTGTAATCTCAGTACTGGGATTACAAGTGTGCACCTCTGTACCTAGCTTGCTATTAATTCTCCGTTTGACTCCCGAAATTAAGAGGAAGGGGAACCATAAGAAGTGATCTCTCTCTATAGTAAACTTTTGCTGTCTAACATTTAATATTTAAAAATTAAAATGTAGATTGAGCAGAATGGCACCCTTTCTGGGACTGAAATCAAACTGTGAATCTGGTCCATAGACATGTAGCCTTAAAATTAGGACATCTAGATCCATCTGAGCCACCATTGCAAGACAAGGGCTCAATTTTCCATTTGTGCTGGACAAGGTAGTGTGTATATCTGCAATCCCAGCACTCATGAGGCAAAGTGGGGAGGATTGTTCCAGTGTCCCAGACCAGCCTGGCTTACGGAGTGAGAATCTGTCCCCTTCTTCCACACCATAAAAATTCTTATTTATCAAACGGGGATGCAGTGAGAACGCGAAGAGGGACCAAGAAGCTAGAATCAAGAATATTCTGAGTTTGACAAATACTGGAGACTCTTTCACGATTTCCAGTCCCCCACCCCAACCCAGCTTTCACATCAGCTATATGAATCATGCATGTGGCTGCCAGGACGAGTTCCTGTCCATGTAAGACTAGAGAGCATGTCCACTCCCGAGTGCAAGTCTTAGCATGTCCCTACATTCCCCAGGAATGAGGTTCAAAGAGTTGAGTTAAGCAGTCTATGGCCCTGCTGCAAGATTGGGATGAAACAGATTAGGTTTACAGGAATCATTTGGTTAGATCTGAGGAAGAATCCATTATAAAGGCTAGAAAAGACTAGAAGGTGTGACGGGAAAAAAATTGCAAAAAAAAAAAAAAAAATTGTAAAAAAAAAAGTGCCAAAAAATAATTGTTGGCGCTGATGGATGAAAATTACATTTGAGGTACAAATAAGAACTTAAAGAACAAATAAACTGAGTGTGAGACCGCATGCCTTTAATCCCTGTTCTGGGGAAACAGCTGGATCTGTGTGATTCAAAGTCAGGCTAGTCTTCACAGTGAGTTCCAAGTCTACACGGTAAGACCTTGTTTCAAAAAAAAAGGACAAAAATATAAAAATGTTTAAAGGTCTTGGCAAATACACATGGATCATAACTATCTTTTTAATTGTATATAGCTTTGAAAATTAATTTTTTTAAGGATAAATTTTGGGAGGCTAGGTACGGTGGTACATGCCTTTAATCCTAGCACTCAGGAGGCAGAGGCAGGCAGGCAGATCTCGGTGAACTCAAGGCCAGCATGGTCTACATAGTGAGTTCCAGAACAGCAAGAGCTACATAGTGAGACCCTGTCTCAAAACAAAACAGAACAAAAACAACAACAGAGATAAATTTGGGGAGCGTGAGAGAAGGCTCAGCATCTACATGGTAGCTCATAATCGCCTGAAACTCCAGTTCCAGGGAATCTGACAACCTTTTCTGGCCTCCATGGGGAACCAGGCACCCATATGATACACAGACTTACAGACAGGCAAAACACTCATACACGAAAAACAAAATAAAGCCATTTTTAAAAAGCTAAGTTTTCCAGATCTTGTAGATAGAGATGAATCAGACAGAGTACACACCATAGCAAAGTGGGAGGTGAGCCACCATCTCACATGACACCGGACCTAGTATAGACTGTTCTCAAAGCCTAGCTCCTGGCAGAACGACCTGTCTACCCCCATGCTCCCCTCTTATCCCTGCAACAAGTGGGGTGAAAAGGAGCTTAGAGCTGTAGGGACCCCAAGCTGGTTTGTGGGGAAAATGATGTCACTCTGGCAGGCCAAGCTGCTCTGACTTGTGCTTAGTCAGGAAGCTTGAGGAAATCCAATCTGGGGCACACCCATTTAGTGAGCAGAGAAGGAAATTTCCACCTGCCACTCTACTGCAGCAACCCGGACTTCCTCCCTTCCCTGCTATTCTACTGGGTACCCAGTCTGAACTGGCTCATCAGAGCCTGATGGCACCAGTGCACCAGAGCACCAGTGGCTCCAGTGTCATGAAACAGCCTCCCTGGAGATGAGAGGACCCAGGGCCATGATTAGAAAAAGCCTGTTTCATGCTCAGACAGGTCCCTCCTGTGCTCCAGGATTGCTCAGGAAGCTTACTTCCAGCAACTAGCACAGGCAATGTTAGGGGCAGACGGAAGGAGACCCCCAAGAAATCACCAGGACTCGAGATCGATGCAAAAGCAGGAGGTTTATTTCCAATGCGTTGGGGTCCGCTCCCGCAGATGCCTCAAGCCAGGCAGGTGGCAGTGACCAATTAGCACATTCTGAATATGATTTATATATGTTTTTCAAAGGCAGAGCATAGCAACAGATTATCAGGCGTGAGTCTATAGTGATCTGAGTATTAACCTTTAAACTGATTGGTGCTGGCATATAGCAAGGTCACGGGCACTGGAAAATGTAAACTTTAGGGTCTTAATCAATGTGGGTGGGGGCGATCTTTAGCCCAAGGCCATTAGTCAGAGGCCTACATCTTGTTTGCCTTAGAAATTGTTTTTCTTACAGAAATTGTTTCTCTTACTTCAGTTTTGGGAACTGTTCTGAGTCACATTGTCCCTGACTCGGGCCTACACAATTTTGGTGCTCCTAGAAGCCTGACTAAAGTTTGGCTGCTTTGGTCTTGTCCTTTCAGCAACCTGCCCTTCCTTCACAGACAGACTTGCTAAAATACATACTCGGTCTTGGTGTTCCCGGACCGAAAAATCAATCAATCAATCAAAATAAATAAAATCATGCTAGGAGTGAGAACACACACTCACTCCGACACTTGGGAAGCTGAGGCAGAAAGCTCAAAAGGGGGACTGACCTGTCTCAAATACTCAGAACTGAGAGCAAGCCAGACATAGGCCACTTCTCCATCCCCCACCCGGCACATTCCACAGCCAGCAGGCTCCTGTGCTACCCCCTCTATCCCTAGGATCATGTCTACTCAGAAAGCCAGCGTAGTCTCGACTCCCTGTCCTAAAGGATTTTCCCCCCTGGGTTGGTTATCTACCTCATTCTATGTTCACGTTCGCTCTGCATGGAACCTTGCGTGACCCAGCAGTCCCTGTCTACCTAGAAGTGAGCTAGGATTTTTCAGATTAAGGCTAAAACTTAAAGGGGTGTGAAGTTCCTTCTAGAATCGTCTCTCTTTACCCTTCGCAGTGTTTGGGTTCTCCTTGGTCTCCCCGCAGCACCCACAAACCCATCTTTGGATTTCTGTTCATTTTCACATTAGATTGTGTGTGAGTCATTCGGAAGTCTCCAACCAAACTTAAGGTTGCGGGGGGGGGGGGGGGCTGATACCGGCTCTTCTGACTAGAGAACGTAGGATAATTAGAATAAATTGTCCCTTCGTTAAGTCAGCTTTTTGGTTTGAACACTCACAGTCAAGTTCCACCTTGCGTATAAATTCCACGGTGACAAGGATGCTGTTGGTTTTACTCACCACTTTGTCCCCGGAAAGCTACACATAGTAGGCACCTCATTGATGGTTGTTAAGCAGGGGGAATGAATGAATGACAAGAAATGGGGTCTTCCAAAGGCATGGACATAAAACCTTTCCATGTTTTCTCATGTCCACCTGTACAGCGTTTGGAAATCCCACAGTGAACAGCCAGCATGATGAGCAGCTAGACACTCGGTGGGCAGACGGAGCAGGATTCCTGTCATAGAAATGCCGTTTTCAGGGGAGCGAGGTGGCTCAGCGGGGAAGCACTTGTCTTGCAAGCTTGATGTGAAAGGACAAGACCAAAGCAGCCAAACTTTAGTCAGGCTTCTAGGAGCACCAAAATTGTGTAGGCCCGAGTCAGGGACAATGTGACTCAGAACAGTTCCCAAAACTGAAGTAAGAGAAACAATTTCTGTAAGAAAAACAATTTCTAAGGCAAACAAGATATAGACCTCTGACTAATGGCCTTGGGCTAAGGATCGCCCCCCACCCACATTGACTAAGACCCTAAAGTTTACATTTTCTAGTGCCTGTGACCTTGCTATATGCCAGCACCAATCAGTTTAAAGGTTAATACTCACATCACTATAGACTCACGCCTGATAATCTGTTGCTATGCTCTGCCTTTGAAAAGCATATATAAATCATATTCAGAATGTGCTAATTGGTCACTCCCACCTGCCTCGCTTGAGGCATCTGTGGGAGCGGACCCCAACGCGTTGGAAATAAACCTCCTGCTTTTGCATCAATCTCGAGTCCTGGTGATTTCTCAGGGGTCTCCTTCCGTCTGCCCCTAACAGATGACCTGAGTTCAATCCCTGGAACCCATGTAAACGTAGACACGACAGCCAACTCTTCAAAGTTGCCCTCTGATTTCCACATGCTGTGACACACATTACACACACACACACACACACACACACGCAATCATCATCATAAATAACGATTTAAAAAAGAAGAAAGAGAGAAATGCCGTATTTCCATGGCCCTTAAGGAAGATGTTGGTGTTTTGTGACTACGGAAGTATTGTCAAGCAGGAAAAGAAAACACTTCAACTTGCCCAGCTGCATGAAAGTAAGATGAATTATTTTCCCCAGTAACGTTGAAGCACAATAGCAGTGAGGTGTATTTCCATGGCAGAGAGACTTGCCATCACTAACGCTTTTTCTTGCAGCATGATCAGTGTTTTAAATACATAAAAATATCATACACAAACTGCAGAGCTTAAATGTCTGATTCCTTTGAGAGACTGATCTTTAAAATATGAACACATGTACTGTCTTAGTCACTGTTCTATCGCTGTAGAGACACTACACCCAAGGCAACTCCTATGAAAGAAAGTATTTAATCAGGCGCTTGCTTACAGTTTCAGAGGCTTAGTCTATTATTACCATGGCAGGGGTTTGGTGGTGCACATGGGGCTGGAACAGTAGCTAAAAGCTACATCCTGATCCACAGGCCAAGAGATAGAGTGTGACACTGGGCCTGGCTTGAGCTTTTGAAACCTCAAATCCTACCCCCAGTGATGCACTTTTTCCAACAAGGGCGCACACCTACTTCGTCAAGGCCATCCATCTAATCCTTCTAATCCTTTCAAATAGCGCCACTCTCTGGTGACTAAGCGTTCAAATATATGAGCCTACAGGGGCCATTCTTATTCAATCCACCAGATATACACATAGGAAACCACACAGATGCACACGTTTCCTCTAGTTTCCATGCATAAACACTTTAGGAGCCCAAGATCCTAAATTGCTAGCATGAAAAGGCTTAGGACTTGGAAGGTAGCTCAGTAGTCAAGTATACTCTTACACAAGACCCTGGCTTCATTTGACATCACTGGTTGTTAACTGGCCAGGTTGATTAGTCCTCTGTGTCCATTTCCTCATATGCAGAAGTGCACATGACAATGTCTTTCCTACCCTCCCACATTAGGAATCACAGCTGTACACATGTGTATGAGATTAGTATTACGCACAGAGAGGCCTGCACCTGCCTCTCTTCCAGGCCAGTACCTGATAGATTAAGCAATGATATGCTTGGCTGTTGCTGCCCACTGATGGAAGTCCAGTTGAGAACCGCCTGCTTACTCTCCCAGATGGATTTGCCCACTTTGGTCCAGTGGTTCTCCATCTTCCTAATGCTATGACCTTTTAATACAATTCCTCATGTTGTAGTGATGCCCAACCATAAATTTATTTTTGTTGCTACTTCATAACTGTTATTTTACTATTGTTATGAATCCTAATGTAAATATCTGATATGCAGGTGATACTAGGTGAACCCTGAGAAAGGGTTGTTTGACTCCCCCCCCCCCACCGCCAAAAGGGGCCGTGACCCACAGGTTGAGAACCACTTCTCTAGTTCATCCTGTAGAAGGATCTTCCCACATCTTGGAGCTTAAGTAACTTCTCATTTAGGACTAAGTAAGGATGAATAATTTCCTGTGAAGCTACAGCTAGTATGTCAACATAGTTGGCAAAGCCAAATTACATTGAATTATAGAATAAGCACCTAGAACAGTTAAGTTCTGGGGTACAGGGCTTTAAGTCCTAGACAAATCCAGACAAGTTGGTCATCCTATGTGAAATGCAAATAGAAAAGTCAGATTTGAGCTTTGACTCTATAAGAATAAATCCTCTATCATGAGCCTATAGTCTGCACAAAATTAATTTTTTCTGTGTTTAAACACTGACTGTGCTCCAAGGAAAGCTTTAGTTCTGGTGCGTTGCTCTGTCAATACACCAGCTGTGGGGTGTTGGTCAAATCACAGAACTTAACTCCTATTAAACTTGGGTTTGTCTTCTAGAACCTAGGACAAATTAAAAACTGGACATCATAATATATAAGAGGCTTCTAGAAGAAGAAGAAGAAGAAGAAGAAGAAGAAGAAGAAGAAGAAGAAGAAGAAGAAGAAGAAGAAGAAGAAGGGGAAGGGAAGAAGAAGAAGAAGGAAACTCGATGCATGCTTTTAAATCTGAAAATGCAGGAAGCAAAAACACAATTTACTAAAGAAAGCTGTGCCTTCCTCTACTCTTCCAATATTCACCCGATTCACAGATGCATCTGTTTCTGCATGCTCTCTGAAGCACTTTTATGTATAATATTGTTTTATATTAAAAGCATACAAGTAGGGACGATGTTTTGATTTTCTCTCCCAGGCGGCAATTCTGAGTCTTAGTGGTTGAAGGACTATGCAGCTGGCTAGAATGAGAATTACACCAAGCATCGTGGCTCTTCATCAAAGCCTTTCATCTGTATCACCCTCCCTTCCCACCTCATAGGGCAACAACTAGAGTTGCCCTTGTCCCAGAGCATTCAAGTCTCTAGAGACTAATAATCCATGATATAAAGCCTTGGGGACAAGGCCAATTCAAGGCATTCCCTAAGGCCCTGGTATATGGAAAAGGAACATAGTTCCTTGTCTGAAACCAGTAATATGTTTGGCAAAGCCAGTAATGGCCTGAGGCCAGGGTCCTAGAGGAGCAGTGGCTTCAGATTGAGAAGCCATTTCTTCCCTCTTCAGGTATGGGTATCCATTCTACAGCTGTGACAAACTTGAGACATTCTGTGTTCTTGTGTATCATCTCTTGATTAGTTTTCTCCTGACCCTGTCTAATTTTCCCCCTACAAACTCTATATAAGATGCTGTACTTCTTAATAAACTTGTTTGGTATAAGACAGCTTGTGTGAGACCTCCTGAACCTAGCTTTTCTATCTTCTTCATTTTCTGATCCCACCAGGGACCTGTCATTGAAGAAAGACCTGCTCCTCCATGTCACCAAAGGAAAATCTTTTACTCTCTACATACCCATGGTTAACTTCTTGGCACCCAAAGTCACAAAACTGGGGACATCTTTTTCCCCTGACGATAAAGAATTCCTGTCAATAATCGATCTTGTTTCCTTTCTTAAGATTAAGGAACGCAGGATTATTGTCCTGGTGGCTGTATTTAAGAATTAACTTGGGGAATTAGAGAGATGGCTCAGTGGGTAAACTCTTACACACACACACACACACACACACACACACACACACACATTTTTTTAAAAATAATTCCCTTAGAAGGAACAACCTGTGAGACCTCCAAAAATCCTCAACAGCTTGAGTAGACTGGTGGAAAGTGCAAAATTTAAAGGGTAGGTGTTGTGAAAGTTTATTTTTAGTCATGTATAAAATAATTAATTGTTTTGTGCACTGTTGGATGAGGGGCTGCCTAGGTCTTGGTGTTTTGTATTGTCTGCAGGTGTTGGATTTATGTGAGGGATGTTTGATTGCTCATGATCTGCACGTGCTATCAGTAGAACACCTGAGTTGTTCTCCTTCACTCTGGAATCATGCTTTACAATGGGAAGTTGTACTAGTTAGAGTTACTGTTGCTGTGATGAAACACCATGATCAAAGCAACTTGGGAAGGAAAACTTGGTTTACACTTCTAGATCATTGTTTATCATTGAAGGAATTCAGGACAGGAATTCAAACAGGGCAAGAACCTATGGTGGCAGGAACCGATACAGAGGCCATGGAGTAGTACTGCTTATTGGCTTGCTCCTCGTGGCTTGCTCAATCCACCTTCTTATTAAACCCCCACCCCACCCCACCCCTGCACGCCACCCAGTCCTGGGATGGCACCACCTGCAATAGAATCAGTAATTAAGAAAATTCGACACAGGCTTATCTATAGCCTGATCTTATAGAGGTATTTCTTTAATCAAAGTTCTCTCCTCTCAGATGACACAATTGTCAAGTTGACATAAAACTAGCAAGCATAGAAGTCTCCCTCCTGTGCATGCTCCACCATGATGTCATCTGCCATTAGGCCCTCCCAAGAGGCCAAACCAATGGGTAATACCTGATTTTAGACTTCCAGTCTCTAAAATCATGGGCTAAGCAATTTTTTTCTTCTTAGAAACCCAGTCTCGAGGATTTTGTTATTGTGCAAACAAAACAAAACAAACAACAACAAAAAACTAACACACTAGGTTACAAAGCTCATGAGCCCTGGCTCATGACCCTTCAAAGGCAAACTCCAGAGTAGATGATGGTTGCCATGGTGCTGCTGTGGGAGCCTATGATGGAGAACGTATTCTGGTCCATGGGCAAAGAAGAGCTCCCTAAGGTCAGGTGCTTAAGTCTGAAATACAATAGAGAAATATGAGTAAAATGATCTTGATTCCATTCTTTCCTCTCATCTCCCAGTAGATTTCAATGTCACCTTCAAGACTCGTATTCAGACTGCCTACAGGCATGGCTATTTATGGGTCTTACATTTCCTGCTCTCCTCTGACTTGCTTTTTAGCTCTCCTTTTCAGGGGTGCTACTCCTATTAAGCCCCTCCAACTCCCTCTCCATGCAAGCCTCTTAACTAGAATCCTGGCCTGCCATACACTCTCAGAGCCAAGTGGAAAATTTATCTTCTTTCTTTCCCTAGAAAAATGTTGGGCTTAGCACCAGAACCCCAGTTTTCCTAGCATCAAACATTAATCACACATCAAGCTAAAATGCTATCCTCAAGTTTCTCCAAATTTGGGGCAGGATAGAGCACAGACTATCTGATAAGGGGGAACTCTGGGACTTTTTAGCTCCTAAGCACCCCATAAAGTCCAAGCAAGAGCAACACAAGAGAACTTGAGGGAACTAACTCAGACACTTTCCCTAAATTAAGAGGTAGACCAGATCTCTTAGAGTGGGATTAGCTTTATTCCACTAGCTGGCCCTTCCTCCTAGACTTCCTCCAAATGACCCCTGAGCTGAAGAGGAAGGGGAAAGAGAGTAGGGATGCTGGTCTCAGGTGGCAGCACACCAAATCAGTCTGTCACAAACTCACTTCTGTTTCTCCATAACTCTTCCAAACTCTGAGTTTCCCACCTAAGGAAACTCAGAAACACCAGGCAGGTGGCAATACCTGAATCTATCTGCTGGGTCAGACACAAATAAGAGAGAAGCTGATGGGACTGGAGCAGAGAATGAGACTTTGCCAAGATAAAGATACAGTCAAGACTCCGAGTCTTGAACATTCTCTTCCAGAGGGTATTCTTTGGGCAATGCTAACCCCTGGGATCTCCCAGAGGTAGAGAAGCACTGTCTGGGAGGAGACCAATGTAGCTCAAAGTTCTGTTCAGAGAAGAGAGTACTATGGGAGAGTACAAAGAACCTTAGGCCAAGACAGTTCTACCTCTGAAAGCTGCAGACATGTTGATGATAATAATAACAGTAATCAATGCTTATAGAGAGCCTACTATGTGTAAGACATGTCTCCAAATATTTTATGAACTTGAACTCATGTAATCTTCTATCTGAAAGAACCTGCTTTAATGGGGCTTTTGTAGGTGCTGAGTCTTTTTGTGAGTCTGTTATTTTGATAAGAAACTGTGGTATCATGACACCATTCGTTAATTCAACATCCTGAGCACACACTATGCCAGGCACTGGGAACACAAAGAGACAGCATCTCCTTCCTTTGAAGAGCCAAGAGTCCAGGGAGAGAAATGAGCAGGTGGAAAGAGGAACTCACTTCCGTGGGATACGTGCTTTGAAGAGGGCCCGCTACGTGCTGAAGGACACAACAGGAAGGCAATGGGGGATACTGAGGCATAGAATATGGGGTATCAGAGAGAGCGTATTGGCAAAGGTGACACTTCGCTAACTCTTCAAGGGCGCACAGGAGTTAGGCAAGGAAAAGACAGCCTGGTCTGATGGCACAGGGTGACAAACCCTAGGAAGCGCACACTGGTTGATAGAGAGCAGAACTTGGAAAGAAGGCATGCCACTGAGTGACAGAAGAATCTGAAGCAACCTCACGAGCTCTCGGAGTCGTGACAAACGAGCCTTGCTTTGCAAGTCCAGTTCATGCACCCGGATTAAGAGCCAAGTGTTGTTTGCCAAACCGTGCCCGCATTTCAAATCCATGATGAAATAAATAATTGCCGTTGTTCGAAGCCACCGTTCTGAGACAGTTTGTTTTTCAGCAACAGATAATGAAAACGTTAAGGGTGAGAGAAGGGAGGAGGAAGATGAAGGGAAGCCGGGAGGACAAGCGTTAGCTAAGTGCCAGGAGCTTCTCCTTCCCAGCCTCATCCTTGGTTAAAAGCATCCACCATTTGGCCAACATCTGGAAACTAATTGTATCAGATAATTACCATCAGCCCATGATTCGAGGTCATGTAAAAAGAGTTCTTAGGCTCCAAATGTAGGGTTAGGGAGTACCCCCCCAAATCTGGATAAAAAGTCAGAAGTAAGGTGGGATTCTGGCTCCTTGTAAAGGCCACAGACTCGTAAACTAGTGTGAACCTCAAGGCCTGAGGTTTCTAACAACTGAGCTCAAGTCTCTACTCTTTCCTTTGTCGTATTTAAAATAAAAATGTGTGTGCATGTGTGTGCGTGTGTGTGTGTTGTGTGTGCACGCGCGCCTGTGAGTCTATTTATGTTCAATGAGGCCATTATGTTCAACGTGTTTATGTCCACAGAGGCCAGAAGAGAGCATCAGATCCCCTGGAACTGGAGTTACAGGCACTCGACATGGTGTGAGTCATCTGACATGGGTACTGGGAATCAAACTCCAGTCCTCTGAAGGAGCAACAAGCGCTTGTGCCCCCTGAGCCACTCCCTCTGCCCCTCCTTTGTCCTGTTGAGGACATATCTATTCCTCGGACGAAGTTTAGGAGGGCACATTTATCAATCTTGAGAAAGACACGGCACATGGGATGGGAGTGGGGACAAGGCATGACAGGATGAAGATCCTAAATATTCAGACATTCCAAAACAATAAGCTCATTCCAACAAGGTGAAATGTAAGAGGGGTAAACACAAGAACACCTGGAAAAAAGAACAACAGAACATTGACTTAGTCATAAGAGACTTGCCTAAAGTTTGGATTTCAGAGTAAAGGAAATATAGTTTAATACCTTACATACACCAGTCAGTAACTCTGAGCTTTGGAAAATTATTTAGGGACTGGAATACATCGCAGATAGCGATGTGCTTGCCTGAGTTCAATCTCTAGAACCTCGCAGCACAGGTTGTTGGCGCATGCTTGCACTTAAGAAGTGGTGCAGGAGGCTCAGAAGTTCAAGGTCATCCTCAGTTACCTACATAGCAGCACCTCGAGACAGCTGTTCAACATTATGTGTCCATCAGTAGTCAGGAGGTGAAGAGAAGGTTGCCAGTGAGCCACTCACTTCCTCAGCCACAGGATGGTAACGGCCACGTTTAGGTGTGCCTTTGCCCTTCAGTTAAACCTCTATGAAATGCCTTCGCAGCACAGCCAGAGGTGTGTCTCCTGGATGAGTGTAAGTCCCACCAGGTTGGCAATTAAGATTAAGCAGCCAGCGTCTTGTATGGCTTCATGCTGTTTTTCTCCTGTAAGAGAACTCGACAGTAGGCTGATCAATACAAAGGTCAGCGAACGAAACACTAGAAGAGCTATCCAAACTAACAGATGTACAAACCGGGAAGCTATCCAAACAGACAGATGTACCAACCACAATGCAGACACACAGGAAACATGGGAAAGCAGGGCAACATGGATCCTCCGAAAGATCGTAGCTACTGCAACTGCTGAATTCAAAAATGATGAATTAGGGCAACTTCCAGATGGAGATTTCAAGAGCTCACTGTTAAAAAATGATCCAAGAGGTCACAAATAAGCAGGTAAACTAAACCCAAGACCTGGAGTGGAAAATCGGTAACGTGGAGAGAAAGCTCAACAAATGAATGAGAAAACAGAAATGTGCATGGGACAGGCGTCCATATAGAAGAAAAGTTCAGCAAGGGAATTAGTGAGTTTTTAATTAGCAAAAGATATCAGGTTCCCTCACACACACACACACAAATTTACCAAGAATCAATGAAGCAAAGAGTTGTTTCTTTGAAAGGATAAGCAAGATTGACAAATTTTAGCTGTATTAATCAAAAGAATGACCATTCAGATACAAAACCACAGATGGAAGGTGACAATAGCTACCAATAAAATTTATAAAATCATGAAGGCATACCTTTAAAACTTATATTCCACTAAATTGGAAAGTCTTTTAGACTTTTAGAAATTAATGACTTAATAGATACATATAATCTGCCAAAGTTAAATGAAAAGGAGAATTAAAAAATATTTAAGTAGGCCTGTAACACACAGTGAGGTTGAAGCAGTAATTAAAAATTTCCCAATGCAAAAAGTCTACATACAGATGTGCTCTCTGCAGAATTCTACCTGCCCGTTAAAGAACCAATGTCCATTCTTAAGTGATTCCATAAAACAGAAAAGAATGCTTTCAAACTCGCTTATGAAGTATTACTCTGATGTCAAAACTAGATTTTAAAAAAACAAAAATGAAGAAGAAAAAAAGACCAATATCTCTTGACAAATACAGACACAAAAACTCTCAATAAAATACTTGCAAACTGACTTCATGAATACATCAAAAAGATCACTCATTATGATCAAGTTAGCTTCATTCTAGAGATGCAGGGATGGTTCAACACACACACACACACACACACAAATCAAACATAAATACATCATCTAAATGTACTCAAGGGCAGAAACCATGTAATCATTTCAATAGATGCAGAAAAATGCCTTTAATAAAATCCACTTTCTCTTCATGACTAAAAACCCTAAGAGGCCAGAAATAAAGAAAACATATCTCAATGTAATAAAGGCTGCATACGACACAACTGCAGTCAACATCAAGATAAAAGGAGGAAAATTGAAAGCATTCTCATTAAAATCAGGAGCAAGGCTCCACTCTCTCCAGTTCTATTCAATAGAGTGCCTGAAGCCTTAGCTAGTGCAATAAGACAAGATAAGAAGATAAAGGGACACACATGAAAGAAGGAATCCCAAGCATCCTTACCTGCAGATGGCATGGTTCTAAACAGAAGAGACCCTTCGCACTACACCAGGAAACTCTCATACTCAATAAAAATTTTCATCAAAGTGTCAGGATACAAAATTAACATGCAAAAAATGAAGACCTTTCCTATATACCAATGACAAACTGAAAATTAAATCAGGGAAACAGCCTCCATCACTAAACACAGCAACTTGGAATAAGCCTAACAAATTGAGTAAAAGATCTCTACAGTACAAACTTTAAAACACAGAGACGAGGCTGAAGAGAAAACTCAGATGTTCCAAATACTTGCTGCCCATCCAGAGGCCCCCAGTTCCACTCTCAGCACCCACATCAGCAGGCTCACAACCTCCTATCACTCCAGCTCCTGGGCCTCTGACTCTTCTGGACTCCCTCCGTGGACACCTGCACACATGTGGCATTCGCTCACAAAGATGCACACATTTACACACATCTAAAAATGAAAAAAACGTGGAGCGAAGGAATGAATACTGTGAAAATGGCCTTCCTACTAAAAGCCACAGAGGCTTTAAGGGTGAGAGGGTCATAGAATGTGTGAGATTATGAAAGTAGAGGTAGGATCTTCCCGGTAAAATTGTGGTTAGAATTACAGTTGGAGATTGAAAGGAACAGGAGTATTTTGTCACTCTGTCTGCTGCATCTCCAAGTCCCAGAGTTGACTTGATCAGCACCCCAGCAAACCTCATCTACCAGACCCATGGACTTTCTCTACCATCAGATGGGTCTTGGTGGCTGAAGCAACAAAAGCAGCCATCAGGGCTACGGAAGCAACCACAGCACTCACACCAGACTAAAAGACTCCAACCAGGACTCTATAGAAACAGGATACATAGGACTTTCACAGAAGAGGTTCCCAGTGATGGGAGCCAGAGCCACCATCAGAGTGGCACCAAGGGAAGGCGAAGATGCAGGAGCTTGGGCATCACACAGCTACCAACTGCTCCCTGCCTGGTAGGAAGGAACACAACAACCCTGGCTGGGAGGAGTTTGCCTTGGCTATCCTACTATCCATAGCCTGGTAGAACAAAGTCAAGAAACCATATACACAAGGGGTGCTGGGAGCCCCCACCAGGAGAACCATACCATTTAACAGCAGCACAGCCTAGTCCAAGACCAAGAAAACAGCAGCCAATCAGACGCAAGGAGGAATCAACATTCAGGCCAGTGATCTTTTTCTTGTATGTCCCCACTGCAGCTGTTCTTTCTCTCTCAATGTGTAATGATAGATCTCTACCCAGCTCTCCTCCGTCCCTTCAGCTACATCTTCTCTGCATAGTGTAAGAGGGCACTGTAGCAGGCCACTACTCTTCCCTACTGTTGGTGCCTTTAATATTTTATATACTCTGTGCACTCTTGAATGCTTTCATTTTTCACATTTCCCCTTCTTTTCTCTTTTCCTTTTCCTCTTACTGTCCCATCTCCCGAAGCCCAGAGGCAAACACATGCCATCTGGGCGCATTTCCCCCACTTTTTCATCTATTGCTAACGTCTACTTATCCAGCTCATTTTTTTTTCTTTTCCTTAATTATTCCCATTCCTATGTACGCCCTTCTATTCACCTAACAACCTATTACCACTGATCTCACCACAGCGCTGACCTGTGCTTCTTTTCTTTTGCATTCATATTAACACGTTAGTGTGCAGAGAACCATTGGAGTCACTTTACTCCCTAAATTAATCCTAACAGATGCCTGTTTCGTACTCACCTGCTACCCTGTGATCTCAGTGGGTTAACATCTGTATAACAACTGCTGCTGCTGGCAGTACGCAACCCACAGGGGCAGGACACATATTCTGAATAGACAGACTCATCCAATGTCGTAAAGAAAACACTACTAAGTTTTAAATCACAGTAACAGTGGCGACTTCAGGGTCCCACACTCAGTATTAGATAGATCGAGAGTACCGAAAAGGTGAATAAGCCCTGAAATTAAATAGCATCGTAGATCAAATGAACCTAACAGACATCTGCAGAACATTCCACCTAAATACCAAAGAATGCACATTCTTCTCCTCGCTCCATTGGACATTCTCTTAAGTAGTCTATAGTAGAAACAAAGAAAGTCTCACACAAGTATTGAAACTCCATCCTGTAATCTGTCACAATGGGATGAAGCTGGAAGTTGACAAGAAGAGAAACTGCAGAAAATGCACAAACTCATCAGACCAAGCAACGCTATTGACTCATGACTGGGCCACAGCAGAAATCACGATGGAAATTAAAAGTTCCTAGAATTAAATGGTAATAAAAACAACATATCTGTACTCTCCAGGGTTCCCTAAAGGAACAGAACTGGCAGAGAGAGAAGGAGAGTATAGTGTGTGCGTGTGCGTGTGCGTGTGCGTGTGCGTGTGTGTGTGTGTGTGTGTGTGTGTGTAGCCAAATTAAATAAAAGAAAGATAAAAAAAAAAGACCCAACTAATAAAATTAGATGTGGAAAGGAAGTATTTCATCAGGCACCGAGGAAATTCAAAGAATCATGAGGGAAATATAAAATTCTTATTCCACTAAACTGGAAAATCTAAAAGAAACAGATTCCTTTCTAGATGCTTATGACCTGCCAAAGTTAAAACAAGATGAGGCTGATAATTAAACATATCCACAGCAACAATGAGACAGAGACAGAAACTCAAAAATCTTTCAACTAAAAAAGACCTGGGGCCTGAAGGATTCAGCACAGAATTCTACCAGACCTTTGAAGAGTTAATATCAATATTCTTCAAATTGTTCCATAAAATAGAAGTGGACCTAATAGTTCTAAACTCTTTTTATGGAGCCAGAATTACCCTGCTACCAAAACCAGATAAAAACCTAAGAACAACAAATAAAAATAATTAAAAGCCAATTTCCCTGATGAATGAAGATACAAAAATTCCCAATATAATACTTTCAAATCATATTCAAGAACACATACAAAAAGATCACTTATCATACTCAAGCTGGCTTAATCCTAAGAATGCAAAGATGGTTCAACATACACAAATCAGTAAATGTGATCTACCACATAAACAGATTCACCATACCAGATTACTAGTTATTCTACACAAACATAGTAATAAAAAGGGCACAGTATTTACACAAAAATAGACACATTGATCAATGGAATAGAATCGAGGACTCAGATATAAGCCTATACACTCACAGCAACCTGATTTTGACTAAGTTGCCAAAAAACATTTGTTGAAGAAAAGAACAGCATCTGTTTTTTAAAAAATGATGTTTGGAAACCTGTTTATCTACACGTAGAAAAATAAAATTTGAGCATTCTCTCTCACTCTGCACACAAATCAATTCTCTATCTTAGACCTGAAACTCTGAACCTTCTAGAAGAAAGATAGGGAGAATATTTTAGGGTTAGGTAAGAACTTTCTCAATAGGATTCCTCTAATCGCCTGGGAAATTGGACCAATGATCAACAAGTCAACTTGTTGGTAATGAAATAAAGATTTCTGTACCACAAAGAAATAAAAAAAATTAATAAATTGACTAGACTGGCAACTATACATCTGACAGAGAACTCATGCAAAGTAACCGCTAGCTGTTCTTGGTTGCAATGGTCCTGTCTCGAAGGCGCAAGGAACTCCAAAAACTAAACACTAAGAAAACAAACAATCCAATTAAAAACTAGGCTATGGAACTAAATTGAGTTCTCAGAAAAAGAAATACAAATGGCAAGGAAATATTTTTAAAGTGTCCATCATCCTTAGCCATCAGAACAATGCAAGTTTGATTCATTGGAGTTACCCTACACAGTATACTATCCTCATCCCAGAAGCCATAGGATGCCAAAGAAAAGCCCACTGCCAAGTGTGAGATAACTCCCCTCAGGTTATAGGTCAGAAATGTCCTGACCTCCAAAATAACATAAGCTATTCCATTTCTCTTGGTTGCTCACCAGAACTTGATAACAAGTCCCTATTGTTAAAGATACCACACATATTGGTCACAGGACATCGAGAAATCAAATTAGCACTTCCAGGAAACTCTGCTGGCCAACTTTCCTAGTACTAGAAGGTGCCACAAAAGCTATTAGAGGAAAACAGTGCCTGGGAACCCTGGGAACTGCAATAATGACCAGCATGGTAAGTCATGCCCATGGGTGCTATAGTGTCATGAATGCTATAGGAATATCCAACCACTTTCTAGTTGGATTTAAAATCCACATCGTAAAAGGAAACACATACCTGGGAGTATAAATCTGGCAAAGAACCTGTCACAGGCTCCAGGGGTGAAACTACTATTATTAAGCCAATGGACATAGTATCAAACTGCCCTTAAAATTTTTATCTCTCTACCCATATATTAATGCAATTCTCAGATCTCATCAGGAAAGTCTCTTTGTGGGCTGGACTGTGGTTAACGCAGAAACTCCTAACTGGTCAAAGTGCAGAGAATAAGTGTCAGTGGGGTACCCAGCAACAAATGGGGAAGATTGTAAGAGCCAGAGGTCTGGTAGGACCAGAGCAAAACAGTGTCTTCTGCACATGACAGGCTGCACTCATGAACTCACAGCAGCTGCAGTTGCCTAAACAAGATCAAGCCAATCAACGTTCTAGCATGGAATGGGAAGGATTTCCAGAGTCTTCACCACTAAGTAGCTGTGGGAAATTGATAGAATCTGGGGAAGAAAGAGTCAGCTTTCTTTAAGGTTATGGCTCTTCGTAAGTCAATCACATTCCAGTGGATGGCCCATACGCAGACAGCACAAATTTGTTGTAGAAGTTTATTTTTAGTTATGCATAAAATCATTGTTTTGCACACTGTTGGATGAGGGGCTGCCTAGGTCTTGGTGTTTTGCATTGTCTGCAGGTGTTGGGTTTATGTGAGGGATGTTTGATTGCTCATGATCTGCACGTGCTATCAGTAGAACACCCGAGGAGTTCTGAATCAATAAAAACACCTGAGCGCAGACACTAAGGGTTCCACTCTCCAGTATGGTGCTGGCCAGGATGGTGGTTCCCTCTGTAGAGGTCTAGCAGGGTTTTCACCAATGAACATGCCTCTTTGTCTTCCTTGCTGAATCACCACAGAAACATACTACTACGAATGGTGCCTACAACATGAGACACAACATAACATCAGCTAATCCAAGGTGGAGACAGAGAAAAAGAAAAAGAAACTCCAGATTTTGCTGAGTTCATTTTGTTTTGTTTTGTTTTCCACAAACCTGTCCATACACAGGTGAGGTGAGGCGGTCCTGACAAGACACATCTGCAACAGTGATGAGAACTCCACCCCAGGAGAAACCCCTTCCTGCAGACAAGGTCACCAGTTATTTTTCCTGCAAACCAGACTCCATCTTTAAAATCTGGAAAGTGTTTCTTCAAGGTTAGCACACAGAAACTGTCTCCCAGAACTGGCCAAGGTTGTATCTCATGCTGGTAGCCAAACTTGGTACTGTGAGAGTCAGCAAGATGGTGCTGGTTTTGAAGGTATGAAGGGGTCTTTGGCGAGGAGCTGAGGTTTGGCACTGTGAGAGGCCATTGGTGTAAGGGCAGCCTCAGCAGCAATTGAAGGCCCAGATTGAAGGGGTCAGGTAAAGAAGCTGTGGTTTGGCACCATGAAGAGAGCCCAGGAGAGGCTATTGGTGAAAGTGCATCCCAGTCACAGCAAGGGACCCCAGCAGTGTTCTGAAGATGCCAGTACCCTGGGAACAGCAAGAACAGTACCAAGAACAGCAGCAGTGGAATGGAGCCAGCCAAATCCTGGAGGACACGCTGCGTGTGCTGCCGAGGGCAAAGCCAGAGAAGTAATCCAAGTCCTTTGGAGAATCCCAGAAGATCATAAGTGAATTCCAGATAATTGGGACATTGATAATGTTTTTCTGCTGTCCAAAGACATTGTGAAAAGTGTGATAGATGTTTGGTTTCATTTGGTCCTGTCCTTGTGATTGTTCCTCTTATAAATAGTTTTTCTGGTGTAGTGTTAAATTGTGTTCTAGAGATAAAGCAATTTTTTTTTGATTAGCTTATACAGAAAAGGGAAAATGTTGTGGAAGTTTATTTTTAGCTATGTATAAAATAATTGTTTTGTGCACTGTTCGATGAGGGGCTGCCTCTTGGTGTTTTGCATTGTCTGCAGGTGTTGGATTTATGTTGGGAATGTTTGATTGCTCATGATCTGCACGTGCTATTAGTAGAACACCTGAGGAGTTCTGAATCAATAAAAATGCCTGAGCTCAGATGCTCGGGATTCCACTGTCCAGTATGGTGCTGGCCATGACAATGGCTCCTCTGGTGAGGTCTGGAAGGGTTTGCACCTATGATTATGCTTCCTTGTCTCCTTGCTGAGCCACCAGAGCAGCATAACAACTACACAATGGATTGATTTTTTTAAAGAACATATTAAGTTGGGGGGGGGGGTGGTAGAAGTAGATCTGTAAAGAGTTAAGGGGAGGAGTTAGAGTTGATAGAATCAAAATACATTGCACAGAATTCTCAAATATTTATAATTGAAACAAAAGTAGAGGTGGAGGCAAATACTGGAGGTTATAAGTTTAAGTGGCTATGAACCTGGCAAGGGAAGAGAGGGTAGGAGTGGGCGAACCAAAGCTAAAAATATATATTTAAAAAACTATTATGGAAACCCACTACTTTGTAAGTTAATTTTAAAATACAACTCTTAAAAATAAAAGTTGATGTACACTACTGGCTCCCAGAAGCAATACGACATTAAACAAAAGTTTCAGGGCCTGGTGTGGGCTAGCGCCTTACAAGTTATTGGTGAAAAAAGACCTTAAGTTCTCCCCAAACAACACGGGTTACTTCCATTGCTCTTGGTTGCCCACAACAATTAAATAGTAACTATTGTCGAAGACACAACACTCTTTGGTTGCAAATCACAAAGAAATCAAGCTAGAACTGACTTTGAACTTCCTCCCTGCTGGCTTAGCTTTCATAGTGCCAGGAGGTGCTGCTCAGGATGCTGGGAGAAGAGAGCCATCCATACTAATATAACCGACTTAACAAGCAGGTGTGCCCAATGGTTCAGTACTGATGTGAAGGTTCTGGGTGAACAACTGCTTTCTAATAGATCTGAGGCCTGTCCCACCAGAAAGAATTCACGCATGATACTGTAAATCTGGTCAAAAGACCGTGGCTTGGGAAGTCATGGGTCATAAGGCAGTGCTAAATGAATAAATTGTCAAAATGCCTTCTAAATAATTTGTTTCTATCTATAAACTAGTGCTGCTTTCAACTTTAGCCAGAGAAGTTTCTTCTACAGTGGGAAGCAGTTACTGCCGAGACTCGTAACTGGGCAACATACTGAAAATAAATAAGGCCCTAAACAAAGTGTTGCCCCCAAATGAAACATCTGTAACAATGTCCCCAAGGCTCAAGAAACATTGAGGAAAGAAGAGGAAGTGGAAATAACCCAGCAGATGGGGAGAAGTACCCTGAGATACTTCTTCTGAACATGCTGTGCCCATTGCCTTCTCCGCAATTAAGGTGATCGTACAAGACCCGCGCACGATCAAGCCTACAAGCTCAATCAATATTCCAGCAGGCAGCACTCAAACTCAGTGGGTCACAAAAAAGTGGAGAAATCTTGAAGGTGGAAGGGGGGGGTATGTTGAGGGGTGTCCTGGAAGTGCCCAGGGTCAGTGAAAAAAGTTAGGGGTGGATAAGATCAATGTATGCACGTATTAAATTATCAAAGAATAAATAAAAGATATTGTAAACCACATTAAGATGGAAAGATGTGAGGAAAAGGAACCCTTAAACATTGCTATTAGTGCAAATACAAATCTATGCAGCCACTATGGAAAGCAGAATGTAGTTTCCCAAACACAAAACGAAACAAAAAACCTTTAAGCTAGTTCTTCCCCAGAATGCAGCCGTACCAGTCCTATTTACATGCTACAAAGAAATGACATCAGCATATGAAGGAGATACTTGCACTTGTCTCTTTTCTCAGTGGCCAAGACACACAATCAGCCTAGGTGCCCCGGTGGCTGATAATTGGATAAAGATGTGGTATACGTGCACAGTAGAATGTCATGTAGCCATAAAGACTGTTGGCAGGAAAATGCACGGAATTGGAAGTCATCATGGAGAGTGAAAGAGAACAGAAACAGAAATATGATCAGATGCTTTCCCCTCAAATGATGTAGACACATTTTTTAAAGGGCTGAAGTAGGAGTGGGACTGTTACGGAAGGGGAAAGCGGTGAGGGTGGAGCAAGAGAGGGTTGGAGGGAGGGTAGATCTAATGGAAGCGTGACATATAGACGTAGAAATGTCACTGTGAAACACTGGGCAGTAAGAACACTTGACATGTGTTAAGAATAATCACGACAAGAGCAAAGCACAGTGGTGCACGCCTTTAATCCCAGCACTTGGGAGGCAGAGGCAGGTTTATCTCAGCGAGTTTGAAGCCAGCCTGATCTACACAGTGAGTTCCAGGACAGCCAGGGCTACATAGAGTAGATAGAGATAGATAGATAGATAGATAGATAGATAGATAGATAGATAGATAGATAGATAGATAATCATGATAAAAATAATATGGGTCAGAAGGAGAGAGAAAACGGGTATACAGGTACACACACTCTCCCAGTAACTGGTCATACAGCCATAATTAACTGTGGGCTTTCACAACTCCCTCCTTCCACTGCCCATTTACAGACCTTTGTCTTCATCATTCAGAATGTGGGGTTCTATATGGTGGGGCAATATCTTTCCTCAAGGATGAGTCACCCATGGCTTCACATTAACCAAAAGTAGAGGAAGCCATTGTCTTCTGTTAACTTTTACTATTAGACATGCTTTCTAAAAGATACCCCAGAAAACACACCTGGGTTCTAGGCGTAGTCCTCCTACAGAGCAACACCCATTCCCTTTGGCAGTCAAGACCAATCACCACAGCCAAGGAGGATCGCTCCAGTCTGTCAGTTCGGTGACACGGGAGAAGCCCAAAATGGCCAAACAGAAATCTTTTCTAAATCAGTGAATACTGGTGTGTTTCCTGGCAGAGGCTCTTGTTCTTTAGGCCTCCAAGGCCAAACCAAAAGTTTTCAGAGGCACAGAAGTGTAAAATGAAGTTCTGTGCGGAAGTCATAAGGTTGCGTGAAGAACCAGCCTTGCTCCGGCCCCTAAAGCCCACAGTCCTGTTGTCTAGTCATGGAAACCATGTAATTACTTCTGATTTAAAGACCACTTGACACCTTTGATGTAGGGCCCAGTCCCTTCAGGGTATAATTTCCTAGCTCACACAATGGGATCTTCAGAAGGCCATGACGTCTTCCTCTTAGGCCAGCTGCCTCTGGTCAGGATATGTGCTTGCGCTCATTAATTTCATGTGTGGGAGCCAATTCTTGCACTTCCTTTGAAATGACTCCCTTGATCAGAAGTAGTATCTGGGGGACACCATATTTTGTAATCACAGATGGTGAGGCTGGCAGACAATTTTTAGTCAGGAAAGCAATTATGATAGTCAGAATACATGTGTACTGCAGAAAAGAAAAAAGAAACGTGTTTCTCTCCCAGTGGAATGTTTGTAATGAATCATTAGGCCTTAAGAGCTGATTGGTCCCCTTAGGGAATGTGTCAGAGTTCAGTTGACAAGACAGGCAGTATTCATAGTCAAAAAGGGCCAATTAGGATAAGTCTACATTGTTGGGATCATGCATAGTCCTGAACCCTGTAAGTATGGCCACTAATACACAGGGTCTTTGGACAAGCGCACAAATGGCACAGAAAAGATGCCAACTGAAACCTATGTGGGTCACTTATTCCCCTTCAATCATGAACTGATAGGCTTGGAAAGTAAGTAAAAAGCAACACAGGTCCTTTTGGGTAACTAGACCTTTTAAGTAGAGCAACATTTTAGCAAGCTTTCAATTATTTTCATTAATCTGTGTACCATGATGAACTCATCGAACAAGAGATCCTAATGTTTCAAAACAATATGACTATTGGCAGGTTCCTTCTGCTGTCTGTGGTTAATCTACTTCCCTTGAGAGCCCTGCAATATGGGGTTACCATCACTCTCATTGAAACCAGAGAGCCCAACTCAATTAAGGTATGTATCCCTACCTTTCCTGGCTTGAAGCTATCACAGCACCCTTCAGAGACACACGTGCCACCTTCAGCGACATCCTTCTCAATGTCTTAATGAAGAAAGTGTCCTCTGGGCATTCTGGGGAGCACATGTGGGGGGGGTTGATGGGTATACAAAATTCATGTGAGTCACGTCATCAGTCCTTTCTCCATAGGATAACAGGTAGTCTAGCCTTACCAAACATGCCACCGTTGAACACAACCTTCAGTCAATCAAGCCAGAAATGTTTGCCATCATTTCTAGTTGTAAACAACACAGTGGACCCATTAGATACTACGACATCTAATAAATGCACACAATAAATCCAGCCTGCTCTCCCTCCCACCCTTCTTGGTCTAGTGCCATTTGAATCTACTCCATACATCTTTCCCAGGTTTCCATCTGGGACTCAGCAACATGCTCTTCTTTGGAATATAAAGTGTTTTCTCCTGAGTCCATTTTTGCTTTTGTTCCCCAGAACTCAAGAGGGTGCTGCAATCTTGCCTGAATTATGAAGCCATTGGCAATTGAGAAAGGTCTGGATAGACATGGGGGACATGAGCAGCTACTCTCTCGAAGGCGGCTGCCCAGGTAATGAATGCTGTACTGTAAGATGAGGCTGGCAAGGCTGGCTCTGCAGCTGCTGTAGCGGAGTCCAGCCATGCTTTCCTCCAGTTATCTTAAGTTCTGTCAACTTCAGTGTAGCTGGAGGACTGCTGCTTGATGGGAAATATATCTCGTCACCACCCTCAGCCCACCAGCATCCCTACCCCAAACCCCAACTATGATAGTTTCTGTTTGAAGTCCATTTCATCTGATGCACAGGGACTGCTATGGTGCCATCTAGTGGCTGTTGAGCCTCATTTTTTTTTATGGTACTTAGGGTACGTGTGCTGTGTAGATATACATAAATATATATGGTTATATAGAGAATTAGATTAACATGACTATTATTTCACACAGCTACTTTGTGTAAAAAATACCTAAAATCTACTTATTAAACAAAGATGCCTATTTTGTAAACATCTGTCCTTATGTTGAACATCAGGTCTCTAGACTTGTTCTTCCTATGTATCTGCTACTTTATAACCTTTGACCTGTATCTCTCAACTTCCTACCCACCCCTCGTGGCACCCACTCTCTGTCTCTGTGTATTTGATCTCTGATATCATACATATGACTGAGACTCTTCTTTACCCACTTTTTAAAGCTTAGCATGCTGTTCTACAGGTCCATTAATGCTGTAGCAAATAGCAGTGTTTCCTTCTTTTTCAAGGCTAAGTAATATTATACGTAGTACATGTGTGTTCATGCATTCATGTATAAGCACTCACATATATGCATATATATATGTATGTGTGTATACACATGCGTTTGTGTATAAACCTTTGTTTATACATTCATCCACCAACGTGTTGTCTCCACATTTTGGCTATTGTGACTAGTGCAGCAAATAAATACAGGAGTCAGATGTCCTTACAACATGAATTTCACCACCTTGTGTATATACATTTTCTGGTGATTCTCCTAAACCTAAGTGCATGCTCAGAGGTTGGGATACATGTAATACAGACATTCCCAGAGACTAAGTGAAGGATAAGGCCATCATGAAAAGTCTGTGCCAGAGTTGCAGTCTGGACAAGGGATATTATATTCAGTTAGCCAACAGAATATTCCTTTAAGCTAAAGTAAGGCACCACCTCAAGGCCAGGAGACTGTAGGCCCATAGCCTCATACCCACTCAGACTCCCCATTGTCCTAGACACACCACAAAAACTCACTTATGAGGTCACACATGAGGATTGGGGGTCGTGAATTATCATCTCTCCCTTTCAGATGACAGCACAGCCTTAAGGTACCGAACAAGCGTCTCCCCGGCTTCCTGTGTCACAGAGTGAATTGATCTGGGAGTTGAGAAGGACCACACAGGTGAGGAGTGAGTTCTGCGCCTCAGTTTCCAGTCGGTGCTGTGTGTCCCATTCTTTAACACCAGCGAGGAAAACGAGGCTGCAATAATGAAGATCCCTTGGCATTTCAGAACACCTTCCCATTGCGGTTGGCTTTCGAGCAGGGACGACAAAGGAGGAGCTGAAGAACGCTTCCGAGACCATCCCCGTGGTCTAGAGACCACCGGCGCTCTATGCCCGTCCTGTCCATGCGGTCACCCACCCTAAGTCTCAAAAAGTACAATGAGAGCATTTGTCTGCAGCCCAGAAGCTCGGTGTCTTTCATAAAGTCTGAAAAAGGAACTCACAAAAGACATTATTAGGAAAGTTTTAGAGAAAAAATGTAAAAATTAACTTTAACAGTTAAATTTTCAAATGCCAGCTGATGACGTAGAAGAGCACACAATCGAACAACCAGAGCCAGGATTCCAGGACCTATATGAAAAAAGCACGAACACCTTTTTAAAAATTAGCAGTAAGATCCCAGATAAGGAGGCTAGGGAGATGGCTCACTGGTTAAGGACATGTACCTCTTTGCAGACGACCCAAGTTCAATTCCTAGCACCCACACTGGGTGGCTCACAGCTGCCTGTAACTCCAGCTCAGGGGATCCGATGCCTCTTGTGAACTCCTCATGCGCGTATGCTCATGAGCACATACCCGCACACATACATTCATGTAAAACACATAGTTAATTTTGAAAATTATATATACATACATATATATATATATATGTATATATATATATATATATATATGTCCCAGATGAGATGAACGGCTGAGGAGGGGTTCTGAAACAGAAAGGGGTGTGGCCAGTACTATAGAAGGACTACTTGATACGGAGGGTAATGCTGTGCAAAAAATAAAATCAATACCAGAACTGCAGGGCACTTAACAGAGGTCATAAAATACTCCAAAGGGCTCAGTGATGCTCTGAAAATGTTTCTTTGAAGATGGCAAACAATGTCCCAGCCAAGTAATTTATCAAGCCAACTCGATACCTCACACCTTCAAATCTATGGCCTGTACGATACGTATGTTAAGAAACATATTGCTTTATCTGTACATTTTAAAGTTTGTATAAATTATCAGTTTCTCCTCAAGGGATCTAAGCAGGTTATTGAAGGGATTTTTGTGTTTTATACTGTATTTTTTTAATAAAATGTAGCTTAATCATAATCTCACACCGAAGATTTCATGCTATTTCTCTTTTGCTTGTTGGGGGTTTTTGTTGTTGTTTGTTTGTTTTGTTTTGTTTGAGACAGGGTTTCCCTGTTGTAACTCTGGCTGTCCTGGAACTCACTCTGTAGACCAGGCTGGCCTCAGACTCACAGAGATCCGCCTGCCTCTGCCTCCCACGTGCTGGGCTTAAAGGTGTGTGGCACCACCACCCAGTTTCATGCTGTTTCTTATATTTTCATTTTTTTAAGAATTATAAGCCAAAGGAATGTATACCTTAACATACGCCCACTGGTGCGACAGTGGCAGGAAGATTATGGGAGCAAACTACTTTCAGGTTTGATTCGAGGCCTGCTGCACAGGAAGAAAATCAAGCCTAGTGCTTGCTGTAAACCTGGTCAAAAGCCCATACCTCTGGAGGCTACAGGCTCTGGGGAGGAACCTACTGCTATTGTTTTGCTAAGTGCTCGTCCTTAAATGGGACATCTGTATCACACACACACACACACACACGCATCTCATCACATACACATGGCACTCATACACATCTCACACATCATATACACCTGTCACATACAAACATTATTTACATATTATTTACACACACACACACACTATACACACATCACAATCACCCACACATCTCACATATACATATCTCATGCACACATCACATACACACCACACTCACACACATCACACACATCACGCACACGTCACACACACACCTGTCCCACACACACACATCATATGCACATGTTATCCACACATCTCACACACACACTCACACACACACACCTCCAAAGATCAAGGAACAAGAAGGGGTGAAAGGAAAGTAAGAGGCAGAGAGTGGGAAAGAGTGCTGAGAAACGCTGTTTGTTGGAGATGACACACAGGAACTCAATGCAGCTATGGTTACCTACAGAAGACCAAGTCAGCTAGACCAGTCAGCACTCTAATGAGCAGCGTTAATTGGAGGCTGAAAGTTGCTAGCAACGACAAAGACAGGAGATAGAGAGGAAGACCTGTTGGGAAACTGGGTGAGTGGGAGGGAGGAGTTGGGGCCATCCCCAATCCAGATGCAGTCTTTGCATGTATGACGTTGTCAAAAGTACAAGAGACTAGAGAATGGCTCCGCAGTTAAGAGCACTTGCTGCACTTGCAAAGGACCCAGGTTCAATTCCCACCACTCTCATGATGGCTCACAGTCATCCGTAGCCCCAAGTCTAAGGGACCCAGCGGATTGTTACGGCCTCTGCGGGCACCAGGCACACACACAGTGCACATACATACATGCAAGCAAACACTGATACACCTAAAGTGCAAATACGTAAACCTTAAAAATAATGTATGCATTAATATTTCATTATATAACACCTTGAAAAGAATTGTAAATATTAGTGTGTATTTATGATTTAACTCGAACATGAGATACTACAACACAGTACATTTAATAAACTCTAACTTGAGATACTGCAGCATAATGTAGTCAATAAACTTAAACATGAGATACTGCCACATAATGTATTTAATAACAGTGGGGGCAAATAATCGAGAAATTGTTTCCATCCGTTTACAGAAAGAAACTGAACTAGCTTTGGGTTAGAGTCAGTAGAAAGCCCAGTACCACCCCCTGCCTCTCTTCCTGGGTCCTGGGTGCCCCAGGGTGTGGGCAGCCTGCCTGAAGAGACAGCCCTGTTAAAGCACAGAAACCATCCCAAGAATGGAGAGTGCCCTGCGTACTCTCCCTACACAATACTGCTCCTGTGATGATCGCTGGGAGTAGTAGGACTCCATGTCTAGGTACAACTGCCGTCAGAGCCACCCTGCACGGTCCTCATGCACCCAGACACACCACACACGTTCACGGAGCCCCACCTTAGCCGTCCTTTTCTGCACTACCCTCCTGCCCCTCCCCGCCACCAGTCATTTTGCTGAATCAGTTGCTCTTTCCTGGTTGTGCCACAAGAGGTCCCTGTGCCCACAGGCTGAACTAGAGCTTGTTTCCCAGTACACCAGCTGGAGTTTGTGTCACCAGTGGACATGTGCACTTGCCACCCGGGTGCGTGCGCCCTCTCGGGCCAAAGCTCTGTCTCCATGGCAACATTCTCAGCCCACCGGGAGTCCCCTGACACACACAGGTCTTGGATGCTCCTCACTTCCCAACTGCACTCATCTTCTCCACTCCAGTGGGAGAGCTCTGCTCACTTACACTTTCCTTCCCTTACCCTACACACGTGTGCACACAAGTGTCCTGGAACCCCTCCCCAATCCACTGAATCTACCCTTCCCTCAAGACCAGGGTCTACAAACACACCTGCGCCATGCTCGATTTTCTGCATCATATCAAGCATCAATTTGTACAGCCAGTCAGAAACCAGAAACACAACGTGCTGGGTTGTTTGTTTTTTTCATTTAATCGACCGATTTCAAATTTGCCCTATATTCTACTTTTTAATGCCATAGTTCACGCCTTCATTAGAAAAAAAAAAATATGCCTTTCACCTTCTAAGTCATGGCGAAGTCAATTACCTGGCTTCAATGCGTGCCACACAACAGTGGTAAGACCTAGGAATCCAGAGGGGACCAGAATCAGTTCAGCCCCAGCCTCCACATTCCTGTAGCGCGAGTGGGCTCCAACTACTTATTTGTTTGTTTGTTCTTGTGGAGGCAAGGGTTTATTTGGCTTACTCTTCCACATTGCAGCCCATCGTTGAAAGATGTAGGGGCGGGAACTCAAACAGGGCTGGAAACAGGAGGCAGCAGCTGATGCAGAGGCCACGGAGCGAGCTGCTTACTGGCTTGTTTCCCCTGGCTTACTCAGCCTGCTCTTTTTTCTTTTCCTCTTCTTATTTATTTGTTCGTCTTCTCTTGTATAATATATCCCAATCCCCTCCTCCCTCCCTCCGCTACTCCAAGCCGTCGTCCCCCTCCCCTGCTGGCCTCCCTCAACAGGTACGATCATGTATTGATTAGTTTTGGCTTTTCTAAAGTGATTAGTAGCCTGAAGAAAAGCTGCTACAAGAACGTAAAATGAAGTCTGTTTTTAGATCACGGGGGCAGTTAACACCCGAGGGAAAAAGAAGAGTAAGTACAATATAATGAAGGAGAAGCAGCGAGAGGGGACTGAAGAGTTCAGGGTGCAGGAAATAGTGTGGACAACAAGGATGAGAATCAGGTCTTGGCATGCACACAGAGAGAACTGATCATGGCTGTGTGACCAGAGTGTGGCAAATAAACAGAACGGTTAGGGATAACACGCACAGCCGCCATCAAGCAGGACCTTGAAGGCCACGTGTTGTGGATATTTATCTTTAGTTGTGTTTAAAATACTGTTTTGTGCACTGTTGGGTGAGGGGCTGCCTAGGTCTCGTTTGGTGTTTTGCATTGTCTGCAGGTGTTGGATTTATGTGGGGGATGTTTGGTTGTTAATGATCTGCATGTGCTCTCAGCAGAGCACCTGAGGAGTTCTGAACTGTTCCACTGTCCAGTATGGCACAGGTCAAGGTAGTGGTTCCCTCTCCTGAGATCTGGAAGTGTTTGCACATATAATTGTGCCTCTGTGTCTTCCTTGGTAAGCCACCACAGTATCATACTACCACAGCCATGGGATCGTAGACTTGCATTTGCTGTCATCGTGGAACTCAAGTTTATTCTATATGCTAGAAGAAGCCGTAAGATCATTTGAAGCAAGGAAATGATGCAATGCATTTACCAGGAGATGACTGGATAGTACACAAAGAACGGCTTAGAAAGGGAAGAGGAAGGGAAGTCAACAGAATGTGAAGATGTTTGTGTGAGAGATGCTATTGACTTGTCTAGGTCAATGAAGGTTAACCCAAGGTCAATGGTGCAAGTAAGCAAACAGAAAGATCCCTTCTCTCCTTCGGAGCTTTTAAACACGCAGAGCATGAACCTGGAGACTCTGTCCCTGCTACCCAGGCGGGAAGCTGATCGACCCAGAGGAGAGGCAAGAAACAATAGGGGTGACACTGGAAATCAGACCAATTTGTGTATTTCAGAGGGGAAGTTATGGAGTACCTGATTCATTCTTACTATTCATGAGTACAATTTGAGTCCCAGTCTGCTCACAGACAATGCAGAAACTTGTACTTTCTGGGTTCATATAAGTGACAATTTGCCTACTATGGAATTCTGGGTTATATATCTTTTACTGTGCAGCGCAAACAAAAAAAAAAATTGAATCGTTTAACATTTGGATTCGTAGAGGGGAAATCTGAAGCATGCTTGCCATTTTCCCCCGAATATGAGTTTATAAGGATTTTTTTTAATCTTTTAGATTTAAAAGTTCTACCTCAATAAATCTGATGAAAGTAGATCCTTTTTTTTATTAACCTGCCCAATGTGTTATCTGGCTACCCAGCACCCATTCTCCTTCCTTCAGGAATTGGTAGCCTGACTTTCCTCTGAGGAACTGTCTTTGCCTGACTTACAGCCCACATGAGCATGGGTAGAGCCGATCAACTCCTCGTCAGAAGTGGACATGTGCTGCCAACCCATTCAACACGACAGCCTCTCTCAGTCGCATGCAGATCGACACAGGAGTGAGGGCGTGGCCCAAGACAAGCTAGTCCAGGTCAATGTGGTTGTTAGCTTTAATTGTCAACTTGACACAAGCTAGATTTCGTGGGAAAAGGATCTAAGTAAGGGAGTGTCTACATCGGGGCTGTCTGTGAACATATCCGTGAGGCATTGTCTTAGTTGATGTGGGAAGGCCCAGCCTACTGTAGGCAGCATCATTCCTTAGGCAAGGGGTCCTGAGCTGTATAAGAATAGAGAAATCAAGCTGAGCATAAGTAAGCAAATGAGCATTTGCTTCATTCATTTTCCTCTGCTTTCGACGATGTATGTGATGTGACCAGCTACTTCCAACTCCTACTGCTGTAACTTTCCCACAATAGTAGACTAGAATCTAGAATTGTGAGCTAAAACAAACCGTTTCTTCCCTGCACTGCCTTTTATTGGAATATTGGATAGTATCAACAAAAATGAAATAGGAATAATGAATGAAGATTAACTCAAGGCACAAGTGAACAAACAAAAAGGCTCTTTTCACCTTCGGAGCTTATAAACTGGAAGAGCGGGAACCTCGAGACACTCTTCCCTGTAGGAATCTACTACCCAAGCTCAAAGCCAACCAACAGGGGTTGGGGGCGGGGCAAGAGACTGAGAGACAGATTTCGAGGGATCCCTTGAACTTCATTGCTATCTATCAGCTAGTTTGGGCTGGAGACAACCCAATTCCTTGGTTAATGTAGTGTGTGTGTGTGTGTGTGTGTGTGTGTGTGTGTAAGGGTCACATTCATTTCTCTATATAAGATTTTTCTTAAATTGAATACATTTTCTGCATAAAACTTCTGCCTCGCATAATTTTGCTAATATTTTCAGGAACCGTTATTTGCAGGGCGTCTCTGTGATATCTGTCATTCTCATTTGCTCTAGGCTTTCATTTTCACTTCTTTATCTTTTGATTTGGTGTTCTAGGAACACTATCTTCAGTCTGTATTTCACTCACACGGTTGGTTTCCTCCCGTACCCATTTGTGAGTCACGGCTTCACTTTAAGTTTTAATTCAATACCTTGCATTTTGACCTAATAATTTTTTTTCTGCTCAAATTGTCTCCTTTGTAATATATATATACAAAATATATAATATAATATAATATATGTAATATATATACAAATATATATTTTTTTCCTAGTCATACAAGTAAAAAATTTTCCAGTGGTAGTATATGATGCTTTCAGATAAACCAAAATAAAAAGTTGCCATTCCTTTTCCCGATCAATGATTTTCTTATTAACTTATTATCTTATTAATGTTAACTCCTCTTAGTTGGTAATGTATTTTTTTTATATTTTATTAAGTATGTGTGTGTGTGTGTGTGTGTGTGTGTGTGTGTGTGTGTGTCCCCAACACAGAACCAGCATGCCACAATACGGACATGCCAGGCAAGTTGTGCCCACTGATGCAATAGTGACATGGCTGTCTTGGGGGCAGTTAACCACTCTCAGATTGGATTTGAGACCTGCTTCACAGAAGGGACTTTCACCCCTGATACTGTAATCTCTGTCAGGAGCCCATAGCAGAGAAGGCCATAGAAGAGAACCTACAATTACTAATTTAATCAATGGTCACGTTGTCAAATTTCTTTCAAATGTTTATGCTTATAGCCAGCAGGCCCGGCTCCCTCAATATAGGTCCGAGAAGCTTCTCTTGGCAGTGGGCAGCGACAACTGTGTCTGCCTCCTCCTATATCTCAGCAGGGCACAGGGAACATCTCGGGAGACGAGGCGAAAAGAGTTTAAGAGCGGAGGATGGGAAGGAGGAGTGCTATGGAATGCCGTCTTCTGGACACAGTACTACTTGGACTTGGTGAGTTATGAAGGAGGAGGAGGAGGAAGAGGAAGCAGAAGGAGAGGGGATAAAGAGGGAAGGAGGAGGAGAGAAGGTATTGTGGTGTCGGGGGAAGTTATAGAGGAGTTGGAGGTAGGAAATGGGGAGGGTGTGGTGGTAACATTAATTGTGAGCATATGTAAACTCTTCAAGAATAAATACATAAGACCTAGACTCATTAGCCTGATACATGCTATCCTTCAGAAAACAAAATAAGTGGCCAGGTAGGAATGAGTTCCTATCCTTAATGTGCTCAAGTCTCTTTGAGAAGGGAAAGCTAACACAGACACACACACACACACACACACACACACACACACACACACACACACACACACGTCCAATGTTATTAACTGAGAGCAATCAGAAATATGTACCTGATAAAGAGCTACATGAATTGCACAGACACATGTGGGCCAGCCAACACGCTGACAGGAGCAAACACGACAGCCAATGGCCAGCATGGTGAGGTCACTTGGTGCTTGAATGATCGTAACCGTGTCCACAGAAGACCCAAGGATCAAGTGGAGCTTTGAAGGAATGTGATGTGGAAGGTAACCGGGGCTGTGGATTCTTCCCCTCAAAGGCGTTCCTCTTGGATTCCCATCAGCCTACCCACACAGCACGCTTCGCTCCCTGAAAGGCAACATCAGGAACTTCGGGGCCTGAACTGATAAAGAACATTAGGTTGAAACGTCAGACTGAGCCAGCACCTCCCCGGCCTGAACAAACACGTAAAACCAGCTGAAAAGACTGGCTGAAACAGCTGTTTGGGGAGTTGCCGTCTGATGTTTCTGATAGCCCGGCTTCTCTGGTCAGGACACGATCCAGTACCAAAACTCCATCTTACGGAGCTTTCATTGCGTCTGGAAAGAAGCTGACATCAACAAAAGTTTGTTGTCGAGAGCAAAGACGCAAGTTGTGACTCAAACGGTGCAGGAAAGCAGACTTCAGACGCTTTGATTCCTTCCATTTCTGGTTACTTTCAGCTTTTCACTACCCAAATTATTCCAAAGCACCTCGTGTGGGGGCTATCCCCAGGGAGGGAACCTACGGAGGTGCAGCAAACTAACAAAAACCAAGAAGTCAGCATCTCGGTGTGGTGGCACATGCTTTTAAGTCTAGCACTCTGGAGGCAGAGGCAGGAGGATCTCTTGAAGCCAGCCTGGTCTACAGACTGAGTCCTAGAACACAGCCAGGACTCTACAGAGAGAGTCTGTAAAGAAAGAAACAAACAAACAAACAAACAAACAAAGAAAAGAAGGAAGGAAAGAGAGGGAGGGGGAGGGGAGGAAAGAAAGAAGGAAGGATAATTAGAGAAAGAACCACCAGGAAAGCTTAACAAAGGTCTATGCTGGAAAAGATCCCAGAATGCACCAGTCCCCGGCACCAGTGCAGAGACCCTTATCATTGTGACCTGGTCAATGTTATCCAATTCTGCTTTCAAAGTCTGGGGTCTCTCAGCCTGTAACCAACAAATGCAAATTGGGCATGCAAGTGTTACTGACCAGCAAGCACTTCATATTTAAATATCTCAAATTTAAATAAACTCAAATTTAAATATGAATGTCACCCTCCAAAGAAATATAAGGATTGGACATAGTAGTGGCACATCTTTAATCCTAGCACTTGGGAGGCAGAGGCAGGAGGATCTCTGTGAGTTCAAGGCCAGCCTGGTCTACACAGTAAGGTCCAGGACAACCAGAGCTATATAGTGAGACCCTGTCTCGAAGAACTATCTGTTCCCCAAAAAAGAAAAAGAGAGATAGAAAGATATAAGAGAAAATGCTTTTCTGGATTCTGCCTTTATAGTGAAGAAGGAAGGGAAAGGAGAGGAGAGGGGAAGGAGAGGAGAAGGAATGGGAGGGGAGGGAAAGGGAGGGATGCTGATGAGCAGAGAGAGAAAGAATGACAATGTTACAGGCTCTGAGCTGGACTGATTTTCTCTCTCTCTCTCTCTCATCAGTGACCAGTTTCAAAGATTCTTTCCCTGGAGTGATGCCAGAAGGATTGTTCCAAAATGCCCAGGGAGCCTTCTACAGATTCCCAGAGCCCACGTCCTGGAAGTTGGATTAGTGTATGAAGTAAGGCCTGAACATTTGTATTTTTTAAGCTTCAGGTTATTTCAAAGTACATCCAGGTTGCAATCCAGTTCCTCGGAGATCCTTGAGCTAGATACCTTACAAACTTACACAGGATGACCCCTATGTCCTCTGGCAGGGCTTTGTACTCAATCCTCAAAGGAGAAATGCTTTTCCTGCTCTGTCTCCAGCCTAGGCTGCCCTGAAGGCCCTTGGAAGCCTTTGGTGGGCCCCACCAGCTCAGCCCAATTCATCTTACTCTCTTTGTTGTGGGCCAGCCAACATGCTGACAGGAACAAAAATGACTTGTTTTTGAGAGTAAAGATCCAGGCTATGAGTCAGATGACGCACACATGTTCACGGAGGGAGACTCTCACATCCGACCTACCATCTTCCGTCCACACAGAGTCACGTTGCTACTCTAACCACATCACTAATTCCGAAAGATGGGGACTCCTACACACAGCCTCTAGGTCAAAGCCTCTATGGGGACAGTGACCTGGAAAGCATTCAGCTGTGAGTTCCTGGCACCCTGAGCTCCTGTAGCAGCAGTGAAAGCCGTGGGGGTGGGGAGCCCAGTGAGGAGGCAGTCGGCAACCTGTAGAGCATCTGGGGTGCTGTTGCAGAAGGGAGGCTCCAGTCCCACAGAAAGACATTCTGAAATTAGAGAACAGCCAGGAACTCTGCCTTTTGAGCAAGCAGGTCCAGGTACCTCTGAGCAAGGCTGGTGTTTGAATCGCACCAATGTGGGATAAAATATCTTTAAAAGCAAAGGTAGCTGGAAAGAGGCATGACTGTCTACCGTCTCCCCAGGGCCATAAGCACAGGTCTTCTTCAGAACCTGGCCAAGTCCCATGTTACAGTCTCGCCTTCCTTTCATCTTTAATCAATGTTCAGCATTGGTGTGACGGTATGTGCCTATAGTCCCAGGACTCCAGAGGCAGAGGCAGGAAGATTTCGAGTTCAAGACCAGACTGGACTAAATAGCAAAACCCTGACTGATAAGGAGGAGAAGGGTGCTCTCCGTCATCCGTTACCATTCTATGAGCCTGTTTCCTTTTCTTTCTCTTCCACCTTTACCAGGCTTTTGAGCAGTGAAATGACACACGAAAGCAGCCAGCACCATCTTAGCACTTAATACACGCAGCCTTCATCCTTTTCCCTCCCTCCCTAGGCCCCCATAATAGTCCCTGCCTTCCCCCTACCACTCTGCCCAAAATGTCCTTTCCCATTTTTCTGCTCCCTGGAATTCTTCCCAAAGCCATCTTCATCCTATCCAACTCTACTAGACAAGATGTCCAGATAAAACATCTTTCACCAGACAGTGGAACGAAAATCTTTGAGAGTTTGTTGTGTTAGTCATGGTTACTGGCACCCAGGTGATATGGTGCTGATCATGTTAGTCACGGTGTGTTCACCATGCAGTCTGCTTGCCAAAGAACACGTAGCTGTCCTGCTATGAGGTCATAATATACCATAGGATGAAAGAAGGAAATCGTCTGGAGTGCAGGGCACACACAGCACAGGAGACGCTTGAGTCTGGCTGGGAGGAGTGCTAGGAATGCCTTCACAGAGACAAAGGCTTAGGAACTGCCCTGGAAGAGTGTGTGGTGTTTGCAAAGCACAGGAAAGGGGAGAATCTGCCTAAATAGGAGCCAAATCTGAGCTTAGCAGGTGGATGCTTAGGAGGGTAGGGAATGCAAATGGAGCTGGAAAGGTAGGAGGGGACCAGGGTGACTGCTTTAGTCTCTGGCCAGGAAAGGCCCCAGGAAGGCGCTCCATTCCACTCCTCCCCAAGCACATGCAGACAATGGGGAGTGGATCCATGGATACATGAGGAACATCCTGCAGGAACAACCTCTAGAAACTCCTTGGTCTTCATCATATAATTGGCTAATAGATAACAGGCTTAAAATTCAAAAGGCACTGAGTGTAATGGCCCATTTCTGCTGACCTCAAAACTACAAATGGGCAGACTTTCTTAAATCCAATTGCAACTTTTAGAATATCCCACACCACTCATGAGGGGGCAAACTATGGAAGACCCGTTGCTTTCTGAAGAAGGTTGTGATTCGGGAGTGAAAAATTCACCAGTGTCTTCTCTGTCATCTCTCTGAAAGCCATAGAAAGTGACTGCTGGCAGAAGCAATGCCTCTCTTATGGCATTCTAGAATATGGTCCAGGACAGAGTACTGTTTTCTAGGCTCAGCCTGGCCATAGTGCCTGGCTGACACTATTGTCCTCTAGACCCTGGGGTAGCCAGCTGTGGACACTCACCCATTGCATTTTTATTGATTGGTTGGTTGGTTGATTGACTGATATTTTTTATTTATTTTTTATTCTTGGACCTGGTACATAAGATCAGGAGGGATCCATGGACAACCTCCTCTTGATTTCCCTCACATTCCTTGGTCCCAGGCATGTCAGCCCATCTCCATACTTAAACTTTCCATAGAGATAAAATGCTCTGTCTGGAAGAGTTTGATGATCATCATTAATATCTACTTTCCCCTTCTCTCTGATCCCCAAACACATGCGTGCGCACACACACTTGTCCGTCACTCCCTGGCACACTCCTACTTGCCCTGTGGGCACAGTCACGTGTCCCTGCTCTGAGACAAGCCTCCTTGGGCCACCTCTTTCCTCCAGGTGGTAAATCACTCCAAGACTTAGGCACTTCTCCTCCCCTCCTGTCTGTGCCCCCCAGGAAAACAGAGCTCTTCTGGGACTCGCTGGCCGCTTTGGCACCACTATCTTCAGCTCCCAGCGTAAAGTCCAGTTTGTAGCAACCGCTGTTTCCTGATCGCCTCCATCGCTAGATTGGAAGCTCAGTGGGGTACGGACGCTCATGTTGTTGTTGTTGTTGAATGTCAGATCCTCAACAGCAGGAATGCTTCCTGGTATGTAAATGGAGGAGTGGACAATAGAATACTAGCTTACCAGATCTGCAGAGCCCAAGGGAGATGGGCGTGAGGACGGTTATGGGACATATGAGGACAGACGAATGGGAAGAATAGCTTCTAAAGCTCAGTAGGATGATCACGGTTGACAATAACTAATTGATTATTTCAATAGAGCTGGGAAAGAGACTACTGAATGTTCCCTTCAGGAATAAAGAACACAAAGAAATGACAAATATCTGACTGGATAAATACACTAATTACCCTGACATGATCACTACATGTTGAATACATGTACATATAGAAGAAACATCACATTGTATTCAATAAATACATTCGGTTACTATGTTGTCAGAAAATTAAAAAAAAAAATATGGAGCTAGAAAGAAGAATCAGCCAGTAAGGTGCCTACTGTGCAAGCACAAGTAGATATCTAGTAGCCGTGTAAAAGCCAGGCCTAGATGTGAGCTTACCGAGCACTGAGGGGAGAGGGAGAGAGCTGGAGCTCTGAAGCTCATTGGCCAGCCAGCCTCCCTAAACCTAGGAGTTCCATGTTCAGTGAGAGATCTCAGGATGGATGGATGGATAGATAGATAGATAGATAGATAGATAGATAGATAGATAGGGAGATAGATAGATAGATAGATAGATAGATAGATAGATGATAGATAGATAGATAGATGATAGATAGATGATAGATAGATGATAGATAGATAGATAGATGATAGATAGATGATAGATAGATAGGGAGATAGATAGGGAGATACATAGATAGATAGATAGATAGATGATAGATAGATAGATGATAGATAGATGATAGATAGATGATAGATAGATAGATAGATAGATAGATAGATAGATAGATAGATAGATGATAGATAGATGATAGATAGATGATAGATAGATGATAGATAGATAGATAGATGATAGATAGATGATAGATAGATAGGGAGATAGATAGGGAGATAGATAGATAGATAGATAGGGAGATAGATAGATAGATAGATAGATAGATGATAGATAGATAGATAGATGATAGATAGATGATAGATAGATAGATAGATAGATGATAGATAGATAGATAGATAGATGATAGATAGATGATAGATAGATAGATAGATGATAGATAGATGATAGATAGATAGATAGATAGATGATAGATAGATAGATAGATAGATAGATGATAGATAGATGATAGATAGATAGATAGATGATAGATAGATGATAGATAGATAGATGATAGATAGATAGATAGATAGATAGATGATAGATAGATAGATGATAGATAGATGATAGATAGATAGATAGATAGATGATAGATAGATGATAGATAGATGATAGATAGATAGATGATAGATAGATGATAGATAGATAGATAGATAGATAGATGATAGATAGATGATAGATAGATGATAGATAGATAGATAGATGATAGATAGATGATAGATAGATAGATAGATAGATGATAGATAGATAGATAGATAGATAGATGATAGATAGATGATAGATAGATAGATAGATGATAGATAGATGATAGATAGATAGATGATAGATAGATAGATAGATAGATAGATGATAGATAGATAGATGATAGATAGATGATAGATAGATGATAGATAGATAGATAGATAGATAGATAGATAGATAGACGTGGAAAGTGATATAGGAAGATTCCTGAAGTTGATCTCTGCCTTCTACACTCGCACATGTGCACATGTGAACAAGTGCACATACCACACACACACACACACATATTTACACACCAGAAATAATTTTACGAGTAGATGGGAAATATATTTAAGAAAAATCGGTTCGATTTAGTCAAATTAAAATAATTTGTGAGTTGCCTAAGCTTCCTGAAAAAAAAAATATTTTTAGAGACTATTTTGACTTCAGATATTTACTAAATGTTTTCTCAGTTCCTTTGACACAAGTTGCAAGATTCAGGAGGAAGAACAAAGCAGCCTGAACGTGGGCAGGAAAGAGGATGTTTACAAAAACAGCACTAGAACAAGGTTGAAAGCAGTAAGAGCGAGAAGAGCCAGAAATAAGGTAGTGGGAGATGTCGCCGGGGACAGGGCTTCCCCCACAGAGATCAGCCAGAGATCTTCATGGGGGACAAGCTGTTTGACTTGGGACATTGTTTAGCATGCATTCCCTCCCACTGTAACCCAGGCAGCCCGACAGTCCTAGTCCTCTTCTGCAGCACACTGCAGCACAGATCACCTGATTTAGACTGAGCTCTTTGTCCATGTCTCCCCGTCATTTGGACTTGGGACTGGAGACCTGAGAGAAGGAACTCATCTTTCCTGGACCCTTCAACTCAAAACAAGTAGCCTCCACAGCCACATTGGTGTGCTCTCTATAAGCTTCTTAGAGACGAGGAACATGCTGGTTTGAGGAGAAATGGGGATCCAAGAGCATCAAGTCAAAGCAAAACAGAGTGACAGTGTGGCTTCTGAAAATGAGTGGCCGGAAGCTGACTTCCTGAGGACTTCTGCTCTCATTCCAATCCCTCTGTGATCTGCAGCAGCTTCTATCTGAGGATATCCTGAGACACCCCAGGCTTCCTTAGAGTGTACAGTCTCTTTTGTTCAGCTATCTGGACTGTACCTTGGCAAAGACCATTAGCATAAAGAAATAGGCCTTGGCTGGGACAAGGCCTGATGAGGGAAAGGCATGAAGATCTATCTGCCTTTCCACCTGACCTCTCTGCTCTTGCCCCCAGAACTTCAAAGCCAGAAGTCTCTCATCACACAAACTGGGCCATCATCTTTACAGTAAGAAATCTCATGGCCAGGTAAAGACAGCCTTGGAAATCGGTGGGTGTCTGGAAGCCCCATCTTGTAGCCTGGGAACAAACTGGGTATCTCAGGTCCCAGAGAATGTCTGTAACAAGTGACTCACTCTGCAAGCAAAACAGAGTCCATGCACGTCTACACACACATGCAAGTCCGAATGGATGCAAAAGACCTCACCAGTTTGTACGGGTGCTCTCTCAATCCCTCGTGAACTGTGTTGGAGCATGCAAGTCCTTCTCTATGAAGAGAAGTTGTAGTCATCATTACAAAAAGCACACTAAGCTCCCCACCTTTTGGTGGCTTTGAGGTCTGCAAAAGTGCTCACATGGCAACCTCTTTACAAAAACTTAACCCAGCTACTCTGAGCTGAATCACACCCTCAATCAAGGCTCTGACTGTGTGGGAGGGCTCCAAAGCAGAGGAATCAACAGTATTTCTCAGAGACTTGTGGGACTGTGATACGTGGCTCATCGGGTGGGGTGAGGAGGAGCAGCCGGATTGAATGGGTTGATATGGCATGTGCAGATGAAGGGAAAGCTCTCTTTAAGGGAGATATTAGGTATATATTGGGTACAGGGCCTTGGAAAAGGCCAGTACATCAAATATACCTTAATGCTCTAGTTGGAATGGAGAGATGAGAGCTTGAACCTCAACTATACTTTCCTTTTCTCTGTCCACATACTAGACTAACTGAGGTCCTTAAGAACTCAGTTCTTAAGTTTCACCAGCAGAAAGCAGGAAAGTGTGTGAAGGGAAAGCCAGGGAGGGAAATAAATAAGAACAAAATATGTCTGTGCTTTGATCCACATGCATGAAGATGTCATGATGGAACCCATTGCTTTGTATGTTAAGTGGGAAAAAAGGATGAAGAACTGTGTCTCTGCTGATGTGCCTGTTCCCTGGCAGAAATGATGACTGGGATATAGTGGGGTCATCTACAAGCCAGCATAAGCTGTCAAGGGCAACAATGAAGGAAGGAAACACTTGGCCAATAGACAACCGGAAGCTAAGAGCTTGGCAGGGAGAGAAACAAGCAGTTGGTTTCTCTCTGATCCTTGCCATTCCTGTTTCCAGGTGCTCTCCAGCTTTCTCCCTTGCCGTTTTGTTTCTCTGCTTCATGAATAGCATCCTTCCTGCAGGTTGTACAGCTTCTTCCTTTGGGAAGGTGGGAGGGCGACCCGCCATCCACCTCGTGATATAGCTAAGAGCTCAAGCTTGAGGCAGGCTGCCTGCTTATACACGTGTTGCCCAACTCTGCCACTTACTAACTTGACACTGGACAAGGTTACTTTAGCTTTCAGTTTCCTCTTTGTAAAACTGTGATAAAGTCAGCCCTTATATCATGCAGTTGTAGTGGAAAAACTCAGGGGAAAAGTCTCAAATAGCAAGAAGATGTAAGGTTGACTCTCACAGGTCGTAACTCACTAGCATTACCAGCCAACCGCTGTGGATTTTTAGCACCCTGGTCACCCCATCCTCATGAGGGCAAAGCCCTCTTCTTGAAGAATTCCTTCCTTCATCCTTCTGTCTGAGGAACTCAAAACTTTGATCACATTGACTACCTGGAGCAGAATTTGCACAACTCTCCCCATTCTATAGTCAACAAGAGAAACTCCAGAGCTGCTAAGTGGAAAGCCAATGCCTCCGTGAAAAGCAAAATCAGATGTACAAGAGAAATCAAGTTCTCATTTTCTCTTAGCATTATTCTCTGGCCTGGAAAGATCTAAGGCTGCCCCATGAAACATCTTGAGTCTGACTGGGTAAGGGGGAGATGTAGGAAACAAGTGATCCATGGAAAGTCACCTGACCCTGCTACCTACAACAAGTATATTCTTTCTTTTAACTCCAGCTCAATGCAGCCAAATGCAAGATGCTCTGGGTTCTCTAAGGAAAGCCAGAGAGTCTGTGGTTCTGTCTGTTCCCAGCTCTGCCAGTTCCATTAAGATCTACTCTTATTAATAAAATCATGGGTTGGACCAGGTGATGTCCAAGGCTCTTGAATCAGAAGCCAGTATCACCGAATGCAGTACTTCCTACCAACAGCAACAACTCTGGCCTCCCTCCAAATTCTGGAGAGTCCGGATCTCCGGTGGGACACAGGCTGAGATGACCATTTCCATGGCACTTTGGCCATGGAACCTCTAGATTTGGTGAGTGATAAGAATGAGTAGGGGGAGGTAGCGGGAAGCCCGGTGGGCTCCTGGGTAAACAGTGAGTTGAAGGACTCAGGACGAAATTACAAAACTTAAACATGTGCAAGGACCTCTGAACTTTGTGAGCTACCGAAAGAGATTACCACATTTCAGTGTGGAAACCATTTGGTGCCTCTGATTCTCATGTGTTCTGTTTAAGAGTCTGAATGACATAACCCTCTACTTTCCCCACCATAGCTCACTCCTCTTGCCTGAGAATTCTAGAACTCTGCGTGAGTTGAGCAAGAAAGTAGAAAGGACAAAGACTGACTTGACAAAAGTCCCATGGGGTACGGGAGAAATGGGCAAGTTTGGCAATGAGTGTGTCACAGTGTGACCCCAAACAAGTGACTTGACCATGCAAAAAACAAGGACATTCACATCCTGTCCAGCCAGTCTCTACAGAGAAAGGGACACTCCTGACCCCTAAACTGACCCAAGCAGAGTAACAGGGAACATTCTCTTCCCTCAGGTCTTAGCCAAGCCTCAGACAAGGAGGATTTGTGGCTGGACTGTAGACATCCACGAGTGTGTAGCCCTGGGATAGGCTATAGTAAGGATCCAGATGAAGATGCTGATAACAGCCTTTGCCTCCGAGACACTTAAAATGATGGATGGAGCTGTCAGAGTAATGGGGATGATAAAGAACACAATGAAATAATACTAAGAAGCTCATGGAGGGGGGGAAAATGACTCTGATGCCAATTAACAGAGCGCAGGCCACCCTCCTATGAAAGAATGGGAGATCGTGATAATTGAGCTTTTGTGTCAACCTAATTGGATGGATCACAAGATAACCAGATAGACGTCTAAGCAAGCATTTCTTCTGCGCTTGTCTATGTGGGCGCTTCTGGGAGAGATCAGCACTGGAATGTGAGAACTGTGTGAAGTTGATTGCCTTCCCAGTTTGGGTGGGTATCAACCAGTTCTGCTGAGAGCCTGACAGAACAAGAGTGAAGAAAAAGAGAACATGTCCTCTGTCTGACTGTTTGAGCTAAAGGATTCCTCTTCTGCTCTGAGTCCTCCTGGTTCTCAGCCCTTCAGACCTGAGCTCACATCCTGGGCTCTGGAACCTCACTAGGCTCTGTGGCTCTTTAGCCAACAGACAACCACCCGTGGGAATTCTCAGCTTCCAGCGCTGTGCCAACTAGTTCCAGAATATACTGTATGTGTATTCATTCTGTGGATCCTGAAGAACTCCAATAAAAAGGAAGTGAATTAGCCAAAGGACCCTTCCCTGGGAAAGTAATATTGGTAATAGAAGAAAGAGAAAGGAGTCGTTAATTCAAACACAGCTGATGGGACAGACAATGGGTTACAAAGGTACAAGCTGAGGCCAGGTGCTGGCCTGGGAGTGGGAAAAGAAACAGAAGCCCCTGTGTAGAGGTTGTATGAACTCACAGAAAGGCCCTCCCAAGCCTGAGTCTCTCCCCATTCATAAAAAGGAAGACGGTAAACTAGTAATCCTAGTCTCTAGGATTCCTCTCACTCCGACATACAAAACTGCTCTTTCTAAACATGTAGGAAAGAGTCCAAGGGTGGATCGCTTGGTTAGAGAAAAAAGAGGTGGGAAGTGGGTGAGGAGTAGGCCAGGCTCTTGAGACATCCAGTCAGGTCATTCAGGTATGTCAGCTTGGACTAAGTACACTCAAGCTCCAACCATGAAGAGGCATCATCCTGGACCAGTCTCTATAAAGAAGCCACAGAGCAAACGGTCATCTGTCTGTGAATGGGATAAAATAGATCCAGCCGGATATGGAGAAACACAATGTCTGTAGAGAGCGGGGTAGGACACAGAGGGCTACAGCTGGGAGATTAACACTCACTCCTCCAACAGCAGACCACTACCCACAGGCCAGGTAAGGTAGTACCAGACTTAGTGTACTCTCGGAGCCCTTCAGCTGGCTTCTGGTCCTGAAACAGACAGACCCCATGCCTCATCACATTACACAGAGAGGAAGAAGCTGTAAGAGAAGCTCCGGCCACAGTAGGATAGCCCAGGTCACTTTAATTGACACAGGGTAGGGAGTAACAGTGGGGCTTAAGAGACCTTGAGTCATCTACAGAGCACAAAGAATTGTGAAGTCCCTTTATCCTGCCCGAAAGGGTACATACTGACCTGATATTGCAATATTCTCCACCTGATAACTTTTTGTCAACTACAATGACTACCAGGTGCAGAAATAAATTTGGAAAATGGAGAACACGGCGGGATTACAGCTTGACAGAGCACGGGGCTTGATACAGGTCATGAAACACGGTCCAGGGAAATCCCCAGACAGAAGCACCCCAGCTGGTTTCCCCATCACTTTGGGTAACTTTCCATTGCCACACACACACCCTGCCCACCCTCCAGGTCTCTTCTCGAGAACCTATTGCTCACTTGATGGCCTTGTAAGGCATGGGCATCACAAGAAGCGATGAACCCAGCTCCTGAACTCGAGTAGCTACAATCTTCATAGAAAAACAAAGCTCATCCTCCTACTTTAAGGGAGGCCCCAGGAAGGTATAAAATGATTGGGGTCAAACCACAATGTCAGAGGCTCAGGGAAGGTCCAGCAGTGACCACTAGAACTTCATGTAAAAGGACTATGTAGAGCAGAGTAGCACTGGAATCAAAGGGCATATGGGAAGCAGGGAGTGGGGAGTGAGGAACTAGGGAATAACTTTGAAGTATGGATAGAATACAATAAGCTATAGCGCTGAGTGGGGGTGAACCGAGCTACCATTATTAAGTGCTAACTGGCTACTGGGCTTGTCCTGGCCATCTTACTGATGGCATCTCAATGGCCATCTCAATGACAGGTAAACTGTCATTTCAGATTACCTCCCAACTGTAACGGCAGAACCTTTATTTCCATATTGCAGCTGGGGAAAGTAAAGCAATAGTATGGATTTAAACATGACATGGCAGCCAATGAGAAGTAGTCTGTGGCCAACTGGGGGATAACCTTTGCAATGGTAATGGAGTTCGTTTGTCCGGGCTTTGGTATCCTGGGTGCTGCTCATCAACTTCCTGAGAGTCGTAACCCACAGCCCCGTGGAAGTCTGACCTGGAGATTCAGCAATATGACCCGATTAGCCTTTGCCTCAAGGACCTTTACCCACACCTTAGGCCAAAGCTGCCCCCGAACACCCTTGCTGGTGTTCAGCCTCTTTCTGGCTCCATGATTAGCTAATGTGGTTAATTAACAGTGTTAGGGAGGCCAGGGAGGCGTTACCATAAGAAACCAAGCTGCAGCTATGACTAATTCAGTAGAGCGTGAGATCCAAAAAGTACTGGTAATCACTTCTTCCTGCCTTTGCGTTTTTCCTATTTTGAGGTTCCAGGTGTGAAGAGGGGGTGATGGAGGTCCTATCTTTCCAGAGTCAAAGAATGTAGTATTTTGCTCAACTCCCCACCCATCCTTGTAGTGACCCTATCAAACTCCCCAGTAGCGTCTTGATGGAGTCTGAGTAACTGGGAGCTAGAGTGAATCAAGCAACACGGGGAGATGGAAGGTTCTACCAGAATTCAACTGCCGGGCGAACCGTCGGGGAATCCCTCAAGAGAACTATGGACCTGTGCTGACCCAAGTGGCCTAGAGGAAAACCCTGTGTTGCTACATGACTCCTGATTCACGGCTTTCTCTTTCTAGGGCCTGGCTCAGAGCTATCCCCAGCTCCCTCATCTTATTAAGAATCAAACAAACAAACAAAATTAACAGGTATCTCTTAAATCCCCGAAAGAATAGACTCCACCTGAGCTGGAGAGACTGGAGTGCCAGAAACACAAGACATCATCTGTGAAAGGTCTAGTCAGGAACAAGCTGTAGAGGCGATTAAAGGAGGTGGTGGCCCTGCCTGAAGGGAAGGCCAGCCAGGCCAGGAGGTTGTCAGTGGCCTATGTGTACCCAACAAACACATCCCCATCTACGAGCTCAAGTCCTCTGAATTCTAACTGAGCCTAAAAACCCATCACCCCACTGTTATTAAACCACAACGCATTCCTGGCATAAGGCAACTAATGTTCACTGTGTGCTTTACACACAGAATTCCAGGAAGTTCTTTATTACAGCTGGTGATCCACCAAGGGTGTCCCTTCCAGTCACCCTGTTAAGGGACAGCAGAGTATCTACAGCCACACTGCCCAGGCTCATGTCTTGACTCTGACACTTGCTAACTATATGGACTTAGATCCACGCGCATTGTTTCCTGAGCTCAGTTTCTCCAGCTGTAAGATGGGCTAATTATAGGTACTCACATCACCACTGGAAATATCGTGAGGACAAGGAGTTAATATGCACATGCCATTTAGAAACATGACCTCGTTTTGCTTTTATTATTTATTCTAAATAACATGTGACACGTAAGTTTCCGTCCTGGAAACAGCTCTTAAAGGAGAAGGAAGGTGAATGCACTAAACCCCACTGGGATAACCAAGGTATCACACCATTTCCACGGCCCCATTTTTCCTGGGCCACCCCTACTGGAGGTCATACATCACTGCTAACCAAGGAAGAGGCCATTCCTCAGTGTGCGATGGCAGGAGGAGAAGGTGGGCTAGGGACTGAATTCAGACCTCCCCTGGCTCAGAAACTCCACTAGCATTTCTTCCTAAGTAAGTGGGTAGGCAGTTGGTAGATTGTTTATTATTTTCAAGGTCATGCTCTACACTGTGTCCCAGACTTTCTCAAAGGAAAGGCATCTCAGGCTCAGCCTTCAGAAGCCACAGATATTCCCAAGATGAGGCAATTCTGAGCATCTGCCTATGACTAGCACCTTTCACATCAGAAAGGGCAGTATATCCAAACAGCTGGGGAAGGTCCTGCCCACCAGTCTGGTATATGAGCACATGCACACATCCAGGAATGTTCATCTGTTTAAATAGTACCAGTTTAAACTATAGGTATTTGACTGGGAGGGTGAGAGTTTGCCATTATGACTTTGGAAGTGTTTAGTTGGTCAGTTACCTTCAAAAAAAATGGAGAGCTGGGGGGAGGGGGCGTTAAGAGGCAGAGGAGGGAACACCTGGCAAGGGTTCTGGGTAAAGGAAACCACATGAAGGCTTTGAAGGTAGAGACCTGACAAGGGGTTATTGGAGGGCCTGAAGTGGGATACCAGAAGAAATGGAGCTGGAGACAGTGTGCAGAGAAGGATGAAGATCTAAAGACCCCTCCTGGCCAACCCTAGCATCAGGACCACTGGGAATTGTCCCAGCCTATCCTCAAGAATAGACAAATCCTTGTGAGGAGTTAGTTCTCTCTATCCAACCCAATGGCCCCCCTTGAAAACTACCTTGCTTACCAGGGAAGAAGTGGAGGTAGCCACTTTGGTATGCAGATTAGAATCTGGTTATTAGGGTGTGTGATGGACGCTGAGTCTCTTCCTTGCCATGATCAGCTAATGATGTGGTAAATATGACCAGCCCTGGGAAAGCCCCCTGTCCAGAAATGGCTTACATACATAAGCACCACACAAGAAGGGGAGGGGAGGCACAGGAAAAAAAAAATATCAAAGATGGCTCAAGTCCAGCCTTTGGAAACACAGCTCTTGCCCTCTGCCTGACCTGCACTGCCTCCAGGCTGTGAGGTTCTGGAGAAGACAAAGCCAGGAAGCCTGCATCTCTGGTTCCTCCTGACCAGCTAGCTACATTACCTATCAGAAGAGGGCGCTGGGGCAAGAGATGAGCTTGCAGGGGCCGGAGATGAATTTGTAAACCCCCGACACCTGCCACAGCCCTAACCCCACGTCAGAGTACGATTCCATTGAGAAGAATGAAAGTAGCAAGTGTTGCCACCCGACAGCAAGAGCCGGAGTGGAAAACAACTCTGCGGGGACTGCCAGCTCTGGGGAAACAACGTCGCTTATCTGCCATGGTTGCTGAGTCTGGGGCAGGGGCGTTTGTTTGTTTGTTTCGTGGTTGGTTTGGTTTTTTCCCTCTGTTTCTACCTGGGAGATGGTAGGTACATTTGCCCCATCGCAGGGCAGGGTCCCTGGGGCGTGCTTCTGGGCACGTTTCAATCAGAGGAAGGCGGAGTTAGGTTTTCTTCTGATTTGATGAGAGGACAGGGTATTTTGTAACCTTTTAGGAGTTATTAGGTCCACAGTCTCAAAAGTAATGAAATAATCATCAAGACATCAAAGTGTGAAACCCTGCTCTGCCATCGGGGCAAGTCCTGTTAATGCCATGGGCTTCGGCTTCCTCGTCTGAACAAAAGAGGGACGTGATGGGGGGGAAACTAACTAACTCTAGTAGCTCTGGAGTTTTCTCCCAACTCTAGTAGCGCCAAGCGTTTAATTTGTAGTTGAGTCTTAGCGTGTACCTCCTGACCTGTGCAGGTCAACTAACCTGTTTCCTCCTCTCTGTAAAAGGCAGTGATAACCCTGCCTTGCTCCCTCCTGGAGACTGAATGGCCTAACACACATGAAAGGTCTTTGTGAGCCTTGGGGTTCCCGACATACAGGAAGGGTTTGGACCATTTCCACCTCCCTGGGGAGAATGTGAACACGAGGCTTCAGTGATCTCGAAGTTCTGCCACTCTGCCAAGCTACCATCAGTGAAGCAGGAGATGGTTTTCCCGGATGGAAGGATCACCCTGGTCCTTGGCATTGTTGGGCTCGATGGAGCCTATGCCGAAGGCTTCGGCAAAGGGCAGACAAGGATTGTGTCAGGTGCAATGGTCAAGTCCGAAAGGCTTGTCCAGACTTCTTAGTTCCCTTCTGCTCTACAGAACTCCTTGACCTTCTCGTAAAGGGGAATAATCTGCGTGGATAATAGCTTTTGGATTTAAGATGGCATATTTCCAATCTTCAAGGTTTACTGGAATCTTGGGGTGGCTTCCTGGAGAATATTTTCAGGGGCTGTGAACTCATGATAGTGTTTCCAAAAACACTGTTTTGGGAGGATGGGTGTCCTGGGGAGCAGAAGGGGCTGGGAAGAAAGAGAGAGGAGTGGTTTGGCAGTTGCCAAGAGGGGAGCCGGAGTTCAGACGAAGCCCTTGCTCTACTGCCAGCCTGAATAGTACAGCTGTTTTAAAGCATCCGGGGATCAAATACGAGTCCACATTTCTGCCCGGATCACTAATTAAGAGTCCCCGAGCTTCAATTTATACGTCCATAATTGATAATAACAATCGGGTAAATTTGGGGACTTTTGTCAAAGTAAAATGACACGAAGTATAGGAAATTAAGGAGTGAAGAAGGAGAAGCACCTAAGACAGGGAGAACCCCTTCAGCAGAGATTCCAAGGCCTGGTCAGAACGCGTCACACACTCCGGTGTCAGACAGCTGCCTGCAGTTAGTCACAGGAGTGTTCCAGGCAGCCCCACACACACATGAGCACACACTACGCTGAGCAAACGTGGTTGCCTAAGCTGGCATCTCCACAGTTGAGAAGGTGACTAAGGGCTCTCTGTGCCAGTGTGTTTCCCCAGCTATGTCACAAAAGAAGAGGGGCCCCACAGGGGACAAAGGGAGGTTTTAGAGGGAAAATTAATGAAAGGAACAGATTCCCATGTGATTATTGCTGGTGGAAAAAAGAAGGTGTCGCCCAGCAGGCTGCATCACGTGGTACAGAAAAAGACCACGAGGCTTGATGTTTCCTGGCATATCTGCAGAGGAGAAACTCCTGGGACCTAATCTGGAGTCTGCGGTTCTAGGAGAAGCTCCCAGGGCTCCCTCACTGAGCAGGCAATAAGACCATAGAGGGCTGTTTTGTGTGGTTAGCTTTAACATATTTGAAACACTTGGCAAGCCTCTGCTCCTCCACAAGGGAGGAGAAAGCAATGGGGCGTCTCCTTATCTCCCAGAGATATAAACTGAGGCCCATTGGAGTTGGAAGACATTGCCATAGCCACACAGAGAAGACTAGAATCCAGCTGTTTTAGCTACTAAGCCACTGCTGTGAGGAGAAACAATGACCAAGGCAACTTATAACAGAAAACATTTAATTGGGAGTTTCTTTCAGAGCCCCACGGCCATCATGGCAGGGAGTGTGGAGGCAGGCATGAAGGCACTGCAGTGGAGCGGTAGGTAAGAGCTTACATCCTGACCCACAGGTGGAGAGAGCGCGGGACTGGGCCTGGCATGGGCTTTGGAAACCTCAAAGCCCACGCCCAGTGACACACCTCCTCCAACAAGGCCACACCTCCTAATTCTTCCCAAACAGTTCCGCTAACTGAGGACCAAGCATTCAAATCTATGAGCCTACGGGGGCCGTTCTCATTCAAACCAGCACTCCAGCTCTCATCTTCTTCTGGGCCAAAGGCATTACGACTTGAGAATCTTAAGTGCATATCCTAACTACAATCTGCCAACAGCCACATCAAGCTAGACTGCGTCTCCTTCCTATAATTGGCACACATGAAACATAGATTCTGGTCCAAAGGACAAAACACACACACGCACACGCACACGCACACGCACACGCACATGCATACGCACACGCACACTATAGTATACAAGAGAAAAAATTTTCCAATTCTAGATAGTGTTCAAGGGCTGCCAAGTTTGTCATGAGTGCTAGAGATTTTTTTTTTCTTTTGCTAGTCACAAATTTTTTTTTTTTTTAATTTTTAAAGCACTTCTGGGTGGCGCTTACAAATTACGCCCCTTCAAAATGTTGCTATTGTCACTGTTGTGTCTAACCATGAGGCTGACCCAGTTAGGCTTCTATTTGGAAGTCCACTTTATTGTATTATTATATGAGATTTTGAATAATGAGTAGGTACTTGTAGAATTTAAGTGACTTGGGGCTAGAAGATGGCTTGGTAGCTGAGAGAGCATGCTATTCTTACAGAGGACTGGAGTTTGTTTCCCAGTACCCAGTGTTGGGCAGCTTACATCTGTAACTCCACCTCCAAGGACTACTCTGCCCTCTTCTGGCCTCCACGGATGCCCGCACTCACGTGCACATGCCCATACAGAGACACATAAGTAAAAATTAAAATAAGTCTTCAAAAAGGGAATTTATATGACTTTCCAATGTAGCTGACCTTTTCCAATTTGCAAATAATTGCAACATTTCTCTAAAACAGAAATTCACGAAGGTTTTTTCCAGAAATACCCTTTTCCACCCATCTCAAGGGTGTTGGCTGACCATCGGAGCTACACCTCTAAATGCTCTTTGTGCATTCATGTGTGCAAGTGTGCATCTGTGTGTCTGTGTGTCTGTCTGTCTGTCTGTCTGTCTTTCAGAAATGAGCATGAAGAGCCAAGCGTGCTGGTTTCCTGATTTAGGGTAATTGCTACCCTTCCCGTCCATCTACATTCCATTATGATAAACAAACTTTCATCACCCTGACAAGCACCTGAAGGACACAACACAACGGAGGAATTGTGCGTTTGTAGTCATGCTTTAAAGGTTTCTATCCATGGTCAGAGTCAGGTGGCTCTATTGCTTTGTGCCTGGATGAGGCAGAACGTCACGACAGCAGAAGCGTGAATGAACAAAGCGGCTCTCCACGTGGTGAACAGGAGCAGAGCCAAGGATTTTTTTAAGTAGGATTCAAGTTGTTGGAAAAAAATCTCATGGGAGATGAGGTAGACACGACATGGAGGAGTAGAAGTGAATGGGAAGGCCATTGCTGACCGGTGAGACCATGCTTAGAGATCCACAGTAGGAGCATCTCCCGACAGCAGCAGGAACCTTCTGGTGTTGTCCAGAAGCCCACACAGAGAGAACCTGTTAGAAAGACGACTCTAAGGCATTCAAGTGTGGAGCTCAATGGCTGAGATGTGCTCTGAAGGCACTGGGCGTGAACACTCATGGGAATGGGAATTTGGTGATGAAATTCATACACTGGAAAGATGAGCCTGGCTTGTGATACACAGAAATCTTAAAATGACTTTTAAGAATGCACTCTAGTCTCTGGTGGCCCAGGAGCTAGAAGGGATGGTGTACGTAGAGTTAGCTGGTTAACCTCAGAATGTTGACAGAGTAAGGACCAGCCGCAGTTGAAGCTGCACATGACCTCTGGCTCAGCCGAGGTGGAAAGTGCAGGCGACCATGGTGGGGTCAGTGTGAAGTGCTCGGCACCCCTCACATCCTTTCTCTGACTCAGATCATGGTCACCCTAGCCCTGTACCTTGAAACTCTACTTTTCCCACCACTGAAGCCATGAGAACAAACTCTGGCACTATGTGGTCTGAGAGGCACCAGCCTCCTCCCCCATCCCCCACCAGGCTTACTCTAAAGTCTTCTGATTTTACCTGAAGTAAAACAGAAGTTCCAGCCATTGTCATCATGGTCAGAAAGTCCCACCGTCTGTCATGTGCCTCTACCAGAGACCTTGCCTGGTTAGTCTCCATCAGCATCTTCCCACACAGCCAGGATTCAGCTGGTAGAATATTCTCTCTTCCTCTCTCTTCCTCTGGGTGTTCAGAGCCATTTCAGGAGGCTGAGAAGGGAAAGCACAATTGAGGTGGTACCAATAGTTGTTCCAGATGGTGGTACCAAGAGCCATAGCTGTTCTGATGATCCCTGTGTAGTTACAGTAGGTAGAGCATGGGCCATAGGCCATTGGGGCCAGCCAGAGAGTCCTCTCTGTGTGCCATGGGTGCCAGGAGAAGGGTATTATTGTTTTTCACTTTGCAGTTGTAATAGGGTTTGGGAGGTTGTTTTTTGTTTTTTGTTTTTGTTTGTTCGTTTGTTTGTTTGTTTTGGAAAAAGTATATTAGGGATCTTGATTCCAGTGGCAGAGATACAGGCCAGCTTGCACATGACACCCCTCTAAAGGTATTTTATCACCTTTGCTCTTCTGCGCCCCAGCCCCAAGACCCCCATTACCACTGCTTGATAACACACAGGTTAACAGCTGGAGACCCTTCGGGTCCAGTCACGTGTTCATATGCTGCAGTGAGAGTCATCGTGGGCTTTTCCACAAATGCTTGTAAGGTACTCTTTAAGGACCTAGAACAACCTCTTCTTGAGAATTCTATAAAAGCTGGTTGCTCTTAAATGGGCAGCACAGCTGGATTACAGCCCCAGCCTCAGCTAGGGTCTCAGGAGCTGAGTTCTAGAAGGTTTGCACAGGAGACTTTTTTTTTCCTCCCTGCTCGGCTCAGGTGACATTCGCATAGACAATGCTGTGGCCTCCTCTCCTTCTGTACTCTCTCCCTGATGACCCGTTTGGGAAGGCTCCTGCACCTTCACCTCTCTGAGGGGCTCTCAGTCCTTCATCGAATCCCACCCCATCTTCCTCCCTGCTTAGCCAGGAGCTCCCAGAGGACTTGCTCACCCTCCCAGCTTCTCATCCAGCCCGGAAACTGTGGCCATTACAGTTTCCGGACTCTGAAAGGGTATTGTTTCCTGTCTACGCCTTTTTCCCACCTCTGCACTTGACCCTGGCTCTCTAGAAGCTACTGGTCATTTTATAAATAATGCCTCGCTTCAAGTATCAGAACAACAGAAAGGGTACCATTCCGGTCTATAGAAACGAAGGATTTCTACATTGGAGGGAGCCGGCCTCTTCTACACGATCCACCTGTTTCTACTTTGTGGACTTCCAGCCCAGCTGGCTCCATGGTGCTTCTTTTACGGACCTGTGAAGAAGCTGACTTAGAGCCTACATGATGGGGGATTCACCCACATGGAAACAACCTGTTTCCAGCGCTGCTCCTCAACGTTGTTTTGTTTCCTTTTCTCAGTGGGATATGATGGAAGGGTTAGGGGACCTTAATGTCTTAAAGCTTACAGCTCTGGCAACCCTCACCAAGCCTGAGCCAGCACTCAAATTAGCTTCACTGGGCTCTGTCAGAAGAAGCCACTATGTTCTCCAAATCACCCTTGCTAAGAAACCCTGTCATCCGAATCCTCTGCCATGAACCAATCTCACCAAAAGGCTTTGTCCTGGACTGGGCCTGTTTCTCAGCAGATAATACACTGCCACAGGTGTGTCTCAGCACGATTTGAGCCATTTCTTACTTATTTGGTTGACTGGCTGTTTGGTGTTTTGTTTGTTTGTTTGTTTGGAGGCTGCTTGTTAAGACAGGGTCCCATTCTTCAGTCCCAATTGGCCTTATCTAGTGATCCTCCGGCCTCAGATTCCTGTGCACTAAGATGACGGACAGACAGGCTCCACCAAACCTTACCATGTGTGGATTGTTTCTTAAGAAAGTGTCGGCCCTTCCGAAGATACGGTGCTCTCGAGGGTTTTCCAGTAATTTCTCCCTGACACAATCAATCCGAGAAAGCCGACATCTCCCCTCCCACACCCCGGTCACCACCCTGGCCATGCTCTTGAGGAAAAGGCAGCATCATGTCCTGCCACTCAGTGAAGGCCTCTCTGGTTTCCACTGCTCTCAGCACTCTTGACTCACAACGAAACTGCAACTTCAAAGCACTGGGGGCCGGGATGGCGAGAAGGAAACACAGGTGAACACGCAAAAGCTGCCCCAGGAAGAGGCTTGTTTCTCTTACAGAGCGGCACTTCCAGGGCCGGGCAGGAGCACAGACCAGTCAGTAGAGACTAAAGGGGCCTGGTCATGTGCTGACCCGGGGCTTTGTCAGGGAAAATACACATCGGAATCTTGAGTGCCAACTAATTTCTGCCAAAGGGAGTTGACTGGAGGAAGAGGAGGGTGATCACAAAATTCTCGATCTGGAAGGTAGCTCAGAAAATGGTGCCAACAGCCCTCCAATGCGCAGAGGAAGAAAGAAGGTTGTAGAATAACAAAGAACTTGTCTGGAACCCGATCCAAGAACGAGGGCTGGAAGTGAGGTTCCAGTGCATGAGTCAAAGCTCCTGTCATAGGATCGTCTTCTCTGTTCCCATGTAACGCCCTCAGGCGACAAGTCAAAACTTGTCCTGCTGTTCCGAAGATCTCAGGTTATGAGCAGACACACCCAGTTACAGTCACTAAGGATTCTAGAGAGGAAATATCGGCACCACCCCTCACGTGTGCCAGCTCCTCGCAGGTGGTAGGAGCTCACTGAAACATTTATACCATATAGGATCACAGTGTCATTTGGTCCTCGCACAATATGGCCGTTCCCGTCCTCTTACCTGACTGTGTATAGATACTCCAATACAGAGAAGCTCAGTGTCACACAGATTGATAAGAGGCAAGTCTGTCTCCAGGGCTTACTCACTTAACCACCATGTTATGCTACAAAGACAAGTCACAAGGTACCTCTTGTGGCTTCCAGCGACAGAACACTGGGACCCAGGGCAGGTGGTGGGGAGCAGAGTACAGAAGGAGTGTCCAGCCTTAGCTGTCTGACACAGATGGGGTGGGATGCAGGGGACCAGTAACTGTTGGTTCGTGTTAATGATTTATAACCAGCCTCCTGCTTGAGGCTCCTGCCCTCGAGGTGCCTACTTAGAACAGATGAGGCTCACCAAAATACAAAGTACAGCTTCTTATTTGAAAGAACAATATTCCCCTAGAAGCACAGCCATAATCATCAGAAGCAGCAGGACTTTGCTAGGTTTCTCTCTATTCATTTAACACATTGATGGAATATTATTATTATTTTGAACTACATTTGAAAGTTGTCTCAGAATTGAAGGACACAGAAGAAGAAGAAATGGGAGAGAGCTGGGCCAGTAGAGCCCAGTAACTCTATGTCCCCAGGGAAGGGGACATAGTTACAGTAATGAGTAGGGACATTGAAAATTGGTTTCTGACTTGAAACCACAAACACCGTGGGGGGCGTGGGGGCGGGCACTTCAGCTCACAAGACCTGCTGAGCTGAAAGGCCATAGTGGCTCTTTGGAAAATCTGCACAGAGAAGATAGCAAAAGGGTCCCTGCCTCATCCACCACAGGTGCCCACCCCTTCCTCTCCTGCCACACTCGGACCATTCCCCCCTCTCTCTGGCTCACTTGGAGATTATCCATTCTCAGAGTGCACTCTGGTAACCCAAGAAGTCTCCCCATTCTCATTATTTAGCTCCAAGAGACTAAGTTTTCTTCAAAGGCTCCAGGCAAAACAGTATATCACAGAAGACTAAATGTTAGAACAGGTATAAGAATCTTCTTTATTTTTATTTGCATTTATTTATTTTCCATATATGTTTCCATGTCTATACATACATGCCACAGCACACACATGGAGGTCAGAGGGCAACTTTCAGGAGTCAGTTCTCTCCTTCCACCACGTAGGTTCTGGGGATGGAATTCAGATCACTGAGCTTGGCTGCACAGTTCTAACTTCTACCAGACCAGATAGTTGAAGCGACTTGGAAAAAAAAGCAAAGCGATGCCAGTCTTCTCAGTTAGAAAATGGCTCTCTTGGTTTAAAAGGTGTTACGTATGTTAATATGTTAATACCACTGTTGCATTCGCCTTTAAATGTTTACATGTAGACATTTTAAATCTGTGTTTTTATTTCTAATGTTGTGATACCAATAGATACAACTCGTATAAGTGAAAGCTCTTTGCAAGATGTGTAACAATTTTTAAGAGTGTAAAGGGATCCTGAGGTCAAAGCTTTACAGATGGATGACTTAGAGTCCAACTCTGCCTTACATGCCCACACACAGCCCTTCCCTTCTCCAGGAGGTGAGGCTAAGGCAACTATGTGTGAACAACTCAACCACAGTAGAAGTAGCCTGAGCTCCCGGATCCTCTGTCACACAGATGTGCACCTAGAGCACATGCAGAGCATGCATCCAGAGTCGAGGCCAAAGCAAGTTGATGGTGGCCGATGGTTTAGCTTCTAGGAGATGGTGTGTGGAGCTGCTGTAGTGAGAGATCACATACTACGCTTTTTAACACCCCTGTAGTCAAGGCCTGATCATCTTCCTGAGACAAAAGTAACTCAGCAGCCTTCACCTCAGAGCTAGTTCCTAAACACAAGGCTAAGTGTGACAAGCACAGTGAGTCATACTGTTTGGTGGAAGAAAATGTAATTTCAGACTTCAGCTTCTCCTCATTCCCACAAACCCACACACTATACATATCCCCAATAATCCCCAGATGTTAGTGGGTCCCAAGAACTTGGTGTCTTAATACACAGTCAGGAATTAGCTACTAAGAAATGAAGGAGGATTTGAAGTTAACCTATGTAGCTCCCAGGAGAGTCATTTCCTCCTCTGTACTTTTCACCCATGCGCAAACCGAGAAATATGGATTAGACAAGGTCTAAGCCTTCTTCTCTGCTGACCTCCTACATAGAAGGCACTGCTTACATTCCAACCATCAGGGAAGGTTTAGTTAAATCCCACCTGGAAGAGACTGATTAGTAAACAGATCAATTTTTTAGAAACTGAAAGGTAATTGTGGGACTAGGCCTGCCATTTATAATGATAGCTGTTTCTCCAAATGAATCCATCTTCTACTTTATAGGACATGGAATAGTAACAGACACAGAGCCACTTAACGCTAAAAAACTTTAGGAAGCATTGAGGAACACACCCGTAATTCTAGCAGCTCAGGAGTTTGAGGCCAACCTGAGCACATTTTCAAGAAGTCGTCCATTCAACCACCAAATATTTCAAATCATGTTTGTATTAGTCCTCTGAGAATTTCGTGCAGTATATTTCACCATATTCATCCCCTCAACTCCTCCCAGATCCTCTCAACTTCATGTTCTCTCTCTTTTTGTGAACCCATTAAGTCCAGATTTGTGCTACCCAGATATGTGGGTGATGGGTCTGCCCCAGGGACAGGTTGACATACTGGAGGTTCTACCTTTAAAGAAAACTAACTCTGCCCCACTCGGCAGCTATCAACTGCCAATAGCTCCTTTGCTAGGGGTGGAACTTCATGCCCATTATCACCCCATCTCCATGTTGGAATTTTGTCTGGCTTAAGTTTACACAGGTCTTGTGTATGCTGCAATTGCGGTAGGTTTGTATGTGCAACTGCCCTGTTGTCAACCACCAAATATTTATTGAAAGCTTTCAATATTTCCAGAGCTATGCAATGGGCAAATGATGATGATCCAATACAGACATGAGCCCTGACCTATGGGGATTACAGTAACAAGAGAGACAGAAAGCAAATAACCTTATCATCATGTGTACAATTACTGACATAAATCATACACGGGAAAGATGCAAGACACTCAAAGAGCACACGAAGAACTAAATATGCAAAGGTCTATGGTGGAGAAAGCGTGGATCATTTGAAAGAAAATAAATGAACAAAACCCAAAGAGGCTAGACTATAGAGGGAAGTAGAAAATTGAAGGGGAAGTAATGGAGTGTCAAATGGTGAATAAGTTTCTATACGGTGTTAAGAAAGTGAGCCCTGGGGGCTAGAGAGGCGGCTCAGTGGTTAAGAACAAATAATGCTTTAGCAAAGGACCCGAGTTTGGTTCCCAGCACCCACCTCAGGAGGCTCACAGCCTCCTGTAACTCTAGGTGTAGAGGATCCAACGCCCTCTTCTGGGCTCCATGAGCACTTACATTCACATGTACACATTCTCACACATATACGTATAATTAAAAATAAAATAATTTTAAAAACAATAATACGAACTCTGGGAGGAAGAGGCAGAGGCACGGGTATCATCACAGGTTCAAAACCAATCTACTCTGCATTGTGAGTCCTCAATCAGTCTATATTTTACAAAAAGAAGAAAAGTTGGGAGCCACTGGAGGATTTGAGGAAGAGCACCACAGTCCTGTTGGTGTCTGGAAATGATCGCTCTGAATTAGAGATCAGGAGACATGAGCAAATGAGTGAAATGTGTGTGAAGAAAAATCCAAAGGGTCTAGTGATCAGCTGGACACAGATTGGCAGAAGGGAGGTAGGAACCAACAAATTATCCTTTGAGATGGGTGGTGACTCTGTTTACTATGCCAAAGATAACATCACACAAAGAACATTTTAGTTAAGACACCACATAAATTGAAGGCCCAGTGCCAAATGAGAAACAGGGATCCCTGATGAATTGTCACCAAAAATTTCAAGACAGTAAGAGCAAGCCCTTTTAATAAAATCTTCTCTCTATGGTCAACACTTCAAACCCTACAGTCAGGTCTCAGCAGGGATGGCTTCTTGGAGGGTGAAGTTAGCAGCCATGTATAGAAACATTTGTATAAACTAAATTCCATCCAAGGACAAGTTCTACAGCTGAGAGCAGTCGTTGGTGCCCCAGGCTCAGGTACCTATAGTTATCCTGGGTAGCCACGGAAACAACACAAACGGCTGTCACCTTTGAGTAGCCAGAGATGACACCTGGTGCCTCCGATGAGACAAAGTCTCATGTGAGAAGTTACAAAGCAAGGTGTTAGCCCCTGAGTAATATCCAAATTGCTTTATTTGGCAGCACAGTTACACAAAGGGGAATTCCATGTTAGCTGTCCAGTGATTCTCCCGTCCTCCCTGGTTTGCAACATCCACTTCCCATGGTCCTCAGGACACCCAATCCAGTTTGTATCATCTTGGCTTGATTTAGCCTGGGGCTAGCCTCATCTTGGGCTCCTCTTAAATATCTGACGCTTCAGATCTTCATTCCAAAGTATTCCTAAAGATCACAAGTCAGAGGGTCTGTTTCGAGGAAGATGACCCATACCTGGGCTCCTACCCAGTCATGCTGTGTATGTGTGGTACAATGGGGAGGGTTGCTGTGAACCCACCAAGGAAACTTGTGTCCAGGTCACTAAAGCAGATTAGTTAGGAAACACTAGAAATTTAAAACACTTAAAATAGTTTCACTTAAAATTAAACTATTACATGCTAGATAGGAAGAGATGAAAGTTCCATTATCAGACTTTTAAAGAGTTTTATTTATCATTGCATTTTTTACTTATTTGTGTGTGTACATGTGTGTGTGAATACCAGTTCCCATGTGCATGAGGCTATCCACATAGGTCAGAAAAGTGCATCAGATAGACCTCCTGGGACTGGAGTTGCAGGCAGTTGGTTGGGAGCTAGGAACAAAACTCTAGTCCTCAGAAAAAGCAGCACACATTCTTTAGGGCTGAGCCATCTCTCTGGTCTCCCCAAATAACCACTAATAGCAAATGAACCAAGATATTCGGAGGGCTTTTGTCAGGTGTGAACAACCCCACCCTCTCTGACAGTATCACACACTTGCTCCCTGTGCTGATTCTATTGTTGGGTAATCTGGCTGGTCCCTGAGTCCAGCAAGCTGGGCCCCTTGGCCTTTCCCCAGCGGCTCCTAGAACTGCAGAAAGGCATGGGGCAGCATGAGATTTTGTACACTGTACATAAGACTGTCTAAAATCTACTCATGTACACACACACACACACACACACACACACACACACACACATGCAAAAACACAGAGCAATTTTTTTCTGCCCAGATTCCTCTGCAGATAAAATGATGAAGTTTACACGCAGAGCTTCCCAAAGCGTTAGGATGCCCTGCACGAGCAGCACACTGGACTTGGACTTCACCAGCCCCTTGTCCTTTTGCAATGAAGGACTGGGAAGAAGACAGAAGACAACAAAAGGCCTGGTGATGTGTGAGCAAACGCCAGCTGTGGACCGCTGGCCTCTGTGCTTACGGGGGTGGGGCAGGGGAAGAAAACCTAACATCTCAAGCCAGGTGGGAAGGCACACCTATTGTCTAGCACTCGGGAGGCTAAGATAGAAGGCTGGTGAGTTCAAGGCCATCCTCAGCTATGTGTGTGGAGGAGGGAACACGTCCTTATCAGAACAAACAGATGACAAATACTTTCTTCTTAAGCCATATCTAATGACATTTTCTTTCATTGGCAGCTAATTAGAAATAGGGACTGTTTTGGAACAAGGGCAATAAAAGAGGTATTGCCTCCCACAGCCCCTCCATCTGCTCTCCCAGTGGAGAATACGTTCAAATTCAACTTCCCTAGGTTCTGGAGTGACTCAGGCCATTGGTTCCCAAGGAATGTACAGATTGACGTGCGACAGTCTTGTCTTCTTGAATTCACAGCTCCAAACATCACCCAGGCTGACACCATGCCCATCTACAGACAGGCCTCCGCTCTCACTTCCCCCTCATGGGCACTTCCCTCATCCTAAAATTCAAACTCAAGTCTTCTGCCATGCAATTCTTGGCATTTATGTCTCAGATGCTGCTGTGGGTCTGGGACTTTTCCCAGTGTGTACCAAAGAGACCAGACATCCTCACAGACTTGGAGCTCTCTTACTTGGCTAAATATGGACTCCCATCAGGGAACTCACCTGAGGTTATTGAGGACTACTTAGAGTCCGAAATGTTGAGGACAGAGTGAGCAACAATTTGGAATCAATGGCTGGACAATGGCTGAGGATAACTGGATATGCATTTTAGAACAAAAAAAAAAAAAAAAAAAGAACTCAGCTCCTAACCTTAACCCCAATTAGTTGAATATGTACTTGTGAGAAATATAAATAATTTTCATACATCTCTCTTCTCCCTGTCCTTGTGGGAGTGAGGAGTGTACACATATGCCTTGTATTGATATAGTAATACAGAATATAGCATGTTCATGAAACTAATTATATTAACATTAATAGTATATGATCAGACACTATTAAGGTATCAATAGATAAACATGAGGTATCAACATTAATATAAATTATATTCTGTAATAAACTACATGCTAATATATATTAATGTTTTATATTAATATACTATAAACTAGTTTGAGGTACATATGTAAAAGGAGATTGTAGAAGAAATAATTATATGAAGATATGAGAGGGCTGCCTAGCCCCCTTGTTGTACTCCCAATCCTCTGCTTCCTACGATTCATCCTCTAGCCCTGGGTCAAGTGCATAGAGCTGTCCAATGCCAGTCCCAAGAATAGCTGGTACCTTCTGTAGGTCAGACTCTGTGCTGGGAGTCAGATACACAGAGATAAACACAGCATGCTCAAGGAGCTTGCAGCTGCTCAGAAAGACAAAGGATATGCAGGATGACAGTACAGGGGATCGTGGCTGTCCCAGTGAAATAAGTAGAGGGCACAGTTGGGAGAAAGAGAAATGAGGGCCCATACTGTCTGGGCCAAGGTGGACCTCGAGCCTCATCTGGGATTTAGATCCCCTGACTAGCTTGGTCTACAGCATTGTGTCCACACCTAGAACATGAGGCTCAGAGAGAGGGTAGCTACTCCAGGCAGAAACAGACATCCCAGAAAACCCAGGAGTCAAAGGGGAAGGAGAAAGCAGAAGGAGGAGAACTGGCCCAGCCCCTTGCTCTGTGCTCGCTGCTGGTAGAACTCCACCCAGAATAAACAGGAGAGCACGTCTTGAATCAGCTCCATTCCAACTTCTAGAAGATTTGTCTTCCTTTCACAATTAGTAGCTTTCTGCACTGATACTTCCAGGAGTGTCGGGAAGGGAGGCCACAGCCCTGGATCCTGATCCACCAGTCACCATGTCAGGTAAGACTGGGTAGGCCCAGGGCCTGACCCACCAGCTCTGGAGTAGTAACCCTCTCCAATGGGGCAGACATGGAACCCTGTGCCGACAGAGACTCTCCATGCTGATGAAGAAGAGAAGGAAATCAGAGAACCCTAGGGAGTACCCTCCACATGGGTCAACTGTTATCTAAGCAAAAAGCTCCATGAACAACAGGACAAGGGCTGTTGCCCCCTCGGGATCAGATAGAAAACAGGCACTGGGAGGACAAGGGACCTACCCAGGTACAGAATCAGAAAGCACGGGAAGACTCCATCCAGGAAAGTGCTGTTCCTTCCCAAACTGAGGTAGAAGAAGTTCCTGTTGAAGGGAAGGTCTAGGCAGCATCAGAGGACTACCAGAGACTTCCCAGATATCTGTAGAAATGCTAATGCCACCACCCCGTCCTCCAGCAGCTATAGGGAGCAGGACAGGTTATACACCCAGGATACTCAGTATAAAAAGGGTGCTAAAGACCACGGTGACCACTACCTGACAGGACAGGCGGATGCAAACTTCCCAGAAGTCTGAGCTCCTCCCCTGATGTCCCATGCTGGGGCCAGAGAAGGCACCAGAACTCTACTTCGACCATCTGTGCACAGCAAACATACCTCTTCAAGGGATAGTCTTGAACACGAGATGGAAGAACCAGAGAGAGGAAGATTTGAGGATAATCAGCCCGCTCATATTTCCTTCAGGTAACTGGTGACTTTCCGCAGACACCCAACCCAGGTTGAATGGGGGAACTGATTATTTCTCAATCCTAATATGTTCTGGAATGACCCATTTATCCACGACATTATGACCTAGGAGTACGTGAAGGGAACTCACAGTTTGAGGCCTCTGTACATGGAACAGCTGTCTGAACGAGGAAATCAACTTTTTGTATTGAGAAGCTAAAACGATGTTTTTTTTTTTAAAGAGAGGTAGCCCATACTAAAAATAGCTGTATGCAGAGCTCATATTCACCAGTTCTTTTGCTTACAATGCAAAAAAGCCCCAAAAAAAAAAAATTAAGTTCAAAATTGCATGATCTAAAAGAGGGAGGAGCTTGAATAACAAACCTTTGCCAGGAAATCTATAAATGGAGAGGCCTCACTGAGCCTTCAGTATAAAAGGGGGACCCAGGAGGGGAGGTCTACACTTTAGGGGTTTGCTCTTGCAGAACCAAAGCCACAAGGCAGCCTTGCAGAAGATATAGTTCCACCATGCCTGGCTCAGCACTACTATGTTGCCTGCTCTTACTGGCTGGAGTGGGGACCAGCAGAGAAGAGGAGACCCATAATGAGAATAGCTGCACTCACTTCCCAGTCAGCCAGACCCACATGCTCCGAGAGCTGCGTACTGCCTTCAGCCAGGTGAAGACTTTCTTTGTGAGTATGATACCCGTCTATCTTTTCTTCCCAAGATTGCCTAAAGTGTACATTCTAAGGGAACTGTGAGAAGAGCCCTCCTTCTCCATCTCCTCCTTCTCTTCTCTTCCTGCTCCCACCTCATGCTCCTCCTCTATCCCCAGCATCTATACCCCTTAAACTTAAATCCAGAGAGTTCTAGGCCAAGACATGGGTTATGAGTTAAACTAAGCCCAGGTACACAGGAAAAGCTAATGAGAAGGTGAATGCATTCTCTCCTGTGCTTGAGAACTTTCTGTTAAGTTTCTACTGAAGCTCCGTATTTTGTTGGCTAAGACAGAGGTCCATGGTAGGAGCCATATGCTGCATCTGCATAGTCTTTGGATCTGGAGGTCTAAAGTTTTGGGCAGCACCAGGCGTGGATGAAGAGTTTGCATTAAAGAGGCTTCCCTTCCAGACCTCCTGAAACTGGTGTAGGAGGTCCAGAGAAGGCAGAGAGCCATGCAAAGGAGAGGCTCCATAAGGGACTCCAGGAATGAAGGGTGGCACAGGTGCCCTTAAAACCTGATGTGGCTCAGCTGAGAGAAGACCAGGCCTGGGTCAGACTTCTCCCAGCCTGTTAAAGACAGCCAGAAGTCTCTAAATCATCTCAATCCTCAGAGGAAGGACTTTGATTTAACTCTTGGCTCTAGCACCATCAAATCCTGTTTTTAGAACTCCCCTTTCAGTATTGGCAGGGTTGCATTGATTACAAATTCAAAACTCTACAAACGGAAAGACACTCAGAAGACAAGTATGTTGGGTATTCCCCCAGCCCTTGCATTCACGTTCCTTTTGTTCCTCCAGCAACAGAAGGACCAGCTGGACAACATCCTGTTAACTGAGTCCTTACTGCAGGACTTTAAGGTAAGAGCAGAGTGCATGTTGGGGAGCGTCAGAGTGGTTAGCGAAGGGAGGTGCTGCCTGGGACAGCGGGAACTGGGCCTGATGCCATAGCTTTCAAAAGGAGAAGTGGGAAGACCTTAACTCAGCAGATTGCCAGCAGTCAGGGTTATGAAGAGCTCATTCTTGGAGGGGTGGGGGACTACAACTAGAGAAAGAGGCTTTGGGACAAAGACTGTCCACCGAGTTTAGCTGCAACAGGCCATCGCTCTAGCAAGCCCCAACCTTTGATTCCTGCCTCTAGGGTTACTTGGGTTGCCAAGCCTTGTCAGAAATGATCCAGTTTTACCTGGTAGAAGTGATGCCCCAGGCAGAGAGCCATGGCTCAGAAATCAAGGAACATTTGAACTCCCTGGGAGAGAAGCTGAAGACCCTCAGGCTGCAGTTGAGGCGCTGTGTGAGTAGCAGAACAGTTCTTCCCCTTGGAGCCACCCAACAAATACCACCTCCTACAGCCCCAGCTGGGCCACATGCATCCACAGACACACACAGACTAGACTGGGGACTAGGTAAGTCTAGAGAGGTGTCTGGGAGTCAGTTCTCTGCTCATCTGTCTCTGCTCAAGAGTGGGGGTGGCTGTGCAGCACTTACACGTGAAGATTTGCACATAGCCTTCCTGTTATTTGTGAGTCATTGTGGGTTATTAGCTACTCCCCTCTCTTTTCATAGGAAGGTCAGGGCTTCAGTCGTGGCTTCTTCATCTCTTCAGTCCTGGGCCCTGGACTGGCAGCTGAGGCTCCCAAGCAGAGGAAAACATTCACCTCTTCAGTCTCATCTTTTGGAAAACAAATTCAGGGGCACACGGCTGAGCTGATAAGACTCTCCCTGGCATCTCAGAAGGGCCAGAAACCTACTGTCCCTAAGGCACTATAGATGAATAATAATACCCCCAGAGCATCTATTTGTCTGGAGTGGTTTTGCTGGTGGTCTGCTTTCTTCTCTCACTGATGCTGGGAAATCAGGTGTTGTCTATTTGTCCAACAGTTCTAGGCCAAATATCTGGTGCCAGTAACTGAGACTTTACCTCCACTCTCAGATACCTAGAAATAATTCATGGTGGTTGGAGCTGGAGATAAATAAGAAGAGACATTAAAAACACAATAGATGCCTGGGGTTTCTGAACTACAAAGTCCAAGACCTGAGTTCACAGCCAGGCTTTGCAAACATCTCAGTGATTCCAAAGACACATAGCACATCTTCCCGGGCTATTCTCCTCTGCTCCTATTGTAATAGCTAAGGACCAAGCAGGGCTCAGTTCTCCCTGGGAGCTAAGAAGTGGACATTGAAGATGAATCTGGCCCCTTCTTCATGCAATGAAGTTGTTTTCCCGCCGAGTGCCATGAACGCGGGAGTCAAGCTAGAATGATCAACTCTCATTTTCTTCTACAGCATCGATTTCTGCCCTGTGAAAATAAGAGCAAGGCTGTGGAACAAGTGAAGAATGATTTTAATAAGGTATGCTTGGGTGGTGGCCAAGAGCATGTGTATAATGTGACCTCTGTCCCCTCACCGAAGGGCAGAAGGAGGGAGGGACCTATTCTGCGTGGGAGTGTGAGAACCTGGCAAATGGTGTGACCTCCTCTGCCAGTTAGGAGCCATCACCTCCGTTAGACTTGCTTTCTGCAAAGCATCTTTGGCAGTTTCTAAATGACTGCTCCGCCTTTGCAGGCTTTTGGCTTAGACTGACCAGACAACCTATGAGCACAGAGCACTAGGTGCTTGGGGAGAGTGACAGAGGAAACAGAAAGTACAGAAAGTACCTTGTTGGGAACCAGGCTGAACCCACAAGTGCAGAAAGTAGATGTGAATGAAGGCACACAGGCACATCTGGGGCTCAGTCTGGATGCCCCCAAAATAAGAACGAGCAGGCAGCAGAATTCTTATTTGTCCCAGTACGCTTTCCACTGGGCAAACAAAATGAGGTTTCACACTTCCAACTGCCTGTGAACCCAGCAAACCCTAGTTCCCAGAAGCTGTGTGGCCCTATATCAACTTCACAGGCTAGGCAGAGACACCTGGCTGGGCTTCAACATCAGTGGGCATGAATCCCATGACTGTAGGCCAGAACAGCAGGGCAGGGACTACCTAAGCCGTCCAAACATAAAAACATTCCCTTGTCTATCTCTATCACTGTCCTGATTTCAAACTGCTTCCTTTAACGTCTTTGCATAATGTTCTGCATACACATTATGTGAACCCAGGCCTCTAAAAGTGTTAAAAAGACACCATTGTGAAGACAGAGCTTTGAGAACTTAACGTTACCCTAGTGAACTACTGGCGGTGCTTAAAGCTGGGAGAAGGTGCAGGTGAAGGCACAGCCCCTTCTTCCCAAGGCCTCTGGACAAATCCTTGGGTTCTCAAAGCCATTCCTTCAGCTCCCAATACAAGAAAATAGAAAGCCTTTTCGCATTCAGGGTCTTGTCCAGCCAAGTGCAGGAGTTTCTTCAGCCCTCCAATAGGTCTTAACCTGTGGCTTCTCTCCCACACAGCTCCAGGAGAAAGGCGTCTACAAGGCCATGAATGAATTTGACATCTTCATCAACTGCATAGAAGCGTACATCACAATGAAGATGAAAAACTAAAGCAGCCAGAGTGCGCGTTGATTCCACTGGCCTAGAGGGTATAAATAGAGTTCTCCAAATCAGTGCCAGGGATCTTAGCTGGCAGAAGCAGGTCCTTGGAAAACCTCGTCATACCTCTCTCCGAAATATTTATTACCTCTGATACCTCAGTTCCCCTTCTATTTATTCACTGAGCTTCTCTGTGAGCTATTTAGAAAGAAGCCCAATACTATAATTTTAAAATATTTATTATTTTTAACCTATGTTTAAGCTGTTTCCATAGGGGACACTTTATAGTATTTGAGTGTTCTAAGGGAAATTATGTTATATAAGTGGGCGGGGATCTTCCTTGGGAAGCCAACTGAAGTTTCCATTCTAAGGCTGGCCACACTTTACAGACGCAGAGCTGTTTTCTATGTGCCTCTAATTGCTCTCATCCTTGAGCTCCTGGAGCAGCTATGAAGACCTTTTCAGGCCTTTGGAAGAGACTCCAGGGAGCCCTTTTGATGGTTATCCTTCCAACAGCTCAGAGGGATTCCCCTGACCTCATTCTCCAAACACTTCATTCTTGAAAGCTGTGGCCAGTTTGTTATTTATTACCATCTAAAATTAGTTCTAATAGAACTCACTTTTAACCAGAAGTCATTCAATTCCTCTGGGAATGGTGTATCATTTGTCTGTTTTGTAGCAGATTCTAATTTTGTATAAATGGATCTTATTCAAACCATATTGTGTTATCTATTGAGTCCTGTCTGATTAAAAAATTTCCCTCAAAGCTCCAGAGGGCAGAAGGGGTGAATGAATCCTGTATTCCAGAGAAAGGATGCTAGCAACCTAGGCCAGGAAGGGGTAGAGCTCAGATCTGATCAGAGGAAAATCTTGCCTCACTTTCAAAGCATCAGGATAAACTACTGAGATCTTCTGGCTCAGTCCTTTAAGATGTGTCCTGAGACTCTTAAAGATCCTGCTAGCTCCCAGAGCTGAGAAAGGTGTCCTGTACATACACACACACACACACACACCTGACTCTAAGCAAGGGAAGCCTCATATGTCTGCTCCTTCGAGCTCCAGAGATCCTGTGGTAAATTTAGATTTGTCTGGGGATACTCTCGGGATTAACAGAAAGTCATAACTAGCTCCTGGAACTGGGAGATAGTCCTACTCCACAGATTTGGTTACTACTGGCAATCACAATTAAAAACTCTTGCTAACCCTACCTCCTCCCCTGGTGCTGGAGGTCAAACCCAGAGCCTTTGACATGATAGTCCAGCATCTGCTGCTGACCTAAATCATCAGCCCTTGATGCTTGAACTCAGCTTTCCAAGTACTGAGATTCTTCAAGCTGAGATCAGAGGCAACAAAGTTGAACAGGAAGAGTAGAATATAGGCAAATTGGCCTTCTCAATATGTTCCCCAAGGATCCAACCAGACATTCTTTCTGCCCCCTCCCTGAGCTACCAGACGGATGTTAGACTGACTTCTGGCTGGGGGAAGGGGGAGGAAGACAGTAGCTGGGGAAGCCCTACTGAATGTCTCGTGACTTCAAGGACAAGGGGAAATAGATGAGCTTAGTAACACACACACACACACACACACACACACACACACACACACACACACACACACGTGCTGGCCCAGCAGCCCTAGGATAGGGTGGGTGGGAGCTGACAGGCTGTGGTCATTTTTTCAGTAAGACCTGACTCACTTCGTTAAAGTAACCATCGGAAGGAAGTGGGAAGCATCAAAGCTGAAATTCTGAGACAAAAGGCTGGGGTTAAGAATGGGAGCTGCGGGGGTGGGGGGGTGGCTAGGTGGTTACTTTGCTGGGCAAGAGCGAGAATAGGAGTTCAGATCCTTAGACTCCAAGCAAATGCCAGTTGGCACGGCGGCCTGGAAGGCAGAGACAGATCCCCAGAGCAAGGTGGCTAGCAAGCCTGGCCATTTTGGAGAGCTCTGGGTTGAGGCCCCCTGCCTCAGTGAAAAGGAGGCAGAGGAATTGAAGATGACTCCCAACATCAATGTCAGACCTGTACGTGCATGCCTACGCATGCGCACATGCACTCACACACATGTGTACACATGCACATACAAAAAATGCATACACCCACCCACATGTAAATTGGAAAAAATAAAAAGACTGGGGGCCAGCAGAAGAGGAGGAGGGAGGTGCCTGAAGCTTTCATCCTGATCTAGAGACGTTCTTAAGCCCCTAGCCATAAGGAATCCAGCAGCTAGGGCTCACTGGCAGCCAGCTTGTGCTAACTAGTAGGAGACAGTACCTCACCCAAGAGACTGGGCATTTGAAGCAGGTAGAAACACATCTGGGAAAGCAACATGGCTGATCTCAACAGCAGTTACAACTTTCCTGGCACTTGTTATGGGCGTGTCAGCACCACACTCGTAAGTTATCAGGTGTACTATATGCTGAACTACAGTTCAATTACTCAACATTCTGTAGGTCCTGTTGGAAGTTCAAGTTTTTTAATTGCTTTATTAATCCAACACTCCCAATCACGTGTTCATCATCATAAATCAATCTTAAGCAATACCCAGGCTCTGTGCTTGCTACTTAAACTCTGTATATATTTATCCCTGTACCTTTATACCTAATATTTACATTAATAATAATGAGGAAATTAATTGAAGCCACTTGCTATGCGCTTGGCATATACTAATTCATTTGCTATGTAACACTATGAGATACTACCCATTAAATTAATATCTCAATTTATTATTATTTTTTTTTAATCAATGTCTCACTGTATATCCCTGACTGGCTTGTAACTCACTCTGTAGTCCAGGTGACCTCAAACTCACAGAGATCCCCTTGCCTCTGCCTGTGCTGGGAGTAAAGGCACGTGCCACCATACTTACCAACATCAATTTCTTCCACATGCAAAGGAGATCCACACAAGTTACATCATCGCTGTTAGGTCATCCAACTACATGGCAGAGTTCATGACCTTAATGATTATATCAAACTCATATATCATTTTCATAAACAAATCACTGAATGATTTTCCCATATTGTTCTGCCCCATTGAAAGACGTACATATTTGCTAAACCGGTAGTGTACACCTACAATCCTCGGATTAAAGAAGCCGAAGCTGGGAGCTGAGAGTTTGAGAACAGCCTGAGATACATGGCAAGACCCTGTCCCAAAAAACAATAATAAAACCGCATACACTTAGAGTCCCACCTGTTCAAGTGACTGAAGAAAGGGAGTCATGGAGTCCAGGAGTTCAAGGCCAGCTTGGGCCATGTAGTGTGACTCTGTATCAAAATAATAGTATACATTTTAGTACTATGTGTCTCCGTTCTTATTTGTCTCCGGATATTTTTAATTTCTAATTACTTCTTTGACTATCTGGTTCTTCTGGAACATAAGAAACATTGGGATGTCTAATGTAGCTTATCATGTGGCTGTTTGTAGATGGCCGTGGCTCCTTCATGAGTGTCCACAGCACAAGCCAGACCTTCCCCAGAGTCAATGATCCAGGAAAGAACTAAGAGGAAGGTAGGTAAGGCATCTTTTCTGGCCTAAACCAGGAAATCTTATACCACAGGCTCTGCCACATTTTACCTGTTAGAAGGGGCTAAGTACAGGCCACATACAAGTAAGGGGGGATTGGGCTTCACCTTTTGAAACAGGCAAATCAAAGGAACTGTTTTAAAACTTCTACACCCTTCAGAGCTTTAGGAGGTAGGAGCTCTGCGCTCCTGGCTGGTGGGTGGAGGGAAGAGCTGGCTGGGAACCACCTGCACAGCTGGGCCATCAACACCGACATTGCCCTCTTGTCGACTTAGCTCAACTTCTCTTAGCCTCAGTTTCACCTTTGGGAAACTGGCAAATCTCTTCCTAGATGTTAGGAATTGAATGTTTATGTCCCTCTTCTCCTTACCCCAGTCAAATGCGTATTGAAGGCTTGACTCCCAAAGTGGTAATATTTGAAGATAAGGCCTTTGGGAGATCATTAAGGTTGGGAGGGATGTTGAGGGGAAAGTCCTCATGATAGACTTAGTGCTAAGAAGACAACACCAAAGACTTCATTCTATTTCCTTATCTCAAAGAAGAGGCTTCACGAGCACACGATGAGATAGGATCTCTCTTGAAGCAAGAGAAGAGGCCTCCGGATGAAACTGCCTTGCTGGCACCTTGATCTTGAACTTCTCAGCCTCCAGAACTTTAAGAAGCTAAGTTACCTACTGGGTAAGCCAGGCCACCTACAGTATCTTTCTATGACAGTTCAAGTCCACTAACACACACAGTTTGGCATGAAGGCATCTCAGTTGTTTTTGAAGAGGTGACATACACGTGAGGTTTGGAAAGAGAGCTGCTACCCTGTAAGAAGACCGGCTGTCTCGTCTCCCCAGTCTACTTTGTCCTCACGTACCAGATCTAGGGTGGCAGTGGATAGTGAGAATCTCTATTCACCTGTGGTCCTGGCTGCTAATACAAAGAGTGTGGGACCAGCGAGAGAAGTCCCCGGAATCTAGCCAACAAACTGGTTGCTCTGCACGGATCCTGGCAGAAAATTAGGGAAAGCAAACAAGTTCCTCTACTCTGAGGATGAGGCATATTCTTAAAGGGCGGGATGGGAGACGGAATCAGATGACAAAGAAGAGGTGGCACCTGGCTGGGTGGCAGAAGCCTCCCATTCTGCACCATGTTTCGCCCTCAAAATCAATTTTGGGTTTAATTTTGGTAAGACTTAGGGAAGATATAAACGGAAACTGGGTCATGAGGACATAAAGCCAGAATTTAAAATGAGAGTGTGACCTTTGACCTCCTCCTGTGAGCTACAGAACTGTCTCTAGAATGAACTAGCCCACTCTTCACCTCTAAGGGCACAGTGGTCGCCTATGCGTACAGGTTTCATTTTTCAATGCTGCTTTTCCATGAGCACTCATGGGGTGACTTTGGGTGTTTACTTAGCCTATCTAGAACTAGAATTCCTCAATAGTAAAACACACAACCAGGTCTGAATTGGTGATTTTTTTTTTTATCCTGGGGCCATGAGTAGAGGCACTTGGGGGATGGGATTGGAGGTGCAGAGCAAGTTTCCAAACTTGAAAACACCCACTCCGTGAGCCTGCACAGGCACATTCAGAAGCATCCCTCCCTGTGGGGCAGGAGTACCAGCCACGCTGCGGAGAAGGGCTGGGTTGTTTCCTGCCGACCGAAAGTCCCATTGCTAGCCCTCTGTTAAGTCTTTGATTAGCAGTTAGAGAAGCAGATAAAATAGTTTAAAATGCCAAGTCCCTGGGGTGGGGTGGGGTGGGGTGGGGGTGGGGAATATATAGCAGTGTTCCTCTGCAGTGCCAAGTCTCACCACCACTGCAGCAGCAGACCTCTGCGTTCTGCTCAGGCCTTGGTCCCCAGGCCTAGCCTCTGAGCACTTGCTCAGGCCTTGGTCCCCAGGCCTAGCCTCTGAGCACTTGTCTCAGCCAAGCCCCTTCCTGCTCTAGCCTCCTCCAGGACACATTCCTGCATCTCACCAGGAGATTTCCAGTTTTCCAGGGAGCTTCAGAAGCAGCTGCTCCCTCCCGACAGTGTTGAGCAACCACACAGGCTTGGACTTCCAGAGGTTTACTTGGCCCACAGCTGGAGGAGATAGAGATGAGGGGAGGGGAACAATGCAGCTCACCTCTTACCCCACCGCACAGAGACAGTACGCAGAGCTTCTGAGGTCCAGTGGCCTCAGCTCTAAGCCTGGAGCTGCCACTTCCCTAACCAGTGGCATGACACTGAGGGACCACCTACTTCAGCGTTCTCCTTAATACAGATAAAACAGCCATTCTTCCGAGGTGGTGCTGTAAGAAAGTAACGTATGGGTGAATATAAAGCTCCTGGCACAGAGCAAGTACTCAATAAAATAAAATAATAATAACAAAAATATCTATCCCTTATACATTTGGGAAAATGGTTGTGGGGAATCAGACGGAAAGGGAGGTGCTGACATTCTGAAAAAAATAGCTGGGCACACCTTGCATCTGCGCCAAGGATTAGGCCTCTGCCTTCCTGCTCACCAGGCACGGGTTGAAAGCAAAACCGGCTCATCCACACACCTGGCCCGGAAAGAAGGAAACTGCATTTTTGAATGTCTCCTCTCAGTTTCCTGAAATTGATCCCAGAGATGGTTTTGGCTTGATGAAGTTAAAGAACCATGTATAAATTATAGCATGAAAGGGTAATAAATCCAGGAAACTGCTTAGCACGTGTGCCTAATTGCCATTGAGAGCAATAACAATTACCCGACAACTAAGCACAGGTTAGCGTAACCATGTGTCCAGTGTATTTGATGACTATGTTGGACTTTGTCATGTATGTTCGATCTCCATCGCTGGTGCTTATCTACCAGCACTTTGAAATTTTAGAGCTCAGCCCCATGACTGTGCTTTCTCCCTTACCACTATTGGGAGATTTTTGCAAGGTCATGTAGTCAAGCACGACACGGTCCCCGGGACAGTTTGTCCAGTACACCTCCCAGCATCTCACGCCTGATTACATTTTTTTCCTGGGTTACTTAAAACAGAAAGATGTCACTTCCCCAACATGACCCTATCAGATCCCCTCTGCCGAGGTAGAATTAGTAACTCTGACTAGTACTCACCCACTAACAGCTAATCTAATCTTTTCTTATAATAATCTCTACCCTTACATCTACCGCTGATGAAACCCAAACCAGAAGAGGTGTGGGCTAGCCTCTTCCTGACATTTTCTTCAAATCAAAAATTTTATAAGATAAGTGTTTATTCTTTCAGAATGTACTGTGCTCTGTGCTCTAGAAACTTTGTCGGGTGATTGGGTAAAAGCTACAAATAAGGCAGATCTAGCACAGCTCCTGGACTCAAGAGCTGCTACAAGGCTGGGCTAATTATAATTATTTTTTCATATATATACACACATATACATTTGAGACAGAGTCAGCGTTGCACTTAAACTCTAGGCTCAAGTAATCTTCCTACTTCAGCCATTATGCCCAGCTAATTGTGATGATTTCTATTTATCTATTCATTTTTGGTCTTTGAGATAAGATCTTACTAGGTAAAGCCAAGCTGACTTTGAACTCTTGGCCTGCCTGCCTCCACTTCCCAAATGCCACAAGTGCAGATTTGTGCCAACATGTCTAGTACTGAGTTCATAGTACTGAGAAGTAGGGGACTTAACAAAGCAACCGACCTAGATTGGACGAGGCTGGGTGAGAAGATGACAGAAGGTTAGCTGGATGAAGGGTGAGGGATAACCTGCCAAATGAAGATGTTCAGCAGATAAATAAGCATAAAGACTTTACTTGGCACTACGAGGAAGAAAAGAGGGAAAACGTTCTCTTTGAAGTGACAAGATTTGCATTAATTCCCAACACAGGTGGCCCCTCTGGCTTCTCTAAATGTATGATGCTGAGACCCTCAGTCAGAAAGGGACACAAATGGTTTGAATAACTGAAAGACAAGCCACAAACAGTGGGGGATATTAAGCACTGGAGGGAGAGATGTGATGAATTTGGTCTGATCAATCAGGATGGCAATCTTTTTATAAAAATATTTTTAAATGTTATGAAAAATGTCACAGGCAAAGGGAAACCATCAAAGGCTGTTAAGTAGGAAAGAGAAAATAGTCCTTCTCTGTGTGAGACCACCCCAGGCCATTTGCACCTAGCTCAAGAAAGAGGGTGTTACAATCCAGGACTAAGGTGTTAATAGGAATTGACAGACTTCACATATTCAGCAATATTTGGGTAAAACTGGATGATAGCCAAGATGAACCACAGAATTCTAGCAGGAGCGACTCAGTAGAGAAGAGGTAGGTTTAAGGGCATACTGTGCGTATTTATATTGGCTCTACTGTGATAGAGATGTCACTAAGACAGTACAAATATTCAGCATGATCAGATGCATGAAAGAGATGGATGGGCTGGGTGGTGGTGGCGGCGCTCATCTTTAATCCCAGCACTCGGGAGGCAGAGGCAGGCAGATCTCTGTAAGTTCAAGACCAGCCTAGGCCACAGAGTGAGTTCCAGGACAGCCATAGTTACAACAGAGAAACCCTGTCTCAAAAAACAAAAGGAGAGAGAGAGAGAGAAAGAGGGATAGATGGACATGAAATGGAAAGTGGAAAGAGGAAGGAAGACAAGTAGCGTCAGCTGCTTTGGGACCAGGCCAAAAGTAGTAAACTGAGCCAAATAAAAGAGGAGATTGGGAAACTGATGAAGTCAAGTTCCTTGGAAAGTAGGAGCAGATAGGTTGCAGGAAGAAGGCAGATAATGCCTTTGAAACAAGGAGAGTTCACTGAGCCACAAGCAGAAGAATGCAGGGGAGATCAGGACAGAAGCATGTTGGCTTGGAGAACCACCGGCAGAAGCTGACATTGTTCCCATCACATGCATTCTGTTCCCCTTAAAGCAATGATGAGGGGGGAGATAATGAAAGAAAGTGAGGTTTGCAGGGGTGTGGAGAGCGAGCCATGCCGCAGATGTCCATACAATGGTGTGCCCGTGTGCTGGCTAGTAGCCAGCTTGTGTCGCTCAACCTGACACAAGCGAGAATCATCAGTGGTTCAAGACAGCAAGCGATGTTCCTCCATAGCTTCTGCTTCAGCTCCTGCCTCCGGGTTCCTGCTTTGAATACTTCCCTCCATGTGACCTGAGAGTTGTAAAGTGGAATAGACCCTTTCCCCCAAGTCATGTTTTTTTATTTTAATTTTTATCACAGCAGTAGAAACCCTACCTAAGTCAGCCAGGTAGAAGTAGGCAGTTGTAGGTTGAAATGGTCTGGTAGTGGTCTTGAATCAGCTTTCTTGGGATTCTTTTCATGGCCTTGTATGAACCCACGAAAGGCTGGGTCATGTGTCTCATGAATCTAACACGAGGACAACAGAGGAAAAGTTGAGAGTATAGAAGCTGAGTAACAAGAGACACAAAGGCAGAAGAGCTGATAAACCGGATAGTGTAGTTGGGCTCCTGTATTCGATAGAAGTCCTTGGCCCCAAGGTCAGAAGAGTTCTGAGGGAAAATCTGAATCACCGCGAAGAGGAGGCTGTGGCCTAGCCTGCATGAATGAGGAGACTTGGGAGGATTGATGAGATCCGGGCAAGATCCGGGCGTCATCTTTGCAGTAAGTGGCTGAGCAAAGGCAGAGGAAAAGGTCACTGGAAATACGGAAGTCACGGAATTGAAAAGCTGCGATCTGGATGAGTCATCTGCAAGTCTCCGGGGTTCGCAGCTGCGGAAGGAAGGTCAGTAGAATTCGGGAGAAGAAAGAAGGTGCTTAGATAGCTTGTGGATAGGAGCAAGAGGAAGAAGTCATCCTAGAATGTCTGTAGATTTCAGTTTCCACATATAACAAGTTCTCAGAGTTTCATACGATCAGCAAGAAGGCATTTCAGATTTCCCAAACCTCAGAGAACAAATTCAGACTTCTTGGGAGGACTCCTTAGTGAAACTTCCTAATAAACAGAACCTATTTAGCAATAAATATATCTTACCAGTTCAAGTCACTTTTAAACCATAAAAGTAATCAATTTCCAACATCCACTCTAGAGTCGTTCAATTCAAGAAGCTTATACTTTGGGCCAAGAGGTGAATCAATCACCCAGTGGCACATCCAGTTGAAAGCCTGGAGTAAGATTCCAAACACAGAACTTTCTATATCTATTTCTATATCCCCCAAGCCAGCTGAGACAGTCATTAAGCTGATAAGTCATTTATCTCTTCCCCATAGCAGAGAGAGATGGAAAATCACCATCAAGAAATTGTTTCCTCAAGTCTAATCTAAATCCCTTGACGATGAATACAGAAATCAATCTGGAAACAGAGGTCAAAAATCTAACCTCTTGCTCTGATGTCTGGCTCAACCTGAAAACCAGTAATCCCCTCCCTGTACCCACAGACCTCCACCCCTCAGTCCCCCACACCCCATCATCTCAGCGGAGACATGCAAATATCAAACACCCTGAGGTGCACCCCAGAGAGGAGAACAGAGGTCAGAAGCTGTCTAAATAGGGCCTGCTAGGTGTGGGCCTCCGACCACCGCTGATCCACAAAAACGTCTGTTGTCAGTTTGTGGCAGGATGTTAGCATTTCATTGCTTAAGAGAAAACCTGAGAAAATTGACTTAAAAAGAGGAAGGCTTATTTGGGGGTCACCGTTTCAGAAACTTTCACCCAGGGTCACTTGGCTCCATTGTCTCTGGGCTGGTAATGAGGCAGGGAGTAGTGTGGCAGCAGACCGATCACCTCCTGGTGGCCAAGATGCAAAGAGAACCCAACTGTATAACAGTCTCTCCTCCCAAACCCGTTAGTCTAGAAATCCGTAAGTGAACTGATTCATTCTTGAGGTGAGATTCCTCATAATCCAACTATGTCTCAATGCCTTCCCCGTATACTGCTACCTTGGAGATCAACTCTCATCACACAAGGTCTGGGGGAGTCATAGTACAAGGTACGTATAATAATTCTTAAGAAGCTTTCGGGATTTGTGTGTGTGTTATGCAACACAAGAAAAGGCACATTTGCTTTGGGTCACAGGTTGGACACTCCAACTTGCTAGGGAAGACAGAGGGACCCAGGCCAGGGATCTCTGCCAGAAAGTAACCCACGCTTACTAACCTTCTAGTCCAGAAGGGTACATGGACTTATCTGAACTGCTGATCAGTTCTTCCCTTGACCTGCAGAGATGGACAAAAATACAATCCCAGGGAAGAACAAATCACTTGATCCCCATGAGGGAAAAATAGAATTAAAAACACAGTACCTTCTAGTTTGTGTTACCGAATATTTTATTTATTTATTTATTTGGTATTGTGTTAAATTATAGGGGTTTTTATAATTTTTTAGATTTCTTCTTATTGTCATTTACAGTTTTATATAATTGTGTTTTGCCTCCTATCTCACCAGAAAAGGCCTTTGTGATTGTCCCTCGCTTTTCTTCATCTTTGTACATCTCCTCATTTCACTACTTAACTATTGTGCTGGCTCATTTTTATGTCAAGTTGACACAAGCTAGAGTTATCTGAGAGGAGGGAACCTCAATGGAGAAAATGCCTTCATAAGATCCAGCTGTAAGGCATTTTCTTAATTAATGATTGACAGGGGAGGGTCCAGCCCATAGTGGGTGGTGCCATCCCTGGGCTGGCGGTTCTATAAGGAAGCAGGCTGAGCAAGCCATGGGCAGCAAGCTAATAAGCACCACCCCTTCATGGCCTCTACATCAGCTCCTGTCTCCAGGTTCCTGCCCTATTAAAGTTCCTGCCCCGACTTCCTTCAGTGATAGATTACAATGTGGAAGTGGAAGTCAAATAAACCCTTGCTCCCCAACTTGCTTTTGGTCATGGTGTTTCAACATAGCAATAGTAACCCTAACTAGGACAAATATTCATCCCTTTTACTCTAAGAAAAAAAATCAATAAACTATACCTTCTCCTACCAGTACCTTAACACAGCTGTCTCTGAGCATTAATAGAGACACGTGTGAGGTACACAAGGGTCTCCTACACAGAGGCAAGCTTCTAGAAAACTAAGAGGAAGCCTTACTGCCACATTACACCTTGTCTATGGCTTCCATTTGCTTGGTAGATTGATTTCCATTCTATGACATTCATTTTTTGATATGTTTTGCGAGCAAATTGCATATTTAAAAAGGGAACATATAGTCAAATAAATATGGCAACTTATTTATGCACCATTTATGCACCAAATTAGGGCAATTTACACAATCTTGTAAAACAAACACCAAAGGCATTAAAGGGCACAGATCCTAACACAGTAATAGTGAGCGACTGCTACAACCCACTCTCATATTTAGATATGTCTTCCAAACTGAAAACGCCAGCAAAGAAATTTCATAGGCAAATGATAACATAGACCACCTGGATTTAACAGATATCTACAGCCTGTGCCATACACGTTCTGACAGGGAACACACGCCCTTCCCAGAAGCACAGGGAAACTTACCTAAAATCGGTCATGTCACAGGCGCAAAGCAAGCCTTAACAAACATTTAAAAACTGAGATAACGTTTTGGATCTTATCAGAGCACAGTGTAATAAAAACAGAAATCAACAGCAAGAGACACTTCAGAAACTACACAGGTACTCAGAGTCTGACCATACACTTTTGAACGACAACGGCTCATTGAAGAAAGCAGGGGAGAAATTCAATTTTTTCTAGAAAGAAATGAAAATAACAGCACCGCCCAGCAGATCCTCCAGGACACAGCCAAGGCACGCGCGTCTGCAGGGAAGCTACAAGTGTTCACATTTAAAAATCAGACACGCCTCAAATAACCTAGCGATAGGCCTCAAAGCTCTTGAAAAACAAGAAGACCAATGCAAATACAGCAGCTGGCACGAGACAATAAAGGTGAGGGCAGATGTCTATGAAATACAGAATCAAAGGACAATAATGAAATGAAATAAAAGAATTCTTTGAAAGGACTAAAAAAAAAAACAAAAAAACAAAAAAAGCAAATCCTAGCTAAACTAATCAAAAGAAAAGAAGCCACTCAGGACAGAACAGTACAGAGGAGGAGGGTGTGGAGAAGAAGAGGAGAAGGGCCGATGACAGCAACTGAAATATTTGGAAATTCCACAGCGAGACCTGTGTGCGTGCTGATTTAATATCCATTTTGAGATGGAATCTCACCATGTGAATCCGGCTGGCCCAGAACTCACTATGTAGAGCAGGCAGACCTTGAACTCACCAAGGCCGATCTGCTCCCGGCTCCCACACGCTGGATTTAAAAGAGTGCACCGCCCCATCTGGAAATCTTAATATAGTTTTGTTTTGTTCTTTTTTAAAGCAAGGGCCCTAGGTTTGTTTGTTTGTTTGTTTCCTGCATTTGGATGCTAAACATATTTGAGGCCAAAATCAGTGAAGACTTTGGGCAAGCAGGAGAAAACCAAGCACCTGAGAATGAATCAGCAAGCAGAAAACAGCAAACCGAACCGGGAAACAAGCCGGGATGTTATGACTTTGTTGAACCCATGACTTTACCAACCCTAAATCAGAACTACGTCCGCATTTCCATTATGTGTGAGGTAATGATTTTCCTCCTGATTGAGTCATTGTTAATTGGGTTTTTGGTGACTTGTGACCAGAAATATGTATAGAGGAGCGACGTGGACTCGTGGGTATCAACAGAAGAGGGCTGAATTTTAATTCAGGGGCTTCCCCTCTTCCCTTCCTCCTTCTCAGCCACTGAGTCACACCTCTGACTCACTCGTGAGCCCCAACTCTTTGAAGGAGTTCAGGAGGCATGGAGTCCCTTCGATTTTACCACAAGGCCCAGTGAAACTGAGCAGATTCTTGGGCAAGCCTCCATCCCGTCTTCCTCAATAGTTTCAGCTGAGGGGAAAAAAAATGAAAAAGAAAAAACAGAGCTACAAACATATCGGTAGACCTGAGGCGTGAACGGTGATACGCACAAGCTTGTGAACCTCGACTGTTGCGGATTCTCTCACAGGCTCCTGACTAACTGCTGCCCACGAGGTCCCGACAAATGGCCACCTGGTTCACACCTCAGAGTTTGCAATGACACAGGCCTCATCGCTGCGCACCACCTGCTTCATTTCCAGGCAACCCTCATAACGCAAAGTTCTTTCAATTTTACTAGCAGGCCCCAAATCTGCTTCCTTAATAACTTTCCTTCCACCGTACTTACTTACCTCTCCAAGGAGATGGGTTCCCCTCACAGGATAGCACCCCACATCAGCTATTGTTGCAAAGCTTCATTCTCCAAGTTAACTTTCTGCTAGATGGTTCATAACATGTATAGCTTCTAAATTTTCCATATTTGTTTTATGCATTTGGATCAGCTATTTGTCTCTGTGCTAGGTAGTTTTTGTCAACTTGACATGAGCTAGAGTCGTCTTAGAAGAGGGAACCTAAATTGAAATAAATAAAAAAAGCCACCTCCAGATTGCCTATAGATAGGTATATGGGGCATTTTCTTTAATTAATGATTGACACGGGGAGAGCTCAGCCCACTGTGAGTGGTCCCAGGACGGGTGGTTCTGTGTTTTATAGGAAAGCAGGCTAAATTTTTAAAATTGTATGGAAACCTATGACTGTAGAAGCTTCTTAAAATATATACATATATCAAAGGAAACTGAATGCCATCACCAAATAATAGGGGATACGATACCCCAACCAGACATCTTATTCCACCAAGTAAAATCTCAAATGCCAGGAATGGGTTACATCTAGTTGTGGGTTTTTTGTTGTTGTTTTGTTTTTTGTTTTTTGTTTTTGTTTTTTTTTACCAAAAGGACTTCTTAGAAAGCCCTAAACATTACAGACTATTGCCAAGGCTATTTATTGGTTGTTCTCCATGACCTCATGGCAAAGCCCTATTGTTGATGACAACACTTACTTATTTCTGAAACACAGAGAAGCTGAGCTGGTGCCTAAGTAGAAGCTTCGCTCCTATTGGCTAGCATTCAGGGGACTAGGAGGTACACTGTACATACAGGCAATCAACATCACCCAGCTCCAACCCTGCAGCCAACAACAGCAATTACAGTGACCCAAAGGTATGGGAGTGATCAACTACTTTTTGACTGGATTTAAGGTTCCCTCTATGAGATGGAACTCATCTAAAGTGACCAAGAACCTGAAAACCTATAGATAGGTCATGAGCCGAGGGGAAGACCTACTACTATTATTCTGCTGAGGAAACAAAGCAATAAAATGACTCCTAATGACATATAGCTATACTTATAGATCGGCTCTTCACTTAACCCTCATCAGAGAAGCTTCTTCTCGCAGTAGATGGGGATTAACATAAAGACGCACAAATGGGCAATGTGCGGAGAGTGGGAGGCTTCAGAGCTCTCAGTCCTAAACGGGAAGCCTTCATCAAACAATTCATCAAACCCCTTCCGCCAAGGCTCAGGGAGATATGCAGAAGAGGAGGTGGAAATATTTAAGAGCCCGAGGGGATGGAGGATGACAAAGAAACAGTGTCTTCCAGACACAACAGAACTGATGCACGTACGAACTCACGGAGACTGTGACAGCACGCACGGAACCTGCAAAGGTTCAAGTCAGATGGAATCTCAGCACTGAGAGTGAGAAGTGGATGGGAGGGGGCTCACCACAACCAAGAGGCTATCTGTAATCAGTACTCACTGGCAAAGGTTTTCTCCAATGGAGGGCCCTTGGTATCTCAACCTCATCCAGGGCAGGAGTAGCTGGCCAACACAAAACAAACTCAAGGGTATTTGTGTGGACTTTTGTTTCTTTTTGCTTTGGGGTTTTTATTTTAATTTTTGCTTAATTGGTCTTTTGTTTTTATTTTCATTTTTGTGGGTGTTTTCTTCTTTTGTTTTTGTTTTGCTTTATTTTTGATAGAGAAAGTGAAAAGAACAGAGTCAGGGAGGGAGGGAGGAAGGCAAGATCTGGGAGAAGTTGGGGGAGGGGAAAGGGGAAAACATGATCGAAATATATTACATGAAAGCAATTTAAGAAAGAAAAGCAAGCAGGAGAGAGAGGGGAGGAAGGAAAGAAGGAAAGAAGGAAGGGAGGGAGAGAGGGAGGGAGGGAAGGGAGGGAGAGGGTTGAGCAAGTCATGGGAAGTAAGCCAATAAGCAAACTCCTCCATGGCCTCTGCACCAGTTCCTGCTTCCAGGTGGGGCTTAGGAGAATGGTCACCGGGGCCTGATCTCATTAATGAATCCATTGGTGTACTTATATTTGAGTAGATGGGTGGGGCTTGTTGGAGGAAGGTTACTGGAGGTGTATTCTCAACGGTTATACCTTATCCCTGGTTACCCCTCTTTCCTGTCCCTTCTCCCATCCCTCCCTCTATCTCTCCTTCCTTGCTACTATCAAGTAAGCAGCTTTGATCCAATATGTGTGCCTTCTCCATGATTCTCAGCATCATTTTTTGCCCAAATTGCTTTGAGTCAAACTACAGGTTGAAAGCCTTCAGAGTCTAGATGATTCCTCAGACGCATGACATGGTGCTGTAGGATTCGGTGTTTTCCCTGCTGGGTTGTGGGCTTTGATCTGATCTATTTTTGCTGGTTTTTTTTTTTTCATTCTTCCCTTTTTGAATGGGGATGTTCACTCTGTGCTATTATATACTGAAGTAGAACTAGATGTTTTGATTTTATAGGAATTCACAGCTAAGAGACTGCCTTGAATCTCAGGAGAGAATGAACCTTTGGAGCGTTGGGACTGTTAAAGACTATGGGATATTTTTCAGGTGGACTTACAATGTTTAAAGTAACATCACAACCTGATAGGCACTAGAGAGACAAGGCTCAGGTTGGGGCATGTCTGTGAGGTTTTTTAGATCAGGTTAATTCGGGTAATACAACCTACCGCAAATATAGGCAGCACCATTCATGGGCTGAGGTCACAGACTGAATTTGAAAAGCAGGCTGAGCTTTCATCTCTCTGCTTCGTGAGGATGTTACACAGAAAGCCGCCTCATATTCCTGCAGCCGTGCCTACACCACCAGGATAAAACTGTACCCTCAAACTAACCCAAAGCAAACCTTTCCTTAGGTGGATATTTCCATAGCAGTAAGATACCAGGTTTGAGTGTGGGCCTTTCAAGGCTCTGAAATTCACTGTGTATTGGCTCCCCAGTGGTGGCCTCCTGCTGTACTCTACCGTGGATGACTCTAAAGAGGACTTTTCATGTCCAAGGAGGATCAATCAGAAGGGTGTGGTTTATGATACAGTCTCAGAACGTTCTCTTGGGAGGGAGTGAACTCCGGGATTGCTTCCTTCAGCTGGAGCGTCTATGGATCCAGCCTAGATCTGATGGAAATGATTGCTGGATGTGAAAGATTGGAAGAACTGGTATTACTAACTCTTTTCGGCTAGTGGAAACATAGAATGTTACCTCTTTGCAACTTCAACACCAAAAGACATCGCATGCCCTTAGTTTACCTCTAAAGGGGTCATCTGGAGATTGGAGGCAGGGATTCTTGAAGTAAAAGGCGTGCAGAGGAGAATTTAACTGCTATTATCTGTCAGTAATGTGACTCAGAAAGCCTGAGAGACCAGTTGCCTTGTGTGGGCTTCCAGCTCTGAGTCTGAGATGTCCAGCACGTCTGCCCTCTGGAGCAGAGAGCTGTGCTGGGTCAAGAGCAGGGCTCGAGTGTGTGTTTCTGTTCCATAAGGCTAGAGTGGGTAAGAGCTTCTGCTACATACACGCCTTGCCTTACAGTCTCATTTGCATTTCTTGTTTCCTTGATTTTCATTATTTGTGTTTGTAGCACACTGAACACAAGACTGTTAGCTTCCTCGTGGGAAAAAGTAGAATACAATACATAACAAGGGGGAGAAAAGGAGCCACACGCTTGTTTACACGATACCACTGCTGTGTCTAGGTGAAGCCAGGTAATCTTCTAACCCTCAGCTTCACTCATGTGCCCAGCCAATTACCCAAGTGCCAGGCTTCCTGAGTTTGTCCTTACTCCAAGGGCACACTGTCCTGTATGGGTCCCATCCGGGCTCCAGAGCCTGCTAGCCTTTTGCCTACAGCAGCCATGCATGGCAAGTCAGGAGTGAAGACAGGCTTGTAAAATGACACGGGCCAGGATGGACAGTGAAGTTACCATTGACCCACTGAAGGCAGAGTTGAACAGCAAACAGAGGCACTGGAATTTAACAGAGCAGATTTCTGTTCTTTCTTCTCAGGAAGGTGCTGTCTCAGGTCACAAGGGCACTAAAAAACTCCTCCAGGGGTTTTATTGATCTCTCAGGTCTGAGGTCCTGCTGCTGGCCCTGAGCATGCACTGCTGCTCCTACCACACATTTTGGCACTCACTCATAGAATACTTTGGGTTCTCACATGTAGTGGAATATTTAAACTTATTCTCAAATACTGTAAAGCTGAATGCACTTCTGTGCACTAATATGAACTTCAAACAGCTGCTGTATCTGTCAGCAGAAGCTGCTGCTAGAAGATCACCTTCCTTAGCTTTCTGGGTATGGATGGGCTGCAGCTTTCTTGAATGCAAAAAGAATGCTAGTTTTGGAGTACCAGTAATTGTCCAATCAATACCCTTGGATACAGTAAATTCATGTTCAAATTTACCTTGCTCTCTAAGATCTTTGTGTTGAAAGCACCTGATTTTATTATTGCTAACAGAGGAGCCTCCCATGGTTTCCTCCCCACAGCCCAAGCACTGGATAGGGAATATTTCGCCCAAGGTCTTGACTTTCCCAGTAAAATGGTGTCAAGTCGGCCAGCTAAAGTTGGAGGTTGTTGTACTGTGGAAGTTCTATTCATTAAACAGTTAAAACTTTTTTATTGGTGGCTGGTGCCTTTCCTCAGTAAATTACCTGGAGGCCATGTGCTCTGGGTCAGTCCATGAGAGAGGCTGGACCCTCTGCAGGTGGTTCAGGCTTTCCACCTCATGATTGTCTTCTGTTCCTTAGTGAACCTGTTTGAGTTATTATATTTCCATCTATGCTCACACATGAGCATGCTCTGCAGACTGTCTGATGTGCACCAACCTCCAACCTTTATCAGGGAGCCTGTGCTGCTGAGTGCTGGGGACATGGGGAATGAAGTTCACACAAAGCCCTGCCTGGGGAGCTAGCATTCCAGCCTCACATATTTTTAGAGTTGAAGAGGAGGGGGAGTTTAAATAAGGTAATTTTTTTGTATCCATGCTGTAACTCAGTAAAAATGGCTTTTAAGATAGAGTCACAGAGGTTTAGGGAGGCTGCAGTTAGGGCTGTGTTGATCAGTTTTCTGACACTGTGATAAATAAGATTTGTTTTGGCTCACGGTTTAGAGGTTTCAGTCCATAGTCACTTAGTTCTATTGCTCTAGGTTGTGACAAGGCAGAATGTCACAGCAGAAAGCACATAGTATAGCAACTGTTCTTAATTTCTAGCAGCCAAGAAGCCCCTTCAAGGCCATGCCAAGAACCTAATTTCTCTCTACTAGACCCACCTCCTAAAGGTAGCACCGTAGACTGGAGACCAACCTTTCAGCACACAGCCTTTAGGGACATTGCTGATCCTAACCTTAATGGGTAGTGGAGGATAATTCCTGTTTTAAATTAGACAATAATTGGTGGGAATCACTGAAAAAGTGATACACACAAGCAAAGAAAATAGTTGTTTACTTCTCTGGAAGAATATTCCATCTTGGGGACTAGGAGTGGACAAAATGGCTCACACTGGGGCCTGCAGTTGATATAAGTTCCAAATTCTTCTTTGCCTGCACAGAGCATCCCAAGTAAGCTGCAAACCTCTGCCAGATCTATCAAGGCTTTCTTCCTAGGAAATTAGCTAAGCTGAGCCTCTGTTTACAAATCTATAAAGTAGGGTGAACCCTTCGGGATGTTGAAAGGCAAAAACATAAGAATTCAAAGGTGAGTTGGAAGTCTCTAAAACAAGTTTGGACTCTATTCACTGGGTACAAAGTGTCTGGAATTGAGCCAAGAGTCAGCTACTTCATCCCCATACATTATAACAAGGTGTCCTTACCCTGCCATCTTCTCGAGTTCTAGAGGTTAAGGGCTCTAAGCCAGCCAGTGGCAGAGTCTACGGGAGCCCAGGTCTGCCAAGAGCCCACCACCTCATCCCTCATGCTTCTCTCCACTCTTGGGCCACATTTCCTTTAATGTAATGATTCCAAAGAACCACATTCAGAAACTCAAACTAGACCCAGCTCCTCATACACCCTCCCTCAAGATCTGCCCTGATGTCTGTGGTCTCCTTTGCCGGGATACAAGCCAGGGGCGGGGGGGGGGTTCTCCGACAAATTCTTGAAAGAAAACAGCATCTCTCTTCCCAAGCCTGATTAATTTTGTCAGCTGTGGGAGGGTTGGGAGGGGAGAGATGCTTAGAACTGGCTGGGGCTGTGGAGCTCGTTCAGCACATTCTAGAGACCACGGAATGGGCATTCTGAGAGGAACCGTGACTCGTCTTTAACTCCTGGTCTATGGCCCTCAAAGGCCACTCTTCCCAATATCTTCCCTGGTCCCTCACTACCAACCCTCGCCAGTCTACTGAGACTCCAGTGACCACCTACCATGCTGTCCCCCAGAAAGTTCACATGTAAGCATGGCCGAGATTCCTCCCCTTTGGGCTCAAGAGTCACAAGTCCAGGAGTGTGTTTCCCTGCAATGGATCCTTAGAGCAGCCTCCTTTCACAGCCAAAGCCAGTTATTTTAATTACGTCTTTTCCCACAAAGGGGCCAACCCTGTGCATCCAGAAGGACAACTACCACTGTTAGAAAGAGCTGGTAAGGTGAGCGTATTGGCACACACTGTTATCCTAACTGTTCAGGAAGCTGAGATATATTGTGAGTTCAAAGCCAACCCGGGCTACAGATTGAAAGCCTGTATTAAAAAAAAAGGAAAAAAGTGAATCATAAAGAACTGAGTCCACAGAGCTAAAAGGAAAAGTCAAGAAAACGTGCTTCTTGATTCTCATATACCGGTTCCATGGACGCAAAGCAACCTGATCGAACTGTATAGCATCCAAGACTGCCAGTGGAGGTGCACAACTAGTCAACATGCTGAGAATGAGAGACTGGGCATTCAGCCCTAAACGGGGCATCGATATCACAGTCCCCCACACTTTGACTCGGGGAACATATCAGAAGAAGAGGCATAAAGAATGTAAGAGCCAGATGATGGAGCCAGATGATGGAGCCAAGTGCTGCGAAATGCTACCTTCTGGACATGAGACGGCCATCACACTCACAGACCCACAGCGGCTATGGCGACCTGCACTAGACCTGCACAGGGTAAAGTCAGCCAGAATTCTGGCATAGGTGGAGTAGATTATCTCCAGCTCCCCCCTTACTGAGGAGCTGCAGTTGTTAGTTGTTGGGGGGACCATTGTTTTTGGAGGATGTAACCACTCACTAACAAGACTTCCATGCTCATGTTTGGCCCCACACCCATGCCACATATGGGCAGGGCTAACTAGACTTAGCACTTTGGATATATTAGATAGTTGGAGGGGGAAGGGTATAGATAAGATATTTTATCATAGGTTGGGTGGTGGTGTGTGGCACACAGAGGCATCTACATGGTATACTAATGGTTTAATATGCTAATAGGGCTATCACAAAGCCTTTAAGCCTAGGAAGTGAGAAATGTTAGCTTGCACTTGCCAAGAAACAAATGCCAAGCTGTCTGAGGCTTTCAGGGTAAACGTGTTTACATAAGAAAAATCAAGAGTATAGGATGAGACTAGATAAGCCACCAGACCATTTCTATCCCACTGAGAGAAGTGTCGTGATTGCTACACAGTCCAGAAGCCTCCACAAGCAACAGGGACTCCTGCAGCTAAAGCTAGTCAGCAGTGGAGTGGTGATCAGTGGAGTCGTGATTCTTCCAGGAAGGTGTGCCTTCCTGGATGGCTGGGAGCAAGGTAGAGGGGAGGACATCCTGCACACGGATGCAACCCTGGACTTCGGAGCACAGGAGCTGTGGCCCGTGAACAATTAAGTTCCCTATACAAGTCTCATGATTGCTTTCACTGTCTCCACTTCAACAGCTGACAAACAGAGGCTCAGGAAGGTCAAATCTCCTACCCATAGCCCTAAGCTTTCTCCTGTGAGTATCTGAGCTATTTCCTGCATTACACCCTGATTCTACAATAGTCACAGAGGACTAGGGGCATGATGAATATCCTATCAGGGTTTCTGAGTCTTAGCTGCACGCTGGCTACCTTCTCCATGCACTACAGTCTGAGAAGCAGGCCAAACAGCCCAGCTGAGACAGATTCTAGTAAGGGGCTGAACAAGGTCAAAACTAAAACTTCTGTCTGAGCATTCTGCCTTCATGCCCCAAGTATATGCAAATACCCTCTATTAACTGAGCAGAGCCTCGGGTGCAGGGAGAAGCTTAAGGAACCCCCTTGCCCTGATTTTTCCAGTCCCCCACAACTCTGCCCAGGGTATGCATCTATGAGTTTGGGGAAGTGCTTCAAATGTCCTCTTACTCTCAGCTGACTTATTCTATGCCCAGATTGCTCCATTGCTGGGGGAAAGTCCTTCCACAGACCTCTCGCTCATAAAGCAACATGCAAAGTATGCTCATCTCTGAGTGATCGATACCGTCTTTTTGGCAGTGCCTATCAAGACTACGGTTGCACACAGCCTAAGATGAAACTACTCACTCCACTTTTGAGAATGGATCCTACAGAATTCTTACAGGTGTTCTAAAAAATAGTGCAGAAGACATTCAAAACATCTGTGATTATTAAAAACAAGCGAGGTATTCTGACCTGACGGTTTGGCAAGTAAAGGCACTTGTGCTCCCAAACCTGATGACTGGGGTTCAAGCCCCGAGATCCACATGGTAGACGGAGAGAACTGGCATTCTCTCTTAGATCCTCTTACCTCCACACACGCAGGGAGCACAAAACACACTTACGTGTGCAGGCATAAACAAATAAGATTTTTAAAGGGCAGGAGGGATGGAAACAAAATACACATTAATACATAAGTTAAACAGTTATGGTCATCCATACCGTGAAAGTAAAACTATGTTTTGTTTTGAAGATTTCAAAAAAGAGAGACAAGGGAGATGGCTCATGTGATAAAGGACCGAAGTTCAGATCCCAGAACCTACAAAAACAGCCAAGCAGGCATGGCAGCCACCTGTAATGCCAGGACTCAGGAAGAGGAGACAGGCAAACCCCCACAACAACCTGGTAGCTAGGCTACCCAGAATCCGCAAGCTCCAGCTTCAGCCAAACATCTTGCTCAATAATTAGACAGTGGTTAAGGAAGGGACGCAGTGTCAACTTTAAGCCCCCCACCACACACACGAGAGCACACACACACACACACACACACACACACACACACACACGCATGCTTAGTACACATTCACGTCTAAAAATAAAAAGACTGAGGGCGAGGGTGCGGGCCAGTGGTAAAGCATTTGCACCAAAACAATAAATAAGAAGAAAGATTATGATAGAGCTATGAGTTGTCACAGAAATTCATGATAGGCTAAGAAGCTGTGGTTAACAGCTGGCTGTGGCTTTAAAACTAAGTTGTTGCTTATTACGTAAGTAGGAGCAAGCTCTGGATGTTGGTTATACAACACCAAAGATAAACTACCGAATGGCACACTTAAAAATAGTGACGATGAACAGGGTTTATCCCAGCACGACAGAGGCAGAGACGGGGGGGGGGGGGGTGGTCTCCGTGATTTTGGAGGCCAGCCTGAGTTCCTGGCCAGTCAGGGCCACACCATAAGACCCTGTCCAAAACAAAAAAAAGTGAAGATGGGAGCTGAAGAGATGGCTCAGGGGTTGAATACTTGCTGTGGAATCCTGAGGACTGAAGTTCAAATCCCAGCATACACATAACAAACTGGACATCGAAGCAAACACCCGAAACCCCAGCTCCTAGTGGTCGCAGAGACAGGAGGCTCCCTGGGGCTTGCCGGCTTCCAGTATAGCTGAGAAAATATGACCCCCAGCTTCAGGGAGAGATCAGACCTCAAAGAACTAGGAGAGTGATGGAGAACACCTAACACCCTCTTCTGGCCTCCGTGTGAGCATAAACACACACATCTGCTCATGCACACTACACACACACACACACACACACACACACATGCTACAGATACATAAAGAAATACATGAATCTTTTAAATGGTGGAGCTGGTAACAACTTTTAAAAGGTAAATTGCAGAATATACCGGGTGACACCTTCAGAGAAGTCTGTCGGCTGTGTTGATAAGCTTACGGGTAATAGAGTCTTAAAACAAGTCAAAGTATAAAATCAAGCTTCTCAAGGTTTGTTCTGGAAAAGGAACTGATGTCACGGGACAAGTATCTACAGAGAACTGCCGCTCCACTCTGCGCGGCCAAACGACTCCACGTCATCTCTGCCACGCCTGACCCGCTCCTGTTTGTGTTTGGTTTTGATCAGATGCGTATCCGTGCAACAGAGACCAGGCATCCTTCTTCTTTGGAACCTTGAATAAGTGGGTCAGACTGTCTGTCTCACCTGCACCCCTCACCCTTGTCGAATAGCTGACAGCCCAGCCTATCCCGTCCCTCCTGTGGGTGGAGTAGGAGGCAGGGTTCCTGTCTCACTCTTTAGAAGGGTTTATGACCAGAAAAGGAGGCAGCTGAGTGCCAGAAACCCAGAGGCCCTCCGAGGCCTTACTGCAAAAGCAAGCACCCTCTACACCGCAGACTCTGGCTAACCAAGGTCTAGGCCTCAACCCCAGAAGAGGTCATGGTTTCCTTGAAAAGTAACCTTTGACTGGTGAATTCAGAACCACAAGGTTTACAAATCAGAGGATGAGCCTGGGAGAACTCATCTCAGTCTGAAACTTGAGGCCTGGTTACCTCAAGGGGACGTGAACTGTTTGAGGAACCAGAGACTCACAGCTGCCAGATCTGAGCCAACAAGCAAGATCACATATTTCAGGGACTAGAGTAGCCTGCCCAGGGCTTTGGCCAGAGCCCTGACAGAGACCCACTCTCACACTCTTTGTGGATACTCTGAAGCCCAGGAACCTGACTCCCTCAGGATTAGAGAGGCTGAGACTGGTTCACATTTGGCCACACAGAGGCTCAAGAGTTGGCAAAGGGGAAAAGTTAGTTCCAATATTTCACATGCAAATCCTAGCAGGGGTAAGACTTGAGAATAAGAAACTTTACAGTCCCCGAGATCAAGAAAGTCAGGCAAATGAATGTTATTTGCATGTCAGCCCTAGTCTCTAACAATTATTTAGCATACACAGGTTCTTCTGCTCTGGACCCCACTTAGAATCCTACGGGCTTACAGGTATAAGATCTCCAGCTCAAAGGCAAAGGCTTACCTTCACAGCAATAATTATCTGCCAAGCATAGGTAAATGCGTATGGAAGCATAGCTTTGAGACGCTAGTGTTAAAAAAAAATGTAAAGGTGGAAGCTTATGTGCACTAACCTTACCACTTGTTCCAAGGAAGTCATTGGGGACCACTCTTCCCACTGTTCTAAAAGTGGCTCAATTTTATGCAAAGCCAGCTTTTTTAGTAATTCACAAAATGTCTAGCTAAAAGTGATCTCAGACGAAGGTATCACTTCATGTAATTTTTTTTTCTTTTTTTAAATTAATGAGCTGAAAAAAAGAATGGGGAAATCCCTATCAGAGTATGTTCCCAAATTCTGGTCGGAGAAGGTCAACACTTGAGAATGGAGAGAGTACAGGCTGAAGGGACAGGAAAGAGATGCTGAAACTCCTCACTGAAAGGGTGAGGCCGTCCTCGTCCTCGGGAGGCAGAGTCCGTGGGAACAATCATCTAAAAGATGCTAAGTGAACAGCAGTTGAGAAAAAGAAATGAGAGGGGTGTGCCTGCCCTTGGGGGGAGGGGATGCCTGCCCTAGAGAAGGGATGTGCTTACCCTTGATGGGAGGGGTACCTGCCCTTGGGGAGGGTGCCTGCCCTTGGGGGGGAGGGGAACTGGCTCATCAGGGAGGCAAGAGACCACAAAGAACTCACCAGACTATTCCTCATTTCTACCAGAGTACTCTAAGAGGGCCAACCCCAAGGGCCATAGGGAGGCTCTACTAGGGCTCCCACAGCGGCTGCTTCTCTGAAAACAGCATGGTTCTCCCTCTGCATTGGTGACACCTGTCCACTCCCCAGAACCCAGTGCCACAGTGGCTGAGCCCATGGCGAATCCATCTGTATCTTTCTACTGGGCTGACACACATTAGGTATTGGCAGCAAGGGGGACCAAGGGTGGCATCTTTACTCAAGGGTAGCTGGAAGTCTTCACCACACCACTGATCATCATGCAGCCTAAAGCCAAAGGAAGTGACACTAACCTTCGAACTCGAAAACTGCTCCCCATCTCCAAAGCTCTTCCTTAACCTTAACATGCCAAAGCAACGACATGAAAGGCTTTACCCAGGGAATGGAGGGCCAGCCTCAGCTTCCTTCCACTCACTCAAAATGTCTAAGGCTCTGAAAGGCTGAGGGAAGGCAAGTATGTACAAGTGGACAGCACAGCCCTCACCGACTGCAACAGTTTCTAAGTGTCCAGGCATGTGCAAGTAGCACACACACTTGGCTTTGAACGCGCCCCCAGGGCAGATTGGCTTCACATGTCCCTTCTCCCTTAGCACAAGGAATACTCAAGTGCCTGGACACTAAATGCGTTATATGGCGGGAAGCCTCTCCTTGCTGGCCTGACTTAGTGCAGGCAGAGGGCAAACTGATGTCACCAATAGGCCCCCAGAGCAGAAGCCTGATGTCCCCAAACTCAGTCAGGCTCGCCCAAGGCAGCCAGGCACCTAAATGTAGACTTTGTGAGACGGGATCCAGGAAGGGCTGTGCCAGGGGGACAGAGGCTGCTCCCCAAACTTCTGTGCCCTCACTCACCCCCACATATAACAGGATCCAGTGGTTTGTTTACACTCGCAGTCACATGTGGCCACTTTCCCTAACCTCCTCCCTTGAATAACTGAATTTTCACACTTTGCAGAGGCTCCACCTACGACTTACCCACTCATCTGCTCTCTTGTCATTCACAGCCTTCTGTCTTCCTGTCTCCAACTCAGCCAAAGAAAAACCCTCCTTAACTGCTTACCAAGCCAACACCATAGCAGACCTAAGCCTCAGCAGGGACCAGACACCAGCAGGACACAGCCCAGCCCAGACCCCTGGCCCTGCTTGGTGGGGCAGTCCCTGGAGGGAAGAGCAATACTTATACAAAAGCCACCCTGGCAGGGTGCCACAGAGGCATTAAATCCGTGGTCTCCTGAACCCCTCCTAACACTCACAGGGCCTAGTATTAGCGTCGGGGGACAGTGTCCAGTCTGTTTCTCCCTTACACTCAATATACTTCCTGTATGTTTTTGTTATTATTGTCTTTCTCAAGACAGGGTTTCCCTGTTGTTTTCCTGGCTGTCCTGGAACTCACTCTGTAGACCAGGCTGGCCTGGAACTCACAGAGATCTGCCTGCCTCTGCCTCCCGAGTGCTGGGATTAAAGATGAGCGCCGCCACCACCTGGCCCGCCCCCTGTGTCTTTTGAAGGAGCCCTAACAGTAGAAGCAGGAAACCCAACCTGCAGTCACCTAACCAACTGTGTGATCCTGGACAATAGTCACTTCTGAGCCTGAATCTCTTCCCAGGAAAAGAAAACCTGACTGGTACCGCAGAGGGCTTAAGATCAGGACTAACACAGCATCAGCACTCCACTCAATAAGCAGCCAAGAATGTCAAGAACTCCCCTTGATATCATCTTTGAGAAGTATACCCAGCCCACTCATCCCCAACCTCACACCCAAGAAAGCCAGCCAACATCCGCCTTTAGAGACAAGTTTCCAATGCTATTCAACCTGGCTCATCAGGAGTTGGCTGAGTTAGAGCACATGGGGCTGCAGACGGTATCCTGTTTGTTGCAGAGGACCCGCCTCCAGTGGACCACAATCACCTGGAACTCCAGCGCCCTCTTCCAGCATCTATGGGCAGCCGTGCATATGCGGCATGCTTTACCACAGTCACATGGAAACACTAAGAAGAAAAACGTTTAAATCTTTTCCCCCCAAGTTAGAGACAGGGAATCTGAAGCCATAGGTGGGGGGTGAGGGTGAGAGAGGCATGGCCAGAACTCCAGGGCTGATTAATACTGATGCTCCAAGAGGAAGAAGCTGTAAGTCAGTCCTCTGTGGCAGGACAGTGGCCCCCAAAGAGACACACTTTATTCCTGGTCCATCACCCACAGCACAGGGATTCTGCAGACAGAGAGCAAGGTTAAAATTCAAGGGAGGGACTGCCTGGGCTAGCCCAATCTTATCCTCAGGGAGACCCTCCAGGCTGTGTCAGAGAGGTGACAACACACAGATAGGAGAGATACCAAGTGGCTGGCTTCAAGGACAGAGAGAGGATCCCAAAGCCAAGGAATGCAGAAGTCTCTGGCAACAGCAAACTAGAACGTGGCCCTGTAAGCATAGTGAGGCTCCATCAGGCTCCCACCCACAGAACCACCAAGCAACAGCCATATTCTACGCCGCTGTGTTTATCACAGCTGCAATGGGAGCCTTCTCAGGTCTGTAACTCAGAAGGCAGGCTTCTGGCAACTCCCTTCCTACCAGCCCTCCTCCCTCCCAGCCTCCCTCTGGACCTATCTGACAATGAATGCAGACAGAGTTCTCTAAAAGCAAGAGCGCCTGCTGGACGATTCTCAGCAGGACGATTCTCTAGGGTGATGGCATGCTCTCAGGTTGAGTGGCAGGGACGTGATCAAAAGGACAGAGTAGCAGGCAAGAGGGTCTTCCGGAGAGAAAGATGGTAGAAGACAAAGAACATTCCAGGCCCCGAGTTCCTGAGGCCTGAGTTCTAGCCGGAACCAACAGTTGTGACTGTGAGCACAACTCCTCTCTGGGTTGGTAAATCCTCAAAGCAGAGCCAACAAACCATGCTGCCCTTGCCTTTCTCCTTGACTAGGAACAGAAGCAGTGCAGTCAGCAAACCAGCTTCTACTCTGCCAAGGATACTCAGTTCATCACAGGGTTTCTGAGGAGGCTGGGTCAGGCACGTTTGTTTCTGCCTGGCCTGTATCACCCCCTCCTGGAATTCTAAGGTACTACACCACCCTGTTTCCCACGTCTTAAGACTAGAACCCTTATCACAGGGAGCCACTTGAGTGATTCCTCCCACCCATTTGCCCTGGCTCCAAAGGAGATCAGCTCTCACTGTCACAGGCCCTTGAGGGACTAATCCCATGCTGACCCATCCAGGAACCCCTCTTCTCCCCTCCCAGGGCATAGGGCTCTGCCACCCATCACAGAAAACCCTCTCTTCCACAGGTTGGAAGAGCAGAGGAAAGCGGTCAAGGGCCTGAGCCCCAGAAAGAAGAGAGTGAAAAACTTTCAACTATTAAATTTGTTTAGTAAAGACAAGTTTGCTCATACAAAACAACAGTTTACAATAGTCTGAGTGCTGAACACACATCAAAGACGAGGGAGGGGCTGCAGACATCCCTGCCCCCCGGGCCCAGGGATGCCCAGGAGCCCCTCCTCCACCAACCCCTGAGGGAGCCACCCCTCCTCCAGCAGGAGGGGCATGGGGGACCATGGCACAAAGACTCTTCCCCACCTGCTCCTCCTCAATCCTGGGGAGCCCCCACCCAGGCTGAGTTGTTGGCGGGTAAGGTGGCTAGTGGGCAGGGACAGAGTCAAGACATCTTTGGTGCGAAGACTGTCCCACCCACCAGGCCACATGGTGGAAGTCCAGGAAGACCACACATGGTTCTGCCCTTGCCAAAGAAGGGGGGTTGGTAGGTACCCACCCCAGAGCTCGGGGAGACGCAGGAAATGCAGACCTGAAATGCCTTGCCGTATACCCTTCCCAGTCTCGCCCATGGGAGCGGAGAGACAGCCCATTGAGAAATGGCTAAAAATTTCAGAGAACTCAACGAGAGTGGGTTGGTAACGGCAAGAAGGGCAAGCAGAGGCTACCCAGTGGGTGGTGCCTCGGGGACTTAGGACCGGCACTACTTTTGGAGAGAAGGCATCCTGAGTGGGGGCCCGGTCCTCCTGATGGCTGCCCTCACCCCTCTCTGCTTCCCCTGCCCAGCTAACACAGGGGCCACGACTACCTGGCTCTGGATCTAGACAAGCCATCTAGGCACTGAGGCAGGCTCAGTTCAGGCAGGAGTCCCTCCAATACCCAGACACCGGCACAGACCCGGGCGTACACACACGCACACACGTGCTCCTCGGCTGTGCGCACCGGTGTCGGCAGGAGGCAAGTGGCACCTATTGCCACTCCTTCCACTTCTCCCTGGAGCCCGGAGCTCCCAGATTCTAGAGCCAGTGGGGACCCCAGGTTGCAGTAGGAGGCCAGGGAGGGCAGAAGGGACAAGCCGGGGACAGTTCCTGTAACAACTTCCAGACACCCTTAGGTAAATCCCGGCCTTTGCAGATGGGAAAGGACGAGGGGTGGGGAGACGGACAATAAAAGAGGTTCCATAAAAATTCTACGTCAAATTACAGATAAAATGCAAAAGGAGCATGGGCTCAGGAGCACCTCACCCCTCCTCACACATTCCCCCCACCCCCTCTGGGGAGACCAGAGTCAAAGGCAGAATTCAGCCAGAGGCATTTCTGGGCTCCGTGCAGCCCAGGAGAACAGGAGGCAGCAGTGGGCAACTTGTGTCTCTTTGTTTAAAAAATATATTCATGTAGAGTTATTGCTCGTCCTCCAGTAGGGCAGGAGACATGGCGGCTCAGTGGGCAAGGGCTGCAGCCTCCACGTCACGGGCTTTCTTCCGCCTCTTCAGAAGCAAAGGGTTGGATGCATCTTCTATCTTCTTTATCTTGATCTGCTCATAGTCAACACGCATCGTAGCCAAGGCACTGGTCATCTCCTCCTGGGGGCAGAGTCGGGATTAAGCAGCAGGTAAGGAGGCAGGAGAGAGACATAAGCAGCAAGAGACACACGGGCTGGGTAGAAAAAGGATGCAGTGGGAAGAGGCCAGTTGTGGGTCAGTACTGCTGACAGCGGCATCGGCCAGCACCAGAGCAGCGCAGACGGGCCACTGTGTAACTGTTCTCCCAGGGACCCTCTGGCAAGCCCACAAAAGGGGAAAGAGCCGTGGGCCAGCCATCAGGAGCTCTGGGTCTAATTCTGCATGACCTGTAGCAGGCTGTCTGGGGGCTTTAGTGCCCTCAACTGAAACTGAAGAGGTAGTACCACATGCCCTTTCAAGGTCCCACTAGAGCCCCCGGGAGAGGATGTCATGGGAACCAGACATCAGAGTCTGGACAGGAGCAAAGAACCTCTGCCATAAGCCAGGGAAGGCAACAGCTTGCTATGGAGACACAGGAATGAAGACCACGACTCAAACTGTCTTTGGCCAGGGATAGCATATATGCTGGGGACTTCCTCTACACTGTCTCCTTGAGCTCTCTGACTCAGTGGTAGCCCTCACCTTGACATCCTCCCAGCGTTCTTTGTCCTCCTTCAGGACACGGCTGGTGTGCAGTGGAGTCTGAGGGACCTTCGTGGATTGCTGAGGAGAAAGAAATCAGGTCAAGTGACAGTCTGGGGCAGTAAAGTCCTGGTGAAGGCACCATACTGAGCAACAGTCTCTTGCACCTAGGTCCCCCCAGCCCACAAAGCTTACCATGATCCAGGGGTGGTTCATGAATTCTGTGATGGTCATTCTCTGAGTGGGCTCTGTTTTCAGCAGATTCCGGATAAGCATCTTCACTATGGGGCAAGGCAAAGGACAGGACAGCTCAGGGGATGGACGGGACAGCTCAGGGGAGGGACGGGACAGCTCAGGGGACAGGACAGCTTAGGGGATGGGATAGCCTAGGGAAAGGACAGCTCGGGAGATGGGACAGTTAAGGGGATGGGTCAGCTCAAGGAATGGGACAACTCAGGGGATGGACGGGACAGCTCAGGGGACTGGACAGCTCAGGGGATAGGACAGCTCAGGAGATGGGACAGCTCAGGAGGTGGGACAGCTCAGGGGATGGGATAGCCTTGGGACAGGACAGCTCGGGAGATGGGACAACTCAGGGGACAGGGACAGCTCAAGGAATGGGACAGCTCAGGACCTATACTTTGTCCTGCACTCTCTTGCATTAATCAGGCTCAAAAGGAAACTGCCTGGATACAGCTACCCAAGGAGCAGTGGCCCCAAGGACCACCATGGTAACCCACTAGACAAGCCCTACTCAGACCCATGGCTCTGAGCCCACCTCAGGCACTTCACACAGCAGACACACCGGTAGGAATAGGTGCAAGTCCCCATTCAGCACCCATGTGAGACAAACACCCATTCTACATGTGCATATACTCACACACACACTCTTTCCCTTGTCCCAGAGGCTGGTTCCTACCTTCTTCTGATACTTCTGACCATTCTGGATTAGGAAATTCATACTGGCCCATTCGGATACGAGTCTTCATGCCCGGAGAGATGGCAAGGCCATGATTAGAATAGAAGGGGGGATACCCACACAACCTAAGGAAGAGAGGAGCAAAGTGGGCGTTACTTAGGAACCATGTACCAAGAACAGGGTGAGAGACAGGCTCTTCTTGTAATAGTCACAGAGAAATAGGAAGCTGTTGACACAGACACAGCAGGACCCAGGACTCTAGGGTGCCAAGGGTGTCAACTAAACAGTCTAGCCCATTAGCTAGTTTCTACCATCACTTAGCAACCAGAACCCACTAAGCATCAAGCAAAGTGGGGATGCAGGGGGTTCCCAGGGAATCCCCCATCCAAAGAGGAAGTGCTGACACTGTCCCCTTCCTCTTGTCATGAAGAGGTATGAGCTTCCCCAGCTCCCTAACGCACTGCAGACAGCTCCCTGCCCACTTACAGAATATACATGATGACTCCCAAGGACCACATGTCACAGGACTTGTCATACTTCTCTGGCCCCAGCACTTCCGGAGCTGCAAGGCAAAGATCACTGTGGGTCACCCTGGCCTTTTGAACACTACCCCATTTCCGAGTCCTCCATTCCATCATAATGGAAGAGCTGCCAGAGTGGGGACACAGCAGAAGACCCTTCCCCAGAAGGAAGTCTACAGCTAGAATCTTAGGGTGAAAACATTCCTGGACTGCTGAAGACTTTGCCCATGTCACTTCACAAATATGCCTGGGGGCTTATCCTATGAGTCAGCTGGGACTTTAGAGCGAAATCTGAATCCCAGACTCCACAGAGAATGTGTCAGAAACTATGTCTCTTCTCAGGAAGAGTATACAGACACCAAATTCTGCCCTAAGCCAGCAGACTATTTTCATAACACTCTGTCACAGATTAACTCTGGCAGCCCCCTGTCAGAGACAGCAGCAGAGAGGGACATAAAGACCCAGCACGCCTAGGATCTATGGTCTCCTGAGATCAGCAAAGCGAGGAGCCGGGGACCGGCCTGGGTAAAGACTCAGTCCTTGGGCTCCCCTGAACTCACCCACATAGTATGGAGTATAACACGGAGTGGTCAGAGAGTTGTGACTGGTGGTTTCCTTGGCAAAGCCAAAATCAGTGAGTTTCAGAATGGCGTTGGGCCTTTTGGAAGTATACAAGAGGTTCTCCGGCTGTTGAAAGAGATGGGCAAGTAATAACCCTGAAGAAGTGCTCTGAGAAACCAAAGGGAGGACTGTGCCTTCCCTCCATCTGCTCAACCGCCAGGCATCCACCCAGCCCCTGCACACTATGAGGGTGCGCGCTCCGCGTGATGGGACACGGGGACTAGCGCACAGAACTGTGGGGAGCACTCCAGGTCAGCAAGCTCTGTACGGACAGTGAGGTGCTGGTAAGGAGGCCCACAGGGCTGAGTGCAACCAAGACGGGTTCACTCCTAAGGCTGTGGTACCCCACAGGCCACAGACTGGCCTCAGGGTGCAAGGGGACTCCACTGCCCCGTTCTCACAGCTCATGGGGTATAAACAAGTGGTACCTTGACATCCCGGTGAGCGATGTTGATCGAGTGCAAATACTGAATGGCCTCGCCAATGCTCTTCATGATTTCTGATGCTTCTGCAGAGAAGAGGAAAAACACAAGATAGAGGTCCAAAAGCTCTATACACCAACCTGCCAATGGCAGCCTCAGTCTACCACACCCACCAGCTCACCAGAGCCGAGAACTAGGAGCTGGCCCATGGGTGAGAAGAGAGACACTCCCAGCAGTGAGTGGAAGAAGGCAGCACCCTCGGCCTCTCCTGTGAGCAGGCCTATAAAGGCCCTACAGCTCCCTCTGCCCTGTCCACCCAGAGCTATCCCACGGCAGGCCCTCTCTACCTCTTTCTGTGAATGCCTGGTCTCCTCGGTCCTGGATTCGACTAAAGAGCTCTCCACCATCAAGACTGAAAAAAAACACACAGTGAAAGATCTGGAAACTAGCAAATCACCCCACTCCCACCACACGCCACTGTCCCCAAAGGAAGTCAAGCACTGGCATTCCAAGCTTCAAGATCCACAGTGGGTCGTCCCCAGAGGCAGCAGCACCTCCGTATGGCATAGGGATAGGCTGGAAGGACACATCAGGCGCTTACCATTCCATGACAATCAGCAGGCACTTCCTCCCAGCATACAGGTTCTCGTAGACATCCACGATGCGCACAATGTGTGGGCACTGGGAGGCCCTCCAGTGCAGTTCCACCTCCCTTCTCGCCTTTGGACAGTCCTGGAGCATCTGCAAAGCGAGTACCTCCTGAGCTCTACACGTCTACAGGGGACGCCCCTTGCCATGCCTGTCGGAAGCCTGTGCCCACACGCCAGCTTTCCCACCAACTCCACAAATGTTCTCTCTCAAGCCCTAAGGCCACTCCCATGACATCTTCCCCGTCCCTCTCTGGGATCCTAAGATGACGCTACAGCAACTTTAACCACTCTGTATAACTTCAACTTGACCTCTCCAGAGCCCGAACAGCAAGGCTGAGATAACCCAATAGCCACCAAGACTCCCATCAGCTGAGAGCACGGAGTCTGTGGAAAGCAGGCAGCAGTAAAGACTGGAGGACAGTGTCCCACAGAGACAGACTGAAAAGAACCACTACAAGGAGAGATGGACAAGAAAGGGAGAGATTCCAGAATCAGCAGCAACACAAACCAAGATCACTCACACCTACAGCAGATCCAGACAGATGGCTCTGGAGTCAGCCAGGTGCTGATCAGAACTCTGGTGCCAACCACATCTGTAGCCTGGAGCAAGCAGTGTGACCTAGTGAGCTCCCTTTGTACCCCTTCTTCCTCCCTAGACCAGGTGTCCAGGAACGTTAAGTGAAGCTGGACCCTCATCAGCTCTAAAGGCTGGATTCTGATCAGTCTAAACCAGCTCACTGGTTTCACTGCTTTTGCTACTGACTGGCTTAGGAACAAGCCCAAGACCCAAACAGCCCAGAAGAACTTCGAAGGCAATTTACTAAGAGGCAGTGCCCGGTCCCCGCCACCGCAAAAAAAAAAAAAAAAAAAAAGCATAGGGCTCACATTGTCTCTCCTGTACCTGGCAGCGAGGAGCACGCTATCACCATGGTACCAGTGAGGGGACTGGCCTTGGACCACAGAGCAGCGCCCTGAGGGAAGCAAGTGAGAGCAGCAGCTCCCTGAATCCTTGTGACAGCAGCTGATCTTCACTCCATAAGGAACCCAAGGCAAGTCTAGGCTATATGAGACCCTGTCTCCAGAAAAAGGAAGGAAGGAAGGAAAGAAGAAAGGAAGAAGGAATGAAAGAAGGAAGGAAGAAGGAAGGAAGGAAGGAAGGAAGGAAGGAAGGAAGGAAGGAAGGAAGAAGAAGAAGAAGAAGAAGAAGAAGAAGAAGAAGAAGAAGAAGAAGAAGAAGAAGAAGAGAACGACGAAGGAAGGAAGGAAGGAAGGAAGGAAGGAAGGAAGGAAGGAAGGAAGGAAGGAGGGAGGGAAGGAGGGAAGGAAGGAAGGGGAGGAGGAAATCTCCTGATGCTTAAACTCTTTTAGTAGAATTCCACTGTTTGGCGCAAAAGGCATTCTAACACATCTCTGCTTTGTAAAATGGAGTAACAGCTTTTGTTCACAGATACGCTGTGAGGGTTAAACTGTGCTTGGTCGTAATAGCTATCATTTTTACTAGAGTGCCTGCTAAGTACACGATGCCAAAATCCTTAAGACAGACCCACACGGATTTACCAACCATGTGAGAAGATCAGCCCTAAATGTCACAGACTCCGACAGCTCTGGACATTTTACAGGCTGAGCTGGCAGGGAAACAGTCAGGCCAGAGAGCAAATGGACAGGCAGGCGGTGGGAAGCATCCAGGCATGGGATCCGGTGAGGACTGGGCACCGACTAAGATGAAGCCAATCTGGCTGAGCAGGTAAGCAGGGAGGGCGGAGAGACAGCTGAAGTCGACGAGGCTTACACTGGCAAGTGAAATCAGGCAGCCAAGGTTCTGCCACAGGCAAGCACAGGAATCTCCAACAGTTAAACTACTGTGCTTTTATGCTGTGGTCCAGAAAATAAGGCCCAGAGAAGTAGTCTGTCCTTGCAAGGCTAAGCTAAGAAGACAGCCATGGTCTGAATCAGGCCTGACTCCAAATTCTAAGTCTTTCCACCATATCACTCAAGAGTCTAAGAAAAGCCTAGAAGCTGAAACTTCTCAGAATGGCTTTAAAGAGGCAACTTCCCAAGCGGAAGCCCACAAAGAACCAACTAGATAAGTGTGCCAGGAGCCAGGATGCGAGGTCTCCGTTGTGTCACACTGCCACCTTGTGGCCAGATGAGGGCATGGCAAAGCTCTTTAAGGGGTTGCGCGGTGAATGGGAATATTTTTATTTTCCCATGCTGTAGGAGGAACAGAAAGAGAAATTGGCCAATCCCATGTGCATGTATTCAATTCAACAAGAGCTGACTGAAGTTCTACGATAGGCCACATATGGTGCTGAATGTCAAAACCAGAACAGACTGACAATCTGAATGTTCAGGCTAGGGGAGGAGGGGAGAGAGATACAAGAGGTGGGTACTGGAAATACTTATAATTCAATTCTCTCTTCTGTTCCCCATCACAGTGTACAATGAAAGTAAAAAGAATCTCATGGGGGAACTCATACCCTAACACTCGGCCCCCACGTCTGGGGGCAGGGGATACCAGAGATGAACTGCCAGGTAACCAAGGTCTCCGAGCAGCTTCCTGGCCAAGCTCCTGCATTTTCCAAACCCAGATGCACCTCTAGATCCATCTGCATCAGAAATTCAGCCCCCTGCACAGGCTACAGTGCAAGATGACGAAGTCCCTAAGACAGCAGACAGTGCAGGAGAGTGTGCCGAGGAAAATCAGTCTTCAGATTGGACGCTTGGTTTAGAATCAGGAATCAGGTTTGAGCATGTACAAGCACTGTATCCACAGCTTTGTGCACCGTGCCGGGCAGGCCAGATTTCCCGTCACAGACAGGACAGGACAGCCAGTGTTCCCACCAAGCACAATCAGCAAGGGCAGGTGTGTGCGGTTCCAGCTGAAGCAGGATCACCCTTCCTGGCAAGTAAGTTTCCAGGAGTGTCTGTCACACACCCACAACCCCAGCACTCCAGTCTGAGCCGGAGGAGTTCTCCACCAGCCTGTTCAATACAGCAAGTCCAAGGCAGCCTGGGCTGTACAGGGAGACCCTGTCACAAACAAAACAGGAAACAAGAAAGTAGTTCCATATAGGACACTCTTCTCTTAATCTAAAATGAATACTTTTCACAGTTACGCCTTCTCTCCACAACCCACGTTTCTAATGGGTAAATTTAATTTGATTTTGTTTAATTCCTCCTCTCCCTTCTTCACCTAGTGGTTAATGCATTTTCTAGCTCCCTCCTACAGGGAAAAGGGATTTGGGGGTGCACCCTTTCCCAGTACTACTTTGCCTTCCTATCTAACGGTTCCCTCCCTCCCAGCAGCCCTGAAGTACAGGGGCTAACGGGGAGGGGGGTTGCTGCAGGCAGGTCTCTCTTCTCCCGGTAAAGTCTGCTAGAACAGAATTAGGAGAATTCTCAACTCTTAGAAAACCTAAAATTTCCCAGGAAGACAAGCAACTGAAATGAAATTAGATTTCAGCCTCTAGAACAGCAGTTCTCAACTTGTGGGCCACGGCCCCTTTGTGGGTTGAATGACCCTTTCTCAGGGGTCACCTAAAACCATCTGCATATCAGTTATTTATATTACGATTCATAACAGAAACAAAATGTATGGCTGGGGGGGGTCACCACAACATCAAGACCATATTAAGGGTCACAGCGTTAGGAAGGTTGAGAATCGCTGCTCTAGAAACTTGGTTAGGTTGGGAGATGAAGCATAACTGAAAAGTGTTAATTTTTTAAATATGTAGAGTTTTTAGTGAAGATTCATTTTTGTTTCATTTGAGATCGGGTCTTGAGATTGGGATACATGTTTATCAGATCTTCACTGGATATGAAAATTAACTGAAGCTATGAAAGACCTTCGCATCAGTCAGGCAGACTGGGTGATGTCACAGGGCAGGGCCGTGAGGTGCCAAAGACTCTTGTGGACAAGTGTAGGACAGAAGACCTGGAGAGAGAAACTGAGAATGTGCACATCTGAAGTACATGGCTAAGCAAAGAAAGGCGAGAGGCAGCCTGAGCCCCCCAGGCAGAGAGGGGACAGGAAGCTGCCAAAGGACTGGCAGAGTGAACGGGAGCAGCAGGTGCAACAGCAGCCAACAGAGTCACGTGGGCAAGGTCTCACTGCTCTAACCACCACGGACACTGGACCTTAGCTCTGGGGGCCAGAAAATGCACTTTTCCACTAAAAACAAAAAACAAACAAACAAACAAACAAAAAAAGCCACAGGCCCCTAGAGCAGGTACTCCTGGGATGAACTCTGAAATCCATGATACCAATGCCAAGCCTGGAACCAATCCTGTGCCTTGACTCTGCCCTACCTGGTGTGTCTGAAATTCTCTTGCAGAAAAGGTTAAAAGCTGTGTGTTCTAAACTAAGGTGCAACAGCCAAGGCAGCCTGCCAAGTTGTGCAGGGGTCAGGGTCGGGTCATGGAGCCACAACACAGGGAGGAAGTTCAAGGACAGAGGCGATGAGGGAGGTGGAAGAAAGGCCCCAGCGTCCAAAGCAGGGCCCTGACTCCCTCACCTTCCCTCCAGGAGATCTTCCATCATGGGATCTCCTGAAAAGATTCTCTAAATCAAACCAAAAGCCAGATAGGAAAGAAACACAGAGGAGCCTGCCTGTGGCACTGCTCAGCAACAGCAGACATCAGGACAACACAACTCCACACCTCACAAGGCCTCACAGGCTCTGCGAACTCCAGGGAAAGGGGGAGCTCCTAACCCCTTCGTGCCCCCCATTTTCTCATCTGCAGAAAGGCCAGGAACAGTCCTGTGGGGTCGCTATATTAAACAAGTCTGGCATGTAAATAGCATGTACACTACCAAGAACGGTTCTTGGCACACATCAGCGCTCTGCTATTGCTATTCTGGTCCTACTCCCACCTATTAGTTCTCCTGAGGTGGGCAGCTGGGATCCCAGTCACACCCACTTCACTCAGGAGTTACTCATAACTCTAGGCAGGAGGCAGTAAGGACCCGGATACAGTGCAGCTGAGGTCCCAGGATATCCTGCAGCCTAGCGTTTCCCTCCACAGGCCACTTGAAGGGACAGCTGCAGCAGGGATGTGATGGTTCTGACTTGGTGCCAAGAGTGATGCAAAAGTCCAATTCAGGCACCAAGTGTGTTGTCGCGCACAATGTTGTTAAGCAAGACCTCTGCATTCCCAGGAGGCAGCTGGGGGTCAGAGGAAAGCCCTAGTGTCAGGCACTAACTCACCGTGACCTTAGGCAAGGGTCACCATCTCTTCACTCTGGACCACAAATGCTTCTTTTGTACCACATTGTTGCCCTAGACACTTGCAGGGTAAAAGCAAAGGAGGACCTGGAAAGGCAGCTACTGTAGGCCAGTCCCAGCAACCTCCTGAGTGAGCAAGCACTCAAGTGAGCAGCAGGCACAGCTGGGGGAGGGGAGTGTCTCCAAGGAAAATGGCTAAGTACCTCCAATGTGTCATCTCACCTGTCTCATGACCACTCTGGGAGGGAACATCCTGTTTTATAAATGAGGTAATCCACTATGGAGTAATCCCTCCATGGGACCTTGCAGCCAGCTGTGGCAGGACTGGAATGTGGCAGCACCTCTGCCCAGGCGACTAGACACCCACATTTGCAGGCTGGGGTATCACCTAAGCTCTCACTCTGCAGTAGGAAAGCAGCGCATGCCCACGAGTACAGGCAAGCCCCCTCAGTCCTCCCAGATCCCCACCCCAGGAAGGAGCAGAGTAGACTGAGCCTGCTCCGCCACTTTCTGACCCACTCCAGCTCTGCTCATTCCTACCCTAGCGCCACATACAACCCTTCCCAGGGAGAAGTCGCGTCTCCTCACCAATGTCTAGAACTTTCCTTCCAGCACAAAGCCTGGGAGTGGAGCTTCCACACACAACACATGGAAAGCTACCTTAACTTAGCTGAACAGCGATAAAAGCAGAAAGGCGAGGAGAAGTCACAGAGCTTTGAGACCTGGACATACTATCTTTACAGATTTGCTGTCTCCACCAGATTCCCTCAAGAGTCCACATCTGAGATCCAAGGCCAGAGATGAACCCAGGGAAGAAGTACACACACAGAATGTTCTCACTTTGCAAAACCTAGACTGTCCACACTGGCTCAAGGCATGAGGATACTAGGGGAGCATTAGCCAATACAGCATGAGGCCTCCAGCCATGCAACTTAATTATATTGTACAGAGATGCACAAGCTTCAAGCTCGCTCTCTCGTGCGCGCGCTCTCTCTCTCTCTCTCTCTCTCTCTCTCTCTCTCTCTCACACACACACACATACACACACAGAATTTGATTATACATTGTAATTGTGCTGGAGATGAAGTAGGCAGGGTGCTGTTACAGAGGCAGCCATGGTGGTGAGGGAGAATCTCAACTCCCAAAGCTACTAGAAGCTGCCAACAGACTACAAGAACATGGCACACTTCTCTCCCGGTTCATCTATCCCTGCTCAGGAGCACAAGAGATGACAGCAGACATGTCCATCTAATTATGACAGAGAGATAAAGGAGTAGTAAGCCCCCCTGCTAGATTCTCTGCAAGGCTCAACGAGGATGCCAGATGTGTTTCCCTGGAAATGGACCTGAATGTGAAAGCAACAACAGATCCTAAAAACCTCAGAAAAAGATAAATAAGGTACAAGGAAGTACTGCACCAGGGCCCTATGTGCTGGTGCATACATTCCCATGTATTTGGTCAATTCTCTACTTGGTCCTGGATTTTATAACTACCCAGAGTACACTGACAATGAGGAACCCTAGTACCAAAAGCCGTAAGTATCCTTGCCACATTGCCCAGAAGCAACCTCCACTGAGGGTGACTCTCTCTGTTGTGTCCCCTCATGCTCCAGAAACACCAGAAAGGCAGCTGCAAACAGCCGAGGCTCAACAAAAAGTCACACTATAAACGACAAATTTTCCAAGCAGTCGCAACACGCGATGGGTAAATGCTACCTGAACTCTAGCAAAGACCACCAACACAACCCAAAAATGGCTAAAGGGTAAGAAAGGCAGGTCAAAGAAAATGAAACAGGTGGCCAAGTGAGAATGCCTGTTAGGACTCACTAAGAGGACTTATAAAAAGGGCCAATAGCTGCACTGGGCTGACAACTTTAACATCTAAACAAACTCCTAGATTTGGCAAAGATTCAGCGAACAAATTCTCACTCAGGACTGAAAGAATTCTAATTCTGGAGGAATCTGGCCATACCTATCCAAACTGCGTTTAAATCTGACGTCCAACGACAGCCCTACAAATCGTTTTCTTGCAGCACTGCAATGGCAGGAAGCCTACTAGCACCCAAATGTCTACAAATAAGGCACTGGCCAAGATGTGTAAGCACAAGTGCGGAGCACAGACACGGTGCCCTCGGTGAGAGAATGAAGTGGCTCCTCGGCCATCACTACGGGGAGAACAGGGTTACTGAGAAATCACGAAAGGCATGGGGTGATGCTCTGGATTGTTCCATGTCCTGACTTTTTAAATGGAACTGCATTCGCATTTCATAAGCAGCTTTCAAAGTGCACTCCTCAGGACAGGACACAAACACGACAGGTTAATTTCGGTTTGTTATAAACGGGAAGGATGTGAGCAATACTTTTCTTCTTTTGTGTAGTTCTTAAGTTTCTTTAAAAAAGAACAATGATACTCAACAGGATGTATAGCTCCCGTTGTGTGTGTCTGTTGTTGTTTTGTTTCTTAAGCCAAGAGGAAAGAGGAGCTGGTGGGTGGATCAGTGGGTAAAAGCACATGCTGCCAAGCTTGATGACCTGAGTTCAATCCCCAAGACCCATATGATGGAGAATTCCCACAAGTTATAAATAAGTGCGTGTGCGTGCGTGTGTGTGTGTCCAAGACAGAAGAGAAAGAACATATGCCCTCATGGATGCCTAAGTCTTTTGGATTTTGTTTTGTTTTAGTTAACAGTGCTCTAAGCTAAAGAAATGGCTCGATGTTTAACAGCACTGGTCTTAAGGTCAGAGGACCTGAGTTCAGTTCCCAGTACCTACATGGCAGCTCACAGTCATCTGTTACACTAGTCATGGGGATTCAACTCCCTCTTCTGGTCTCTGCAGGCACTACACACACAGTGCACAGACACAGATTTAGGCAAAATACTCATTTACATAAAATAAAAATAAAATCTCAAAAAAAAAAAAAAGATAACAGTGCTGAGCACCAGTAAACAGAACTATAAGGAAGCACGTTCTTTACTTCCCCGCCCCTTTCTTTTACTTTTTATGCCTGCCTGATTCTTTACTATCTGTATGAATTTCTTTTTTAAAGTGAAGTCAGAGAGCTTGGATTCAGGAGAGCAGTATGCCTTAGGTCTTGCATTTGAACCCCTGGCCTGACACTGGGGCAGTTATGTGCCCTCTCTAGGCCAAGCATCCTTCCTTCCAGAGGAAAAGGAACCAGTTGAGGGGTAGCATGGTGATACAGGAGAGTGCCTACAGCACATGGAAACTGGAGAGTAAGAAGGCAACCCAGCTTCCTGGAGAATGGAGCCAAAATATGACAGAAGGCAAAACAAGTCCAAACCACTGCTGCTTGCAACCTCTGGCCCCTGGAAATGAACCTGTGCACAGTGCGGACAGTACTTCTCAGGAGACCTGGATAGCACAGTGGTCTGAATGAGAAATGGACCCGGAGGCACAGAGTACTTGTACACTTGGTCCCCAGTTGGTGGCACTTTAAAAGAAAAAACTGGAATCAGAGAGTTTGGAACCTGTAGGATGGTACAGGAGGAAGTTGCTGGCGGAAGTACATCACTAGGGGTGAGCTCTGAGGTTTTAGAGCCTTCCCTGTTTCCTTCTCTCTGTGTCCTGTGTGCCACAGAAACATGATCACCAGTGTTCTGCTCCTGTGGGCATGCCATGCCTTCCCCACCATTATGGACTCTAGCCCTCTGGAACTATAAGCCAAAATAAGCTCTTTCTTAAGTTGTTTTTGATCATGGTATTTTATCATGCAAGAGAAAAGTAACTCATCTAGGTAAGGGGTGGAAAGACTAAGGGACACAGATTTTCTGTTCCAACAGATGACTATGACTTAGAAACAAAAGAGGAATTTTCATATATACTCAAACTATCTTGTGCCAGTTACACTTCATATAAGACAACATTGCTACACGTAAACCTAAGAGCCCTACAGGGTACAGTCTAACGCTGCTGGCTCCATTGTACAAAGATGGCAACTGAAGCTCAATGAAGCAACTTGCCCAAGGCCAACCAGCTAGTAGATGATAAATCTACAACTCACACTCCAACCTACAGGTTTTGGGCGTGTTTTGGTTTGTTTGGTATATGGTTTGGTGGTGGTAATGGTTTGTTTTTTCCACAACAGATGAGTCTTTAAGGAGTTTGAGAGATGAAAATGTATTGCTTACCTGTCTCACCCATTACACCCCTGCTGTGTTCCTGGGTCTTTGCAATTCATCATCACACACACAACACCCCTGCATTGAGGCCCAGGGCAAAGCCTGACATGGCAGTGCCACAACAAACACTAACTGATTAAATGGATCTACCGTATCAGCCACAGGCCACGGTTTCCAACAAATCACAGACATCTTTCCCAGAAATCAAGACAAAGCTGGGTGGGAAGGAGACAAGCCAAACTCTCTTAAGTTGGCCTTGGGCTAAAATTCAAATGACTGGAAGAAAAGGGGCAAATTCCTTGTGGGTATTTACAAGGTGAGACTTGTGAGAATCAGTAGAGATCTTGTTAATTACCACAGAAGGAGGTCAGGAGCTCAGTGGATCTGCCCTGCCACGGCAGGTGTCAAGTTTTAAATCACAGGATGAAATGTGGGTACCTTTCTGGACAAATGGCAGAATGAGGTCCAAGGCGCACAGACCTAAATAAACAGGTCTGGTGGGGAGGAGCAGAGAGGGGAGGGTGAAACATAAAATAGCTCCCATAAATTGAGAGCCAGCATTCAGGGATGTGTAAGCACACAAACACACACACCTCTGATGCTGGTCAACAACTGGGTCAAAGAGAGAAGAGAACAAGAAGGCAGAAGCTCTCTGAGAACGGTGGGAGGGAGGAGACATGAGCCACTCTTTCCCACACTGTGAATAAAAGCAGCCCAGACACAGGACAGAGCTCAAGTCCACTAACACAAGAATACACATGACAGAGGTTCTGTTCTGTTAAGAACAAGGCACTTCACAATGTCCTGTCTTACCTTACTCAAGACGCCATCCCTCACCCAGGCAAAGACATAAGGAAAGGCAGTCACTCTGAACTGACTGACCAGGGAGTGTGTTATACTTAAGCACACGGATACTCCATAACCTTGTTCAAATTCAAAGAAGGGAGGAGGGGGTGGAAGACCTGTAGTTTAGATGAGACCAACATTTGGATGTTGAGAGAAATCAGCAACAGGGAGGGGGCCCACGAAAGGATCCGCCTGAAAAGGACAGCTGAGAAGTGAATTCTAACACGATAACCCAGGAAGAAGGAGGCAGGAGGCCCTGACAGGGCCAGGACCACAGTACAAGGAAAGTGACATAAACTCGCAAGCCAGGGCAGGCAAGGTGTGGGCTCCTGAAACGTGAGCAGGACACCTGAAAAGGCATACATTACTAGCTACAGCTACAGCTACAGCCCAAGTCAAAAAGGATCAGGGAGGAAGTGCCCCCTGTTGGGAACATAGGCAGAAAATGGGGGGATGTCCATCTCTACTGTGCCCATCTTGTCTAGCGAAGAAGCTGTTTTCAGAACGAGCTACACATCTAAACTCACACATACACGCTGGCTTTTATGGAGTCAATGAACCTAAGCTAAACAAAGAACCATGGAAGAATCACAGTCAGGGACAGAGAGAGAGTGGGAGCCTCGCTGGGTGTGACAACTCAGCAGCTGAGGGAGGGTCTGGGCAGCACTGTCATGCCCCCTCCTCGGAGCCCACTGTCCTTCTGACACCAGACTGAGCCCCAGGAGTTTACAGCTGAGGGGAAAGAAACAGTGTGCAAACAAAAGTGCTAACACAGTTGAACAACTAGGAGGGAATGGAGTTTTACTGCTCGTTTGAAGGAAAGATGGACTGCTTTACCTGCACCATCTCTGGCAAAGCTCTAGGGCAGATCATCAGCCAGACCTTCGCCATCCAGCCTGGGCTCCCAGAGATACCATGGCCAGTAGTCTCATTTCCTTTCTCAAAGAGTTACTAAATTATGCACCAAAGGAATGCCAGGCACAAGGGGCCTCGACTCCCGTAAGGGATAGATACAGGCACAGCCTCCTGCCAGACCTCTGGGGTGTTGTTTAATGGATCCAGGGCAGGCTGGTAAACACCAAACTAAATCTACGGTCCCTTCCAACTTACACTGATACCTCAATAATTGGTACTGATGCCACTGTCTAGTAGAGATGTAAATTATGAGGTCCTCAATCTCAACCTCAGCCTCAGGCCCTCCCTGATGGAAGCAATTCAATATAGTATGTCAGGGAGAGCTCCAAAGTCCATCTTCCCTGTCCAGCCTTTCTCCCCTTTGCTTGGTTGCAGCCCCCTGCTGTTAGGCATAGCCTACGGATAGTATATGTACTCTGCTACATCCTGATTACCTTCTATTCCAATTTCTGTGATTCAATAATCATAATACAGCTTAGAGGAGAAAAAAAATTAGGAGAGAAAAGGGTTTATTTGTCTTATAATTCCAAGTCACATGCAGCACTGAGGGAGATTAGGGCAGGAACCTGAAGCAGAGACCGCGGAGTAATGCTGCTTTCTGGTTTGCTTACAAACTACTGCTTAGCTGGCTTCCTTATAAAGGCCAGGACCACCTGCCTGGAGATGGTGCTGCCTCACAGTGGGCTGGGTCCTCCTGTGTTAATTAATAATCAAGACACTGCCTGGAAGACATGCCAACAGACCAGTCTGATCTAGTACAACTCCTCAATGGAAGCTTTCCCCTCAACTGACTCTAAACTGTGTCAAACTGGCAATTAAGGCTAACTAGGACACCTGACATGCCAATCTGAGCACGGCTTTCTTTTCTGTAAGAATCTCCACTGGATAACAACACAAAATCCAAATTCTGAATCTGGTCTTTCCATGTCTATTCTTCCTCCCAACATTCCCGATATTTAAAGTACATCATGTACTGGCTCAAACACACCAGGCACTTCGGGACTCCCCGTCTTTGTACCTTTCAAAAATCAGCAGAGTACCCTCCAGGCCTGTGAAACTTCTCTGGCCACTTCGAGGCAGAGTCAGGTCCTCTTTCTTCCTCATTCCCATAAGATATAAGTCACAGCACTGAACAGTTGTTATGATTTGAGTATAAAATGTCCCCCGGGTTCACGTATTAAAGCCGAGGCCCCAGCTGGTGGTGCTATTTTGGGAAGATCCGGATACTTCAAGGGGTTGAGGCTTGGTTGGAGAAAGTAGGTCACTAGAGGTGAGTCCCCGGTGCACCCTGTCACTGGCCCTCCTGTCTTGCTATTTCCTGTCTGTCACAGGTGAACATACACTTTTGAAGACAGAGGCAGGGCCTGGAGAGAAATGGCAATTGTTCCATGACCTTCTAAAATCTTTCAAAACGTTAAGATTTCCTTCAAGTTATAAATGTATAAGTAAATTTTAAAACAAAACTCGTACTTCTTCACTTAAAACATTACAGACATTGAGAACGAGTGTCTTACTTTCTTGAGACCTAAACCACGCTTGCCTTCGTGCCATGCTTTCTAGCTTCACAAACCGTCTCCTTCTTTCCAGCTGGGACCAGTTGGTAGTCCCCCGAGCCGTCCAGTGCTGTGAAGCGTCCAGGAGTGAAGGTTTTCCCAGTGCGGCTTCCTCTGGACACCTCCTTATCTCTCAACACCACTCCTTCCCACGGTGATGCCCACGGGCTGCCTTCCGGGCTCCTGTCTGAACACGCAGAGTCCTGGGGCAGCAGCGGTGCCCACACTGCCACTTTTAGGTATTAGTTCTAAAATTCTACTCTGTTTCCAGAATTACCACTTTTTCATTTCTTGGCAGCAGCTCCATCTTTGTTACTAACTATCGAATATTTGCTTTTTACGAAATAAGCCATGAGTTTTCCACTAGGACACAACTGCAGATCTTCCCTGTTTGTAAACAGATGACCAGCTGACCGATAACCAACTGACTCTCTAAGAAGAAAGATGACGTGTCACTGCCCACAATGAGCGTCTGCCATACAGTGACCTGGGGGCTGAGGAGCGCACAGCAGCCTGTGCTCAACACCAATTAATCAGTCTTCAAACATCATGGCAGCTGAAGGCTGAGCTGTGCTGTCAGGAACTGCTTATTTAATCTGTAGTAAGTGAAATTCATGAACAACAAAAAATGAAGAGTATCCAAAGCACGTCACTTGGAAGCACGCACCAAGGCACAGTGATTAGCTGTAGGAAAAGCTACATCTTGGACCCGGTTCTCAAACTAGGCTATTCCCCCCACCCCCCACCCCATCAAGATCACTTTATTCTACTTCCTGATAAGCAGGAACAAATTATTCCTATTGTGGCTCTACATGGTGATCTCCAAGAGGAATACTGCCTCACATTCCTAACACGGACCTATCCTCTGGAAAGCGGAGGAGGAACAAAACTTTGAAATACGGAATGTTTCATGAACGTGCATGTCATACGCAGGGGCAACGCTAGTCTTCTTGGTATCATTCCAATTTAATGAATGTGCTGCCAGCAAACTAGACTGATATTTGCCCCAAGTCACAGTTGGCAGTATCTAGCAAAATTCTTGATCAAAGCTTAGCACAATATCACCGTCTACCCCCTTTCATTCCGGCTTTCCCCAGACCCCACGAGAAAGATGCATCCATCCAGTAAATAGTATCAAGGCTAAGAAAGGCTGCTTTAAACCAGAGAGTTCTGAATAAGCTGTCTTGAACCGTAGCCTTTTCATCCGACGGAAGTGAGGATTAAATAACAAGCCTGTGTGTGCGGCTCATGTTATTAGTATCAAAGGTTCAACGTGACGTCATGCTGGGTATCTTACAGCACCGTAGCGCTCTGACAAACATGGACTCACTGATGTGGCGGCTCTGACGCTCTCTGCACTGTACACACACAAGAATCAATCCAGACCATCACTGTTCAATTCCAGGAGAAAAGTGATCCTTCCCAAAAGAGAGTACCCAGGCTGCCGCAGAGCTGGCAGTCACACACAAGAGAAACCATCCAATAAACTAGAGCATCAGGCCTGAAGAAGAGAACCTTCAAGCAGTGGTCTAGGGGTCAAAGCAGTAACAGTTCTAAAATTCCATGGCGGTGCCACCAAAAAGGAACTAATTAAATTCTACTTTCCTTGGTGGCAGCGAGCAAGTCAACAATGGTATAGTCTTGCAAGGTGCCATTTTCCTCCCCAAGGGGAACCCAACATCTTGGCAGGAGTAACTCAGTTGAGGAGTAGGGCTCTCCCTTATCTCAGACAGTGAGAAGACAGGTCAGTTGGCCAGAAACAAGAAGCAACAGCCTCCCGTACCCAAATAATCATGTGCTAGCTGCTTACCCAAGAGAGATGAAAACATTAGGTTCACAAGAAAAAGACCTGCGCAAGAGACACTTGGCGCTTTATTCGTCGGTTCTCAAAACTGGGAACGACCCAAACCTCCATCCACATCAGAGAAGATAAGCAAATTATCATGCCACACAGTGGAGCAGGCCTCGGCACAAGTAACAGATTGCCAATACATGCAACCACATGGAGCCTCACACAAGAGTTCGTGCACACAGGCGTGCGCGCACACAGACACAAGTGGAGGAGCGTGTGTGCGTGCGTGCGTGTGTATGTATCTCCATCTTCAGAAGGGGTAGGTACTGAGATGGTTGGGAGGGTCATGGGGAAATTTACTAGAGTAATAACCCTTTTGTTACACCGAGATTTGTGTTACAAGTGGAGTCCTAGTCAAGCCTCATCTAATTAAGATTTTTTTTATCATCTCACTGTTTACAAATTTTATTACCCCCAAAATAAAATAAAATAAAATAAAATAAAACCCACGCACACATCAGCAAATACTGGAGGCTAATGCGTATGTGCTGAAAGTATGGGGTGAAATGCACTCATGTCTAAGCCAACTATGAAATGAGCTGCGTGACTGGACAGGTAAGCTGGAAGACGGAAAGAGTAATATAGTAGTATAAAAACAACACAGTACATGGCCAGTGGAAGAATGTAGGTGGCAGAGGGGTGCTAACTGTGCAGCTCTTCTCCATTGACTGCACATCTGAAAGGGCTCACAGTGAGGAGCTGTGGGGAGGAGAGAACAGCCAGTCTCCAGCACCACAACAACAGGGGGATCACAGGAAGGAAGTGTTAGGAGAGTGCTAGTCAGCCCACATAGGGCCTCTCCAGGCAAGAACAGTTAAAGGCCAGGCTGACCGGGTGACAGGCAACTCTGGCCAGCTCAGAGTAAGTGAAAGGTTAGTGTTCAGACCTTAAACGCCATCAACACCCACTCCTGCGACACTAGCTGCATCACTCTGTGACTGGGGTCGGAAACAGGTCCAACCCACTCTAGCCTTGGCTGAAGAGGTCAGCACCCACTGAGAGGATGAGAGCACATGTGCTATCCAGCTTTGACAACCCACTAGTTATAACATCCCTAGAAAAACACTTTTCTAGGTAGAAACCAAATACACGGATGCCAATCAGAGCTCTACACAGGCCAAAAGAAGGGAACCTGGTGTTTCACCAACAGCTTCCCAAAGAAACAGCCTAAGGTCCAAGCAGCCCTGGACCATCTGCACATGGATGTTCCACTTTGCTGCTGAGCCCCAGCAAAAATCTGAATCAATAAGCAGAAGCCTTCCCTTTCCCCCAGTGTCTGTCTCTCTGTGTCTCTCTCTATGTATTTGTGTGTGTGTGTGTGGTTTCTGGGACAAAGAACATTATGAAAGCCAAAGAGAATTAAAGAGATTAAAGAGATGAATTTTCTGGACAAAAAAAAAAAAAAATTCACTCATATTTTTAAAGTCTGGTTTCAATAATTTTAAGATTACCTTCTCAGTCCCCACCCTCGAATCCAATGAAATAGATCATCTAAATCTGGCTTCATAAGACATGTGACAGACTCTGTCAAGTGACCAAAGAATATAACAGAAAGCAGAGCAAGCCAGTTCTCACGTAAGCACCACACTTAGCTTACTGAGAAACTACACAAGTCACTTTCACTGTTTTCTTCTCTATACCATCCAAGACATGCCTGGCATGAGTGGACCCTGCGGGTTTCCTCAGAAAAGCACAGGACACCAGGGAACCTCTCCTGGCTACCAGTGCCTACAGCTGGCCTGCTCTTTCTAGTCCTCACCTTTCTGGGCTCTCGGGAGCTTCTGGATTCAAGATCTAAAAGAAGGATGAAATATACATTTCAAATAAAAACATCTCACAAAACAAAACAACTTCTAAGCCGGGGGTAGGGGTGAAAGACGGGTGGATGAGTGATGGCTTGGTGGCTGTGGTGGTTTGAATGAGAAACGCCCCCACAAGCTCGAGCGTTTCAACACTTGGTCCCCAGATGGTGACGCTGTCTGGAGAGATACAAAATAGTCGCTAGGAATCTCTGAGTTTAAGAGCTGCACTTCCAGTTCCTCCTCTGCATTTCAAGATGTACTCCCTTAGTCCCTGCTCCAGCCACCATGCCTGCTGCCAGCTGCCACACCTCTGGCCTGCCGTGGTAGACTCTCATCCCTCTGAGACTGTAAGCCAAAATAAACTCTTCCTTAATTCATCTTTGACTTTATCATAGCAACAGTAAAGTAACTAATACAGAAGTCAAGACCCCAAAAAGGAGCCTGAAGAGCTTGGAGGAAGTCTCTCAGTGCCTAGGGAAGTCATCCAGGGGAAAATGAGTTCCTGAAAACAGCAGGATACCATCTAGATCCAGAAGGGCCACAGCTGCAGGCCATGGCAAGACCAGTGCACTGAGGGAAGGGTCTAAAAGAGGCAAGGGCCGCGCGGTGCCAACTCGTCCCCAACTACAAACTCACTGCATCTGGGCTAGAACCTAAGAGGCCCTGACTAGAAGATGGACAGGCAGTCACCACAGTGCTGGGCTCAGCCGCCACCCTGCCTCCTAGCCTTCGGGACACTGGGTAGATAGCTTAGCTGACGCTGCCACAACGTGGAAAAAGTGAAGATTTCTGAATAAATAAAGCTCCGCCAGGGGGGTAAGTTTCCATCGTGACCAATTCGCCTGGGCGATGTCTGAAGGGCTTTCCATCAGCAGTGATGCATCCCCAGCTGATGGGGCAGTCATCCCAAACTCCTCTCATGTGCTCAGGCCTTCTCCTCCCCTCAGCCTACCTCTACCTCAGTGACTAGGAGGAGCCAGTCTTGGGGAGTCACTGCCGCTGGTCCCTCAGGGCGCCTGGGAGGCTAGAATTCTGCGAGTACAGCCCCAGTTGGCAGTAGCTAACCCTGCTGCTTCCCTACCAAGCTGGCCTTCCCAGTCAGGACAAGTAACTAGACCAGCACGGGACCTTTCTCCACCGGGTTTGCCCCTCCCCCCGTCACAGTAACTGGGCCTCTGTTATGTCTGAGACTAAAGAACACACCAGAGAGCTGAAAATGAAGGACATGCCAGCTAGCTCTTGTTGAGGACAGACTAACTCCTCTGTAAATGCTCAAAAGGGAGAAAGCAGACTAAAAACAATTAAATCAGTGAAACAGAGATAGGAAATCTGGCTAAGCCTGAATCACACCGAGGCCTCCCAGCAGTGCCAGCATTCAATCCCCAGGAAGTGACTAAGTCCTATTTGGTCCCAGGGATGGACTTCTTAGAAATAACCAGACTCCCTGCAGGTTGCCCCAGAAGAGCAGAGGCAGCTCGCTCTGGAAACCCCTCGGCCTAGGTTTGCTCCATGAGGCCCTCCAGAAATGTCTCAGGAAGCCAGACATCTAGGGACCATTCATTCACTTTCAACCATTACCACCCATGCTCTAAAAACAATTCCAATCAGGACTCTCAGAAGCACAAGAAAAGGCAGAAGAGATGGCTCAGTGCTTAAAGAACACTGGCTGATCTTCCAGAGGACCTGGGTTTGATTCCCAACACACACACATAGTGGCTCACAATAGTCTGTAACTACAGTCCTAGGAGATCTGACACCCTCTTCAGGCCCCCACACTAACAGGCATGCATGTGGTGCACAGACATACACACAGGCAGAACACCCACACACATAAAATTAAAAAAATGAAAAAAAAATTATTTTAATCAAAAACTATTTTTAAACCTTTCCAAGCTTTAGTCAATCTATCTCTATTTATTTCACAATTCTAAGTTTCACTATGGATAATGGAGAGTTGAGTGTCTTTATTCTCTGGTCTGTTGTCCAGAACCTTCAAGCCAGTGAGGAGGAGAGAAAACCTCCAAGTCACCAGCTTCTTCTTGGCTGGTCCCTCAAGGGTCAGTATAGCTGCCTGGCATTGTAGTCATAAAGAATAGGTAAGGGGAGATCAATGCTAAACCTCACCCTCCCATTCCCAGGGTTAGCAAGCAGCTGCCTACTATCCCAGCCCCTCCCTTCCCTGATACCAAGAAGCTCTGGGAAGCCTGAACCTCCAGCAGGAGAGTCTGCCACGGGCTCACTCACTCCCACACTGCAAACTGCACTTCCCAGGCTCAACAGATGTAGCTGCTATTCATTGCTTCCGAGGCAGGACAAAGCTTCCCAGAAACACAAAGCAAAAGAGCTTCAGGCAGAGCCACCTTTAACAGAAGCCACCTGCTGGCTCCCTCTTCTGCTATACCCCTAGAGCGTACGCACATGCGCACACACACACAGCTTTTCAAACCTCTCCAACAGGTGTTGGCTCATGTCAGGTGACTTTCTCTCAATCACTGGGCAGAGTATGCTATAGGATACAATGGGGGGGGGGGGGGTCCTTAGTCCCTTATGTCCAAACCACAAAGTGGAACAACTTCTGTTACTGCAGAACTTCTCAGTCCTTTAATGTGACAACATGCATTGCAGAATGTCTCCCATCTATGTGATGCCACAGAACACTTCAGGACTGGCTTCAGAGCTTGGAGCAGCCCCTTCTTCCATGGTCATCTAGCTCTCAGGTTAGCTCTTCCATCATCTGGAGTAGAGAAGAATTGTTTTGCTTACATGTTTCCTCTTCCATGAGCTTCAGCAAGAGGGGAAGGAACATGTGAGTGAATACATACACATACACACACACACACACACACACACACACACACACTGATGGTGCCTTTGTTAATCAGGTCCAGTGGAGCTTCTGCAAGGACTATCAGAAACTAGTAAGAGGGGCTGGAGAGATGGCTGCAGTTGGACCCAAGTTCAGTTCCCAGTACCCATATGGTGGCTCATAGCCATCATAACTGTAGTTCCAGGAGATCTGACACTCTCTGTGGGTGCTAGGCATGCACAAGGTACACAGATACATGCAGGTAAAACACCCATACACATTTTTTTTTTAAATCTGAAAAGAAAAGAAAGAAAGAAAAAAAAAACTAGTAAGAGGGCTAGAACTTACACAAGCCAACTCTGGCTATGAATCATCTATGCACATGCCACAGAAAATAAGGGCATGCCAAGGAGCTGTTGTAGGTACTGTTTCTTTTTAATTTTATTTTTATTTTATGTGGAAGAACGTTTTGTCTGCATGTATATGAGAGCACCAGCCATTTTACGTTGTCAGTTCCTGGGTGGCTGCACTCCATGTTCACAGCTGTGGTGGCAAGCCATCAACACCAGAACCATCACGTATGATCTAAGTGACTTCAGCCATCATCCCCCCTAATTCCAGGAGAGGAAGACTCATAGACCTTGAGAGCAAGGGATTCCTGGGTATCTCCCCTCAAACCTTCCTGAACGGCACAGAGACAGCACACACATTCAGACATCACCCAGATCCTCATAACTGCTCAGGAACTTCATATTCAAATTATACATGTCAGATTTTCTTTCCTACCAGAAAACACTGCTCCTCACTCCCCAAGGAAAACTATGTGTTAAACAGACCCTAACTTTGGGTGGGGAAAACACAGCACCTGTACTTTGGGATGAACTTATAGAAAAGAAGCTTCTGATGGCCTCTTTGCTTTCTTGGGGATGTAGACTTTCTTCTTTACGGACAATGAAGCTGACCTTGAAGTGTGTCTCCACTGATCTGTGCAGTTGAGCACATATAGGTGCATGGAGGGAGGGAGAGGGAGAGAGAGAGAGAATGAGAACTCTCAAACACTACCCAACAAAGAGACAGAGAGACAGAGAAAGACAGAGAGACAGACAGACAGAGAGAGGAGCACTCTCAAACACTACCCAACACACAGGAAGCCTCCCGAGAGCTAGCTGCTCTTCTCTGAAAGTTCAGGCTATTCCTGGCACACGCATTTCTCAGAACACCTTTGACAGAGCTGCTGGTTGTGGTTAGTGTCTGGACACCATCAAGAGACTGGGGAATTCCTCCAGCTCTGTGCATCCTGGAAGGGAGGAAGCCCTACATTAGTCCTCCCTCCTGTCATCTCAGTTGCATCAGGAAAAACACAAACACACACACACACACACACACACACACACGAGGTATCACTAAGCAGTACTGAAGGAGCGCTATTTAAAGATAAAATGCTGGGCTAGAGAAACGGCTCAGCAGTTAAGAGCACTGGGTGCTCTTCCAGAGGACCTGAGTTCAATTCCCAGCCCCTACACAATGGCTCAGCACCATCTATAACCCCAGTTCCATGAATCTGCCACCCTATTTTGGCCTCCAAAGGCACCAGGCATGAACCTGCATACATGCAGGCATAATATCCATACACATAATAATAATAATAATAATAATAATAATAATAATAATATAAAAATTTTAAATAAAAATACTTTCATTTATCACCTTAGGATAGATGTATAAGTTTATTCCTACTCTATCTCTCTGAATCTTCTTGTCCACTCAGCAAGATTAGCCCAGCCTGAAGACACTGGACTTGAAGTGAATGCTGACAGCCCCTCTGAAACACTTTCCCACTCCCCCAGCAGTCCCAGCTCGGACAGCAAAATGAAGGTCCCTGCCAGCTCCTTCCAGCACCTAACTAGACCCCTTCCCCTCTACTCTTCTGAAGGCTGTGGGAAAATCTTTGGCTCTACTCATTCCTATTGTCATGGTAGCTAGGTAAGGCTATGTTAATAGTAGCTGCTGCTGCAGCTGGTGCTTGAATACTTGATTTAAAACACTTTATTGTTTAAGTACCAGTTTGGCCTCTGAGGCAGCCAAGCCTCAACTACTGCTTGCTAATTACCAGCTGCTAAACAGCACTTTCCTCATTGGAGCTGATGAGCTGCTGGGGGCTGAGGTGAGGACGCCATCCTCAGAGGCAGAGGGTTCCAGCTCTCCTGAGAACCCCCTCAAACCCGCGAAAGAACAAAGAGGCAAAGACAGGGATCCAGTCCTGCCATACCACTGCACCTTGAGTTCTGGGCACCTGTCCTCTTGGAGCTGAGCTGGCCGACAGGAGGTGTAGGTGACAGGAATTCACATGTGTGCTACCATGCAGCAGGATCAATTGCCACTGATCCGTCTGCAGCTGGTTTTGCCTGGGGTGGTGGAATGTGGAGGGTGAGGTCTTACATGAGCCTCAGAGGGCGAACCCAAACCCCAGCAAAAAGTATGTGGAAGGGCGAGCATGTGGACAGTGTCAGAGAAACAGAGGCATCCGCATGTGCAGCAGGGGGTGGGGGTTTGCCTGGTGAGCGCAGAAAGAACGAGCAACCTCAACCCAGATTTAGGGGTACATGCTTAGGAAGTTGGGGGGTTCTACTGAAGATCTCTAAACAGAAGCCAGATGGATGGCTGAGTCCCTGAGGCCTCTGAAGGAGGCGGCAGGCATCCCTGAGGGCAGAGCAACAACAGCAGGAGAGGACAGAGAGGAGAAGGGCACCGGTGGCTGGTCTGGCTGGATTCTCCCGGAGATCAGTCTCTCCGCCGGGCCTGACAGTCAAAAGGATCCTCAGAACTCCTCTGCATCTCTGTGTCTCCCTAGAACCCCTGGCTACTGAGGCTCCCTGAAAATGTGCCTGGCAGGGCTCATACTACAGCATGCTTGACGAGCTGCTGAGACTAAGCACAAGGCACAGGGGTCACAAGGCACGGGGGTCAGTCACAGGCACAGGGGTAGTGCATTTCACTACAGGTCTGAAGAAGATAAGGTGCCCCAAAGCATTTCTACAAGATCAAGAACAAAATTTTTACACAATAAACAGAATCATAACGTGTTTTTAATGTGTAAGGTTCCCTTGAAAAAGAATAAAGCTCTTATGTCACTAAAGGAATTTAAAAATAGGCTAAGCAGATGGGTGATTGCCAGACTCGGGCAATTCTCAGTTGGGCGTATACTAAAAATACACATTCCAAGTCAGGGAGGGGGATGATATAGAACAATATATAATGACACATCTGGATGGAAATGCTAGGGTATAGGCTGGCAAGATGGCTAGGAGGGGAAAGGCACTTGCCATGCTAGCCTGATGACCTGAGTTCAATCCTGAAAGCATACATCAAGAGAAACAATTCCACAAGGTTACCCTCTGCCATGTGCACCATGGAACAAGTGCACTGTGTGTGTGCGCACACACACACACACACACAAATAAGTTTAAAAAGTTAAAAAATAAAGAAAATGTTAGAATGAAACCCATCTCTGCATGCTAACTTTAGATATCTAATTTTAAAAGATACACACATCTTGAGTACTTCCATTGCAGAGTCTAGGACTCCGTAAGACACAGGAGAATTGGCCAGGAAGCTTCACCTTCAAATGTGACCCACAAATGAATCTGATGGTCAGTCTGGGTTAGGGGGCACACGGCTACATGAGCATCTCTACGACAGGACGTTATCTGAAACAGACCAAATGCTTTTAAAAGATGCCTTCTAATGACAGCTTTCTAGTTGCCCTTCCCCAAGTCCCCTCCGAGTTTAGATGGAGCTGGACCAGAATGACCATCTCTATATAGAAAATGTTCTAAGATGACAGAACGCCCTGTACTTATGCCGCACAATACAGTGGCCGCAACCGACCACCGGGCACTCGAGATGCAGGTAAGGCTTACTTAACTGCAATTTAAATAACTACGTGTGAGCACATGAGAGCTGCTCTCCCGTTGGCTTATGTACTCAACTGCGGCATACAGGGGTAAAATTCTGACCCCATTCCTTCTCCTCCTCTCCAGCCTGAAGACAGGATGATTAACTCCAAAGAAAGCAGCAGGAGGGGAGAAGCCTTGTGCTCCCAGTACCTGAAGCACTGAGTACAGGGAACAAAGAGCTTGAACAAAGGCGCTCACCCCAGAGGACTTCACCTTTCTCTTCCTGGGAACACAACTGACACAGACACCCACCCTGGGCAGTCCAACATCCTGCCAGCAAGGAGACCTCACTCCCAAGGATGACCCAGAACATCCAAAGCTGACTGCACTGGAACTCTGGGGCTGTGCCGAAGTACAAAAAGCCAGGCGAAAGGAAATTAATCTGACCAAAGAAACAGAGGAAGTCAGTTCAGTTCCACAACTTTTCCAAACCTCACAAAGTTTTCACCATGAAGATATCTCATCTCTCCATTTCCAGATTCCACTGGATTCCTGCCAGCTCCAGCCCAGAAGCCAAAACCAAACACGACCAAAGACTCCATATTCACTAGAGTGATTGTTCAAGCCTTGATCTCTGCCTCACACACACGGTACAAATCGACCAAGAAGGCAGCTGAGAAACAAAAGCTGCTTCAACCTGATGGACTACCACAGGAACACACACCTAGAGGGCAGGAAAAGCACTAGGTGGGCATCAGAGCCCACGTGTTCTATTCAAACAGCCCTCAACAGCCAAGGAGACCCAACCATCTACCAAGTGTGTCCGTACAACAGACACGTGGAGAGCCGCAGACAGGCGCCTTCTCAAGACCCTCAGCCCAAGTCCTGGCTACTTCCCTCTCTAGAGACACAGCTGGCCTGCTGTAAAGACAGCCCCTCAAGGACAGAAAGTGTAGATGGGAAAGAAAGTCCTAGAAAAACTACGTAAGGACAGGGGAGGTGGGGGTGGATGGACAATAAACCATCCATCTTAGACTGCACACTTTAAGTTTACTGGAAGATGGGGTTTTTTCCCTCTTTCTGACTCTATAAAAAGAAGAAAAAAATGTTGCAACTTCCTTTGTGACAGCACATGCTTAGGAAAAAAACAGATCTAACCATTGCTTCACTTTCTCAACTGTATTAACGGACAGACCTTCCTTTCCCAGCCCTGCCCCCTGCTCATCAGGAAGCCGAGGTGCCCAGGGTTGGGGACTGCTGTCTGCCCGCCTCTCCACCTGTGTGCCTAAACACAGCAAGAATATGGAGTACTCTGAGGCCGGAGGAGGAGGGGGGAAGTTGTCACAACTTCTGCCCAGCACTCCTTACCGGCGGCTCTTTAGAATAGTCAACAACCTGCAGACACATTCTCTCCTTGGCCAAACCAGAGGGAGCAGCCTGCAGTCCCACCCACTTCCTTGAAGCCAGTTGCTGTCTATAGTTTTACCTGTACCCTCCACAGACTGTCTCAAGTGTGTATCCCTGCAGTGTCCTGGGCTGCACCATGCAGTGACCCTACCTCTACCCGCCCTGTCTTGGGAGCCCACCCGGGTGTCTCTGTATCCTTCACTGGCCACCTGGGGCCCTTTCTCTGTCCCTTATTTAGCTCTCTGAATCTTACCATTGATCTATTAATAAAACTAAGTATCAGACCAAAGAGGATCTATATTAGAGGGCAGACTGGAGTAGTCATGTCTTTTTTTCATTCATTTGATACACTTTGTATAAAACGATTAGCTCCCAAAGACAAAGCCAACTAACTATTCTTACCATTGTAGCAATTTGTACAAACAAGCATTTCATAAATATTAAAAATAAGACACTAGGTCACCTACATTCTGAATTATAACGGGACCATAGAAGGCCTCTTTGGGAGGCAGCACTGTTAACTACAAAGAGGCCAAGGTTTAGAGTTAGGCCTGGCAAGATTTCCCACACTTGTTATCTCAGCACTCTGAGGCCAAAGCGGGAAGACCATGACTTTGAGGTCAGCTTCAGCTGCATAGTGAAACCCTGTCTCAAGAAAGAAAAAAATAGCTTAAAGTTAGGCATTTTCATCATCTATAGTTTCTGGCCTCGGCTATTCCTTCTGCCTTCTTCTACCAAATATGTCTGAGGCTCACCCACAGTCACCTCCTCAAGGAAGCCTTTCCTAACTGCTAACCTGCCTAGTAAACTAACACAGGGGGGTGGGGGAAATTCCTGGCATTTCAGAGCCTCTTCCCCTTTTATCGTCTCTATACCTATTACTATCTGACCAGCTGTATCATTTAATTACTGTGTTCTGTCTTTCCCTACAAGAACACAGGCCCCCTGCAGATGAGATTGGTTTCTGTCTGTTTTATAAACTGATATGTCCCCAGAACCTAAAATAATGCTGAACACTTGGTGTTCAATAACTGCTAATTGATTAATTATTCTGAACATGTTTCCTCTTCTGTAGAAAGGAGACTTTCACTTTGCAGTACCATTGCAAGGTCTAACAGGGGTGAACAGAGCATCAGCCGCACTGCCCCACCCATCACACCTGCTCCAGAAGAACTTGCTATTAATCCGAGAGACCTAAGAGCAGCTGAGCTTCCAACAGAGGTCTGAATGACAGAAGGTTACTGTATGGATCAAAGCCAGCATGTGGCTCTGATCTATCCAACGGGAGGCTACAAAAGTCATTCTTGGCACTGTTAATTTTGTTACTACCTACATCTTATGAAGTGGGGGAGCGATGGTAAGACACACATGCCACAACACACATGTGGGTCCCAGGGATCGCACTCAGTGAGGTCAGGCTTGGCAGCAGGGTAGCCAGTGAGCCATCCCACACACCCTAATTGATTTTCCTAAGTAGCAAGTTGTTCTGGATGGGGTTTTGGGGGGCGGGGTGATGGAAGACACCCTAAGGTGAACCCTGCTTAGAAATGCAGTCTAGCTCACAATGCTAAAGCAACGAGAATAAATAAACAAATACTTCAAGCCACCAACTTCCTCTCATCTCAGACAGCAGAGGCTCTAAAGGGGTGTGAGCCCAAGGCTTTGACAAAGACTACTTTCCCATTCCAGGCTAATCCAGCCATCTGGGCCCCCTTCAGCAGGGAAGGCAGGAGGCATGGTGGGGGAAAACAAACATTTACAAACATCGGATGAGTGGACAAAAATACTACAGCCAAGAGGACAGACTAACACTGGCGTGAAAAGAACTGGCAGAAGGTAGTCTCTGCTGGCTCTTTCCCTCCCACAGGTGACCCCTTCTTTCCCAGCAAGTCATTCTCCCATACAGCAACAATGAAAGAAGACATTCAGTGCACAAGGCTTGCTAAGCCAAGTCTGATCCTTCTGATTTACAAATAGAGAAACTGAGGAAAACCCAAACATGGCCCAGGACTTGCTCAGGGCCACACTGGTAGATGAAACCAGGTCACTCGCTCGGATTCTCTTTCCTATGCAAACTGCTGGACATGGGAGATAAGTGGCCCCATGAGACCAAAAGCTCTGACCTCAGACCTGGCAATCTGACGCTCAACCCTGGTCTGTCTTGCAACACACAGGCACAAGGCCAGCAGAGAGAAAACCCCAGACTGCATCTGGGTCTCTGCTGTGGGTCCAGACTAGCCAAGAACTGTAGGAAAGTTGGACATTTTGCAGGTACCACAAGAGGATCTTCACAGAGAAGAAGGTGAAGGACCCCCTAGAGCAGGGGAGATAAGAGAGAGACACATTAATTCTTGTAACTCTCATGTTAAAAATGAGAATTCCGTTAACAGAGGTACCTCCTTGAATCAGAAGATCTGAGTTGATGGAGGAAAAAAACACCCACAGATTACTCTGGAGCAGCTGCCAGGAGACAGGGCAGGGATAAACACTGGGGAGGGTTTTTCTATACCCCTAGCTAGATCTCGCAGAGCCCAGCCAGCACTGCCCCATTCGAAGTGCTGGATGCATCCAATCCTGAATTCTGTTTTTAATGAGAGCATCAAGTCACTATGTTGAAATAAGAGGATATGGTTAATGAGCAGGGTTAGTAGATAAAGGTGTTTGCTGCCAAGCCTGATGACTTGAGTTCAAGCCAAGGAACCTATAAGGTAGAAGAAGACACGGAGACACACACACACCCACATGAATATACATAAAATAACTCAAGTATTTTACAGATTAAAAAAAGAAAAAGGTGATGCAAGGAAAAAACAAAAATGTAGATTTCCAAGGAATTAACCATCCAATTTAGTATTTAACCAAGCATCTTACATATGGAGAAACACGCTTAAGATTTGCAGTAACAAGTAAGGGTCTCTTCCATTTGACAGGAAGGGTTTATGATTTTTTCTTCTTCCTTTTTTTGTGGGGAAAGGGGCAAGAAAGAGTTCTAGCGGTTGAACCCAGGGTCCTTCACATACATCCTAACCACATGCTCTGCTACTGAGCTCTGCCTCAGCTTCGCACCTGAAGGACTTCATCAAAGACCAGTCTTTATAGTTAGAATGGGAAAGAGGAGGGCAAAGAAGACACAGAGGCATAGATACAGAAGAATGGGAATGGGGGAAAAAACAAGTAAACGTTCAAACATTGTGGGTGGGGGAGGTGATCAGAACCAGACCTGGGAAGCATCTAGCTAAGTCATTATCATTAGCAGACAGAAGAAACCCCACTGGGAAGCTACAGGATCGGAGCTGGGCTTCAGAAAAACTCATCCCCAGAGCACACCAAGGAACTGAAGGGAGAGACCTCATTCCGCTGCTGACCGATCGCGGGGTTGGCCTTGGGTTTTTACCGTCCCCCATTCGCCTCATTTCTCTTTCTGCTTCCTTTTCTAATTACGCCTCACACAACCTTACTTGCTTTCAAAGAACCTGAGCCACGGAAACCAAGTCCACGACGTGAGGAGAGTATGAACTCCAGGACAGGGTGCTGCTGCTCTCTCAGCACAGAGGAAGGAAAGGACAGGGACGGAGCCGCTGGGCATCCTGGCCAGCTCTGCGGAACAACACGGATGCTTGTGAGATGCTTGTGAGCCTGGCAGTCTGAGGGGAGGACACCACGGTTTTCAGTAGGAAGTGTTAACAAAAGGTTGTGACACGGTTTGCTCTCTCGCTGTGGCCTTTGGCCTGCCTGGGCCCAAGAAACCAGTAGTGAGGCAGGAAAAGGCATGTGCTACCCTTGCTAGCCTGGCTCTCAGCAGCACCCCAGGGCACGGGTGGTCCCCACCAGCCTACCTGCATTCCTAGGATGCTCTGAGTTCCTTCCACACATGGCCCTGGTCACCCTCCACTCCCCCACAGCAAGACACTTTGAGCCCTACAGAAGCCAAGGATGGCAGGCAATCTACACTCTTCCTTTAGCATCTTTCCTCCCCAGCTCCTGCAAAGCCTGCTCCTTAGAATCCTACTAGCTTTCTCCTATGAATTAGAGGCCGAGGAAGTAGGCTGAAATGGCAAAGAGAGAAAGCATATTGCTCTGAGGACCTGGCACTTCTGTCACAGTTAAAAAGAAACTCTTAACAACTACACCCGACTCCTCCCCTCTAGAGGCCAATGGGCCATGGTTGATAAACTGCCCTGTAACAGTGGTTCTCAACCCTCCCCTAATGCTGCGACCCTGTAATAGTTCCTCATGTTGTAGTGACTTCCAGTCATAAAATTAATTTTATTGCTACTTCATAACTATAGTTTTGAGACTGAGCAGTGCCTTAGTTCCTAAAACCATAGGAAATATGTGTTTTCCGATGGTTGCGACCCACAGGTTGAGAACCACAGCTATAGAAGAAATGAGGCCTTGGCGACAACAGACCAGAGAGCATAGTCAGTGAAACACAAATCAGGCGGTTAATTCCTCTAAGGCAGAGGACTCCCCAAGTCCTACCTCTTGGCTCCTATCACTCATCCCACCTACCCTTGCCCCCGAAGTACACCTAATTCCAGGAAACAGACATAAAATACGGACCTGAGCCATGACTTGTATCAATGCCTGTCCAGGGAAGTGAAGGAGACCTCCTGTGTCTCCAGTGTCTCTACCTACGAGACTCTTACCTGCACAGCTTCCTCATCTTGCTCCAGAGAACCCCCAGCAGGAGAGAAGAGAGGATGCACCTCAGTGGACACAAATCAATACCTCTGCCCCTGCAGGGAGAGGGTAAAGGGTTTCTGTTCTTGGTGGCCTTCTGAGGTGGCTCAGCGAGGAGGCCCTAAAGGGGCCCAGGCCCAACTCAGCAGGAAGCCAGGGCCCAGTCACTCCTGGAAGTCAATATAATGAGGTCATACTTCAGGATGCGGTAACCTGAAGCCCCACACTGTGGGGTGGAGAGTGTAACTTAGGAATAGGGCAGGAGGACAAAGAGGGAACACACTCAGTCCCGGCAGTCAAAGGAGGCACTGAGGGCAGATTCATCCCCACTAGCAGGAGCTAAGAGGAAGCAGAGCTGGAGGCAAGCACACCAGAAGGCCTAACCATCTAAATAAAAACCTGCTCACCAGCTGGCAGCGGTGCACTCGGGAGGCAGAGGCAGGTGGATCTCTGGGAGTGTGAGGTCAGCCTGGTCTACAGAACAAGTTCCAGGACAATCAGGACCAGGCAGAGAAACCCTGTCTTGAAAACAAATGAACAAAAATACCTCTTCTCTCCCTCCCTCTCCCTTTCTCTCTCTCTCTCTCTCTCTCTCTCTCTCTCTCTCTCTCTCTCACACACACACACACACACACACACACACAAACTCGCTCACCTTCTTCTGTCTGGCCCTCTCCTGCCTGGGAAATGAACAGGACAGCAACTTAGAGCCTTTGTTCAAGTGAATCAAGATGCCTGGAGAAGCCACAGCCAGGGTTCATCATTTAACACTCAGGACAGAGATTTGGCTAAAACTACCCATCAAGCCCAGGCTGGAAGGGAAAGGACACAGAAAGAGGGCACACAGTCTAGTGTGTGTCAAGAAGACCTGGGACAGATACCAGGGGCTGGCTATGAAGTAAAACTGCAGCAGTGGCGACTTTATTTTTAGACACTGAGACGGAGGGGCTGCGTACCAGTCCTGGGCCCAAGGCAGGAGGCCAGGCTGTAAATGACCAATGTGGTCTGGGAGGCTCCTAATAACACAGACAATAAAAATGTCAGTGAAAGGACCAACTCAATCATCTGCCACAAAGACCAGAAAGGGTAAGGCGCTTCCAAGGGAAGAAGAAGCAAGAGTCAGCACAAGCATAAACTAGTGAAACTCCTCTGGGTTCCCACTCCTCCCTGGGATAAAAGATATGTCACCTTTGCTTCAGAGTCAGAGGAAGACCCTCCTCTAAACCAGAAGGAAGGTATCAATAGCGCGGCTCCCTCCTGTCTGCAGAAGCAGATTACAGGGACAGCCACTGAACTGCCACCTGCAAGTCACCACTCTCACTCCCAGATGAGTCCGAATCGGCACTAGTCAGGAGATGCCTGAAGACATCCCTCAAGAGTAAGATGCCCTTTCATATGACCCTTCTGGAGAGCTCAAGTTCCCAGCGGAATGAACATGCGGCTCTTCTGATCTTGAAGGGGAACACCCCATACAAATAGAGCTTGACCTTGAGGCCACCACCTCCCAGCTGGCAAACAGAGATGTTTACTGGACCACAGAATAGTCTCTGAGAACACAACAAAGCCAGAGGCCAGGCCCAACCTCATGAGCCCTGCTCCTCTGTGCCTCCTCCAAATGAATCAGAGTAGCCTAGCACACATGCTGGTGCAGACCAGAAGGAGAGGAAAGGCAGTCCCCTCCAGATTTACCCTCTCCACTTGCTTCCCTAAACCCTGGCCCTCTCTGAGGGTCAGTAGCTCCACACAGAAATCCTAGTGTCCCCATCTGCAGGCTCAGGACAGCCCTTTGCCCATAACTGAGACTGGGGATGAATTAAAAGGCATTCCTTCAAGTGAGTGGTGTCTCACGCCAACACAAAGGCTAGCTCACAGTAATATTGTGGCTACAATTCAGCCACACTTACCCCCAAGTCAGGTACCCCACTGTAGGGCACAGCCTTCACAGCCAATCACAATGGCTTCAAATGTCCCAACGCCTTTAAATGGCAAAGAGCCTGGGGTAAGGAAAACAAGGGATTCCAGGTGACACCTTGTACCGCCACTTGACTAAGATTCTTCTAATTTTAAGGCAAGAGCTGACATAGCCTATGATCACAGCAGCCAGCTGAAATACTTTCTAAGCTTCCATGTAGGAGAGAGCAGCTGGCCGGTAAGGACTGTTAGCTGGCTGGATACATTACACCTATCAAAAGGGCATCTACACTGGCCCAGGCCCTGCTGACCATTCAACACAGAGCGAGTCAGCAAGTACCACGCTTGCCCTTGCCCTCTGGCCTCCTGCGTGGCCTCTTCTTCCACCCCACACTACCAGTACTTGCCTAGTGATGGCCAGAGCCCAACTCTCAGATGTGGACAGCAGGGCACTGGAAGGTGAACAACCTACTCAAAGTCCCACAGTTAGTTAGCAGAGCACAAAACCTAGACCGTTTTAGAGTTTAGAATTGTTTTTTGCTGCTGTTACTGTTTTGCTTTGATTTTTTTACTTTTTCATCTAGCACATAACCCCTAAAAGTGAGCTCATCTCTGTTTATTTAGATTCGAACTTACATACGGACGTATATACCTCAAAATATAAAATATCAGTCTTAAAGATCCTAAGGGGTATCAGCCCTAATGATCAGAAAAGACTCTTCGATCTACTGGTATACACAGAATTCAGCAGTTCTGCCATGGCCCTTTTTCCTTACCAATCCTCTCATTTACAAGGGGAGCTATGTGAAATTACTTGTGAGGAGATCAGAGATCTGAGTTTGAGGCTGATAGGTCTTCAGGACCAGCACCACTTCCTGTTGGTAACCAAGCACCACTTCCTGTTGGTAACCAAGCAGCCTAAGGAACCCACACCAGGAGCAGGTTCCACACATATGGCTCTGTTGCCCACAAGCAAGCAAGACGTTGGGACACGCCACTGGGCCTTTCCGCAGCAGTCTAGCCTCTTCCTCAGTGGGATGGAGGAGAGGACAAACTTGACCAAAAAGTGTCCGCTATTACTCAACTACCAAGAGGAGTTGCAGTCCCTACAAACAACTCTGCCCTGTCCGCTCACCTCCATCCAAGGCACACAAAAGGCAAAGTATGGGGGGGAAGGGGGGGACCACGACACGAGACCTCACCATAGCCCTCAGGAGGGTGTTCCGAGGAGAGGCAGGCCAGTGTGAGCTGCTGTGCCAAGAAAGAACCAGGGAGAACAATGGTTCCAATCAAAGCAGGTCTACTCCGGCAGCTCAAAACTACCCCAGGTGCCGACACCTGCCCACCTCAGATGGGCTGCCCTTTGGCGCAGACCCCTCATGTCCCTAGTTCCTGTAGGTAACAGGAGCCTGTCTCCACCTCCAGCCCCAGAATCTGGCTCCCGCTCCTACACTCACACTAACTCCACTAACAACACCCCAACCCCTTCTCTTTCCGACCACGGATACCCATGTCTTCACTCTCTCCCAGAAGCACTTTGTCCCTCAGGCTCCCACCAATACACGGCCCTGAGGCCCTAGGATGGTTTTTCTCTCCCCTGCTTATAGCCACCCAACCATAATTTTAACTAGGGAGTTTTGAAATTCTGTGAAAGCCCAGAATTCACAAATGAAAAAGGACCATGAACCAACCCACCCTGTGTCAGAGATGCTCAGAGGCCTGCTTCAGTAGAGACAGATGTCAGGACCATGCCAGGATGACATGCCCAGGGACTTCTTCCAAAAGAGGGAAATGTTCTCTGGAGGCAGACATTTGACCCTTCTGCCCGAAAGTCCACAAACTACAACTTCAACGATGCCCAGCCTTTTCTTATAACATCCGCAAGTGTCCCCCTCAAAAAAAAAAAAAAAAAACCAACTGAATTTGACCCAAAGACAGGTAAATTCAGCTCTGTGCTCTGGCCCCACTGCCCCTGACCTACTTGGTCTCGTGCTCTTCCCCCTCGGCTCTAGCCACAACCAGTTTCATGACTTCTGGCAGACCCACTCATTCCTCAGAGGCCCAGCAAGTTCCCGCTGCCACCAGCCAAAGCTTCTCCTTGGCAACATCAATCCTCACAGATGTCAGTCTTCCAGAATCCCTCTGTTCCTGGTCACACAGTTTAGCCCCCAAGCTAGCAAAGTCCAGTAGACTTTCCCGCAAAAAAAAAAAAAAAAAAAAAAGGAAAATCTTTGTGTTCCAATTATGGCTGGCAGCTACATTTTTCATTGGATTTTATGCCTTCATGTCGGCTACTTTTAACATTAGCAGCCATATAAGAAACAGTGGGTACCATACTTGACAATGGGGCCCTAGACTGCATTTGTTAATGTTGCCTTCTCCAAATAGATTTCTGGACCCCCAGCAGTTTACAGGGCACTAATACCGCTAGCCTCTATTCATGTGAACACACGGTAAATGCTCCACAAACTGTCGACTACCCGAAACCTAACTGGATGCTAAAGGGGCTGGCTTGATCATGAGACTTTCCTCACCTCATATTTCCATCCAGCAAACGTCAGACTGAGATCCCGGCCCCTGCCAGCCACTATCAGTCATCTCTCCAGTGAGGACACAGAACGAGGGCATGGCCTGGCTGAGGGTGGCAGGGGGAGGAGGGCGAGGGGGGGGGGAGAGATAGTGAGAGTGCTGGTGTTGCCCTTCCACGATGTCCAGGCTAACCGGGAGAGGGTCTAATCAGCTCCACTGTGATACCAAAAGCAGCTACGTCACTGTGGCACTTGAACGACCGAGTCAGGGAGGAGAAAGGGAAGAAACTACAGGACCTTGCTTACTCTCATCTACGCAATGGAAAGATAAACAGAGATAAGTTATGGCAACATTCCATATTTTGTAAAGCAATAACACGCTTCACCTAATCAGCACTGTACAGCAGAGGGGGACAATAGTACGAGCTTTAATTAAATTTGTTCAGCTAATACCCAAGCGTTACCATGACACAGTGGAACAGAAGGCAGCCAAGTAACCCCAAGGGGAAGACAGCCAATCCATACACAAACGGACTGAGACTAGGTATCCCTACCAAAGAAATAACAGAATCCCCAAAGAATAATAAAACTTCCTAACCAGAGGGAGGGGGTGCTTGTTATAGATTTAAAACTTGCGGAGTTGCTCAGCTGGTTCAGAAGCTGCCTCACCAACCTTATGGTGGCTGGAAGGTGGCAGGTACCCACCACTGTCTTCTGGCTGATAAATGGGCCCAATTGGTCGGAGCAGCTCTTGAGGCTCAAGGCACTCTGAAACAGCAACCAGCTGCATGGCTGTCAAAACCACTGCAGTGACAAGCAGGGAGAGCCCTGAGACCAGGAAACAGAAGAACTGGATCAGTTCCTGCCTCTATCAAGTGAATGGCAAAAGTCACTGCTTGCCATGGGCAAATCATGCCTTCATTCTGGACCTTGGTTTTCTCATCTACGAAATGAATGTGTTGGATGCGGAAGAGCTCTCAGCTGCCGTCTAACTGACTGGAAGTATACGCGTGACTCAGAGCACAGCAAGCAGGGACGATGAGGCGAGCTGACAGCATCTGCCAGAAGCATCTAAACATCAGCTTTCCAAAGAGGATGAAGAAACGCATCAAGTTGGGTCCTTTTTTAATGTACTTGCTTTTATTTGATGTGTGTGTGCACCAAGTACATGAAGTGAGCATGGAGGACAGAAGATGGTGTTGGATCCCCTGGAATTGGAGTTACAGGCAGTTGTGAGTGCTAGGAACCAAAGCTGGTCCTCTAGAACAGCAAGTGTTCTTAACTACAGTCACCTCTGGATCATCCTTAGAGCTCTGGTTTCACTTAACAGAACAAAGAGGTCACCAGGCCACAGGCAAGGTGAAGAACCTATGAGCAGCCTTCATTTCCCATCATCTCTCAGGGACAAGACAGCAACCTTGCAAAACCCCATGAGAGCCAGGCTGCTGGCCACACTGCGTCCTGAGTCCCTGGGCATGGGCTCAGTACACTCTGCAGAGCACAGGTTTCCTCTGTTCTTGGTATCAAAGGGAATATCAACCCGACCTGTTCCACTGGACCCTCTTCCCTTGCTTTGCATAAAAGGGAAATTTTTTGATTTGAAATCATTTCACGAATCAGCACCTAAAATTTTTAAAGGTGTAAAAGAAATCTCTGCGGTGCGTGCCACTAAACTAGGATTTCTTTTAACCAGATTCCCCCATGGCTGCGATTATGTCTTAGCCAATATTTGGGTATGAAAGAGCTGTTGATACTGCTGCCATTCTCCAAACATCTTGGCTCTCCTTCCTTCCTCTATTATTAAATCTTAACACAACGATGTATGAGAAAGCTGCAATTTAACAGTTGAGTCAGCTTCTAAGATTTGGGAGCAGGCTGCTTGTCAAAACAGACTGTGACTTCAGTCTTCACCCACTTCTGACTAGGGAAGGGTACGCCTGAGGACTGTTTAATATGCAGCTAGTTTCTTCCTTTCAAAACTATTCAAAGGAGAAAAATACACAAAATTCTCTCTCTTCTGTTAATTATAGCAGAACTCTGAATTGACAGCCTAGAGCATCTTAGAGGGCGGTGTGTATGTTCAGACAGAACAGGAGGGGTGAAGTGTTTCTGTTGTGAAGTCTTTATACTGTGTTCCAATTACACAAGAGAATGAAGAGCCGGTGTCCCCAGCCTGCTGATGGGTAAAGGCAGATGGCATCTCAGAGGAGAGAGAAATCTTTCCGGGAAAGAACATCTGTCACTTCCTCAACAATACAGTTAACTGTGGTCAAGCTGTTCATTCACCTCCAGTCCCCAAGGTCAGAGCCACATTCAACCCAATCGACTCCCTTCTGCGCTCAGATACTTATAAAGGGAAGTGGAAAGCACAAAAACTACAGTATTCAAGGCACTGATAAGAGCCCCTCCCCAGCCTTCAACACCTAACAACAACCGAGATCCTGGAGCAAGAACTTTCAGTTTTTATAAAAAAAAATCTGATGTTGAGGAGAAAAACAGCAAAAACATTATCATAGAAACTGGACTGACTTGCCCACACACACACACAAAGTACCAAGTTTTTAGTCCAGTTTGACTGTGTATGTCAACAGTTCATCTGTAGTATATAATAGCTGAAACAAAGCAAGGTGTGTGGGCTGAAGGGGAAGAGAAAAATATAACACAGGAAGTAGTTTGCTCCTCCAATCATTGAGACACCCCAGAGGAAAGAAACCTAACAAGTGACCTTTAGAGAGATGGTGTAACCTGAAACCTTTGGGAGAAGAAAACTTTGTAGTGACCCTGAGTGTCAGACTCACACTTCACTGGAACCATTCGAAATCCCCATTCTCCGCTACCACCGAAGCAGACACAGAAAGAGACAGGCAGACCTAGAGAGATTAGGAGTGGGTTTCCCAAACGCAACAACAACAGCGTTTCCTGCCTCGAATCGCCAGCTACCAGGACCAAAGTGGGCTTGCAGAACCAGCCCTGGGCCGAGCCCGCGGTGCGTGGAGCAATGGAGACAGCTCCCGCAGCCAAGGCGCTGGCGGTTCCAGACAATCGCCGGGCACGGAGGCGGGGTCCCCAGTCTCCAGTGCCGCGCCGACGCGCCCCACCTCGGCGCGCCGACCTCGCGAGGCCGGGGAGAGCGGAGTCACATTCCGGCTCCCAAATAAGGAGCGGGGTTAAGTAAACCTCAAAGAGCGAACTTCTCTAAACCGACCGACCAACCAGCTCAATGAGTAAAGAGCCTTTTGTGCCCGCAGAAAGGAAGGAGGGAGGGAGGATGGGGCCACCGAGTTCCTGGCGCCGGGCGAGGCGAGCAGAGCGTGGCCACCCGGCTGGACTCCACTCACACACCAACATGGCAGTCCCCGCGAGTCCACTCGGATCCCGGCCACTCGCGGGGTGACCGGAAGCTGCTCCGGATCCCAGCGCGCTCCTCGGCGGCCCAGACTCACCTTCAGGGCGAATTTCTGCTGGGTCCTCTTGTTGAAGATCCGCAGCACCTTCCCGTTGATGCCCAGGCCCAGCACCTGGCTAGTGACCTTGTAGTCGTCGGTGATGGCGTTCTTTCGGATCTGCAGGCCCGACTTGACGTGGAACTGGGGGAACGGCGGCGGCGGCGGCTGGGCCGGGGCGGGCGGCGGCGGGCTAGGGAACGGCGCCGGCGGGGTCTGGCCGGGAGAGCCCGACAGCATGGTGCCCGGGGACTCGCGCTCAGAGGCGGGGGCCGCAGCCGCCCCCTCCTCCGGCTCGGGCTCGGGTCCCCGCCACGCCCCGCCCGGCGGCGAAGTTTGCTCCGGGCTGGAGCCGGCTGCCCCGCCCCGGCCCGGCTCCAGGCTCGGGGGGTCGCGGGGCCCCGTGGGTCCCGCTGTGCGCCCCGGGCGCCCACCAGCCCTGCTCCCTCCTCCCCCGGAGACGTGCGCTCCGGGGAACGCGGGACGGCGGGGCCCGGCACCGGGGAATCGCCGCGCGGAGAAGTACCAGCCCGGGGGCGGCGGCCGCGTCACGGGCTGCTCTGCGTCCTAGGCTAGTCCTTAAAGGGGAGGATCGAGGGTGGGGCTTGGGAGAGGAGGCGTGGGCGAGGGGGAGGGGCGGGCCTTAAAGGGGAGGATGTCCAGCGGCGCCGGAGCGCAGGGACCTAGCTAGCTGGGACTGCGAGCTGGCAGTCAGGGAGAGAACGCCGAGAAACCCTAGTTCTTAACCAGGGCCAGGCAAAGGGAAAGGAGCGGGCAAAAGAAAAGCGGCAGGAAAATTCAAATTAAACTACGGTTCTCCAGCTGCTTGGATCTAGAAAACAAGTCATCGGAGAATTTGCAGAAGAGGTTGACTTTGAAAAATTGGTAAGAATCTTCCTACGTGGACCCTACCCTGAGTTTGGAGGTACTGAGGCAGTGCTGGGGTTACAGAGGCTGTTCATCCTAGGATCAAATGAAAGGCAATAGTAACAATTTCCTTTAACATTCCTGAGATTTTTACTTTTTTTTTTTTTCTCATGGACTTAACTGTTTTTTCAGTGAAAATGTATAATCATGAACAATTTAGTTATTATGCGTTTGGACATATTGACCCAATATGGGAAGAGGGTGTGTGTACATTGGATCCCTGTAATTTCAGCTATTGCAGGAGACTGAAGCAGGAGGATGACAAGTGAGAGTGCCAACCTGAGCAACAGAGGCAGACTCTATCTCAGTGCACCCACAAACCCCGTGCCTCTCTGTGAGGTACACCTCTCCCTTTTCATTGTGTTCTGAATTCATTAAGCTAATTCAGCAAGGAGGAAGAAGGGCTGGGGAATGGTTCTAGGGTTGAGGGAATTCATCCTAGAAGCTACAACCAATAAGAAGTGTTTCTGAAGCAGCCTAGTTCTAGTCCAAGTCTCTGAGGAGAAGGGCCTAAGTGGCCCTAACCGGCATAGCTGACATCCACAAGCGTTTGACTGTGAGAGCAGTTGAGAAATGAGACAAAATAGGTACACAGCTCCTGTTTGCTCACTGATACGGACAAATTAGAGGTGAGGCCTGACCAATGGCCACACATAGTCTTTAATATATGTCCCAACAAAGCTCTGGACCTGAGACAGCATCCTGAGGAAAGGGGCCCTGGAGATGTAACCCAGGTGGGTAACGTACACTTGCTAGTATCTGCTCCCCATTCACGTTTCCTGAAGATGTTTGTCCCAAGGAAGGCAGAGATGAAAAGGTAAAGGACTGTAGTCAGCCTCTCAGGATCCAGCAAAACCCACCAAGAAGACATCGGGTCCCCTTTCAAGTAGCACTTTCTCCAGTGTTGTGTTAGATGCCCTGTGCTCAGCCCCGAAGTGGTAGACAGTGACGATCTGAATCCAGTAGGGAAGGAACCTTAGTTGAATCAGCAGTGCGGCAGATATGGGCCCGGGAATAGAAGGCAGATTAACTGCAGTCCGCAGCGGATGGCTTCCTTCTACCCTAAAGGTGGAGCTAGATAACTCCCAGTTTCCCTAACTTTTCAAAGGCACTGCTTGAGGCCATGGAGATGCAGGGACAGAGAAAGGAACACAGGGATGAGGAGAAGGAAGCCCTCAATAGCTCCCTCGGAAGGGATTCCCATCTGGACTCCCTCAGCTCTGTGTGGCCCCGCCCCCACAAAGGGTCTCCAGGATTTCCCATTGTTGGCATACAGCAAGTCACCTGTTTCCACAGTCTGGAAAGAGAATGAGCTGTTCAGTGCCCTGCCCCCTGCAAAGCGCAATGGGGAACAACAGTATAGAAATGCAGAACCCAATTGACCTACTAAAGGCTGTCCTTAAGCAAATCACGTAGCATCTCTATCTGGGGGGGAAAAAAATCAGACAAAACCTGACACTTGCATTCAGGATTGAGTAAGAATTAAAGGAGATGGCATCATGAGAGCTCTTCAGAAGGCAAACAGCACCAGTTCTCACGAAAAATTAAACCCCACCATTCCCCAGGCACTGCTGGCTTGCTCCTTGTTCTGTTCCCATTGCCTAGCGACCTCTTCCTGACATTAAGCTGCACTCCTATGTAAGGGGAACTCTGGGGAGATGCCAAAACCTGAGGTCCTAGGAATAATAGATCACAGAAACCCAGTCGGGTGTTTCCTCTGGAGTTACCAAAGACCAGACCGACCTAGATAGAGAGCACACAGGACAGCCAAGACACATATTCCACACACGCACCCCAAAAGTACACTCACACAAACACAGCTCAAAAGGACAAGGCATCTGGCATGGGACAGTATAAATGAGTAACCAGAGAATAGCTGGGAAGTAGGGCGAGCCTCAGGAAAAGGCCCTGCGTAAGGAACCCGGAGTCTTCAGTTCTAACACCAGCTAACCATGTGGCCTCACAAAAGTTCGTAGCCCCTCGGTTCCTTCTTTCCTGTCTGAAACATGATGGAAATAGCATCTCTGCTGCCCACATGACAGAGATATGATAAGAACAAAAAAAAAGGCAGAAGTCCTCCTTGTCTGACAGCAAGCTCTCAGCCATCTGTAGTGAGACACTTAAGCAGTGGTTGTTAAGGGTGCGCAAAAGTGCTTCAAACGTTGGAAGCCAGGCTGACACTACAGCTCAGTGATAAAGTGTATGCTTATCCTGTGCAAAGTCCTGGGTGTGAGCCCCAGCAAGGCGTCACCAAAAAAAAAAACAAAAAACGTATGCATCGTGTCATATAGTATACATGAAGGCAATCAAGCACCACAGGTATATAGACTTGCATCAGTTGTGGTCCCAGATTCATGGCGCATGTTTGTTATTGGATCATTGGTCTGTGTGTTTCTGTTTTCACTTGGTTATACCTATCTGATTATGCCATAGGCATCTGCGGACCCACTACCCAAAACACAAACCAGGACTTGGACGATAGCATGCGTCTAAAGAGATGATTCCTCAGATCACGCTCTACCTCATCCGTGTGCGCGTGTACCTGTGCGCGTGTACCTGTGTGCGTGTGAGTGTGTGGGAGCGTTACCAAGACAACCATCCATCGCCTGCATGCTCTATTCACATTTCCCTAGCTTTCCTTTTAATACGGTTTTAGTTTATGAAGACGTAGTTAAAGGTATCTTTAAAAGCTGGTTTAAACCTGTAACCTCAGCTCTTTGGAGGATGGTGCAAGAGGTTTGCGGCCACTCCAGGCTACAGAGTGAGTTTCAGAGCAGCCCGGGCTACATAGCATGACTCTGTCTCCAACAAACTAAAATTAAATAAAAAGATATAAAAGATGAAGCTCAAAGTATCTTTAAAAAAAAAAAAAAAAGGAGAAGCAGCAGGGGATTACTTTATCAGCAAGATGTGGCTAAAATAAGGAAACACGTTGTCACGGTGTCCCAGTGTCCCCCACTGTCTCATGAAGATAGTGACGGTAATGGCCACGACGGGGGAGTGATGATTCTGTACTCAACAACTGCTTAGATCTCTCTCTCAGCTGTGTCTTGTGCGAGTCCCGCAGATGTCTGTAGCTGAGATTGCTAGTTGTCTTAGCCAATCGATGTCATTTTATTCACCCCTCTTGCACTGTGACAGAGATCCAACGTTTAGCTAAGCACAGGCCCGTCTCAATACAAAATGCATCTCCTAATTTCTCCAGCGCTGTGACGGCTGGTTCCTACGTAAGATTTAAGTTCTATCCAGCGCCCTCTAAATGAAAGTGATCTAAAGGGAAACGAAAGGTCTTCTCCCTTCTCCTTCTTCGTGTGGTTGTTTCCTCTGAGGTTAAAACCTTCCATCTTGGAGGGGCGCTCCTTCAAACACAGGATGTTAAAATAGAGGCGAAACAATAGGATGTTTTCAGGGGAAATGAAACATCCTATTGTGTTCACTTAAGGGAAACTCCTTAAGACAGGAAGTGAACCTTCACAGGCTTCAGGAAGTCCCTGAAACTTCCCTGACCCACTAGGTCCCTCCACAAGCATTCACAGCTGTAAAGACTGCTGGGTGACACCATCACACAAGTTGCCTAAAAGAGGCTCAGACCAGCGCAGCCACCTGGAAGAAACAGAGACCAGCCAGCTGCCTGGAAGGGGTTCAGACCAACTGCGCTGCCTGAAAAGGATGCTCTCCAACCTGCTGAGTTACCTGCAGGTTGATAAATGAGCTCTGTGTTTGCAGCATTCGAGGGCTTCGGTGATAAGGTTATCTCCGAGTCATTTCTGCTCCTGTAGTAACCCCTTGCCCGTGCTTCTGTAAGTAACACCAATAAAACTTATTGATTCTTCAAGTTATACATTGGTGGTATCCTTACTTTGATCTGTCATTGGTTCCCTGTTTGAGGTTTGTTCATGTCTCCCCAGGAATAGTGTCATACAGTATCCCCTCCTCTTCTCTCTTTCCTGCTGGCTAGAATGAAAATCTCTGGAGGTTGGACAGCCCTCCTGGATCATGGAAATGAAGACTGTAGTTTGAGGGTGACAGATAAAAAGGACAAGGAACCTGCGCCCTAGTGGACACAGAGCAGTCATTTAAGTCTTAAGTCACTTACACAGACCTTTATAGAGAAGACAAATGAATGTCCTTCTTGTCGGAGTGCCTACTGTTGTGGATTTCCTATCACAGCCAGATCTACCCTATTATACAACCCTGTGTGCTAAGTACTGTTATTCACAAGCATCTATTCTATAAATGAGACAACTGAGCTCTAGGAGAAATAACTTTATTAGGGCTGTTCTTCCAGCAAAGGTCAAAGCCAAGTCTTCCTGACCCACCATGAGCATGGACTCTGGGTCAGAAAGACTTGGTTCTGATCCATGCTCATGGTGTCTATATAAATCCTGAAAGACATAGTCTCACATATCCTTTTTGAAAGCTGTTTGGAGCTTCTAGCAGGAAAACACAGTACTCATGTATTACCAACCAAAGAGTGACCCTCCTCTATAGAGGACACCGACCCCCTTGATGGAGCATACAGCCCTGGAGAGACACATATGGAATGGTGAGGGAGGAAGGGGGCCACTCATTAGCCATCCAGATTAACAGAGTCAACTCTGGTGACGAATATCAAGATGTCACAGCAAAACTGCCCTCGTGTCCACCATACCCTTGAAGTCTTAATGGTTCCCCCATTCCTAGGCAAGAATGACCTAAAGAAGTATTGGCTGTAGCCCCATTTTTGATGAACTTTAAATCTCATAGACTTCTTTCCTACTTGGCCTTATCTGTTTCTGTAACACAGGTCGGTATAAAGTTGCATGGCTGGAACCATACGGGAGCCAATGACAGGATCTCTGAACTCAAACCACCAAGGAGTAAAAAGTTTCTCACTTTCCTCTGATGTGGTATGAAGAAGAGTGGAGGTTGCAGAGTGGATATTTCTGGAGGTGGGTTTCTTAGAATGTCCAGAAAGCTTCTCTGGACAAGATAGAACCGTCCCCTGGCTGACTGGTGTCTATGACTGGTATGGCTGACAGATCAGTCCCCAGAACACTCAGCCTTGCAAAGGATCATGATTTGATAACAAAAAAGGTTAAGCCATTTTCAAGCCATAGGACTAAATTTCATAGATTAAAATAAATTTTCCAAAGAAAAGCAACTACATATATATATATATATATATATATATATATATATATATATATATATATATAATGTATTATATATAATATTATATATTTATATATATAAACAGAAATTTCTGACCCAAAAAGTGACTTGAAAATAGTAGTCTCAGTGGGTTCCATCCTCCCTTCCATCTCACAGAAAGAAGCGCCACCCAAAATAGGTGTGTTGTTGGCGATGGCTTCGCTGAGAACCCCCGAGGGGGAGAAGTGCCATGCTGGCCCCCGGGCAGTACCCTTAACTGTACCCCGTTCTTTAACAGTTGAAGCCACAGTGAGGAGCAGCTGGGGCAGCTGTGAAGAATGGGAATGGAAAGAGAAAGAGGAAGTACCCAAAGAGGAATAGAAACTTCACCTCTGCAAGTCAACAGATACAGTTAGGTCCAGCTGAATGGCACCAAAGTCTAAACCCCACCACTTAACCTCAGAAAGAGGGAGCTATCTACCTGCATTCCAGAAGACCCAGCCCGGGTTCCAGTGCCAAGCGTTCTGCCTTCTATTTATGTCTATTCTGCGTACCACTTGCCACTCAGATATACAGGCTGGATAATGAGTCAGGGAAGGGACGGAAGGAAAAGGACCTGCCAGGGACACAACTAGCGTCCATGAAAAGGATCCGTAAGTCTTTGGTGACCAGGTGACGTCTGGCACGTTGGTCTTCATAAACAAAGGAGGGCAGAAGAGGTAGTGTAGATGTGTGTGTGTACAGACGGAGGTTTCCTAAGGATGCGATGATAAACAGCTTCACCACAGAACAGACGTTGGAGGCAGCCGAATATGATGGAATCAAGTCCAGGGGTTCAAATCTTAATCACACCTCAGTGTTCCTTGTCTGATGAAGAGATGTTATTCCCTTGATTCAATAAAAGAATCCTATTTTCTGAGCTGTTCTTGGCACATAGTAATTGCCTTCTATCCATGTGAACTGTTGTTATATTATAGATATTTTCATAAGAATTATCTCATTCTGCTAGGGATGTAGCCCAGTGGCAGAGCGCGCGCGCGCGCACACACACACACACACACACACACACGAGAGGGAGGGAGAGAGAAAAAGAGAAAGAGAGAGAGGAAGAACAAAAAACACATAATGTAAAATCTACTGTGTGTGTAATATGTATGTAGGTCTTCATGTATACACATGAAGGTACACATGCACATGTGTGTGTGTGTGTGGAGGTCAGATGTTACCAAATGTCTTCTTCAGTTGCTCTCTACCTTACTTTTTAAGACAAGGTATTCTAGTTAGGTTTCTGTTGCTCCGATTAAAAACCATGACCAAACACAACTTGAAGAGGAAAGAGTTTATTTCATGTTACAGGTTACAGTCCGTGGTCGAGGGAAGTCAGGGCAGAGAACTCAAACCAGAAAACCGAAGGCCGGAATCATGGAAGAATGCTGCTGATTGACTTGCTGTCTCTGGCTGTGCTCAGCTTCTTTCCCACACAACCCAGGACCACTTTCCCAGGGATGGACCACTCGCAGTGTGCTGGGGCCTCTATCTCAACAATCAAGACATTCCCAAAGACGCAGCCCACAGGCCAATCTGATATGGGCAATCTGTCAACTGAGACCCCCCCTCTTCCTAGGGGTGACTGTTGGTTGTGTCCAGTCGACAACAAAAAACAGCCAGAGCATAAATGAACCTGGAGCTCACCAATTTGGCTAGGCTGGCTGGCCAGTGAGGTCCAGGCAAACATCATTATGCCTAGCTTCTTCTTGTATAAAGTGTTGGGGATCCAAAGTCAGGTCCTCGTGGTTTTTTTTTTTTTTGTTTGTTTGTTTGTTTTTTGTTTTTTGTGCTTCATCAGCTGAGCTGTCTCCCTCAGCTCTACGATTTACTGTTTCACCTGCTTTCCACTGAATGGTTCAATGGCATTGAGTATGTCCACACCGGTGTGCAACCATTGTTGGCATCCACTTGCATAACTTTATTTTGCAAAGCTGAAATCCTACACCTGTAAGGGGCAAGTGAAGCTCTCTCTTACCCCTCCACGTGTACGGAAAACGGCGGCAACTTCTGGCATCTAGGAGGACATTGACTCTCCAGGGTGCTGACATTGGCCTATCCACCCCAAATACATAATTAAAAAACAGAGGGCACAGAAGGACCGCTCCTGTGACCTCTTGGGTCTGCAGGGGTCGTAACCAGCCTTTACAGGACAGAGTCATAGCCTTTGGCCTGCAAAGACCACAGACGCATCCTCCTCCTTCCTGGACCATCGCATACAGCAATGTCACCCTTTATATTACTGAGTACAGACATTTGGAAACTCTCAAATGCTTACTAAGCCTGAAGCCTGGCCATCTTCCTGGTACGGTGTCTCAGTGTTTTCTGCCATGAGGACTGATGCAAAAGCTCTTCTCAGATCCATACCAAGAGTATAGGAAACCACAGAAATATTTTCCTTCTCTCTCTCTCTCTCTCTCTCTCTCTCTCTTCCTCTCCTCCCCTCCTCCTTCTCCGCCCCCCTCTCTCTCCAAAACCCTTGGATACGTTCTTATAGTTCAAATACAAAAGCCTGAAAGGTTCTACCTTAATCTCAGGGGAGTTGAAACATACCCAGAGGGCACCTATTTCAGAAGAAAATCCAGAACCTGGCCATGCCTGAGTCAGGATGAGCTCCTGGACCATAAGGACCTCCCAGTCTCAGTGAGAAAACATATTCCTCAGAATTCTCCCTCTTGCAAGACTAGGAACCTGGAACAGCAACCAAAGGTGGGGGATAGAACCTGTGAGGTGGGAGGAAGGTAAGAAAGAAGGCAGACCCTGAGAGAGAAGAGGTACAGAGAATGTCAGACTGACTTTTCATTTGCATCTGAAGATCCCATTGGTTGAAAGGCCCTCTAATTCAGGCCAAGGAAAACTGGAGGAGAGCAAAACAGGTCCTTGGGCACCTCCCTTGGGCCCTCCCCAGGTAGGTCAGGGCTGCATAGAGTTTCTTCACCTCTCCATGTGATCACAGCCGCCTGGACCAGTGGCCCACCCACATCACTGCTTAGGAATCTGGTTCTTGTTTACCTAACACAGTGGCCTTCCTCCAGCTTCCCAGAGAGTCTGTGGAGGAGCCTGGGGCCTGGGAAGGGGAGTCTGCACAGAATTGCTGAATAGAAAGAGCAGTGAGCTCCTGGCACTAGCTCAGCCAAGGCCTCCCTCATTGAGACAGAGAGACTGGGGAGATTTTGGCTTTTCCTGGCCTTCCTCGGTCAAGACACCTGGAGTCCAACTCCTCACAGAACTGGGAGAAAAAAACAAAAAGTTGGATGAAATACCACCTATTGCGTGCTGTGTTCTGTCGAGAAAGAACTGGGTATAACAGAACGCAGGCTGATCAATGGTGGAGCACCTGCCTAGGATGAACAAGGCCCTCGATTCCATCCTCAACACCAGGGGGAGAAAAGATCATAGAAATGTAAAATAGCAGAAGCCTGGGAATTTATAAATCTGATTCATAAACCTGAGATTTATGCTATGCTAACTTTGTATCATCCTGGTGACTTGCCAAGTGCCCCGTCACCAAATAGGACATGTGTAGTTTTACTGGATTGATAGTTTGAAGGCTGATTGACATCGGGCAGAAAAACAAACTTAGAAGGTCATGATAACAGATCCAATTGAGTGAGCAATTACTGTGATCTGACATGACTGTGGTTCCACGTGCTGACTCAGTCTATGTCCCGGAAAAAAAAAAAAAAAGTCGTAAGGTGGGTGTAACCAACAACTTCCCAGTAGCCCCGATGAAGAAACTTAGGCCCAGTGAATTTCTGCAGAAGCTGAGTCCTGACACCTGTCTTCTTAGCTAGCGTGTTCTCCAAAACCAGGAGCATGCCATCCAGCTGCCAGAGTTCGTAGTAAAAAGAATCATGGTAAGGCTTTTCTCAATCAACTTCCCCGCCCCCCACCCCTGTGAGCCTCATCCTTACCCCACCACTGGAAGTTACTTCTCTGGACTCCTAGTCTAGGCTCATAAAAAATAGTAGAGAGAGCAAGACTGTCATTTTTATCAGGTGTACCACATGTGTCGTGTAAGTCGCATTTCCATGTGTACTGTGTTACGTTCCCTTCGAGGATTGTTTTGCTATGCTTCTGTTGTATCACGCCATGCCATATCTTGTCGTGTCGCTGTGGTAAGAACCCTTAACATGAGATCTTTCCTCTTAACGCACTTTGAAGTTCGCTACAGTGCCTTGCTGTTGACTACTGATTCTACTGCACAGAAGACCTCTAGAGAGTATCATTCATACCGTTTGCCCGAAACCTTATACACACTCTTTAGTAACTTCCTATTTCTCTCCCCTCCACCAACCCCTGGAAATCACCATCAACTTTTTTGACTCTAGGAATTTGACTTTTTTCCGACACCTTATGTAAGTGAAATCTGCAGACTTTATATTTCTCTTTTTGTTTCACTCTACGTGATGCACGCTCAAGGTTCATCCATGCTGGAGTGTATTGCAAATCCCCCTTCTAAGAAAAAAGCTGAATTGTAGTCCATACCTGTACTGACTGGTTTCATTTTGCTTTGTTTTGTTGTGGTAAACTTGACACACGCTAGAGTCATCTGAGAAGAGGGAATTTCCGATTGAGAAGATGCCTCCATAAGATCAGCCTGTAGGCAAGCTTGTGGGCCATTTCCTTGACTAATGATTGATGTGGGAGGGCCTAGGCCAGTGGGAGTGGTCCCGTTCCTGGTCCCTTGGTCCTGGATGGTATAAGAAAGCAGGCTGAACAAGACACGGAAGGAAGCCCAAAAATACCATTCCTCCATGGCGTCTGCTTCAGTCCCTACCTCCAGTTTCCTGCCTTGAGCGGCTTCCCTGACTTCCCTCAGTGATGGGCTGTGATATCAAAGTTTAAGCCCATAAATGTTTCCTTGAGTTGCTTTTGGTCATAGTGTTTTATCCCAGCGACAGAAACCCTAACTAAGACAATAGACAACTAAGACAAAATGTATATACCACAGTCTTTAAATTTCGTTTATTGGATCATGTACATTCAGGTTGCTACATTGTTGCTACATCTTGGCTATTACAAATGCTGCCGTAATAAACATAAGAAGGAGATTATGAGCTGTGGATATTGAGTGATTACACTGGCCCAGACGCTCTATTTTCTGGCTACTATTTATTCACAATCGATTTCTGAAAAAGATAAAGGACATGAGTAATCACCTAAGCAGATGGGGTGTCAGGCAGCCAGGCCAGGAGAAAGCACAGCCCCACGAAGGGAGAGGAAAGAAAGGCTCGGGCCTATAGAATATGTCTGTCGTGGGAATACAAGAATGATGGATAGTTCAGTCCTGACCTAGGCAGGTAAGGTATGTGCCTGCGAACCAATCAGTCGTGAAATTAATCATGGGCTTCTCCTGGATAGCTATGAGAAGCTCTCTAGGAAACAGGACAAGAAGTTGTAGGGAAGTGCCCATATCTCATAAAGGAGGAGGAAGGAAGTGTGTTTTAGAACAATATCGGAAGATCACGGGCAGTTCTGAAAAACTGTGTATTTAAAGGTGAGCCTGTGGCACCCACATCTCCACACCCCCACACTGGAAGTTGCTACATACAGCCTATGGTTGGTCTACAATTTTCTTTGGCTGGCTTCTCTGCCTTTAAGTCCAACTTAGGAGATAGGAGCAGGCATTTATCACTGGGCAGTTTCACTTCCTGTTTTCTCAGACTGGAAGTGTAGTCATCATAATGATGATAGTGCCCCAGCTCACCTCTGCCTTCTGTTTGTTTACGTGAAGCCTCTCAGAAGTATCCAACGTGGAAGTAGAAGGGAGGGATCACAGCTTATCTACCTTGTCAATTCAAGCCGAAGGCTGCTGTTAACAATGGAAATGATTAAACTCACTTCTTCAAAAGCAAGTGTCTAAAGGAGTTGGCAGTTCTCTAAATGACTATTCTCACCAGAGGCGTTTGTAAATCCCTTTTAAGCACCTCCTAAAATAAATCCTTCCCCAAACCTTTACATCCTCAGTTGGCCCCTAGCCAAGGTGACTTTTTTTTTTTTTTGGACTGGAGGTGCAGAAGTTCATGCTAACTTCCCAAAGTTGCATATTGGGTCAGAAGGGCTACAACCAAGAAGGGAGTTTCCAGCTCCCTGGGGGAACTCGTAAGGTTGTTAGGGAAAACCACAGCTATTTCTGTCATAGAAAAAAAAAGTATGTGATTGCACCAACCGGCCATCTTCAGAAAGATGGTTTCCCTTCCCCTTCAGAAAGATGGGAATGCCCTGTGAGTACCCAAGGTTAGAAAAATGCTGCCAGACTCAGCCCATGGCAACCGTTAGCCAAAGTATAAAGGCTAAAGTCAAAGGCTGAGAGTTTCCTGGGCTCTGGGAAAGAGAGAGGAGTGCGGCTGGAAAGCGGGAAGGGGCGGTTATCTTGACTATCCCGGCAGCCACAGTGGCCCGGTCCTTAGAGCCCGCCCACTCTGGGGGAATCTGAGTAGCGGGGGAGGGGCGGAAGAAGCAGGTGGCTTAAGGGTCTTTTGAAAATGAATAAAATAAGCAGGTAAAGATTTAAAAAAACCAACAACAACAACAGCAGAGAGAGCTTCTAATGGAGTTGAGAAACAAAAACCAAGCAAACACTTCTTCTCAGACCTACAGATACAACCACCTGGATCCTTTGAAGCATTCTCTAGCTGCGCAAAGGAAACAGGGAGGATGTGATAATTATACATTTATTTATTGTGTAATTATTATTGTTGGAATTTGTTTTCGTCGGAGGGTAGTCATAAGCCTGAGGCTGGATGGTGAGTGGCAGGTTAAAAAATCTGAAAGTAAGAAAAGCTTGCTATAACCCCATGAATAACCAACCTCCTATCGTCAGAGTTGGACCAGTGCAGGGAGGGAATCGTTGTGATATTGAATTATCCCATTGCATCGCTATGAGATAAGTACTAAGTTCTAAGTTCTTTCCAGGCATATAATTCATTGAGCAACTCTGAAATAGTCTACTACTAAAATGAGGGTGTCGTTCCTGTTCACTCCTGATCCATTGCCTTGTTGTCTTAGCATCTCTGACCCTACACAAAAATCGTGTTCTTCAGTCCCTCCCTTCTATGTAGGGGCAAAATGAAAATGCACCCTTGATTGTGGTCGTGTCCTGAAGAAGTAGTCAGCCCCCCTCCCCCCACTGTGTGTGTGTGTGTGTGTGTGTGTGTGTGTGTGTGTGTGTGTGTTGCTGTATAGCCTGGCTTCCCAGGCTAGCTTTGAACTCTACAATCATAGCTCTTTCAAAGGATCTTAAAGCTGCCCCTGGTAGTGCAGGCCTTTAATCCTAGCTACCAGGAAGGAGGCTAAAACAGGAGGGTTGGAAGTTCAAGGCCTGCCTGGGCAACTGAGTAAGATCCTTTCCTAAACTAAAAAAGTCAAGGGGCACTGGGGGTGTGTCTTAGCCGCACAGTACTTGCCTAGCATGTATGAGGCTCTAGTTTTAAATCTCCAGTATTGCAAAGAACAAACAAAAAACTAACCTTGATTCTTTAAACTAGTTACTCTCCACAGAGGTAAAGATTGGGGAAGTCTGGTCTCTGTCTCTCTGGTGAAGTCTTGCCAAGCAAACCTCCCAACAAGAAACACTCATCAGCTCTCTCCACGGCTTTTCGCCAATGTCCTCATCTCTACTGACCTACTAGGGAGCAAATCTCCCTAGTATTTCCTTCCAGTTTGCCCATTTTGATATCAATATGAAACAAGACTCCAAGAGGCATTCTTTCCTTTGGACTTTACACATTCTTTCCTCTGGAATTTACCAAGCTGTAGTCCAGAAGTACTAATGGAAAAGAGAGAGATCTCATAAGGACCAGGCAGGCACACACCGAGGCATCCGAAGGTGACTGCGAAGTTCCTGCTGCAGGAATGGCAATGCAGCAGGGAAGAGTACAAAAAAGTAATCAAGAGAAGACCGAATGCAACACTTACCATGAACAGATTGGAAAATGGGGAGCGGGTTGGAAATGGAAGCAAGAAGTCCTGGGATTAAAGACATGTGCCACCACCCCTAATACTAAAAGCTGAAAACAGAACTTTCTCTTGGATTCCAAACCCCAGCTTACTTATGAAAGGAACATACTTTCCACTCTGTTCCCACCACGTCTCATGGCCTGAGTGGGTCCATGTTTCTGCCAGTCCGTCGACTCCTCCTCTCAGTTCACCGTGGCTTTGCATCTGCTCGGTTTCACGCTTGACACCAAGCCTTCTTTCTCAGAACTCTTGCCTCCCTTGGTTGTGGGGTGACTCCGCACTGTTCTTCTGTACCCCTGCCCACCTCTCAGTTTCCTTCAACCTTCTTCCTCACGTGCTGCCTCTAAAATGTCCTTCAGGACATCCTCCCTGGACGTCTTTATTAATCGTTTTGTACTAATTCCCAAGTTCCTACTCCTGCTAACCCACCATCCCCAAATTTATAAACAAAAAAAAAAAAATTTACATGATTCTCTTGCTCACACAGCTGACTTGCTCATAGTTATGCACACTCTGGAGTGATTCTCAACAAAACTGATTTTATTATCTAAAACATCTCCTCTCTCTCTCTGTCTCTCTCTCTCTCTGTCTCTCTCTCTCTCTCTCTCTCTCTCTCTCTCTCTCTCTCTCTCACACACACACACACACACACACACACACACACACACCCTCCTCTTCCTCTCTCTCCCTTCTGCTGCTGGAAGAAGGTATGGCTCTCCATCTGATTGCCACAGGCTGAAGCAGGCAGGCAGCCTAGATTCTGCTCATCCTTAACAGTCAGCTGATCCCTCCTATCGCAGGCTCGCTTCCGGCGCCCGCCAGCTTCCAGGTGAATCCTTGGCCTCTTAATATGCGTCTGCCTTTCCTCTTCCCAATCCATTCTTACAATAATTGGGTTGGTAATTTGATCACATAACTCTAGGGTTTAAAGGAGAAATGGGCCAAACTCCCCAGTGTCGCACATCTAGCAGTATCTAAAGTCTTGGCTCCTAAACCCGGGAGCACTAATTTTAGAAGCTGACTCTGTGAGCCTTGTGTAGGAGAGATCACTGAAAGATGAATGGCAACAGGGAAACCTGCAGAGCCCATTACAAAACACTTTCAAAGGTTTTTAACCTCTTATTGGATAATAAGCCCGTATTCCTAACCCACATCGCCCCAGGCCTCCTTGAATACACGTAGCCCTCTTGGGGAGCTAATGATTTAAATGCAAATGTGCCATCTTCCACTGGGCTTTCGCTCTTCTAAGGACCTCACCCGTTAGAGTTATACTCACTGGGCACAACCAAGTTCCTTATTCCCTCGCCTGATCTGAAACTTTGGAGGTGAGAATAAATGTGCAAAAACTGGGATGAAAGCATAGTTGGAAGAGGCCCCGTGGGATGGCTGACAGGTCCTTTAAAACCTAAGTGCCTGGTGGGGGTGGGGGTGGGGGTGGGGGGGACTCAGCAGGTAAAGGAACTTGCCACCAAACCTATACCTGAGCTCAATCTCCAAGATCCACATGGCGGAAGGAGAGAACTGACTCCCATAAACGGTCACCTCGCCTCCACATGCGTGCTCTGGCTCAGCTCCCCACTCAACAAAATAAACATATGTAACACATTAAAAAACATCTAGATGCCCATGATAGGTATCACGTCCTCTGATGTGGATTCTTGGATTTGGAGACAGGTGTGGTGGTTTTAGTTTAGAGCACCAGTTCTCGACCTGTGTGTGCTTCGTGACCCTGTTGGGGGTTGAATGACCCTTTCACAGGGGTTGCCTAAGGCAATCTGCCTATCAGATATTTACATTATGATTCATATCAGTAGCAAAATTACAGTTATGAAGTAGCAACAAAAATAATTTTATGGTTGGGGGGGTCACCACAATATGAACTGTATTAAGGGGTTACAACATTAGGAAGGTTGAGAACCTAGTTTAGAGGGTAAGAGGAGTAGCCATGCCAGTGACTGGGTATGAGGCAGGGGAGTTAGAGAACACAAATGAACAAACCACATCTCCATCCAGCAGGAAAGAAACCATTCATTTTCATATTTAATCAACGCAAAATGAGGTCAGGGCTCAGAAAACAGGGAACATTCTCTTTCTTAGGAACTGATGCCCCAGTTCCTAAGGAGCCAATAGGAAATGGAACTGAGTTGTCTGTGATGTTCTCTAGTCAGGGGGAGGGAGAGTGAGAGCAGTACTGCTGAGTTTCCCTCGGCTGCTCTAAGGTAAAGGATCCCTGTGCCATAAGGTGTCCCCGTCTGTGACTTAACCAAAACAACGAAATGAGCCATGTGGTTAACAAGGGCCAATGCTAGCATTTGAACCCAAATCTTCCTGACTCCAAAGCACATGCCATTGGCATCTAACAGCCGTAGTGCCTCTTTTTCCAGGGGACAGTTCTCTACCTGTACAGACAGATGCACTCCTTCATCAGGAAGCCCTTACTGAATAGTCAATTTACGCCGGGCACGGAGCTAGATTATACAGGTTAACTGTGGTTCTGATCCCTACAGACTCTAGTGACTGTGGGAAAGGGAAGAGTAGCAACCTTGTCTGTTGTTAGTATCTGGAGAAGCCTCGAGTGTGGTGGCCACCACTTGTCTGCCTAGGCTACCGAAAATTACAGTGTGACTCCAGCAATTTCTCATATAATCCTAGGCTGAAGATAGACCTCATACAGTTGCCTTAGAGGATAATGGAAAGTTCTGGAGATAGAGCATGCTCGTAGCTGCACAACTCTGTAAATGTACTTAGTGGCACGGAACTTTGCGCTGTGAGATAGTAAAATGAGAAAGTTTACGTTAGATATGTTTTACTGCAGCAAAAAAATGTTGGAAGCAATCTTAAAATTAATGTTGATTTATGCATGTTTATATACACACACACACACACACACACACACACACACACACACGAGTAAGCACATACATGAGCCACAGCACACATGTGGAGTTAGAGAACAACTTTCTGGGATCTGTTCTCTCCTTCCATCATGTGGATGCTGGGATCAAACTTAGGTCGTCAGGCTTGGCAGCAAGTGCCTTTACCAGACGCCACCTCCACCAGATCAAAATCGATGCTTCTCAGCGTTTGTTCGTGCTTTGTGAAGCACTGTCTCCAAAGGTCCTACCTACTGAAGGGCTCCACAGTGAGATAGCACAGCCCTTTTGTTTTAAGAAGAGAAAAAAGGAGAAGGGCATGGGAAAGAGGGTAGGATGTGGTCCCTAAGAGAAGGGAGGGCAGACAGAGGGTGAGATGAAGAAGGAGGGAAGGGAGGGACTGGGGAGGAGGGGGGAGGGGAGGGGGAGGGGAGATGGAATGTATGGGAGGTGTGAAAGGGGAAGAGGGGTGGGAAAGAAGGAAGAGAGAGGGGGAGGGAAAGAAAGAAAAAGAGGGAGGGGGATGAGGGAAGGAAAGGAGTGGGAGGGAAAGGGGGAGAAATGGAGGGGAGGAGAGGGCTCTCTTCCATTCCTGGTGCCTGAAAGCAATAGCTAGACCCCCGGCTGCAAGCTCAAAGAGAAAAGAAACTCCGTGAGTCTCACCCATGGGACTCTAGTCCAGTGTCTGGCAGATAGAGAATCGGGGTGTTTAGTGAGAAGTCTAAGGATAAACCTCCTGGATAAAGATGGTTCTGTAGTGCTAAGAACCGAGACAAATGGAAACAGACTCCTCCAGGGGTCTCTGAAGCTTACTGCCACAATCACCAGGTCACTCTCTCCTTTCCGGACAGCCAGCCTTGGGCAGCCGGGAAGGTAACGCGATGATCAGGTTGGAAGCAGGCTGGCCGTCAGGAGGAGCAGAGTATCTCACTCAGGACCAGGCGTGAGTACCAGTGATGCTGGCTTTGAGCAGAGAAGACCAGTCTCAGGAGTCAGCACAGCAAGCAGCCCTCACAGGTCACTGGTTAATATTCTTCCTCCCATGGGGCATGGGCAGCAAGTCTAGCAATTCTTAGGGTTACAGGTGGGACCAGCTAAGCTGCACAAAGATGTTACAAAAGGCCGTTTCTCCTCCTTCATGGAACCAAAAGAAAAAGTGACACACATAGCTTTTTCCTTCTTGCCACTCAAGTCATAGCTCAGAGGGCTTCCTGTAGCATGAGCAGTGTCTGGGCCTGAAAACAAAGATGCCCTGACTGGGACTAACCCGCAATTGGGGGTGGGGGTGGGAAGTAAAGAAGGAAAGAGGGGAAGCTAGGAAGAGTTGAAATCAACCCTGGATTCACACATCAGTCTCAAAATTTGTCAGGAATTTTGGGAGAAAAACTGCACCAACTAGAGAACTGTTGAATAAATTTATCAGCTACGCCTGGTAATTTTATCCCTGTATACACCACCAGGGGGGGCAGTTGCTCCACACCGCTGGTCTTACAACGCACTCTAAAGAGGCTGGTTAAGGGGACAGGGCTCTAAGGGCCTTTAATTTTCCCACTTGTCCAAGAGCTGCCTGACTTTACTCTGTACACATCACCCTGTTTTCAGATTAGGAGCATACCTGGCCCCGGGAAACCGGCAGTTTCTCCCATTCTTAAAGGGCTCCAGAAATAGACTTCATCACCTCACTTGAATGCAGTCGCAACGCTTTCTTGGTGTGGGCTGTTATCTGTCTACATCCCCTGAAAAAGGAGCCAGACTAACGGGTGCTCCTGCAGGGACCACACATTCGCCCCTGAAGAGGAACTAGCTGTCTTTCTCCTGCTCTGGAGCCACTTCTTTGTCCCAACCCCAGCTCCCCTCCTTCACCTCCTTACATACCAGCTCTCCCCTGTGCCCAGCACATGGGAGCAACAGCCAGACTAAGGTCTGCAACCTGAGGCTGCAACGTGCCTTTGTCTGGGCTCACGGAACCACATTTAGAACCGACACCCACTCCCGTTGCCCACAGTGGTCTATCTTTGCTTCGCTCCATCTGTCTGGCGTTCTCAAAGGAATGGCTAATTAACTTGAAATGAGCTGGCCTATTTTTAGTGTTCTTCAGCTATAAGGCCTTGGGGGGAATAGCCACAAAGTTTGGAAAACTGAGAATCTCTGGAGTTGGATGACTATTCTAGGATTAGCAGGTCCCAAGTCCCACCTGCCGCCTAAGGTTCCATCCTGCTCCGCTCTTGTCCCATTTGTTGAGGAAGGAGCAAAAGCTGGAGGAAGGACAATTTGATTTGGATATGGCTTAGGTGTGACCCCTAGAAGCTCCTGTTGGGAGTGCAGTGGTGCTAAGAGGTGCTGAGCCCCTGAGAAAGGGCACTGAAGGTGTGTCTTCAGAGGGAGTTTTCACAAGACCAGTTAGTTAGTTAGTTAGTTCTCCTGAGAGGTTTTATAAAAGGGCAACTCTAGCCTCTGCCCCAGCTGCCCTTATCAATCTATCTCTCTACTTCCCAAGCACCACAACCAGTGGCGCAAGCCACCGTGATATGAATACCCACAGGTCCTCGCCAGAGGCTAAACACACAACAGTGCCTGATCTCTGACTTAACAACTCTGAAACAGTGAGCTGATCAAACATCATTCCTTTATAAAGTTCCCAGCATCGTGCATTTTCTTACAGCATCACTACCTGAGCTGATAATCCACACTGTCCTAGAATAAGAAACGAGTTCAGCTCAGCCTTATTGTCTTGATGCGAAGTCAGAGCTCCGATGAACTTCAAAGAGCAACTGTTTTTCAGAGAGGACAGGGAGATGAGAAAGTGGGGTGCAGTGTGGAGGCAAGGGTTAGAGCAGAGGCACTCATCTCGCTTGGGTCCTCCGATTGTACTAGGTATTGTTTCCTGATAGTGAATCAGCCTTCCAGTGGGGAAACCCGTCACCCTCTCACAATGTTAGCTCCTCCTCTGGTTCCTTGTCTGCCGAACTGACAAACTCCTCACCTGCAGTTATGTCCTTTGATACAGACTAAACCTCTCTCTCCAGCTTCAATTCCTGCCCTCCTGTGCTCTAGCCACCCTGTGTTTGCCACATTTTTAAAAGATTTGTGATCTGTTTTAATCGTGTATATGTGTGTAGGTCTCTGTGGGGGTGTGGTCACGTGAGTGCCGGCGCCCCTGAAGACCAGAGGCATCGGATCTGGAGTTACAGGTCGGCGTGAGCTGCCTGAGGTAGTCTGCAACTCCGGTCCTCTGCAAGAACAGGACCCTCCTCACCCCTGAGCCATCTCCCCATCTCCCAAGCTTTATGTCTTTTGCCATTCCCACACATTTCAAATCGTGTGCCAGGATCTCCCTTCCTTGCATGGTGAGTCCTCCTGAAGCCATTGGTCACTCCCTCAACTGCGTTTTTCTAACTTTGCTCAAACTACCATCACACCTTACCAAACACGTTTTACTTTTACTTCTGTGCCGATGTGGAACACGGGCTTGTTGGGAGCAACGAATGTGTTCAGTGTGCCTGTGGAGCCAGAGTTCCCAGACTTATGAGTCTCGAGAATTTTTACCGTTGGGCAGATTGCTGATTTATTAGGACGGCGCTCTTGGGATCTGGGAGAAGCTTGTCCTTCTGACGACGCAGCAGGAGAAACAGGCGAGGAAGCAAATTGGTAAGATGAGATGAGAAGAAAGAAAGCTGCAGAGTCAGACAGCGTCAGCCAGATGGGTGTCGATGGCTGATGTGGTGCAGTCCCATGCTCAGAGGAAGTGCTCCCAGCCCCAACCCTCCCCACCACCAATCCCAAGGCCTCTCACATTCCGCTTCCTCCAAGAAGCCTTCCCTCAACACTCTTGCTTGGGCTGACATCTAAGCCACCTTGTTATTTACTATTTACTTGTTTAGTGTGTGTGTGTGTGTGTGTGTGTGTGTGTGTGTGTGTGTGTTAGAGGGGGAAGGTAAGGGAGGACACTTGTGCCACAGGACACCTGTGGAGGTCAGAGTTCTCTGGTTCTACCATATAGGGCCCAGCAATAGAACCCACATCATTAGTTTGGTGACAAGTGCCTTTACCCACTGAGCTACCTCGCCATCTCAGCAGCAACCCCCCTCCCCCAGGTTCTCCATTTCCATATTTTATTCTCAGTGGACAACACAGCACTGGGCATTTTTATGCATTAAAGGGGTGTTTAATGGGGACTGGAAAGATTGGCTCAGCAGTTAAGAGTACTCGATGCTCTTGCAGGGGATTTGAGATGGGTTCCCAGTACCCACATGATAGCTCACAACTGTCCAGTTCAAGGTGATCTGGTAACCATTTCTAGTGCATGCACCAGACATGCACACAGTGCATACATACAGACAAAACACTCAGATTCGTAAATTTTTTAGAAGTATTTATTGATGCTGACAAAACTGTCAACTGAAGGACATAGAGACTGGGCTGGTGTGCATTGCTTGCCTCTCTGGATCTACCTACCACCCTCCTATAATCAGCTCCAAAGCCAAGGTTTAGTCTTCCATCCCACCAAATAACAGCTATGACCATAGGCGCCCACCCTCACTGTGCTCCACAACTGAGTTTAGCTATTTGAGACTGCACCAATCACACTCCCTTGATCTCTGGGTCCTGGTTATGTTTGGCCAATGGGAGGCATGAGAGTAAGATGAATCACTCTAGGGTGAAGTCAGCCTCTTTATTCTCCTGGTTCCTCACTCTGGCCAGACCACTGCAAGGCCTACTTCCTCCACCAGAAGCTGAAGCTCTGGCAGGTGGGCAGCCGTCTGTTACAGCCTCACTCACAGTCAGGGCTCTTCAGGATTCCAACAAACTCTCTCCTTTTGTATGTGCGTGGCCCTTGTGCATCAGTGTTCCTAATTTTTAAGGATTTCCTCCCCGTGTGTGTGTGTGTGTGTGTGTGTGTGTGTGTGTGTGTGTGTGTCAGTGCCAGTGGAGGTCAGAAGAGAGTCAGGACCCTGGAGCTAGTTATAAGCCACTGTGAACCACCCAGTGTGGATGCAGGAGTGGGTGCTAGGGTGTGAACTCCGTCTCTCTGCGAGAGCAGCGAGCGCTCCCAACAGCTGTCGTCTCTCCAGCCCCTCTGCTATTCCTTAAGAGTTTCCTGAGACCCAGTCCACATTCTGTAAAGTCTCGGAATTGCTGCGTGTTAGGTGATTAGGACCCAGCATCTGCAGGACGTTTTCCACCCTCTGCTACAGCTCCATTCCACTGGCTCTGCAGAGGACCCGCTCCATACTGGCCGTGGGGCTTCACTTGCTTCAGTCAAGCTTATTGATTACACTCCAGGACTCGTGTGTGTCTGTCTAGGCCCCAGACCTTCGCTTAATTCCCAGACCTCTTAATTCTCCAACCTGAGAAAACGGGCATTTATTCCCAGACTTAGGAATAATCTCCATGGAGTTTGGGGTGTTAGAGTCATTCCTAAAATCTCAAATTTCTCTTTCTCTCTCCACAAATACTTTTCTTACCAATTACACATGCAAACTTAGAGGATTTGACTGCTAGATTTGTTTTGTTTGGCTTTTGGGTGGGAAAGTGGTGGGAAAGCCCAGTCTATCTTGAAAAAAAATCAACTCTCTAGTCAGGAACTGAACAATGGGGCCTGCTTTTCCATGCATGGCCTCTGTGGTAGCCCAGGCTCCTTGAATCCACTGCAAGTGTCTCCTGTTCCCTCTGCCTACCATTCCACAATACTTGTCACCCTGTGGGAAGCAAGTTCTCTGTCCCTTCAAGATCTTCAGCCCCCACCCAGCCAACCCACCGCAAGGCACACAGGCATTCCTGAGGTGCGCTGTTCTCTCCAGGGGAATTCCAGCAGTGCTACCAGGGCTCCTTTCCCCAACATCTCAGTGAACTCAGGTCCGCACAAGCGCTTCAGCTTTTGAAATCATTTAACCTTTTAACCTAGTTCCGGGACTTCAGTATGAAGGCTGGCTCCAGAGTTAACACCTCCCAGGAGCCTCTTACTGTGTGCTGTCCTAGATTGCCTGAAGAGGTAGGTTGGAAACTAAGGTCCAGAAAGGAAAAGTGCCCACCAGCCTGAGTCCCAGGAGAGACCAGGGGAGTAGGGAGTGTCCCTGCTGCTGAAGATAGGTTCTGCTGTTCTGAGCTGGGTGTGGGGAGGGCAGGCAGGAATGTACTGGAATAGGGCAAAGCTGGGAGATTATAGGCTGTGTGTGTGTGTGTGTGTATGTGTGTGTGTGTGTGTGTGGGCACTACAGAAGCAAAACAACCTTGGCCAAATTAAGATTTGGTCAGAGAACTTTTAAGTTGCCAAACTTTGTCCACACTCCCTCACCCACCTTGTCACCCTCTCTTGGTGCCAGCCTGAGGATAGCTTTGCCTGGGGCAAAGTCCCACTGGCCAGCTCCCTCCCTGGCCTGAACTGTTCTTTCCTCCTATACCTCTTGTTCCCATACACCCCATAAAGAAGGGCTGGCACCCTCACCTGTGAAACTTTTCATGATAGACGAGACATCTGAGCTAGGAGGTTCCTGAAGCTTTCTTTACCTGGCCTCATCCCACGAGCTGGTCTTCAGATAGGACAAGAATGTCCTGCTGGCTTCTCTGAGGGTGAGCTAGCAGGGCGGGGCTTTCTCTCCCTATTTAAGCCCCAGATGGCACTACTCAACTTCCTAGCCTCAGCCTTTGCCCCTTTCTCTGCCCAGTGTGTAAAAATAAAACTATTTTACCAGCTAAGTATGGAAGGGGGTTGCTAAGAGAGTGGGGTGCAAAACTCTTAAGGGGAGAGGAGCAAACCCCTGGGAGTCTGGCTCTCTACCATTTTTTAGTTTGGGGAAATCATTCTTTGTTTTTGTTTATTTGATTTTTGGGTTTTGAGACAGGGTCTCCCCATGTTGTCCGGGCAGTCCTGGAACTGTCTTTGTAGACCAGGCTGACTTTGAACTCGCAGAGATCCCCGCTCTGGGATTACAGGCATGTGCCACCACACCTGGCCAGAAGCATTCTTTTCATACTGTGTGTTCCTGTGCCTGTGTGCAAGTGTGTAGGCGTGCATGTGCCACTATGCTTGCCCTCCTGCACACGTGTGGAGGGGAGAGGACTTGAGCCGGTTTCTCTCTTTCTACTGGGTGCGTCCCAGTGATCTGACCCGGGTCACCAGGCTTGGCAGCAGGTGCCTCTACAGGCTAAGCCACCTCACTGCCTGACGTCATTCATTTTCATTGCCAAAGCATAAAGCGTTGTTGACTGTAGTGACCCGCAGGATTTGGTGACTCATAGGAGTAAGGGAAACAAATTATAAAATAACAGTTATAAACAATTATAAAATGAACAGTCACCATAACCTCCATCCCCCACCCCTTGACCTTTATCTGAAGTGGGGGAGGGCACCTAGTCTACGTCTCTCACCATATATGTCATTGTGTCTCAATTATTTACCCGTTTGACTTTGTATTACACCATGCTTTTGTAGATCCAGCATGGTATCTGGCACACCAACAACACTGGACATTTGATGAAGAATAAGGAGGGCAGAAGAAAAAGGGCAAGGAGTGGGGTTTAGCTCCCCCTGGCGAGCCCTGGAGAAGTACAGGGAGAGAGAGAGGTTGGGGAGGAAGAAGCGCCCCCCCCCACTGCACCCCCACCCCAGCCTAGGCCTCCTGCAGTTGTTCCAACCAGTTCCTGACTTTGATCTGAGAAATCTCTTGTGTTCCCCAGCCCCAGCCTGACTTTACCAGCTAAAGCTGCACCTCCCCTTCATCCTCTTTCAGGGTGGAATTTAAGGACAGGAATAAAGAACCAATGGAGGAATTACTATCTTTGAAACACAGCTGCCTCAGACCAGGCTAGGCTTGGAAGGGGCTGGAGGGGTTGGCGTGAGTGACACAGCAGTTGGACAACAGTTAGCCCTGAAGAAGGGGGGCCTGCCAGTGAAGCACCTGGCCCTTGCCATTTTAGCAGGATGGAAAGGAAGCACCTGTGATCCGGTCTGTTCCTCTTGGTCCCCAAACAATGCTGACGCCCCCCCCATACCTCCCTCACCCCTCACCAACACACACACACACACACACACACACACACACACACACACACACACACACACGAGTGACTTTGCCTAGGCACCTCTCCGGTGTTTACAACAGATGCTTTCTTGGGCTTCCAAAGGGAAGAAATGGGCTCTTGAATGAGGAGAGTTAGATAAAAACGGGCAAGAACGGGGCCCATGAGTGACACCTCCTCCCTAGCTTATACATGCTGCAGACAGGGGTGTCTCTTCAGAAGGACCCCTCCCGACTCCATTCGCTTGCAGACTTATATAAATGTTATGCACAGGACAGCCTGTGCGTAACTTGTTGACGAGTTTTCTCCAACCCCAATGTCTGGCTTGCGTTGCGTTCTGGATGGACCTGCTTAAGAAGAGTTGCTATTTTACGTGCCAGGGTTCTGACCTAGGGATGGATGAGCACTCTGCAGGGTTTAGGCTGGGTGTCCTGTATCTGCTCCTACCAGCTCATCGGTAGCCAACATATAAAAGCAGAGCTGGGTGGCCCCTGAAAAAGAAAGGCAAGTTACATCTAGGCTCACGCTGTAGAAAGGCCAAGGGCAGTCCTCAGTATCAGCTTGGTCTCGCTGAAGTCACGTTTTCATCTGGTTTTCGCTTCCTGACTAACAGTCCTTCCCGGATAGTAAACTGCAGTAAAAATGTCTTTTTGCCCTTGTCACTATTTGCATTGCCCTCTCTAGCCTCGTAGGCTTTTGTGGCACAAGAAGCCTTGGGAGGGCCAGGGAGATGGCTCAATGCAGACAAGTGCTTGCTATGCAAGCCCCGGATCCCTTGAGTCCACAGAAAAGGGTGGATGCAGCAGTGCACCTGCAATCCCAGCATCCCCACAGGGGATGAAGGCGGAAGAGGGGAAGCGCCTGGGCTAGCTAGCCTCGTGGAGCTGCACAACGGAAACCAGACAGACGGCCTCAAAGATGTGGAAGGTGACACTCAACCACACACATGTTGTGTGCCACAAGACTGTGCGGCATGGACGGGACACACACACACACACACACACACTCTTTTAAAAAGATACCGTGTGAGCACGCCGGTTTGGTAAATCTTAGTTATACTGAAGGATGAACATTCCTAAATCTGCCCGTTCTAGCAGCAGTTAGTTTCTCTCACATTCAGTGGCAGGCCCACATTCAGCTAGGCCAGGCTCTGATAAGGAAGAGAGCTGAGGGACAATTCAAAGGTGGCAGAAGGCAGTCTCTGGCTACACAAACACACGCACACACACACACACACACACACACACACAGTTAGCTCCCATTGCCAGGATAATAGTGTGGCTCGAAACCAGAAAAAGCAGGCTGAAGCAGCACTGTCTGCAGACCCCTGGGCACAGCTTGCCCTCTCCTGCCATTAGCTCAATTCTCAGGCTTTAAAGACTGTGCCATGGCCTCAGACAAACTGCTTTCCTTGAAGCTGTTTATCAGGCCTCATCCGCAGACTAAGCTCGGGCTGTGCTGTGTGACGGTTCCAGCGGAGCTGGCAGTCAGTCAGGGCTCCCCAAGAGCTGGCCATCCACACACACTGTCCCCGTGTTTCCGCAGTGGCCCTGAGCACTAACAGGAACATGGACTGAGTCTCTGCGAGGCTTCTCTTGCTTGTTTTTAATTCCCTGCTTCCAAGGCAGAGGCTGCACCTGACACAGCCCCAATAATCCAGCATGGCTGGTTCCCCCCACGCCCTCCCCAGCTCCTGTAGGGCACTTGAGAGTATGCGTGCCTGGGCTGTGTTGTCTTTGAAACAATTATGAGATGCTAGAAAATTCTCAAAGCAATTCGTTTTTATATAAAACAACCACTGCCATTGACCCAAATAAAAAAAAAAAAACACCTGGACAAAGGCAACGATGAGTCATTCTCTCCGAGCTGCCTTTTCCGGAAGCAGTCAGCAGGGTCAGATGACGGAAGAATACTGTGACAACGAAGCATCCCAACTGAGTTCAGAGGTGAAGTAGGCACAGATTGCCATTTGGCCTCATTTATGGCTCCAATCTCTCTGGGTTCTGTTTGCATGGTCGGCCATAAAGGGAATGAACACGTTTCTAAGTCTTCATTCAGGCAGGCTGGGCTTAGCAGTGAGTGAGCTATAAGCAGCACACTGGCTCTGTTCCTTCAAAGTCTGGACATCTATTTGTAGCTCTGGCTTATCTCGTGGGTATGGATCTCAGGGAGATACCAGAGCTTTTAACCCTCGCATGGACGAGCTCACTATGATACTTCAAAAGAGATTCTTCTCATTGAAATTACTAGATGCAATTCAATATTCAAGAGACACCTGGGAAGAGTGCTTCTAATCAGGTCGGGAAGGGAAACTCTTAAATTCCTGGGCTCCAAGAAGTTGTAAGATTCTCGAGAGGGTTGGGTTGAAATGAGGATATGGGAAATTTTTTTGAAAAGTGGGAGGCAGGTCCCTAGTAAGGCACAGCTAGCTCTTCCTTGACTTGCAGTCTGTGGCTCTTTCTCACTCTGTATTTGGACAGGCTCTGGTTTCTCTGTCTTGGCTGTCTGCACATGCTCTGTGAACAAGATGATACAGCACCTACAGACTTCTCAAATCTGGGGAGGCTGAGGATGGGGACGGCATGATCTGGCCGTTCTACCTGCTTATAAGGACCTGTATTGTCTATAATTCCCACAGGAAATAAAACATACGGGGGCCTTATAGAACAGTTGTCACCTTTCTACCTTTTGTGACAATGGCATCAGACTACAGAAGCAGAACGAAGAATTAAGGGGCTAATGGTGCAGCAGTTAAGCTTGAACTCAGAGATCCACCTGCCTCTGTCTCCCAGCTGAGAGTAAGGGTCTAGAAGACCCGAGTTCAGTTCTCAGCACCCATGCCCAGTGGCTCACAACCACCTCTAACTGCAGCTCCAGGGATCCGGAGCCTCTGCTCTCCGTAGGCACCAACACTTATGAGCACACACCCACATAGGCATACACAATTAAAAATAAAGCTTTTTTATTAACTCCCCCCAAAGGAATTAATTAATAAATAAAACTGCGAGTGCCCATGACTCACTAAAACAGAGGGCGAATTCTGTTAGGAATTCGAAGAACTACTTAGCTGGTACCAAAAATTCAGTGTTGGATTTTAATTATACCTACTCGGGAATTAAGCAAAATGAAGTGTTTATTTCAAAATGGCTACTACAGTTTGAAACTGTTTCCTGGTCGCAATCTGCACTCAAGTCTGTAGGTTTGTGACCATACAATAAACTCTGCCTTGACAGATTAAATGCCATGAAACTAAAATGTAATGTTAGCCAGTTCACCCTTGTCCCAAATGCTTTTACATGTAGGAAAAAGCACACTATCATGTTCCTGAGTGAATGTCCTCTGTCCCAGCCCCCATCGAAGTGGAAATTCTTCCATTATAACACAGTTACTTCTGTATCTTCCTCTTTACTATTACCAAGCTAACTATGCCAAGTGGCCGCATGTAATTCTTATCTTACCCTATCCCCCAAAGAAGAATCAGAGTGTGTAGGGCGAATTTACAAGAGGGGAGCCCAGTCATGGATGAAGATGAACGCGTATGGTCTTTATATGGTCAAGACTCTGCTGTTATCTGACACTCCCAGACATGTTCCAGAGAAACCGTGACAACACGTAAGAGAAAAAAGGGGTGGGGGTGGGGGTTCTAATCAGATCGGTAAGAAGCAGGTGGCTTAGCTAATTCCCCACGTAAAAAAGAAAACAAAGAATTTCAGAAATAATAAAACAAAAATCCTGACTAAGCTCTTTTACTGTGCTGATAACAATTTGTAGACTGAGTTGATTTTTTGTCAATTTAGAAATTAGCAAGAGAACGAATTTGATCTGTTTTAATAGAAATGCAACACACTCTGCCAGAGAGCAGTTCAGGAACGTAAGACAATCCCTCGCTGCCATGGCTGGACACGCGGGCAGAGTAACAGCTTCTACAAACACCTGCAAACCTCCCCGTACTCATTAGTACAGTCGGTTCCGTGTTTAAAAAAACAAGAAACAAAAAAAATAAAACGGCCTGCTTTCCCCAAACCTGAGTCACTGCAGGAGGCAGGCTGGCCAACGTGAATGACTCCGCTGTGCCGTCAGACTCGTGGCTGCCAAGTTTAGGCAGAAATGTATCCATTCGCCTTTTCAGAGGCTTCTACTTTTCACCACGCACGAGCCATCCATAACTTTCCACTCAGCCCAAGTTCAGTGAGCTCACAGTCCACTCATCACAGAGAGAGCACATTTCGACCTTGGCCTTCTGAAGTCCAGGCTCCGTGCCGTCAAAGATTGCTCATGCAAACAAACATCAAAATCCAGCGTGTCACTTAGGGTAGTAACCCTTTCGACTATGTGCTCGGGAGAGCAGGTCTTCCACACTGATAACGGGCAAATCTACCTTGACATGTGCTCTGTGTAGATAACACAGGAGACTGAATTTTTCCAGCAAGTCAGAGAACCCAGTTGGAGCTACGAGGAGTTGCAGGTTGCCTTCTGTAAGCCAGGAGTAAAGAAGAGAAAGTCTGAATCACCCAGTACCCAAAGTACAAAGACTTCCTCCTGAGTGGCTGTGACCTCTCTTAAGTGTCCTGCCTCTTGCCCTGGTGCTGGGAAGCAGAGAATCTTTCATGCCCACTTTGCATGCCTGTGCTGTAACAGTCACAAATACTGAATAGGACCAAAATCCCGTAAGTAAGTAAGGCCCCAGGATCTTCTCTTCTTGTTACTGTGGTACTCATCTTACAGGGCTGGCAGAAACTAAATTCTGGAAGAATAAAAATTGAACCAGGAGAGGAGTAGGTGGGTGGGGTATGGAGACAAGGATCAGCAGTTATGAACACTGGCTGCTCTAGTAGAGGATCTGGGTTCGGTTCCCGGCATCCACACTGTGGCTCACAAATATCCCTAACTCCAGTTACAGGAGATCCAATGCTCTCTTCTGAACTCCAAGGGAAACTATACATACATGCAAGCGGAAACACTCATACACGTGAAATAAATCTTTAACAGTGAGGTACTTAGCTCCTGTCACCTCTCCACCCTGCCAGTGAGACACTTTGTTAGCAGTCACAGGCAACATCAGCCTTAGCTGCTTAACTTTAAATCTCAGAGAAAAAGAAAGGCTGCTGAGGGGAATATGACTAGGGAAAACAGACAAGCACATTTCTGCACTTTCAAAGAGTCCTCTTCTCTTTTTTTTTTTTTTTTTTTGTTTTTTTGAGACAGAGTTTCTCTGTTGTAACTCTGGCTGTCCTGGAACTCACTCTGTAGACTAGGCTGGCCTCGAACTCACAGAGATCTGCCTGCCTCTGCCTCCCAAGTAGAGTTTCTCATCTTATAATGAGAGTCCGCTAAGAATGCAGGGAAGTGTGGGGTTCAGAGGGAAGGTGTGGAACATTAACGGTCAAGTGGCACCTACAGCGCTGAAAGCTTACCCGACAGCAGCTACCTTCATAAAGCCCAGAGTCCACGACACTCTACAACAAGTAGTTGGGCCACTGATGACCAAGAAGGGACTTAGTTTTCATTCTGACTCTACCTTTGAAACTCTGGATTATTTGCGACATAAAGTTAATCTTCTTTTGAGATGACAGAGGAAAGGAAGGATGCATGGGCTGGCTTTGAAATCAGTATGGGTTAGCTTTTTATTACTGTAACGCGAATACCAAAGATAAATGAACTTATATAGAGGAAAGCTTTATTGTGGCACGTGGTTCAGAGGTTTCAGTCTGACTAACCAGCCTGCTGTTCTAAGCCAGTGATGTCACATCACAGTGGCGTGTATGGCAGAGCAAAGCCATTCACTTGACGGCCAGGAGTTAAAAGAGGAAGAGAATGAGACCAGGGCCCCACAGTCCTCTTTAAGAGCATGCTCACAATGACCCAACACCTAACACTGAGGCCCACCTCTTAAAAGATCCAACACTTCCTTCCCCACAGTGCTAGGGAGCAAGCCTTGAACACAATGGCCTTGGGGAAAGGACCAAAGCATAGCAGTAACTACAGGATTATTTGGTAAAGTGTAAGATCTGTAGATCGCTGAGAACCCAGGATATGAATCAGAGGCAAAATAGTAAGACAAAACCATAGGACATCATGCACCAGAGAACTAAAAACTGAAAAGCAGTGACAACTGCCCAAGTGACAAATGGCTACCCTCTGTGAACCCTTCCACCTAGAATGAGCCCACAGAACTGCTTGCTGGGACAAGAATTCTAGTTTTGCACCCATGCAAAACTACTATACCCCAAACTACCCTCCAGAATAGATGCCGAGGGAGACGAGAGGTGAGAAGTCATCAGCATATATTTTTAGACTGTCTTCTAAGATGAAGGAAAAAGATTTAAACAGAGAGAGTAATGCACAGGCTGAGGTACCCCTGATGAGAATGACAAAGATGTACTGACCTATAAAAGTCATTTAATATATACTCCAGACGGCCAATACAAGCTGCTTAGACAATTAGCCCTTGGAAGTTCTTTTATAGTCATATAAAAATGTTCTTCTTTGTTAAAAAAAGTTTAGTCTAACAAAAAACATATCCATCAATGAATGAGCTTCAATTTTTTTTCCCATTTGCATGTTTGTAAGGTAATTAAAAATACATACATATCCATATCTGAGCAGTCCGTTAGCTAATCAGCTTTGGCAATACACTGCACAGAGGTATACTACCACTGGTTTCAGACATTAGGTTAGCTTTAAGCTTACTGGCTATTCCAACGACTGGAGGTAGCTTGGAACCCAGACCCTGGAAAGCGTTGGGAGGATTAACTACCCGCTTCCCTGACACCTTGTCCATGGCGAGAGGTCTGGGTGAAGACTTGCTGATCCAAGGATGTCGTAACGCTTGAGCTGGGGTGAGGCGAGCAGAGGGGTCCCACTGAAGACATCTTTTCAGAAACTCTATGAACAAGTAGTCATCACACCCCTTCAGTGCTGTCGCCCAGTCTTTGCTGCCCGGGGGGCCTCGCTTCTTACCCCTGCGAGAGCGACCCCCAAGAAGTACAACCCTCCCATCTGCCTGAGTAGTCACGGAGCAGTAGCGAGGCAAGCCCTTGGAGTTGATAAAGTATTTGGCGCGTTTGGATTGCTCCAGGAGTTTTGGTGGCGGCATCCCTAGCAACTCCATCATGCAGGCCAGCTGGTCTCCTTCATCCTCTCCGGGGAACAGAGGCTGTCCTGTCAAAAGTTCTGCAAGGATGCAACCGAAACTCCATATGTCGATCGGCGTGCTGTAGCGGCACCCCAGGATGATTTCTGGGGCTCTGTAGAAACGAGACTGGATATATGTGTAAAGCTTCTGGTACTCGAAGCAGCTGGACCCAAAGTCAATGACCTTGGTCGCACTGCGTCCATGGTGTTTCAGGAGAATGTTTTCTGGCTTCAAGTCGCAGTGAATGATCTTGTTCTTGTGAAGAGCATCCAAGGACTGCAAGATGGACTGGGCGAACTTGCGAACCAACTGGACACTAAAACCCTGGAACTTGTTTTTCTTAATGAGCTCATACAAGTCTATGCTTAGCAATTCAAAGGCCATGCACACGTGGTTCCGGAAGGTGAAGCTTTCTAGCATGTGGATGACGTTCATGCTCCCGGTTTTATCCTGCTTTTTAAGATGCTCCAAAATCCGGATCTCCTCAGCTGCTTGGCGATGAAAGCGCTTCTCGTTACGCACCATTTTTAGGGCCACGTACTGTCGAAGTTTGTGATCGTAGACACGGGCAACCTGCCCAAAACTCCCCTTGCCAATAATTTTCAGCACCTCATAGCGGTAAGCCAGATGGTCTCGAGGTACGTGGATATAGGCCCCCTCGGCATCGTCATATCCCGCATTATTGGGGCCACCAATTACTCCTTGTCGCTTTTTGGCATTTGGACCCACAAAGTAGATTTCTGGGTAACTGATAATCTCCAGCTTCTCGTAAGCAGTGAGGTGGTGCTTATACTGCTTCAGAGCTTGCTCAGGAGTCAGAGGCAGCACTTTAGACGGTTTGGATGAAATGCTGGACTTCACTGTATTCAGGCTTTCTGAACTTTTCCCCTGAGTCACAGGAGGGGAGGACTTGTCGGAGCTGTTGGTGCTATCTGACTGAAGAGCACTGGCTCTTCGGTTGCCAAATTCTTGAAACAGCTGTTCGACCTTCATTTCACTTTCATTTGAGAATTGCTGCGTAGGATCTCTCGTTAGCGGCTCAGTGGTAATCTACAAACGAGAAACACGCATACTGTTAACGGTCCCGGAAGCGCTAGGAAGGTGAGAGGGCCTTCTCTCTGACCGAGCAGTATCAAAACGTGTCGGTCGAGTTTATCTTAAGTTAAAAGGCCCAAGTGGGGCTGGAGAGATGGCCTGCTGCTATGCAAGAATAAGGACTTGAGTTCAGATCCTAGACCCCACGTGATGTTGCCCGTGCGCCTGCAGCCCCGGTGCTGCAGGGACAGACAGGCTGCCAGACCAGCTCCAAATTCAGTGGGAGACCCTGTCTCGAAGAGGTATGGGAGAGAATGTTAGAGGAGGACAAGTGACAGTCTGGATGCACACACGCTCATGCCCTCATAGGCATACACACATATGCGCTTACACATACATATCCATACACCACATTCAGAGAGAGAAGAGAGAGAGCGCGCGCGAGCGAGCGCGAGTCCCAAATAGAAAATTAGAAAGCAATAGTGTCTGGAGATGCATCTCATCCATCCTTGGATTCCCTGAATACGCCCACCCCAGATCCTACATGTGGTTAGCTTGTTCAAGACGGGTGACTTCTCAACCACCCTTCAGCACGCTACGTTCACTCTCTTAGGTCTTTGGACTGAGACTCCTTTAGCCTCGCCCCCATCCATTCACATCCTATATGTTTCAAGACCCAATTTCAGTCTTCGCTCTGTAGTTCCATACTAATTAGTCTCATGCCTTCATTACCCTTGTTATGTCTTGGGGAGAGGAGAACAACTTCCATGTGTACACATGTGGAGGTCAGAGCACAACTTTCAGAAACCAGGTCTCTCCTTCTACCATATGGCTCCCAGGAACTGAACTCAGGTGTGGTGGGAAGAGCCTTTGCTCACAGAGCCATCTCATCTGTAGAAATGCAAAGCCAGAAGTGGGTTCCCTCCTTCCTTCTATCCATCCAGTACTCAGTAGAATACCTACTGCTCACTACTTGGCCCCTGTACTAAAAAAATCAAGTACTCTTAAGTTTAATCTACCTATAAGGCTGAGCTAGGCACAGAATAATGGCTTGGCTTTGGTTAGATTTATATACCAAAAATGAACATCTGTATGTGACTAGGTCAGTTTCTCCTAAATAGTTTACTATCTAACTTTAATATGTACACCTAAATATGTACTGCTAAAGTCTCTGGAATAGATTATAGAGATATACAATCAGAAGGGCTGTGCTGGGTCCGTGGCCGCACTACCTAAAGCTCGGATCTGGGACCACTGCCCATACCTTTTAAGACTTCTGTTTCTTGGTGTGTAAAATGTGGGTTAATACCTTCCTCCAGCATGTGGTGGGAATCAAACTACAATAAACATGAAAGACTCTCACAAAGTATAAAACATATTCAAAACACTGGCTATACCACTATGCAAAATACTCAATATGTGTCCGCTTAAGCTCCCTCTCTCCCTTTGCCCCTGTTGTTTTTTCTCTCCTTCCTGTGTCAGCTTCCTCAACATTACAGGCTCCCTCTACTGAACATCTAGCTGAGTATCTGTCCACAGAAGGGCCCGCAATGAGTCTTTGCATGGAAACATCTAACCAACTAGAAAGGGAGAACCCTCACATAAAGCCTGCCTTCTGCCTGCTATTCAATTTAATAGGTTATCTTTCCAGAGGTATTTGAACTTTAACATAAAATCACTACCTTAACATAAAGAAATGCCTCTCTAGGAGTCAACAAGCTGGTAGGACAAATGTGGCCCTGGGTCTGTCTGTCCCTGGAAATTTCTCTGCCTAATGGAAGACTGAAAGACTCTGAAGGTCTTCACTTTCATTTATAATAGAGAAAGAGTCTTGGCACAGTACAGTACTAAGAACAAATATTTAATGGAAGTCTAATTTCCATAGGATTATTTTAACAAAAGTAAGAGCAGCACTGGGATCTCCTAACTCCCAGTTTTCCCTTACTTTGAGCCTTACCCATACTCTCTGCAAAAATTAAGTCCTACTTCACCATCAGGAATTTCCCAGGACATGTCCACGTTTCATGTGAAAGTCCCTGGAAGCTGTCCGGCTGTCCTGCCCTTCCACCCTGTGATTCTGCTGTAGGTCCCCCAGCATTTCCTCTCGCCTCACCTAGGCCCACCAGGCTCTCTCATCACCGGTCCACACTCTCTTTGGGACGCACAACATGTCTTTCCTATAGTGTGTATGGCTCCGGTGTGTCGAGTGTACAGCTGAGATGTACGCCACTACAGATCATCGAAGTTCAGACCTCCAGGAAACTGGGGGAATTCCATCAAGCATTTTCCACGCAGGAAGGGGATATTTCCTTATCATGCTTCCCTTTCTTATAAATCTCAAATCCAAACTACAGCACTCATATGTAAGATGTTAATAGTTATAAAATACTACATATTTCTAGCCTAGGGTCATAATCTTGATTCTCAGAAAGGTATACAATGGACTCAACCAAATATTTTGTTAGCCATGAAATTATGTACAAGAGCCAGAACAGGCAAGAGTTACCATGTTTCATTTCTTAAGAGTGCTTCATGTGCACTGTTAATGTGGAGAGCATATTGTGTTTTAATTAAAATGTGTTGTATTAGTTGAGTCCTAAGAATCCTGTTAGGAAATTCAGAATGAATAATCTTCTAATCCAGATTTTAAAAAAGACCTAGGCAGCAGAGGATGTACCTCTTTTGGAAGAGTATTTGTCTAACATGTATGAGGCCCTGGGTTCAATCCCCACCCAGCACTGCCAAAACAAAAAACACTCTTACTTTCTACCAGCTCCTGACCTTATATCTCTGTAACAAAGAACTTAGCCCAATAAAAGCCCCCAGGCAGATGATTTTTAGTTTATAGTAAGAATGTGAGTGTGCACCATGAATAAGCTCTGAGGCTGACTATGCAAACACTAATAGGCACCCGGAAGGAATCATAGCATTATGAACTGTAATTGCTCCCCAGGGGTCAAAAAGCACTTTTCCAGAAAATTTTGCAAATAACAGGTAGGGGTTGGGGAGAGAGGGCAGAGGTTAAAGTGTTGGCCTGACGACCGGAGTTTGAAGCCTCAGAACCCACATCAGCACTGGGTGGGCATAGAGCCCAACTCTAATTCTAGCTTCAGAAGGCAGAAACAGAGCAAGCTGGCTAAGCAAGACTAGTCATTTCTAAGAGCTCTTGATCGAGAAACCCTGCTCAATGAATAAGGTAGAAGAGCATACATGCACAACATCAGACACAGAAGAAAAGTGGGTAACAGGGTAAGAAAAAACCTTGCAATGACATGTCAGATTAGAATCTAAGATCTTAGGGCTTCCCCATAACTGTCATTCTGAACAACATGCAGTAAGCAATTAACTTGATCCTGAAACACAATTCGAGTGACAGATTGGATGGAGATCAGCATGGATCCACTCTGAACTAAAGTTAAAGGAGGTTTGCATCAGATGTTAACACACCATCTCAATGGCAGGAAGTTTTCAAGGCAGTGTCGTGCTGACTGGCAGCAGGGAGCCAGGAAATACGATGGTAACCACAGGAGGTTCTGGATTTCTCAGAGGTGTTCATATACCACAGAAATAAACTCACAGGGATAGAAAGAACCCCCACTGCACTCCAGAAGAGATTAAAAATAGTAGTGACCAGACTTCCAAATATTTTTAGACCATGCTTTGTGACATTATCGGCCTGGAAAGTGGTGAGAACTAGGGAAGAACTAGGAACAATGGCAAAGCTAAAGGTAAAGGCACTTGTCTCCAAGTCTGACCTGAGTTCAATACTCAGGACCCACATGGTAGGAGAATCGATCTCACAAGTGGTCCTCTGTCCTCCTGGAGCACGGACACACACACATACCCAAATATAAAACATGCACAAATAAATAAATGGTATATTTTTAAAGTAAAATTACAGAGTAAAATAAGAAAGGAACAATTGCAAGTTGTAAGCAGAAACATGAAAGGGAAAATTACAAAGCAGTCAGCTCAGCCCCTCAGAACATTAGACGACACACTGCAGCCTATCTTCAAGTCACAGACAGTGCCTCCTTGTGTTGGAACTTGTCCAAACTCTGCTCTGCTACTCTACAAAGGCTGATGGACTGTGAATTCATTGCATTGTTACTTGAAACAAAACAGTGTCGAAAGCTAAGGGCCTTTGGTTCCTAAAAGGATTGAGTGCATCAAAACACAAGTTGTACTGTCTAAGCTTAATCCAGGCATTTAAAAAGACAGCTCCCTTTCATATATGGATCGGCCAGGACTGCAGGGGAAACCTGAGCTGATTATGAATTCTGACATTTTTTTCCCCCTCTGTTGTTTCTGTTAAAAGGAGCCTTTGTAAAACTCTAATGTCATCTGCTGTAAAAAGAAACATCACCTAAACAAGAGTATCTCCTCCACATGCCATATCTACCCGGAAAGAAACAGTAAGGAAAGGCTGGGCTTCAAATCAAAACTATTCCAAAAACCTGAACTCAAACCACAGGAACTGTTTTTCCCAAATCAGGAGAAATCAAAAGCAAACCAAGCAGGTGACGGTGTGCACTCTGGAGACAGAGGCAGGTACGCCTCCGTAAGTATGAATCCAGCCTGGTCTACATAGAGTTCCAGGCCAGCCAGGACTACGTACCTAGACTCTGTGTCAAAAATAAATAAATAAATAAATAAATAAAAACAAAACACAAAAGAAACAAGCCCACAACAACAAAAGAATGTCTGTGCACCTGAACATTAAATAGAGCTTCCTCTTCCTCAAGACAATCTTAAGAATTACTTCCTTTACTTACATTTAGTCTTCTAGAGAGAGGTGCTTCAGAGGGATTGCAGAGGGTGTTGGAACAGGGTGGGCACTTGGTTTCATCTATCATCATGAAGGTATCATACACACCATCCCCCAATCTAGTAGAAAGGGTTAAAGACAAAACCCGTCAGTAACTAAGCAAAAGGAGCTTGCATTTTCAAAACACCCCAGGCCTTACCTGTTTCTTACCCCTTCTGACACTGCACACAAAAACAAGCGGGCTTTGGATAGAGGAAGAAAAAGATTTCAACTTTTCTTTTCCATTTTAAAATTACTTAATGTTTAAGCAAGGTCTCTTCCCTAGCCCTGGCTGTCCTGGAACTCACTATGTAGACCAGGCTGGTCTTGAACTCACATAGAGCTGCCTACCTTTGCCTCCTGAGTGCTGGAATTAAAGGCAGGTGCCACCACATCTGGCTCCTTTTTCTTTTTAAAGAAAAACATTTCTAGACTCAAGTTTTAAAATAGTTACAACAGGCTGAGTTTGATTTTTTTGAGTTCGGCCTGCCTGGTCTACATAGTCAGTTCCAGGACAGCCATAGCTATGTAATAGAGAACCTGTCTCTAACAAACAAACAAATTAATTAAATAGTTACAACAAATCTTACTTTCTGAATGTTGTTCAAAAAATAAGAGACCATCAATTAACATACTACTTGAAAATAAAGGTTAACTGAAATAGGTCACCTAAAATCAGAAGAGAAAGGACATGACAGAGGTGTTTGTTTTCCCAAAGTTTGAGACTTGGGACTCTAATCTCAGCTCTACCTGGCTGTATGCTGCCTTCCCCCTCTAAGCTGGCTCACAGGTTAATGGGAAGAAAAGGTCCAGTCTCTGCCATCTGACTAGCAAGAAAAAGACCTTTTAGGGTTGTCTTCTCTTCATTTACATATGCACCTACTTACAGCTAACCTACTTGTGAAAAGGAGAGGCAAGAGGAACCATATGTTTTAAGTTACAAAATGTTCTGAATCTCTCTTCTGTTCCCACTTCATTTATTGGTTAGTTAGGGGTTGTTTAAAACGCTAAAAGGTGTACAAATCGAGTCTGTTATTATACTGTGGGGTTTACTAAATCCACAGGATGGTCTTGAATAATGCATTTTATCTGCTACCGAGACTACGGATTTCCTGGTCACACACGTCACCGTTGCACTCTGTCATCTCAGATGATACACTACGAACACAACCATGACTAAGGTAGCATTTTTCATTGTCTTTAAAAATAAAACAAAACAAACCTTGGAATACTTCAGTCACTTTTAAGGTCTGTCTCATAAAATTAGTTCTGGAGTTTAAAAACTAAAGTGTTAAAAGGAATAAAAGGGAGCTTAAACACACACACACAAAGAAATATCTAAAAAACATGTTCGCGTTCAGACAGAATGTTTCGATCAAAGAAGCCAATTTCTCTGGATGGGACTGGCCTCTGCCACGGCACGACGAAACACACAAGGACCAGCACTGCATCTGCAGCGCAACAGCCAGACGCTAACGATCCGAGAGGGTTCCCTCACCCAGGGCTAGGTGCGAAAGAGGGGGGAGCCCCCTATAAAGCCAGGAGACCAGTGAGAAGCAAGCTTCCCGGGCTCGGATCGTCCACCCCAGGGGCAGGACGCGCTCGGACGACTCTCGGAGCAACAGGGCGCGGTTCACAGGTCTTGCGCACAGGTCCCCGGCGTGCTCCAAGCCCCGGCGGTCCGGAGGCCCGCCCGCCCCCGCCCTTCCCGCACACGGTGCTGATGGACAGGCGGCCAGGACCCGCAAGGAGTCCTCCAGCTCCCGGCCCGGGGCGCCGTTACCTCCGCTGCTGCGGCGGGAGCCCAGCCCCCGGCAGCGCCGCGTCCTTCCTCCCACGTCCGCGGGCTGCGCCTCCCATCGCGAGCTCGCCCCGCGGACACAGCGGCGGCGGTTGGCCGGGACCGTCGCCTCCAGCACCGCACCTCCTGGCCTCGCTACAAGCCGCGGCTCCGCTCTCGGCTCGCGCCGCCCGCAGGAAGACCGCGCGGGAGCGGCCGGGTCGCTTAGCAACCTCGCACGCCCCGCTGCGCCTGCGCAACGCCGCCACGGAGTGGGCGGGGAGGAGGCGGAGCGAAGGGCGGGTGTCCCCTGCGATGCGCAGGGCAGTGCTCTCCTAACCTTTTTACAGAGGAGGAACCCGAGGCATCGGAAGCTGGGCTTCTTCATACTTTTGTAGCAGTGAAGCCAAGCCTGCCAGTGTCAGCAGCCAGCCTCCCTGCCACAGCGCAGCCCGTGTTTAACGTGAGAACCCGTACACTCTTTCTGAAAAGCTCAGTATGCTAAGCCGACTTCGACAGTTGGGATGAATGTGAAAAGGAAGGCGGGAAAGCCACAGGAGAGGAGGTAGTTGTGGTGTTGAGCGTGGTACCCATCAGATTTCCCAAGGCTGCAAAGCAGTGAGCCTATGGAATCCACCAGAAAAAACCAAAGCTTCTTCCACATGTCGGACGCGCACGCCACCTGGTGTACACTGGATGTTATTTCAAAGATCATGAGTCCGTAAATCTTCGAATTTCCACCGAGGCCCTTTTTTGTGTTCTTAAATAAAAGTTAAAGTCTCTGTTCTCATCTCTGAAGATCCACACTCTTTATAGAAGAGATTCCGTCCGTTTGGGACACTTTACTTTCCTATGATCAGTGTTGCTTTATTTAGCCTCTCCGTGATATAAATAAAATTGTTTTCTTCCATCGTGACCTTTAAGAAGTTTCTAAATAGCTTTTTTCTGCTTGCCTCCCCTTCACCCACAACCAGGGCGATCTTGCTTTCGTAGGGGTTTTTATTTGGGCTCTTTGAGTCTTTTGTTTGAAGACAGAGTGCCATGGCAACAAAAGGCTCCACCCAGTTCCAAGATTACAAAATTCTACTAAACAATCCTGCTCTTTCTGTGAACACCTCAGACTGAGGGAAAGAGTTGAATGGGACTTGCCTACACAAGTTTAATTACCTCGTTGCGAATTACTGCTTTAAAAACCACTGCATCTCCCTTTCTGTCTTTAAGATATATCTTCCAGAGCCAAGCTGGAGAATTCCTACTCTGCTTCTAACCCCTAAGGGGGTTGGGGAGTGGATACAGAGGCCGCCTTTGTCTTTAGTTGGTTATTTCCATGATCAAGGGAGGAAGAACTCCTTGAGGGTGCTGGACTTCTTGAGCTTCTGACCTTAGTACTTTTCAGTATTTCTTCAAAGAACCCCTGTTTTGTAACAACAACCATACCCTTACTAAGCAACTGCTCTGTTCCCTCCTGCTCTTGAGAAGCTTCAAGTAAGTGTTGTTTAATATACCCACTTCAGCGGCACATGTACAGACATTGAAACAACACAAAGAAAACATGGCTTCTGCGCAAGGATAAAGTGTTCCTCAGCTTTAGATATATGAAGTATATTTTAAAATATATTTTGATAAATGTTATGTTAAAGTAAGTAAAAGAAGAACAGGAAGGTGAGAGGACAAGGTTTTCAGGGAGTGAGGAGTGGGAAGATGGATTTTTGTTGGATGGGATCAGATACATTGGTTACAGGGCTGGAGAGATGGCTCAGTGGTTAGGAGCACTGGCTGCTCTTGAAGAAGACTGGATGGTTTTCCCAGCACCCTCATGGCAGTTACAACCATCCATAACTCCAGTTCCAGGAGTCCCAATGGATGCCCTCCTCTGACATCTGAGAGTGCCAGGCACACATGTGATGCACTGATAGACGTGAGCAATACACTCACACACATAAAATAAATCTACACAATTTTTCTAAAGATACGTTGGATACATGTATGAAGTTATTGAATAATAAATTAAAATATTAATAAATAAATAAGTATTCAAAATCACCGTTAAATCTCTCTGAAAACCTAAAACAAGAATTACCTACCAGAGACTAGCTGGATCATGTGAGATGCCTGTCTTGTCTATTGAAGCCAGTTCTAGTATACAGGAAAACTAAAGAACCTGTAATAATTTTTTAATGGGACGATCCTAGGCTCTTAAAGGGGGAAATAGAGGGATCTGAAAGTACTATTGCTCAATAGTACAATATCTGCAAAGCACTCAGGAGGCCCTGGATTAGATCTCAGTAACACAAAAACAAAACAAGTGGACATTCAGTATATGATCCCAGCACTTTCAGAAGGACAGATTACAAAATGCCCCTGCAATCATGCAGTTGTAATTTTGTGATAAAGCAGCGGTTGGAGGGTTGAGTTTCACAAAATTGGAATGCGTGTTTAAACCATTCATTAAAAACCTGTAAAACTCACCCTCTCCGACTTGATTGTTTCCAGTCTTGTGTCCTTATTAGTACCAAACCCCTCTCCCAAAATTTTCTGCTACTTCTTTTCACATTTTTTTTCCTGAGTCTGTATAACCAGTGCTATCTACAGCCCCAAAGGGCCAAACTGTGTGTGTGTGTGTGTGTGTGTGTGTGTGTGTGTGTGTGTGTGTGTGAATGTGGGCATATTTGGGCATCAGTGTGAAGACCAGAGACAACTTTTGGAAGTCAGTTCTTTCTTTCTACCATGGATTCTGGGGATTGAACTCAGGTTGTAAGGTTTGTATGGGGAGTGCTTTTAGCTGCTGAGCCATCTTGCCATCTCTTGATTACAAGTCTTGACTTGAAAAGCCCAGTATATATTAGGTCTCCTAAAGACATTCCCAAAGTGGGAGGAAATGAATGCACACAGTTGTCATTATTCATAGTTTATATGAAGCCCAGCAGGGTCAGTTCCTTGATTACAGCTAAAGGCTGTGAATGATTATTTTTGGCTCAGTTCTCTAAGTTCCTGTGGCTTCTGACTTCTGAATCACACTTCCTTTTTTAAATGAAAGATAGTTTTTGTTAGCAGGTGAACTGTTTCTTTCCCGTTCTTTCCTTTTATAAAGATTTGGGAATCTAAAGTTTTGTTTGCTCATTTGTTTCCAAATTTTCTACTGTCTTTGTCCTTTTTGGTCTAAACTTGTGATATTTCAATAATATAATTTAAAAAATTTGCAGTTCTGCTCTAAGTCTTATTTGATTTTGTCTACTAGACAAAGCCACACATATACATCTCCTCAAAGTAAGCCTTTCTCTACTCAGGCTGCTGAAGGTGGTGTCCTCAAGATTCTTGGGGGTCCTGTGGTATAATAAAGAGTTGTTGAGGAATAGCTCTGTGTGAAAGCTAGGGTCTACACTCCAGGGGCTACATTTACAGACCTGTGTGGTATGGATGGTATGTAGAAGTAACTTTAATTCTGGTATTCATAAGGCGGTGGTGGTCCATGACTTTTTGTTGTTGTTGTTTTGTTTTGTTTGTTTTTTTGAGACAGGCTTTCTCTGTTGTAACTCTGGCTGCCCTGGAACTCACTCTGTAGATCAGGCTGGCCTCAAAGTCACAGAGATCCGCCTGCCTCTGTTTCCTTAGTGCCAGGATTAAAGAGCCACCTGGCTCTATGGTCCACAACTTTAATCCCTATGAGAGCTCAGTGAAAGAGGGTTACATAGGAGTTCTTCAGTGAACAGGAGCAGACAGAAAAGTCAGCAATAGGTCTCAGAAGGCTAAAGCTGAAACCTTGTAGGTCTGGACTAGCAGTTTAAATATTGTAGATTGTACAAAGGCTGAAGCCTTCCAGTTCAAGGATTAAGAATAGACTGTAAAGAGGACAAAATGCTGTAGAGCTCCAGGGCTCCAGGCTAGAACCAATGACTTAATTAGACAAAAGAATGAACGGTTTGAATCTGAATCGACAATACATCTGGCAGCTCTAGGCTTAGACGAAAGAATAAACTATCCTCTGCCCTGAACCAACCTCTGTATCTGGTGAACCAACATCTACATCTGACAACTACAGACAGTATCCCTGGGATTAGCCTTTGCGCGCGAGGCTTTTCACCTGACTGAGGCGTCACTTCAGAGCTTTCTGTGTTCCCACAGTCTTTAGATTCATCCTGTATTTTTTTTTTTAAGTTTAGATTTATTTGCTTGTTTTGCATTTGAGAGTTTTGCCCGCATGTATGTATGAGCTCCACTTGTGTGCCTGGTGCCCACAGAGGCTGGAAGAAAGTCTTGGATTTCCTAAAACTGGAGTTACAGATGGTTGGTGAAGTGAACATGGGTCCTCAAGAGCAGCCAGTGCTCTTAACTACTGTGTCAGCTCTCAAGCCTACCATCATTGGTTTGTAATTTAATATTTATTGAGACAGGGTCTCACTTTGTAGACTAGGCTGGTTTAGCACTCTATATGTAGCCCAGGCTGACCTAATTTACAGCAATCCTTCTATGAGTACTACAGGAATGAGTCAATATATCCTGTGATTTTTTTTTCTTTTTTAAAGATTTGATTTATATACAGTAAATTTAATTATCCTATTTCTTCTTTTTGAAGTTCTGGGGATTCAATCCAGAGCCTCATAAATGCTGGGCATTACCACTGAGGTATGTCTCCAGCCCCAAAGTTCACTACAGTTTGCGGTTCTATGAGTTTTAACGGATTCATACAGTCGTATAACTACCAAAGCTACCATAGGTATTAGGTATTAGCGTTCTCTAGAGTAACGGAACTTATAGACCGAATCTACCTACTATTTATCTATACATATAGATGTACCTATACATACATACACACATAGAGAAGGGGGATTTGTTAGAATGACTTACATGCTGTGCTCTAGATAATCCAACAACGGCTGCCTAAGAACAGAAGGTCCAGGAATCTGTAGCTGTTCAGTCCACAAGGCTGGATGTCTCAGCTGGTCTTCAGTATATGCAAGAATTCTGAAGAAGTAGGCTCTAATGCCAAAGAAGGAATGGACTTGCCAATGAGAGTGAAGGCAAGCAGACAAAAAGCAAAAGCTCCCTTCTCCCATGTTCTTATATAGGCTTTCAGTAGAAGGTGTGGTCCAGATGAAAGGCGTGTCGTTGAAACTCAAAGATCTGAGTTAGAAACCTGGCAGCGGTGGCCCACGCCTTTCATCCCAGCACTTGGGAGGCCGAGGCAGACGGATCTCTTGAGTTCGAGGCCATCCTGGTCTACAGAGTGAGTTCCAGGACAGCCAGAGTTACAGCAGAGAAACCCTGTCTCGAAAAAAACAAAACAAAACAAAAAAGCCAAAAAGATCTGAATTAGAAGTAGATCTTCCCACTTCGAATTATACAAAGAATCCCTCACAAGTGCGCCCCTCCATTTTTGGTTGTGAGCCTAGCCTTTAATGGCTGAGCCATCTCTCCAGCCACCCCACCCCCCGTTTTGGTTTTTAGTTAGTTTCAGGTGTAGTCGAGTCGACAACCAAGAATAGCTACCACAGATAGAAAAGTCCCATCATCCCAAAATCTCTTCTTTGTAGTAATCATTCAAACCTACACACACCACTGACAACCACTTATGTTTTCTGTGCCCACAGTGTTGCTCACATGCAGTTTCATGTAAATACAGCCAGCATGTAGCCTCAAGTCTGGCTTCTTTCATTGTGCATCATGGATTTAAAAATCACCCACATTAGAGATGACTTTTTTTTTTGTTAATGTTCTATATTTTGAAGTTTGTTTATATCTTACAGTTTGTTTTCTGGTCTCTCAATTGAGGGACCTTGGAGTAATTTCTTGGTTTTTGCAATTATGGAAAAACCTGTATCTAGATTTGTATGAACTTCAATTTTTAGCTCACAGGGTAATTTTGTTTTGTTTTTTGTTTTTTTGAAACACTGTTTCTCTGTATAGCCCTGACTGTCTTAGAACTCACTCTGTAGATCAGACTGGCCTCAGACTCAAAGATATCTGCTCTGCCTCTGCCTCCCAAGTACTGGGATTAAAGGCATGGGCCACCATGTCCAGACCACTGGACAAATTCTTAAGTCTGGAAGTACTGGGTTGTTGTGGAAGTTTGTTTTTAGTTATATATAAAATAATTGTTTTATGTATTATTGGGTGAGGTGTTACCCTAGGACTTGGCATTTTGAATTGTTTGCAGGTTTGCAATTGTTTGGATTTCTGTGGGGGACATTTGATTGCTTATGATCTGCACCTGAGGAATACTGAATGAATAAAAACATCTGAGCTGTAGCACTCAGGGTTCCACTGTCCAGTATGGCGCTGGCCATGACTATGGTTCCCTATGCTGAGGTCTGGCAGGGTTTGCAAATATAAATATGCCTCCCATGTCATGTGCTTGGTGAGCCCACACAGCAGCAGCATGGTACAACAAATGGTGCACAACATGGGGCAGGACATCACACCAACCAATCCAACCTGGAGACAAGGAAGAAGAGAAAGAAACTCCAGACCTCACAGAGTCTGGTAAAGTATACTCAGGGCAGCTCCTAGAGGACAGAGATTATATATACACAAAAATAACGAGTAGAAGTCTCCTGAAGGAAGAGGAGGGGGGGAGAGGGAGAGGGAGAGGGAGAGAGAGGAAATAATAAGCATCAATGAAGAGAAAAGGTTGTGAAATTAATAAATAAATGAGGAAAAAAGCTCCAAGGTGAGAGCTACAGAATGGAGGGCCTTTGAGGCAAAAAATTCATCTGGGAGCAGGAAAAAACAAGGTTTGCAAACTGCTTTTTCTGATCATGGAGTCTATGCAGAAACTCATTCTGTAGACCAGGCTGACCTCAAACTCACAGAGATCCACCTACCTCTGCCTCCCAAGTGCTGTTATTAAAGGCATGTGCCACCACTGCCTAGCTGAAAAAAAAATTTTAATCCTGTATTATGAAGAAGAAAATTAATTTTGTTGAAGTTCAAATGATATTTATTTATTTATTTATTTATGCATCTTGTTGTTGGATCCTATATGTGAAGATTTGCCTAAGCAGAGTCACAAAGATTCTCTTTCTCTTTCTCTCTCTCTCTCTCACCTCTTGTCTTGCTACGTAGCCTTTGTGGTTATGTAGAGCAGGGCCTTAAACCTATAGGAATCCACTTGCCTCTGTCTCCCAAATGCTGGGATTATAGGTGTGCACCATCACATCAATCTGATTTTCTCACTTTTTTGAAGTTTTATGAGGGTCTGGAGAGATGTTTCAGCAGTTAAGAGCATTGACTTTACAGCAAAGAACCCATATTCAATTCCCAACATCTACATGGTGGCTTAAGCCTATTGGTAACTTTACGAGATATGATGTCCTCTTCTGTCCTCTGCAAGCACCAGATACGCATGTGGTACGCATGCATACATGTAGTGAAACACACACATCAATAAAATAAAAATTAAAAAATCCTGAAAGTAGTTTTATGGCTTATATTTTCTACTTAGGCCTATGTCTGGTTTATTTGAGTAGAGTCTGAAGTAGGAGCTGGCTTATTTCTTTGCATATTACAATATATATGTACTAACTGTATAGTTAGTACTATATACAGAATAGTTTCCCTGTCATCAAGATGTTCTGCCTTCTTACTAACTCTGGCAGCCATTTGTTATGGAAGTTTTAGTTGTGTATAAAATAATTGTTGTTTGCACTGTTGGGTAAAGGGCTGTCTAGAGCATTTTGTATTGTCTGCAGGTGTTGGATTTTTGTAGGGGATTTTTGATTGCTAATGAACTGCATGTGCTATCAGTAGAATGCCTGAGGAGTTCTGAAAGAATAAAGACACCTGAACTCAGATGCTCAGAGTTCCACTGGCAGGATGGTGCTTGCCATGATAGTGGTTCCCTCTGATGATGTCTGACAGAGTTTGCATCTATGAAAATGCCACCGTGTCTCTCTTGGTGAGCTGCCACAGTAGGTGAATAACTACAAATGGACCAACAACGTAGGGCAGGACACCATGCCAGCTAATCCAATGTGGAGACAAGGAAGAAGAAACTCCAGACCTCACAGAGTCCATAAAAGTATGCTCAGGGAAGCTACCAGAGGATAGGGATTTGGGTATTAATTGAAGGCTCCTGAAGGAAGAGCAGAGAGAGAAAAGAAATAAACCTCTATAAAGAGAAAAGACTGTGAAATTAATAAATAAATGAGGAAGAAAGCTCCAAAGTGAGAGCCACAGAATGGAGGTCTTTAGAGATAAAGAATTCAGCTGGGAACAGGAAAAAGCAAGTTCATGGAGCCAATGCTGCCTCCCGCCACCACTGTTTTCTGGTAGCTGCTTTGTATGTGTATGAAGCTCAAGAGGTTGTGTTTGAAGTCTTTGAAGAAGGGTATATGTTTCCCCTCAGTGATGGTGAAAAAGAATGCCAAACAGCCAAAATATTTCAACTGGAGATTCTTCCCACTATCTCAGGACCCCCTACTGTATTGGAAGCCGTGGCTTAGAGCCAAAAAGTCACTTAACTAAACTAAACAGTTTTTCCTGCAAACCTGACTACAAGTGGTCCAGATACTGGCTATGATGATGAGAACTCCACCCATAAGGGAACACTTCCTGCAGACAAGGTCACCAGTTGTTTTCCTGCAAACCAGACTCTATCTTAAAATCTGGAAAGTGCTTCCTCAGGGTCAGCACACAGAAACTGTCTTCTAGAACTAGTTGAGGTTTTATCTTATTCTGGTGTCTGAACTTGGTACTGTAAGAGTTACCCAAGTATTACTGGTTTTGAAGGCATGAAGGGGTCATTGCAGAGCAACTGAGGCTTGGCACTGTGGGAAGTCAGAATAGGCCATTGGTGAAAGTGCAGCCTTATTAGTAGTTAAAGGCCCAGATTGAAGGTGTCATCTAAAGAAGTTGAGGTTTACACCATGAAGAAGAGCCTATGAGACGCTATTGGTGAAGGTGTAGCCTCAGTGGCAATTGAAGGCCCAGATTGAAGGTGTCATGAAAAGAAATTGAGGCTTGACACCATAAAGACAGTCCAGGAGAGGGTATTGGTGAAAGTGCAGCCCAGTTGCAGCAAGAGACCCTAGCAGTTTCTGAGTGCCAATACCAAGAACAGCAGCAGCTGTGGAGTGAAGCCAGCCAGAGCCTGGAGGACAAGCTGTGTGTGCTGCAGAGGGCAGAGCCTGAGAAGTGATCCAAGTCCTTTGGAGGAGCCCAGAAGATCATGAATGAATTCCAGATAATTGGTCTATGATGTTTTTCTGTTGTCCAAAGACATTATGAAAAGCTTGATAGATGTTTGGTATCATTTGGTCATGTGCATTAGACGCCTCATTATTATTCTTCTTGTAAATGGTTTTGCTGCTGTAGTGTTAAATTTTCTTGTAAAGGTAAAGCAATTTTTTTTATATAGAAAAGGGGAAATGTTGAGGAAATTTATTTTTAGTTATGTATAAAATAAGTTTTTTACACCATTGGGTAAGGGGCTGTCTAGGACATTTTGTATTGTCTGCAGGTGTTGTATTTCTGTGGGGGGTGTTTGATTGCTAATGAACTACACATGTTATCCATAGAGTACTTGAGGAGTTCTGAAAGAATAAAAACACCTGAGCTCAGATGCTCAGGATTCCACTGGCAGGATGGTGCTTGCCATGACAGTGGTTCCCTCTGCTGAGGTCTGGCAGGGTTTACATCTATGAAAATGCCACCATGTCTATCTTGGTGAGCTCCCACAGTAGGTGTACAACTACAGTAATTCTTTTTTTTGACTGTTTCCACCGTTATGTCCCTTTCAAAATGTCATATAGTTAAAATTGTTGCTTACATTTTTTTAGGTGCGAGCCTTTTCAGAATGGCTTCTCTCTCTTCTAATTTTATGTGTGTGGATGTTTTGCTTGTAAATGTGCATTTGTACTATGTGCAATCAGTGTCTATGGAGGTCAGAAGAGAGCATCAGATCCTCTGAAACAGGAATTATGGAATGGCTGTGAGCCAACATGTGCATGCTGGGAACCAAACCCAATCCCCTGCAAGCATAGCAAGCAATGTTAACTGGTGGAGGCATCTCTCCTGCTTCAGTTTGCCTTCACTTACTTAAGATCCTTCATGTATTTCTATGACTTGATAGCTCATTTCTTACAATGCTGGTTAACATTCCATTAACAGATGTAGCACAGTTTGTCCATTGTTCTAGTTTGGACCTTAGATATCATCCCAAAGTTTGTGTGTGGAAGGCTTAGTATCCAAAGTAGCAGTGTTCAGAAATGGTTTGATAATGAACACTCTGATTTCATGAGTATCTATGTATAGATTCATAGTTTGATTAGAACCTGAGAGTGATAACTTTCTCATAAAAGCAGCTCTTCTCGTTGCTTCCTGGCTGCCATGACATGAACAGTTTTGCTCCAATAATGGATTCCTTCCTTGTCACAGGCCTAAAAGCAAGTGGCCATGGAATGAAAACTCTGAAAATGTGAGTCAAATAATTTTTTCTCCTGTAAATTACTTTCTCTCAGGTATTTTGTCACAGCAATGTAAGGCTGACACATTCCTTCACTTATGGAAGGAAATCTTCAGACACTTGTGAAATTCTGCTTTGTGTAATTGTGCCAATTAGTCAGGCAGTTGGGATGATGATGATGAGGATGAGGAAGAGGAGGAGGGTTGGTAAAAGAGTGACTCACTTCTCTGAAGATCAAGTTCAAGTTTTGTCAATTCTGCATAAAATTTCTATAAACGTTGGGGTACAGATTTTTGTATTGATGCAAGTTTAAATTCATATGTGTAAACACCAAGAAGTGCGAGCACTGGGTCATATGGTAAGAACTATTTAATTTTGTAGCATATAGTTTTTATATTTAGAAATTTTATTTATCTGGGGTTGCTTTTTATGAAATATAAGAGGTAATTCTTTTTTGGGTCTTGATTCCAAGATGACAGAAGAAAGGGGAGGGGGAGGAGGAGGACAACGATGATGTCAACCAACAATGGTTGTGCCAAAAAGGGCCACAATCATGTGCAGACAATTCGCTGCAGGACCTAAGCCCAGTGTGTGCCCAAACACAAGGCCATTAAGAAGTTTGTCATTCAGAACATTGTAGAGGCTGCTATTGTCAGGGACATGTCTGAAGTTTATGTCCTTCCCAAACTCTATGTCAAGCTGCATTACTGCATGAGCTGTGCCATTCATAGCAAGGTAATCAGGAATCAATGTTGTGAAATCAGAAGGACCGGACCCCACACACACATCATGACTTAAACCTGCTGGTGCTGCACCATGACCCCCACCAAAGCCCACGTAAAGAGGTGGCATCATAAGGACAGAAGAACAAACACCCTGGAAAAATAAAACGAAAAGTTATAAAAAAACAAACAAAAATATACGAAGTAATTAAACACACTCCTGCCCCCATGGATAGATATTTATGCTCACGTCACCATTTATCATATCTGTTTATCATATCTGTTTTTTCTTAGTGCTTAGAAAGCATCAGCCGCAGACTAAATAATACAAGGTAATCGTGTGAACCTGGAAAAGTTAAGAACCCTCCCCGTGTTCCAGATGTCTCGCCTAATGAAGGAGGAACAGGAAATGGCCATGCACTGTTGTGAAGGTGTTCTAGTTTCACTTCTGTTAGTGTGATAAAATATCCTGACAAAAAGCAACTTATGAAGAGCGGCTTATTTTAGTGTACGGTTCCAGTTTATACTCAGCCACAACAGGGACAGCACAGGGCGGGAGCTGACCTTGCATCCACAGTGAAGAATACAGTAAGTGCTTATTCCCTTGCTTGTGCTCAGCTTGACTTCCCCACTCCTATATATACTGTTCAGGACTTCCTGGCTACAGTGGCTGGTTCTTCCCACATCAATTAACTAACTTAGGACGATTTCCCACAGACATGCCCTCAGGCCAATCCCACGTTGAGACTCTAGGTTCTGTCTAGTTGACAATTAAAACCATCACAGAAGGTGAAAGAGAGTCAGCTGTTTAGAAAAGTAAAACAGTCTGTGACCTGATTCAGTGAGAACATGATGATCTCTCTTTTTTTTCCACTTTCAATTAAACACAGGCTCTCGTGAGTGCTAGGTCGGTGTTCTACAACAGAGCTATGTCTCCAGCCTCATGAATATTCTTTCTGACTCCATGAAGACATCTTTTCGTCCTAAAAATCATCAGGATCTACCAAATAATTCTCAAACTACAGATTCCACATGAAATGTAAACCACAGTGAGCTATGTTTTCAGGGGATTGGGTTTCAGTAGAAGCGTTAAGAGGGTCAGTGAAGGAGTTGGGAACAACAGAAGGGCACACACGCCGCTCACCAGAGGGTGAGTGAGCTCCCTGAGTACAGAAAGACTGCATTCAATCCATCCTTTTATTTATTTATTATCTATGTTATGCTTATTATTGTGTGGGTATGTATGATACGTGTGTGGCACACACATGGGTGCCATGGTGCTTGTATAGTGGTCGGAGGACAACTTTTTATTGTGGGTCATCTTCTTACCTTTACCCAGAGTCCAGGGACCAAAATCAGGTTTCTAGGCTTTCATGGCAAATATCCTTCCCTGGCCCTCACCTTAATAAGCACAGAGTCCAAGCCGTTAAGTTTCATTTAACTAAGCCAATTGCATTCTCCTCATTGGGATTTATTGGGAAGGGAAAGGAGAGGGAGGCTAAAGAAAAGAGAATTCTCTTCTAGTCTACACTTGCTTCAAAATATTCCTTATTCGTGTAAGAAATCTATATGACAGCTAGGTTCCTGACAACTGTAATTTCTGAAAATTACCAGCCTCTGAGCAAATTCTACTCTTAGTACTTGTAGCACTGTAATTCCAGTTAGGTGGGAGCCTAAGGCAGGAGGATCACAAGTTCAAGACATGCCTGGGCCATAGAATGAGTTCAAGGTCAATCTGGATAACTTAGTGAGAACTTGTCAAAATACAAATATAGAATAAATAAACAGCTGGAGGTAGCTCAGTGGTAAAGTATTCATCTAATATGTCAGAGATGCTAAATTTAATCCCAGTAAAACACGCACACTGCAGCTTTCTTCATATAAGTTTCCCTTCACCTTGCTGTAATTCCGCAACTTTGACCCAAGAGTAAATGATAGTCTTGGAACCCTTTGGGGCACACTTAGACTTGCTGGTTTGTATTTCCCCAGCATTAGTCATCATAGGCAGAAGGAAGGACATGATGCAGGCAGAGCATGTGGGATGGTACCCACCTAGGATGAATTAGTTACTTCCTGTTGCTGTGATAAAAGACTGACTAAAAGCAACTTTGGGGAGGAAAGGATTTACTTGGCTTTTATGTTCCAGTTCACAGTCCAACATTGAGGGAAGTTAGGGCAGGTACTGAAGCAGAGGCCACGGGGGAACCACTAAACACTCAGCTTGCTTTCTAACACAACCTAGGACCACCTGCTCCCGGATGGCACCACCCACAATGGGCTAGGCCTTTCCACAACAATCGTTAATCAAGAAAATGCCCTATGGACTTGTCTACAGGCCAATCTGATCCAGGCGTTTTCTCAATTGTAGTTCCCACTCCCCAGATGGCTCTAGCTTTTGTCAAGTCGACAAAATAACTAGTCAGCACATATGGATTTGTGTTCTTGACCTATTAAGAGGGAGGTTGGACATGGAGGTGCCTAATCCCCTGAATCTTGACTCCTACTATTGACTATTATTAGGATAACCATTGACACCTTCAGATTCACTCTACAATAGTTTGCCCAGCTTGAAATTTCTAGTATCCCCCTAAAACTTTCCTCAGTTCTCCAGACCCTTGGTGGTATATCCTAAATGTGGCTACATAGCAGTTCAAGGAACAGGAGTCAGTAGGGAATGCCCTCCTCTAGGCTCCTTTGCCTTTGGTTTGGGGTGGAGTGTTTCCAATAAAGCCTGGAGGGTCAGAGGCGTAGAAGTTGGGACTAGCAACTAGTCCCAACTAGGATATGACAGATAGAAATTGCCTTTCGACAGCCAATGCGAAATTCTTCTTTGTGCAAGTGGATCTATTAAGCAACTGGGGTGATGACGGAAATTCTGGTGATGATAGTCAGTGAAAGGGTGCCATGTTCTAAAGTTCTGGTATGCAAAGCTTAGTTTGATAGAAGTCAAGCACCCCAGGTGTTTAAATCCTTGCCTTCAGAGTACACAGTTGTTTCTCTCAGGAAAGCCTTACCTTTGTTATCTGACTGTGTGACTAGTCGCCTGGGCAAATCTGGATCCAGTGTGGAGTGTATTCCTTGTGGCGCTAATATCACCAAGTGTAAATTAAACATCAAGAAGGAGAAAATTCTAGCTGAAACTTTTAGTTTATAGTACCATGTAAAGATACAAATAAAAGCCTCTAGGCATTAAAAAAGGAGGAAAAAAAAACAGTATTCAACAAAACCTGCAAGTTTAATAAAACATGAATTCATTTAATTTTGCGGGCTTGAAGCACGTAGAAGAGATTGCAAGCTAGCAATTTCTTAACGCCGTATCTAAAGGGGGGCGGGCAGAGGGACACAATTAGGACGTTGTTAGAACAGCTGTAACTCCTTACAACAGACAAGCAGCAACCCAGTTACCCCGGAAAGGAAGAGAAAGAGCAGGAACGGAAGTTCCGGAGTCCGCCCCACCCAGCGTCGCGTCACTTCCGGCGCTCTTCACTAGGGCTTCCCAGTGGCGCAGCTACGGTCGCAAAGGGTGAGCGCCTGCGTTCCCAGCCGGTTATCTTTTGGCGCCGGGTCCTCAGCATGGCTGCCTCCAGGGTTGAGGGCCCAGGAGCTGCCACACCCTCGTTTTGCTGACTGTCCCTGGCGTCTGTGCTCTTCTTGTCTTTCCTGGGCTACTCCAGCAAACATGTTTGCTAAGGCCTTTCGGGTCAAGTCCAACACGGCCATCAAAGGGTCGGACAGGTGAGGGAGAGAATGCTTTTACTTTGCCTAACGAGACTCCTGCACGTCCAGGAATGCACTTGGAGTGGAGACTCCAGGGAGCCCAGTAGGGACGTTAACATTTTGAGCATGAGGTGTTGGGTGGCACTTTTATCTTCCAGATGGTCTTTTGGACAATAAATAAAGTTTAGTCAGCGTGTATGGGGCTCACTAGGTTTTGTGAAGATGTAAAATGAGGGAATACAGGCGTCCCGTCCTCCACGGAGTTTAGAACCCATGGAAAACCTCAGATGGGGTACCGAGAACTTAAAAAGTATTGGAAAGAAAGTTCCTTAACAATTACTCCTTGCGGCGCAGACCGCTGGAGTGAGGTGGCAGAGCATAAGGGAGCTGTATGGTAAGGAGAGATGTTATCTTTTCAGACTGTGTCGCACAGACAGGTACTTCTCCGGGAATTTTGGAACCAGCTTTCCCTAGGTGTCATTCTTGTTGCCATAGTAGCCTTTTAATCTTAAATTGACGGATTTGCCAACCAGTCTGAGAAAGGAGTAAGCAATACACGAGGTCAGAATGGCTGGGTTTTCCTATGAAAGACTGACTTTGATTGCTCACTGAGCATTGTTCTGATAGAATGACATTCCCAGGAAGTTGTGAAAATAGATGAAATAGTGAAAAAGAAAGAGAATAGGATTTCTAGAAGGCTGAGAACAGGGCATCATAAACCAGGCAGTCCTTCAGCCTTTATGATTTTTATAGCCATTCTGAATTTTTGTATTTATCAAAGCCCATCAAGAAGATAGTATTCATGGTGCTGGTGTGCTTTCTGCAGGAGAAAACTTCGGGCTGATGTGACAGCTGCTTTTCCCACCCTTGGAACAGATCAGGTCTCTGAGTTGATACCTGGAAAGGAGGAGCTAAACATTGTGAAGTTGTATGCTCACAAAGGGGACGCAGTGACTGTGTACACGAGTGGTGGGAACCCTATCCTATTTGAACTGGAGAAAAATTTGTATCCAACAGGTATGGTGACAAAATAGAGATGCCCAGACTACAGTCCCCGTGTAACACTCTCTACCCTGTTTCCTTGGTTTGATGGTTTTTGTTTTGTTTTTCCCTCATTAACCTGCCTTTTCAGATAAGATAAACACAGGATTTACCAATGCTATTCCTAAGGATCTTTTCAGACCTAGAGTTCCTAGAACTGAACCTTTCAAGACCAGAAATTGCCATAAAAGGGATTAAAAAAACAAACAAAAAACCTTTGGCAATTGCAGAGTTCTAAGATAAAGGAGCGTGGGGTATTAGGAGAGAACTGAGATGTTACAAAGGATGGAAATTCAGGGCATAGAAAGAAAATATCCTGTATATTGTCTGTAAAAGGCATTTCTTAACAGGATGGAGAAAACCTGTGCTGAAGAATTAGCTGGATTAATGAGGTTTCCTATCCAGCTGCCTTAGTTACACACTTCACATAGGCTGCTTCACAGTGGGTTTTCCTAGGCTCTGATTCGTGGTATAAGATTCTCTGCTTTTTTATCTCTGTCACAGATCTCCTTTGCTCTTTTCCATAGTAGCAGGCACCTCCTTTGTTACTTGGGCCTTTCCCCCAAGGTTGTCTGGCTGCAGTGGTGCAACTGAGTCTCCTTAGGCCACTCCTTTCTCTCCCTCCAGTTTGCTGTTGTACCTGAAGACAAATACAGACTTTTTTTTTTCCTCTAAGAGTTTTAGGGCTAACCACTATGAAAATACGGACTTGAAATATAAATATGAGAAAGCTTTGAAATTTCTTACAGACTGGCTTTCCGTTCTGAGGTCATTTGCTTCTCACGTCATGCGTGGAAGCCTCTTTGCTTTTACCCTGAAATATTAGTTCACGGTGGCCATTTTCTGCTGGCAGTCCTAAAGCAGCAACAGGTGCCGCCAAGTCTCAGCAGTAAACAGTTCCCAGGTGTCCCTAGGTCTCTGCTTTCATCCTTACTCGGTCTCTCTGGCAAGCCTCTTTTAACCTCTGTAACTTTGAATTGGGCTGTTTTTGTTTTTCTTTCTGGATTCTAGTTAAAGTGAGCATAGTGTTAAGTCTCCAGCAGACAGTGTTTGTTAATTAGTGTTCCCTGGGCTCTTTTTGGTACAGTGTACACACTGTGGTCCTATCCTGATCTTCTACCAGCCTTTATAACATGGCCTCTGGTACTCGAAAAACTGGTCGGGGGAGCAGGTAAGAGAATTTTTCTAAACTCCAGCTATTGCTTGAAATATCTTCAGTAATTATCAGCTGCCTTAATCAGGCTACTTATTCCCTGTGTTCATATGTTGAAAACTGTTCCCACCCCATTCCCCCTCTCTCTGTTATTCCTCCCACTTAGCTGATTTCATGAGTTCTCTGTACCTCTCTGATTCTGTTGTAGCCCTTCATAAGTAATACGAAAGCAGTTTGTGAACTGCCACATGCTGTACTTTAAATCAATAGTGAACTTTAACAAATAGCACTTAGTGCTCCTGTTTGTGAGTCCTGGAGTTATCATTTTCACTGTGAATAATACAGTTGATAAATGTTTCTTTGTCAAGTGGGTATATGATAAAGTAAAGCATGAAAATGAAGTGGGAATGTTAAGTAAGCTGTTATGTTTTTATTTGCTACAGATTTGATGCTGCCAGGAGTAGTGGTACCCCCTACTGGTCTGCCTCAGGTACAGCAAGGCGACCTCTGTGCTATTTCCTTGGTGGGGAACAGGTACTGTTATCAGGCAACTGTGCCTTTTGCATGGGAGTGTGGGCTGTGATGAAGAGGAAAAAGAAGGTGGAGGAAAATGACAACTTCCAAAATAGGAAAAATAGGTCCTCTGGAAGCAGATGGTGGGCCCTTGGTGGATGGCAGTGAGACTGTGGAGAACCTGAAAGTCTGGGGATAAGATGTTTGCTGCTGATGATTAAAACAAAATTATTGTATAATAACTTTATTTTTATAAAAGAATGTTAGAGATGGTACAGAGTTCTGATACATATTATAATTTCCAGCATTCTCCAATGGCCTCATCTTCTATAATGCATTGTGGTTATCATAGCTAAGGAATGTTGTCCTATCCTGGGACAATGCTGTGACTTAACACACTTAAGCCTTTATTTGTATCTCCGCAGGGTTTTGTTGTTGTTGTTTTGCTGTGTATGTGTGTACCTTTTTCCATTCAGGGATCCAGTCTAGGGTACCACATTGCATGTGGAACTGTTCATACAATGACTCTTGGTTTCTTTTTCAAAAGAAGCAGTAGGAGCTGGGGGAACAGTTCTGTGGTAAAGTACTTGCCTAGCAGGCACAAGGCCCTGGGATCAAAAAGAAACAACATGATGCTGGCTCAGTAACTCTGTAAACATACTAAGAGCCATCCGATTGTGGATTGAAGAGAGGAAATTTTATGTATGTAAACTATGTTTCCATAAGGTTATTAAAAAATGCAGATAACGATGGGGTTGATGGGGAGGTGAAAGTGAAGAAAGACAAGGAAAGGCAAAAGAATGTCACATACACAGAAGGGGCTAAAAGAAGGGATTGCTAAGTACCTCATCTCTGGCTTCCTTCCTAGAGCGCCCATAGCAATCGGAGTGGCTGCCATGTCCACAGCTCAGATGCTGGCTTCAGGCCTGAAGGGGAAGGGCTTCTCTGTGCTCCACACTTATCAGGACCACTTGTGGTGGGTGTATTGTTTCTTCTGTTTACAGGGAATAGAGAGGGTGGGTGGAAAGAAGGACAAGTATTGGTCCAGGCACATCCTCATGCAACTTGTTGACCTCAGACTTCCATATGTTTGCCAAATGCAGTGAACAGTGTTTTTCTCAAAAGCTGTAGAGCTAGGTTTTGGGAGGGGGGGTGGTCTAGGATCAGGGAAGGTTGAGATAGGGTCTTATTATGTAGTTCACACTGACCTGGAACTTGAGATCCACTAGTCTGAGTTTCCCGACTGCCAGGATTGTAGGGATATGCCACCAAGCCTGGTTCTGTATGGCTGTTCTTCAGCCAAGTGTTGTGGCCTGTTGGTGTAGATTCATATTTTTGTATATTCTATGCTAGTCTGGAGGTTACTGATTTTTAGTTGTTATTAAGATTTATTAATTTTTATTTTATGTATGTGAACTGCTTGTCTACATGTATGCGTACATGTTTTAGGGCCATTGAGGCCAAAAGAGGACAAAGGATCCCCTGGAACTGTAGTTATAAGGGATTATGAGTCACCATGTGGGTGCTGGGAATGGAACCTGGGTCCTCTGCAAGGAGCAGCGATTTCTACTAATCACCGAGCCTCTTCCAGCACTGTGGGGTTTACTGGTGTTACAAGTGTTGGTGCAGTCCTTGCTGGAGGCATGTACCTTTATTGGCTTGTTTGCAGTGGATTCTAGAGTATGCATCGCTGGTGGTCTCTAAGCACTCTGTTTTTTAACTCTGAGTCTGGGCAACAACAATCAGAATCATGTCTTAAGTTCCTAAAAAATCAGTAAACTCCAGATTAGACTAGAAATACAAAAAAAAAAAAAAAAAAAAAAAAAAAAGAATCTTCACCAATAGGCCACTACACGTGGCTAAAGAGCAGCCATACAGAACCATACTTGGCATATGCCTATAATCCTAGCTCTCAGGAAGCTCAGACCATCGGATCTCAAGTTCCAGGTCAGCCTGAACTACATGAGACCTTATCTCAACTTTTCCCTAACCCTAGCCCACCTCCAATCCCCCAAACCCAGTTCCATTGTTTTTGAGAAAAACACTATCTACTATCTACAAGGAGTGGGTATGCCACTCTGAAATGGATTGTAATAGCCAGAATGTATGTTCCATAGTGGAGTCGTATCAGGACCTTCCTCAACCACCAACCCCCACTTAAAAACATTTACCCCATCAGGACAGCCCACATAGTCTATTAAAAGTATTAATAAGCTTTACTGCAACTCTTTTTAAAACTTAGTTTGGCTGACATATCTTGGGTAAACTTGACATAACTTCAACTGTGTGCTCTGCTGTGTGGCATCACATTTTTTCCTGTCTTAAGGTTGAGGAGTAAGCCATGGTAATCTTGACTCTGCGCATTAGATTGCATTTGCTTTAACACAAAATCCATGGGTTTTGTGGTCAGGTATTTTGTTAAATAGGCTGAGCCCTGGGTTTGTATTTCACCAAACTGGTAGAATCTTAATCACACACCTTTTCTTTTCTTCTTCTCTTTTTTAATCGTAGCCCATTATATTACAGTATGTAGCCACAAATTTCTGGTCCTCCTGTCTCTACCACTGAGAACTGGGATTACAGGCATGTGCCACCATACCTGGCTCTTAATCATGCTATTTAATTCAAGGTTTACTAGTTTTTACTCCTACAAAGGGAGAATTTTTAGTGGTTTATCTTTAGCTGCTTTTTTTTTTTTCCTGTTTGAAGCAGGATTTTTTCTGCTCTGCAGCTCAAGCTGGCCTAAACTCACTATGGAGCACAGGCTGGCCTGGAACTTGCTTTTCCTTTGATGTCTATCTCAGGCTGTCTATTTGTAAATATAAGTAATCATTTCCTTGAGATAGGGAGGAAATAAGCATCAGTACCCATTTTATAGATGACAAAACCGAGGCAGGGGACTTTTCTGGGCCCAGAATAATTGAATAGAGTTGAGATGAACGTACATAGCTTGGTTGTCCTCGATATTCCTGCCTGTTGGCTCTGTTTGAACTCCTGACTGACTCTTCCTTGACCAGGGTGGGTGAGTGTCGTGGTTACTGCTTGGTGTTTCTGACATCAGGCTTTTCCAGGAAATCTGGAGACAAGTCCTCTCCACCTGCCATTGCCCCACTGGCAGTGGACCCCCCAGAAAGCTGCGAAGAGAAGGGGAACCTTGGTCTGCATGGAAACCTGAGGAGCCTGGATCTGGAGAGAGAGGAGGAGAATAGGAAGGTTCATCAGGCATTTGGGGAGCAGAACCACCCAGAAGACTCTGAAGACACTAGCTCTGGGGATCCTGAGCCATGATTCCTTGGATGGCAAGCCCCTTCAAAGTATGGCTTTGGGAGTGGAAAGCCCCTTCCTGTCCTCCAGATTAGAATGGCATTGATGCTTTGGGAAAGGAGGGCAGAACCCTTATGTGGGGTGGTGCAGTAGCTCTGTACGCCTTCTTACGTAAATCATGCCCCTAGGTTCCTGTCTGTCTGCCATTTGGATGGTTTCCAGCTATAGAGCCCCCTCCAGCTTCTGGTTCTAACTTTCCTGAGTGGATGTTCCTGACTTGGTGGCACTGTGGTTCTTCCTGTGGGGCTAATCCTTACATAGTGACCTTCCTAATGCTGCGACCCTTTAATACAATTCATCATGCTGTGGTGACACCCAACCAATAAATTATTTTCATTGCTATTTCATAATTGTAACTTTGTTACTGTTATGAATTGTAATATAAATATCTAATATGCAGATGGTCTTAGGTGACCCTTGAACCACCAAAGGGGTCACAACCCACAGGTTGAGAATCTCTGCCTTACAGGATCAGTGCTCAAGAGTCTGGAAGGGGCCACTATAATGGCTCAACAGGCAGCAGGAAAAAGCACTTGCTGTGCAACCCTGACTACCTGATTTCAATTCCTGGAACCCATGATGGAAGGAGAGAACTGTCTCCTGGAACCTGTCCTTGGACTTCCACACAAGCTGTAGTATGTGAATACACACACACACACCACGCACATGTGTGCGAGCACACAAACTTTTTTTAAAAAGCCTGCAGCCCGGGAGCTTTGGTGCCTAGAGATGGGCTCCATTTGAGCCAAGGTGATGAGAGATGGGTGAAGAGTTTGCATTGTACCAGGCAATGTCAGGGCCTCAGCAAGGATGTGGTTCTTGTCTTCTCCCTGCAGAGCAAATGGATGAACTGGTACAGCAGTGCTTCCTGCATGCTTTGAAGAGTCGAGTCAAAAAAGCTGACCTCCCTTTGCTTACCAGCACTCTCCTTGGCAGCCACATGTTCTCCTGCTGGTACGAAAGGCAGTCACTCGGGTGGGTGGGGGCTGCAGACTGAGGCTTCTTTGTTGTTCTTAGTGGTAGAACAAGACGAGTGGTGGGGCTAGTTGAATGACATGCTTTGCAAGGACATAGCAGAAAGTTGGTCTGGCAGGTGAATTAGGTTCTTGGCTTTAAAACCTTCACTTTTATCCAGTGAAAGGATACTAAGGTTAAAATGCCCAAGATTCTGTGACTGTTATTTCTGCTGAGGTGTTTCTGGGGCTGTCTCCCATGAGTCATGCACTGCAAGAATCCTTGAATAGCCTTTGTTGAGTTTTCTGTAATGTTGCCCCTTCCCACTGAAGGAAAGTCATGCCTGAGAACAGGTGTGAAACCCACCCCATTGAGAATGTAGCCAGAGGAAAGGAAGTGTTGATTTTGAAGATAGAGCCATTAAGGTTCAGCTGCCACCTCCTTAGCATATTTAACCAAGGCAAATTTCAACTAGTCACAGGGTTTTTCTGAGCCCTAATTTCTGATACTCCTAGGGTTGCTGTAAAATTGCAGATCCTGGCATACAGCAAGCACCTTCTTATACTATAAGAGCAGGGTCTTTTTGCATACCTCATAATCTGTACTGTGGCTCATGCCTGTAATCCGGCACTTAAGAGGCTGGAGTAAGAGAATAGCAGTGAATTCAGTTAGCATGAGCTGGTGAGTGAGTTCCAGATCAGCCAGGGTTGCAGTGAGACTCTGCCTTAAAAACACAAAACAACAAAAACCCACCTCCTCTACACATAGCCTGCTCTGCTTCATGGCAGGTGGTGTGCTGTTTCTGAGTCTCTTGCTATTTTTTGGAAATGGTAATTTATCCAGTGTCTTCCTGTCTACACCCAGCCTTAAGGCAGCCACGGCAATTGTGGCGTTGGGATCCTTGGTGGTTTGTCTTGCCCATGTTGAGCAGGTGTTAGACCGGAGCAGGTTCTAGGACATTCTCCCTGACAGCTCCGCTGCTACTGAATGTTGTTAGGTTTTGAGAGAAGATGTAGGTCCTGAGGAGAGGGAAGAGTCACAATTTTTGTTAGGAATCTTGATCCCCAACTACCCTAAAACTGCTGTAGGGTAGGCATTGGTAGACTGTTTCTGTAAAGAGCCAGATAGTAAATAATTTAGTTTTTTCAGGCCATGTGACCTGTTTCAGGTCCGCTGTGACCTGAGACCAGAGACAACAGACAGTGATAGGTGTGGCTGAGTTAGTTATGCTCTAGAATGCAGTTTGCCGAGTCTAGTATAGACTTGGCTACCCTCAAATGAGCTTGCTGTGGGTAAGGTTCATTTTAAAGCAGGACTTCTGAGGTCACAGGAGATTCTGGTTGAGAGGACTCTAAAGCTATGTCTGATTACAATAGCTACTAATCACATGTGGCCACTTTAAGTTAGTCAAAAGTAAAGAAAGTTTAAAATTCAGGTCCCCAATTACAGTAGGCACATTTCAAGTGTTTCATAGCCACATGGATAACTAGTGGTGACCACATTAGACACCACAGTCAGAGACATCCATTGTCACAAAAGTGCTGGTTTTGGATAGTTCTGACTCAGAGTAGCCCAGAGTCCCCATCTGTCTCTGAAACCACAATTGGGCAGAGAACTCTAGAATGGTGGCCTCCTTTTGACTATGAGGGAGGGAAGGCCAATGGAGGAAAGGGTAACTTTGTGTCGGGCAGGTACTAAAACATATTGTTTTGGTTTAACTTGCCTTTTTATCTGTCCTAGCCCCGAAGGACAGCAACTAGATATAAAGAAGTCAAGTTATAAAAAGGTAAGATGCTGTACCTTCTTTATATGTCTACACAGAGTCATGTGGGAATACATGTGATATAAGATGGATATGGGAGCCCTGTAGACAGGGCTCAAGCTAGAACTAATGAACCTTTTAATTTTAGGTATACTGGGGAATAATGAAAATCTTGGGCCAAGGCACCCACTCATCTCTTCTTTGGTCCCTTTCTATCTGATTAGAGTCTGACAGACTTTACCAGTTTGTTTAGCAGCTTCTGTTTTTAAAAAATTAATTTATTTTTAATTATGCATATATGCCTGAGTGGCGGTACCAGAGGAGGCCAGCTACCCCTGCAGCTGGAGTTACATACAGTTATGAGTCACTGAGCAAGGGTGCTGGGAATCAAACTTGGGTCTTCTGCAAGAGCAGTGTGAGCTCTTGACCTCCTAGCTGTCTCTCCAGTCCTCTAGTAGCTTCTTGCACTCAGATTTGCAGGAGTGTGTGTGGTCTTTTGGTTCCTAGTCTAATGACAGAAAGAACTGGGTCACAGTGCTCCAGTCCCCACCTCGTACCAGGCCTGGCCCTCCTAGGTGCTCCATGTGTGGAGTCAGTGAAGTCCCCTATACTGGCCTCTCTCCCCAGCTTTCTAAGTTCCTGCAGCACATGCAGCAGGAGCAGATTGTCCAGGTCAAGGAGCTGAGCAAAGGGGTGGAAAGCATTGTGGCTGTGGACTGGAGGCACCCGAGGTAAGTGCAGGCCTGTCACTGCAGCTCCATTGGTTTTGGGGCACTGGGCCACAGATTGGGGACTGCCAAGGTACTGGTGTAACATGTGCTTTTTCTCTTCCTCTGCTGGGTTTTAGGATTACATCTTTCGTCATCCCTGAGCCTTCCCTGACTTCCCAGACTGTCCAGGAGGGTAGCAGGGAACAGCCCTATCACCCTCCAGATATAAAATCCCTCTACTGTATCCCAGCCAACATGACCCAGCTTTTCCAGGAGTCTGGCCACAAGTGAGTTTTGGAGAGCAGCTCTTCTCTGCCTACATGGTGTTTGCCTGTGCTTTCCCCTCACCCTGAGCAGTGTTTTCTTGTGACTGACAAACCTGCTCTCCCCATCTTCCTTCTTCTAAATGCAGTGTCACACCTCCCTCCCTGGGGATGGCTTTTTGGGTTAGGTAAATGAGAGTAGGCCTTTCTTTCTATCTACAGTTGCATTTCACATAGTCCCACTTACCTTCCTCAGGAAAAGAAGAGGAGAAAGGCGAGAGCCAAGGAAAGTGCCCTGCTGAGCAAGGAGTCTGAATGTTGCAGTTGGACCCAGAAACAGCTTGAACTAACCTCTGGTTACTTCTCTTCTCCTAGGAAGGGGAGCACCCTTGAAGGCAGTGAGGTCCGAAGGATCATCATTGACTATGCCAAGAGAAACAACCTGGTGGATGCAGACAACAGAAAGTAAGTGGGCACTGAGAATGGAGTCTCTCTTGTCAGGTCTTCATTTCTAGCAGACAGACATTAAAAGATTCAGGGAATGGACTGGCAAGATAGCTCAGTGAGTAAAGGCACTTGCTGCCAGTATGACTGCCCGAGTTCAACCCTCAGGACCCACATGGTAGAGAGAACCAATTCCTATAAATTGTTTTCTGACTTCCACATGTCCACTTAGCACTGTGCTCTTGTAGACACACACCAAGACACATAGATAAACAAATGTAATAACTTTAAAAACAAATGATGAGAAGGATTCAGGAATGGAGAGTAGATGGTCACAACAGCTTAAACAGGCAAGCTGCCAACCATGGGCTGTGGACACTGGCTGTAGTTGGTTACATCCCGTCAGCCTGAGCCATTAGCTTAGTACACACAGCTCACATATGTACGCTACTGATGTTCAAGTGCATATGGCTGTTGTCAGGAAAAATACAACTTTGAAAAAATATTTAATCAGAGTCATTGTGGCTTTTTGATATGATTTTGCTTATAAATGGATACAGATGGCATGCTACCAGATAAAAATTTTTCTTTCCTAGACATCCTCGTGATTTAAAAATAAAGACAGACAGAGATACACACCAATCTAGTGCCCAACTTTTTGAAAATAATTTATTTTAAATTACTATTTATTTTGTGATGTAGGGAACAGAACCAAGGGCTTCTAGAAAGCTACGTATGCACTCTACCATCACACTGTCAGCCCTGAAGTTATTACATTAACTATGTGGATCTCTGGGATGTTAGGTAACAATTTAGTCCTTGTATACATTATAGTGCTAGCATTTACATCCTTCCTTATTGGCCTGCTGACTGAAATCAAGCCTTGAAAGCTATGGTCACATAGCAGAACTGAGCCAAGAATCCTGGTCTTGGGATTTAGTCCTTCCCACATTTTCTTCCATCATTTGCTTCTCCTCTTTTGCCCTCATTCAGCAGGCTTTACTGCCCCATGGCCTCTGGTCCCACAGCTGAGTGACCCTGGGTGGCATAGAGGACACAGGCGAAGGATGCTGTCACTTTGGTTGGAATGGTTGAGTCTTAAATTGCCTCATTCTCTCTCTCTCACTTTAGTCTGGTGAAATTGGATCCTATCTTATGTGACTGCATCTTAGAGAAAAATGAACAGCACTCGGTCACGAAGCTTCCATGGGACTGTCTCCTGACCAGGTAGCAGGGACTGGCAGTCCCCTTCAACTCTCTTGTACCACAGGGCTTCAGAATGGTCACTACCTTAGCCTGGGCCTGTGGCGCAAGCATGAATGCTGCTCAGATCTACAGTGCCAAAGCCAGCTGTGGCAGCATACATCTGTAACCTCGGTGCTGGGGACAGAGACAGGTGCATGGCTGGAATTCATTGGGCTGCCAGCTCAGCCAGGTCAAGGAGCTTCAGGTGCAATGACAGATTCTGTCTCAGAAACTAATGTAGAGAGTGATGGTGACTGAGGAACCCGAAGTTGACCTCTGGACTCCACAATGCACACATCTGCATACACCCACACCAACAAGTACATACCCTACCCCCACATACCAGTTGTCACTGTATTCATCTGTGACGTTCTTCCCATAAACTTAGGCTTGAGTAATTCTGATATGGAGAGCTTTGGTGACAGTTTGAGCCATCATGACATAGAAGAACTTGATAGAAAAGGAACATTAATTAAAAAATAAAAACTTCAATAAAAGAACCACTTAAGACTGGAAAGTTGTCTTCAAAGGAAAGGTTCTTGATACTTTTTTTGTGGAACCATGCTGAAAATAGTTCCTGTTGGGATCCAGAAAACTCTAGCTCATGTTGCCACCTGTTTGTGTGAGTTTTATTGGAGCACAGGAGGTTTGTCTGTGGGATGCGCTGTGCTATGATGGCAGAGTTGAGTTGGCTTTTATGTTTTAGTTTAGTTTTGTTTTTTTTTTGAGACAAGCTTACTGTGAGCCTAGGATGGCCATGAATTTATGCCTCTGGGTGCTGGTTGCAGATATGTGAGCTACTGTAGAGTTGAGTGTTCTATAAAAGATACATTATTATTACAGGTTGCTGGGGAGCACGAGTACCTGAGCCTGAATCCCCAGAACCCAGGTAACCCAGGTGCACCCCTGTAACCTCTTCCTCCCATGATGAGATGGAGACAGACACAAAGATCCCTGGGAGCTCCTCAGTCAGATAAACTAGTATATGCCACTGTGAAAAACAAAGGGACCATGTTCCAAACAGGAAAGTTGAGGACTGACTCCTGAGATTGTCTTTGGACTTCCATATGTGCACCATGCCATACAGGTGCCTGCACTCATTCACACAAGTGCACATAAACATATGCATGAACTCACTTCATACACACACACAGAATTAAGGTAAAAAAAAATGCATTGCTGGAACATGTCAGAAATGTGACACAGCTTTCGAAGGCAGTAAGCTGGCAAGGTACATTTTTGAGACAGGTAGTGACCTCCACAGAGATTCTCAGACGGCCAAGCAAGTAGAGAATTTCCAGACACTCAAATCACTGTTGTCCCCATCTTTGAACCAGTGGATATCAACCTTAGCTGCACCTTGGGGAGCTTCGAGACATTGAGTTCATTGGTCTGTGGTTCAGCTCCCCAGGTGATCTCAGTGATTGTAACCTGCAGCCAGGTTCAGAGCAGTGTGCTACAGAAACTTGCACTCTGTGCTTGTGGTAACAGGATGCAGAGAGATGCTGTCTGTTGCCTTGATCTATTTATAACTCTTAACTTTCATTTTAGGTGTTTGGAAAATCTGAAGCCTGCCTACCAAGTGACATTTCCTGGGCAGGAGCCCATTTTGAAGAAGGGGAAACTCTGTCCAATTGACATCACCCTTGCACAGAAGGCTTATAATAAAAAGGTAATTTTAAAAATACTGGGGCTGTGACCCAGTGGTAAGGCATTTCCTCTGCCTATACTAAGGCCCTGGGTTCCATCCCTACCACCACCCAAAAAAGAAAAACCCAGTGTTTGAGAATGGTGACTTAATTTCACTGCTAGCTCCTGCCCTCTAGGATTCTGTACTAAGAAACTTGCTAGAGCCTGCTTCCAAAGTGAACAATATTTGAGTTTTTCCTTGGTACTTTATAAGCCTTCATTTCTTACACAATCTAGCTCTTGAGCCTTGCTTAATGAAAATAGCTTGTAAAACTTTGCTGAAGAAACTGTTTAGCTTGGCAACACAAAGTTGTAGGGAACAAATTATAACTGCCCTCAGGATGTGTAGAATGCTGCCCTCTGCAAAGGAGTGCCCTTATTCTGCATGCCTAGGGATAGACAGAGGGAGAAATCCTGAGAGCACAGGCTTTGGCTCAAAATAGAAAACTTTGCAGTGTGTGGTTCTGGGCCCAGGTCTAATGCAGCTTTTCCCATTCTTGACCTTGAGCAACTTACTGAACTTCCTAGTACCTCAGTTTCCTTCTGTGAACAATGGAAGGTCATACCTGCCATGTAAGTTACTTGGGTGACCAAAGGCTGTGTGTAGGCTAAGCACTTGGCAGTAAGCAGTCCCTACATGAGAACTAGTCATGGTAACATTCATTAGCATCAGTTATGTGCCAGACATTATACCAAACACTTTTGTGTATACTAAGCACAAATCTTTTATATAATAGAACTGTCCAAAAATGAACTATTACATAAAACGAGTTATTTTCTGGAGGTCTGCAAGCAAAGTTTTTGTGACCATTTGTTGGAGGAATATATAGTTCAGGGTCTCATGTGTCAGGGAAGACCCTGGCTTCTGATGTGATTTCTAAAGCCTCATTGAGTCTAAGATTGTGTCTGTAGTCCTTTGCAAGCATAAGGCTTCATTTTTATTTTTATTATTTTTTTTTTTTGTTTTTCTGAGACAGGGTTTCTCTGTTGTAACTCTGGCTGTCCTGGAACTCATTCTGTAGGCCAGGCTGGCCTTGAATTCACAGAGATCCACCTGCCTCTGCTTCCCAAGTGCTGGGATTAAAGGCATGTGCCACCACTGCCCGGCTTATGACTTTTTAAATTTTTTTAAGGATTTATTGATTTCTATTTTGTGTATGTGTGGGTTTTTTTTATCTGCATTTATGTCTGGATAACATATGTGTGCAGTTCCCATGAAAACCAGAAGAGGGCATCAGATCCCTCTGGAACTGGAGTTAACAGAGATTGTGATGGTGCCCTGTAGGTGCTGGGAATTGCACTTAGCTTTTCTGAAAGAGCAGCTAGTGCTGTTAAACACTGAGCCATCTATTCCCTGATTGTGATTTTTAAAAACACATAAATTTTTAACGTTTTTGTCCTGAAGTCATATTCTTCTCATTTATTGCTAATAATGGAAAAGGGCCATATTGTTGACTAGCTGTATGATTTTGAGTAACTATTGTCAGGTACAAAATATTTTATTATCATCAACATCATCATTTCTATTATTAGGGTTGGGGAAGGGGAGCGTGCATGCTACAGCTCGTTTATGGACGTCAGAGGTCAACTTTGTGGAGTTGGTTCTCTCTCTCTCCTTGTATGTGGCTCCTAGGCACCGAATTCAGGTTGCCAGGGTTGTACAGCAAGGAAGGACCTTTACCCACTGAGTCATCTCAGCATCCTGTCAGTTTCTTTTTAGATGTGATGACGATTTTTGCTTTAATATTTAAAACAGTCCTTATCTTGTCGGGCCTGGTGGTACCGCCTCTAATACCAGCGTTCAGGAAGCAGAGGTGGGTGAAACTCTGAGTTAGAGGACAGCCTGGCCTACACAGAATTTGAAACCAACCGGAGAGACATAGTTGAGACCTGTCTTAAAAAAAGAAAAAGAAAACAGTCCTTTGTTACTGAAATATTTATATATGAAATGATCTGAAGTGTAGGAGGATTTGCTTTAAATAGGAGCCACGAGTGGATGGGAGTGTGGGTAAATCCAGGCTGCTCATAAGTTGACAACTGTTGACATTGGTAATGAGCATGCAGGATTCCATTACACCATTGTACTTTTTTGGTGTTTGTTTTGAGACAGGGTCTCACTATGAAGTCTTAGCTGGCCTCGAACTTGCTATGTAGACAAAGCTGGCCTCAAACGCACAGAGATCCATCTGCCTTTGCCTCCTGAGTGCTGGGATTAAAGGTGTGTGTCACCATGCTTGGCACCATACTATTGTACTTTTATTTATGTTTTAAACTTTCCATGATTAAAAAACCATTAAATATTATGTCATAGGTAGGATAGAGTATCTATTAACACATATTGGATGAGCTGGAGAGGATAATTTTAGAAGCATGAAGTATAAACTATCTATTTGGACAGTAAGGCATCAGGGTCACAGGGATAGAGAACCATCAGGGAACGTGGGTGAGGTGGCTGCCGAAAGGCCCTTTGGAGAAGAGTGCATCCCATAAGCACCCGCTATCGGCTTACTGTTCCCCAGGTGACCGTGGTCCGGAACTTGGAGATGTATGGATTAGATCCATGCTCAGTGGCTGCCATTCTCCAGCAGCGATGTCACGCTAGCACCATCGTGTCTCCTGCCCCTGGGGCTAAAGACAGTTTACAGGTGCAGATCCAGGGAAACCAGATCCACCACCTCGGCCAGCTATTGCTTGGTGAGTATCCCATCTTAGAAGACACATTGGGCCAGCTTAGCAAAGACCTTGCCGCTGGTTCATTTACGTCTGTCATACCTGTGTCTATACAGTCTTTGCAGTAGTTCCACTCACAGTGGTACAAAAGTGATAGAGTCCATAGTCACTGTACTTCATGTTTGGAAGTTTGGATTCTTCCAGAACTAGCATTGGCTAGCTGTTGTTGAGATGCTAGCCTTTCATCAGTCATGTGACTGTAGTGGGAATTGCCATACTATGCTGATCCACTTATGAGGTGTTTTCTAGTTTAGCTGGATCATGTGCCTTCTCAACTTGTCATATTTTCTCTCTCTCTCTCTTTTTTTTTTTTAATTAAAAGAATTGTATATGTGTATGAGTGTTTTGCCTGCATGTATGTGTATGTACTATGTGTATGCCTGGTGCCCTGAGAGTCCAGAAGAGGCCATCTGATCCCCTGAAACTGGAGTTATAGATATGAGCTGTAGTTATGAGTTGCCATGTGTATTCTGGGAATTGAAAACCTGGTCTTCTGGAAGAGCAGCAAATGCTCTTAACTGCTGAGCCATCTCTCCAGCCCTTCAATTTACCATATTTTCAACTTACAATGGTTGTATAAAGGAACATAACCATACGAGGAGCAACTGTCTATGCATCCATGTGCGCGCGCGCGCGCACACACACACACACACACACACACACTTCAGTTTATAGCAGTGAGCAGAGGAAGAAGCCAGTGTTTCACCCAGACTTTGGCCCCTTCCAGAATCACTGCTCTCCCCATCATACTATTCTTAGCTTTCCTCCTGATCCCTCCTTTCCAGAGATCATGTGGTGAGTGTCCTAGCTGTGGCTGGCACTCAGCTGAGCTGTGAGAGGGTATCTTCTTAGTTATAACTGCCACAGGACTGCTGTCCTTCATGCAGATGAGGAAACCTGGGTCCAGAGAAACTCAGTCCTTGCATGAAGCTCACCTGACTCTTGAGGACTATAGTTGGGCTCCAGGTCTTTTTATTCTTTAGAACCAAAGTTCTTTGATTCTCTCTGGGTCTCCAGCCTCTACTTTATCTTCATTCAAGCCCTCCTCTACAGTTCTGCCTGAGTCATCTTTCTAAAACAAATAGAATCCCATCACTCCCCCTAGAAGGCCTTTTGTCTTACCTGTGCCTTCATGAATAGACCCCTGAGTTTGAGGAACAAGCCCCTCCCAGCCTGACCTGTTTTTCTGCAGGCTTTTTCTCTCCCTTGCATCCTGACTCCATCCCAGCCAGTTTTCTGCTGTTCCCAAATACACCAGGCACTTGACATCTGCCTGCTTTTCCTTTACCTGACTGCCCCCTTGCCTTGTGTGCTCTCCCATAGTCCTAGTGTGTCTGTCCTCACTGGCACAGCCCAGGAAATGCCCATTTCCCTTTGAACATGTTAACAACTGCTAGCATTAATGCTTTTCAGTTGTGTTGTTTCTGGTTAGTGTCTGGAGCGTGGCTAATTTTTTCTTTGTCTGAACCCTCTGCAAAACAGAACTTTTACATGTCTGTCTCACACTCAAGAGACTGGAACATAGCACATGCTCAGTAAGTAGACAGGCCACAGCAAGTTAATTTCCAAAACTGAGCTCTGTTACGTGGAGAGCTCCATGTGGTAGAACAGGACTGTGAGGAGACAGAAGAAAATAGATGACACATACCTTCTCTCTTAGTACATCTAGATGGTAACTAGTGGGGTGTAAATGAGCAAATACACCCTTCAACCACCGTGTATAGTAAACAACCCATCCCAGAAGGTGTCACAGAAGTAAGCTGGGATGGGATGTAGAAGGCAGGTCATGTGCTGGAGATTACAGGCCAGTGCACTGGGGCCTACTAGACAGGGAAGGGCAGGAGGCTGCAGGGTCCGAGGGACATGGGAGCAGGGAGGGGCAGTAGGGACTTGAGACCAGGCTTGGCTGAAGATTCTCTTTTTGGATTGTAGAAGAGTATCGGCTCCCTGGAAAATACATCCAAGGCCTTGAAAAGGCCCCCAAACCTGGCAAGAAGTGACAGACTCATTTTATGCAGTGGATCCCATGGGAACCCAGGTTCTAAGCTGGTAATTGATATGAGCATTTTCAACTTTTGCAAATAAAAAATGCAATTCTTTACCAAAAGCTTTTATTCTCATCTAAATCTGAATCCCCTCTTATCCTTCACTTAGTGAAAATGTTGATGCGATCTCTGTGTTAGAGGCAGGGCAGCCCATCCAAAGTGCAGCAGGCAGAACCTTCCTGTTGTTAAAGCCCCTCTACCAGACAGACCCCAGCTTCCTACTTACTGTTCCTAGGTCCTGCCAGTCCCTTCATGTCTCTTTAGGGTTAGTCCCCTAGAAAACAGAGCCTGGTTATTCTCTGCCATCAGTCACAGCAACAAAAAGATAAATCTTAAGTCACAGCACAATTTAGGCCAGCAGACATACGAACAGTAAGAACACACAACATGAGTTTCTATGTGACTGTGCTCCTTCCCCAGCTGTATACAGCATACTGCCACTAATGGCTAAGTTTGTGATTTAACTCCACGATTATAGCTTTGTAATAGAAAAGCCCTAGACAAAAGATGCCTTCTTTAGCCCCAGCTTCTTAGGCTTCGGTTCATGGAAGGGCTCTTTAGTCAGTCTCAGAGGACTCAGGAACTCCCTAAAATAACTGCACAAGATAGGACTTCTCTGAGTTCAAGGCCAACCTGGTCTACAGAATGAGTTCCAGGACAGCCAGAGTTACAACAGAGAAACCCTGCCTTGAAAGAAGAAAGAAAGAGAAACAGCTACTTTTTTTTCTTTTCTCATCATTTTCAAAACTGAGATAAACGAGGGTTGCTCATCTACTGTCCACCAAATCACCCATTTTAGACCTGCAAAGAAAGGGGTGGGTGTAAAATGTGTATGGCAGCTCCCACCTCTTGCTGTGAAACTAAGCACAGGTCTTTTCACTGGGATGTAACTTTCTTAATCTCGCTAATCCTGTCTCTACCTGCATACACATATGGAATTTGGAAGTACCTTCTAGAAGTCGACTCTAGCAGGATCCTATAAAAAAATGCCTTTACACAGGCAGTGTCTGCTCCCGAGGAGTGGAGCGAACACAGTCCTAACACAATGTCCACGTGCATAGGCAGCATGCAGCGCTGTACTTTGCCCTCTCACAGGCCTCATCTGTTCATGCTCTTGGAGGGCTGAGTGCCATAGAACTGGTGACTCCCTGCTGAAGACACAAAGCCTGTAAGGGCATCTGCTCTTCACTGTGGTGTGCTGTCCAGGCCTGTGCTGGGTGCCTTTTCCAGGAACGGTGACACATTTGCACTGAATCATCTTCCTCTCTCCCTGTGAATGGCATGGAGATGTGGAAGAGGGTGGAGCAGAGTCAGACTGTGGAAATGTCCTGAAGCCAAATAATCTGAATCAAGGTTAGGCTTTGAGCTTTGAACTTTTTAATGCCAAGCTACAGTGAAAAAAGTCCAGTGACAGAGGCTGCTTCATTTCCATGCACCTTCTGGTAGGTGGGCAGATGGTTTACATAGTAGTTGGCTGATTTTTCTTTTCTCTTTTTTTTTTTTTCTTTATTTGACATTTATCCCCATCCTTTCCTTTCTCTAACCCCTCCTATACCTCTCCTTCCTCCCTCTCAAATTCATAGTCTCTTTTTCTTTGCTATTTTTTTTTTTTTTTTGTGTGTGTGTGTGTGTGTGTGTGATGACAAATATAAATTCAACCTGCTCATCAGCTGGTTTAGTGTCACTTGAATGTATGATTCCAGGGCTAACCACTTGGTATTGGATAGCCAATTATGGGAGCTCATCCTTGGGGAACACTATTTCTCCTACTCTCAGCATTCCTTAGTTGCTGTAGTTCTTTGTCTAGCATTGGGGCCCCATGAGATTTCCCTTCTGTGTCAGTATGACTATTGGTGTTGTCCTTGTTTGGTTCTTGTTTAGGCTGCCATATTGTTGAGGTGTCATGACTGAAGCTTCCCTGTCATTTCTAGGAGACATAATCTCACAGATTTCCTGGTTCTCTAGCTCTTACAATATTCCCACTCCCCCTTCTGTAATATTTCCTGAGCTCTTTTATTTTTGATTTCTGTTTTTTGTTTTTTTTTTTTGTGAGAGGACCTGTGTATAGCCCTGGTTGTCCTGGAACTTGCTTTGTAGAACAGCTGGCTTCGAACTCACAGAGATCCACCTGCTCTTGTCTCCCAAGTGCTGGGATTTAAGGTCTGTGCCACCACACCAGGGTAGGTGCAAGAGTTTTGTTGTAGATTTGTCAGTGACGGGCAGCCTCTGCATTTCGACAGGTTGTAGTTTTCTGTAGTGGGCTCTGTTACAAAGAGGTATTTCTTTGATGATGGGTGAGAGCTATACTTACCTGTGTAAGTAATTATAAATATTTAGAATGCAGTTGGGAGTTATGTTGATATAGTAAAGTAGGTTCTCCTTTAAGATCCATGACCTCACTAGCCCTAGGGAGCTGGATAGGTTTTCTTGTTGAGTGGGCCTTAAGTCAAATTAAACAGCCACTGGTTATCCATTGCCAAAATAAGAGCGTCACTATTGTACCCTTGGGATATTTGCCATGCCGGTCATTGTGTGGTGCATAGTTGTGACAACTGAGTAGGACCGTTGGTTGCGTTCCTCCTTTGGAAGCTTGAATAGCACTCCTCGCCTGTCCACTTTTACTTTCCTGGCTTTTGGTTTCTGCAATTTCTCAAGGTTATATATCACATCTGAAGATCTGGAGCTAGGAACCACAGGTAAGAGAAAACATGGGACCTGTGTCTTTCTGGGTGTGGTTACTACTCAGTGTGATCTTTCCTACGTCCCGTCATTTACCTGTGAAGTTCATGATTTCATTTTTCTTTACGCTGAATAATATTCCATAGTGTATTGTACCACATTTTCTTCATCCATTCATCAGGTGAAAGACATGTAGGTTGTTTCCATTTCTTCACTATTGTGTATAGAGCCCCAGTGAACATCCTTTGGGCATATTCTAAGGAGTGGCATAGTAGATTTTAGTTTGTTGAAGGTTCTCACTGATTTCGAGTGGCTGTACTCCATCAACAGTGCATGAAGATTTCCTTTCCCCTACATTCTCTGCAGTGTTTTTGTCAGTCTGAACGGGGTAAGTTGTTCTTATTTGTATTTCCCCAAATGTTAGGGACAATGAACATATTTTGAGATATTTCTTAGCCTCTTTTCTTTTTTTCTTTTTTTTGTTTTTAGAAATCTCTATTTAGTTCCTTAGTCCTTTTGAATGGGTTGTTGCTTTTTTGACTTTTTTCATTTGAGTTCTTTTTATATTCTGGACTTTAGTCCTCTGTCAGATGTACAGCTGGAAAGTTCTTTTCCCATCTGTGGGCTTCCTCTTCACTTGTTTCCTTAATTGTTAGAATACCTGGACAAATGGAGTCCTTATTCAGGATGTCCTGTCCCTACGCCTATATCTTGTAGGATACTCCCCGAATTTCCTCTAGCAGAATTAGGTTTCAATTAGGTCTTCGATCCATTGGAGTTAGTTTTTGTGCAAGAGGATGGGGTCAAATGCCAGGAAGTCAGTCTGGGCAGATGGACCGGGTGTCTGTCCTGGTCAAAGCCTGGAGGTTGGAGGCTGTGTGGCAGAGATGACCAGACTAGGGTGCTACACTGGATGTAGGACCCAGGCTAGATCTGGGAACTGAGCATTGTGCGTGGGTGGGGTCAGGCAGATTCACCTGGCTGGAGGCTGGTACAAGATGTGCAGGATTAGGCTCAGCAGAGAGGTTGGATGTCAGCTAATTCTTTAAAGCTTTTGGTTGAAAGCCGGATGTGGTGGCACACACCTTTAATCCCAGCACAAAGGAGGCAGAGGCAGCTGAATCTCTGAGTTTGAGGGCAGCTTGGTCTACGTAGAAAGTTCTAAGACAAGCAGGGCTACATAGTCTCCCCCACACACATACACACATTCACACACATTGTGTGTACATATGTGGGTGCACATTTGCCAAAGCACAAATGCAGAGATCCTTTCACCATGCGGGTTCCAGAGATCAAACTTAGATCGACAGGCCTGGCAGCAAGTATCTTTCACCCACTAAGCCATCTCATTAGCCCTGTGACTGGCTAAATTTAAGGATGCCTGGTGGAGAGGAGCAGGACTGGATGAGCTTTGACGAGTTCCTGCAGCCAGAGGGCCCTGTGCATTGCATGATTCATGAGCAACACTGGAAGGTAGGCAGTGATTTTCCTAGTTAACTTTGAGTATTTCTGTGAATTTAAATATATTTCTTTGCTAGAAACCAGCGCGTGCCAAAATGAGGGCTGCTTTGGTACCAGTTCAGCCCTCTCTGCAGTTGAATTGATCAATGACACATTCACATTCAGTTTTAAATAATTCCAGAATAGAATAGTGTTGTTTACCTTTGTAACCAGAAAAGCTCTTGCTCTTTTCTAACTGAATGTGCTTTGCTGTAAGTCTTCTCCCCTTTCCAACCCTGGGGAGATGAAGAGCCTGCTACTGAGGAAGCACCCTCTATGTTTGGACAATTTTCTCAAAATCATTTGAATGGTGGCCTTCATTCCCAAGCTGACCGTAGACGGAAACTTGGCTCTGCCGTTGCCTCAGTCGCCCCCTCTCCAGCCCCAGTTCCCGTAAGATAGTGAGGTTCAAGGAGGAGGATGCTTCTACTGTGAACTGTTTTTACAGTAAGCTTTTATTACCCATTAAAAAACATATATAAGAAAGACATTTAGAAAGAAAATATCCTCAACACAAACACCCACAGAGCAATACAACCATAGAAGGCACTGCCAGAAGTTACACCCAGCTCTGGGACTGAAGGGACTCTACGCACTTTCCAGAGGCTCGACCTCAGTAGAGGTCCTGGGTCTACCTGTGCTTTAAAGTCTGAATCTTGCCATAGTTTTCTGAATTCATACATAAACACCTTTTCTTTATATATAGCTATATGCCTCTAAGTGTATATACATATATTTATATATATTTGTATTATATACATGACTTTTCTTTATTCTCAAAAATAAAATAGCCATCCATGGAGGGAGGTTCTCAGCAGCATTCACAGTGTTTGCAGCAGGAGTCATGCCTTCTCCTAATGCCACAGCCATGCAGGATGAAGGGAATGACATTCCATCTGTCCTGTAATACACAGCAGGAAGCAGGGCTTCTTAAGGGAAGGGAAGCAATAAAGCTGAGTGCGAGATGGCAGGTAGCCAGGGGTCTGATGGCATGCACAGCCTCACAGGCAGCTAGCTCATGTTGCTCTTCTGCTCTAAAGACAATGCACAATCTGAATGACAAGGACTCAGCATTCCTCTGGGACAGGAGCAGTGTGGACTCAGCCTGGGTTGGGGAGGGAACTTTTGAGGCTACATGAAGAAGCTTGGGCTTAAAACAACCTGAGGGGCGTGGAAAGGCAAGGGCAACAAGAAAGTGGTCTCTTCTGGAGGCTGGATAAGAATACCCGCCTTCTTTGAAAAGGACAAGTTTTTCCTCCCTCTGCATTGAGTGTCTTTGCAGTCCTGGCTCCGGGTTGGTGTAGTCTAGCTAATTTGTTTTAAGTTTGAACTAGTCAAAGAGCTGGAGTCAAAATCTGATGTTGTCAATGTGGTCTAATAATAAGACATCTTCAAGTCAAAGCCTGATCAGGAACCTGATGGGAAAGAGGTGAGTGGTCGTCACCCTGAACTTTGAGGAATCCCCTGGCCTTGTCTCGCACCACCATTGTCCACTTCCTGCCAGGGGCAAGCCAGCAGGAGCGCTTCAAGCAAAGAAACCCTGCTCTTCTCTCTGAAAACAGAAAGGCACTGAAGTCACCAGGGAGGTTTGCTGAATGCTGAACTGTAAGCAGACCATGCTTCACAATAGAAAGTCCTCCAGCTTAGAGGATCCCACCATTGTAGTCAAGGCCACTACTCAGGCAACAGCTGAGTTGTCCCAGGTGGGAGGATGGAGGCGGAGCTGAAGGTCAAGGGTAGACCAAACAGTGGAGGCCCCCACTGCTTTCTAGTTGGGGGCAGGCTGTAGACAGCTTGGATGCGCTTCTCTGCAGTACTTTCTGATGACTCAGCAGGAAACTGAAATTGAGAAGTTGCTGGCTTCCCGTGAGGATGATGACAACATTAAATTCAAAATTTAACATAACAAACATCAGACAAAGATATGATGAAACACCACACAAGAGTATGACTATGCCTTTGGGTTTGCATGTGTACAGCCTGTCGGGTGAAGAGAGGCAGGGCCTGGTGGGGCTGTAGCCCTGGAAAGCTCAGGCTGACCCTGAGTGTCTAGTACTAGGGAAGAGGAGGCTCCTCGGAGCAAGGACAGTCCTTTGATTATTTTCCTGCTTCCAAGGACTGAGCTAAATGAATATGCCTCATCTGACCCATAAATAAAGATACTATAGGTGGCAAAGGAGGAACTAAAGAATTCTATCCAGAGAAAGAACACAGGGCTCTAAACCTTTCTTTCCTCTTGCCGGCCGGTGTGATCGGTTGGAGTTTGGTGACCAGAGGCAATTATTTGGTTTGTGAAAGGCCTGCAGATTGAGTGAGGGAGACAACTGCTCGTTCCACACGAGTTCTGATCCCAGACAGACTCTCTCCAGAGCCATAGCACAGTGGGTTGGCAGGAGTTGAACCCTGCACAGATACGTTGTGGAAGACACTTTGTGCCATATCTGTTAACTGCTGGGCAGGCACAGTGGATCCTCCAGAGGTGTCTTGAGAAAAAGTGTCTGTTACAAAATAACAATAAAATAAATGGGAGAGTACGGAGAGGACAGGAAGTAAGCTGGTTACCCAGGCTTCCCTTGGGACTCTCGTAACGCCTCCTCCAGTTTCTGTCGGAATTTGTTGTACTTCTTCTGCACCTGGTGGATTTTGTCCTGCTCCTCTTTTTCCAGGATAGTTAGGAAGTTCTGGAGTTCAGGAATGGAAAAAGCATCCCACTGTGAGGCGTGAAAGAGACATGGAGGAGGATGTGGAGAAAACCGGGGGAAATGGTTAGAAGTTGGCGTGACTCAAGGGCCCTGCCGCTGCCTCCACAGTTTACATCATCCGTAAGCCAGCCACACAAGCTTTGTGACTGAACAGGCAGGTACTGTGAATGACATTTGTAGTCTACACGATGGTCACATCACCTACAAACGGTCAGGCCCTGGTCATGGAGTTCCCAGCCCATATACCCTGTTTTATGGGAAGAGTCGGCAGCAGCTGAGATCGTCACTTTGGTCTGGATGTGCTCTCCAGAGGCAGGTGGAGGGCGCCCCTAGCTGTACTGCATCAGGTGCCAGACCCCACCTGCTGCCCCCTTTTCAGATGAGCCAGTGGACTGTGTGTACCCTGAGACACCTCTTGGCTGGCCCTAGCCGGCCAGGCTCCCTCCACATGGGAGAAAGGAATGAAAGGAAGTATTTTACAGTGTATCTGCTTTAATCCTCACCCTGGATGATGAGAAACCTGCAGTCCACGGAGAGAAGGTGGGTAACATAGTCATGGATCTGACTACAGTGGAGTGCGGACTAGAGCTGGACTCCAGCTCTCCTAGGCCCATGGGCAGAGCTCACAGGCGCGTTCTGTGGCATCCCTTTTCCTAACAGGCTCTTCTGTAGACTCAAGACAAAGTTGAGTCATCCTGGTTGAAATGAGGGTGGAGCCTGCCCACCCAGATCCTCCACATCCTCACTGACTCCCCACAACCCTACTCCCCAAAGACTCAGCACTCTGCTAACTCCCTGCCTCCACTGAACGAGTGATAACATTCAGACCCTCCTCTTTCCATCACTCCTTTAAGACCACATCCCAAGTCCTCTGGGCTTGGAGGTAACTGCCTGATTTACCCCATGTTTGCCAGGGACTGACACTGGGTCCCCCTTGGAGAAAGGGAGTCAGCATTTTAGGAGAGAAAAATGGTTCCAAAATATCTGTGCCCAGTAGAACCCAGAGTTGAAGCTTGCTGGGCCTTACGCCATCCAGGGGCAAAACCAGCCTGGACCTGAACAGTTTCTCAGTGTGTGACCCTCCATCGCCCTACCCCCACCATTTCACAGAGCAAATGAAATCCTTTCACAGGCTTTGCCATGCACAGGTTGTAACTTGCTTCACTGTGATGTGTCCACTGATTATCCGGGGTTAAACGCTGAGCCCTGGCCCAGCACTCCCCACAGCTCAGCTCTAGCAGTCCTGCCCCGACCTACACTGCAGTTAGGACAGCAGTATCCATCTGTTCCCACCCGTCTGATTCTGCCTACCACCCTAGGCTGGTTTTTGCAGAGTCTGGACATACCTCTACCTCTCCAGTCTCATTTTCCTTTAGCACAAAGCTGAGGACATCAGTGTCAGGCCCAGCGAGCAGTCGCAGGTAGAGAGGGTAGTCGGCAACAGAGAGCTTCTGGAAGAGCACTGCAAACAGAAGGGGACGGGATGGGTCTGGGTTTGCTGGGATGGGCTTGGAAGATGCACAGGTGGGGCAGATAACTGGAAATAGACATGGTTCTTCTAATGGGCTTGCACCTGCCAAGACTGTGCTAGCTCACAAGAGACAGCCTTCCAGTAATGCCTGGCGTTCACGAGGCCCTGCCTCCATTCCCAGTATACCAAGGTCTGGCCATGCTTCCATTTACATCAGCTTCCCAAAGGAAGAGAAGCAATGGGTGGACTCCTCATTATGCAGATTAGGAAACCGAAGCCCAGGTGTGTCTTCCCTGTGCATGCATGGAGCAGCCTGGTCAGGCTCTCGGCTTCCCAGTTTTCCTGCCCAGATTCCATGCTTGGCCCTTCATGAATCCTAACACCATGCAGATGACTACAGCCCTGCTGCATGGAAGCCCACACTCCCCAGCCAGGGTTCGCAGTGGGTTTAGTGACAGTGTGTGGGCATTGGCAGACTGGGGAAGGGTTGGGAACTGTCATACCTTGTCCATCTTTGTGTATCCGCTTAAAAAGTGCAAACTTCTGTGGGTTGTCCACAACCATGAATTTCTTGAGCAGCCCCTGGATGACCTCACTGACGGTGGTGGTGCTGCTGATATGCAGCTGCTTGATGGCATCAAGTGGCAGGTAGAAAGATGTCCGCTTATCTGTGGTAGCTGCAGGGTTGACTTCCTTAATGGCATCATAGATAGACTGGGGCCGGATCCCAGCAGGCACCGTCACTGGCCGCCGGAGCTTCAAATGCACTTTGATGAAACCTGTGTAGGTGCCATCTTCACTCTGCAAGTGGGAGGTATATCTTGCATGAGTCTGCCTTCCACTCTAGGTTGTGAACTACAGAGCCCTGATGGGGCCACTCCAGCCACCTGTCTGAGTTCCTTCCTGAGGTGCTATCTAGTGATGGCTGGGGGTATGAGACTCTCCTTGTGGGCCAGGGAGCCTGGAGCCCAGTTACCTGCAAGGCTTGACTGAGAGGCTTTTGTGGCTTCCCTTGCAGGAAGCTCAGGCTGGCCACCCAAACCCTCTACCAGACAGGTGCCAATTGCCTCTGTTGAGGCCTCACTCTAAAGGTAGAGTCTGCAGGCACCTCTCTACCTCTGAGCCAGGGAGGGGCACAAGATCCTCAGAGAACCAGCCGCACAAACCTCTGGCCCTGTGACTGAGATCTGCATTTTCTGAGGTACCTGTGTGACTTGGAAGCCCCAAAGAACCAGTTGCTGCCAGTCACCAGCAGGGGGCGGAGTTCTTATAGCGTCACCCCTTATAGCAGTGGTTCTCAACCTTCCTAAGGCTGAGACCCTTCAATACAGTTCCTCATATTGCAGTGACCCTCAACCATAAAATTATTTTGTTGCTGCTTCAAAATTGTACTACGATTGTGAATCATAATGTAATATCTGTTGTGCAGATGGTTTTAGGTGACCCCTGTGAAAGGATCATACAACCCCCCACCCCCGAGGGGTTATGACCCACAGGTTGAAAACTACTCACTATCTTAAAAAGACAATCTTTCTGAACCTGTGCAGGGTCAGGGGCTCTCATTAGTCTGAGCACTGAGTTGCAAATTCCCCTGGTCGAGGGCTTCCTGGGCCTCCGAACCCTTCACCACTATCATGTAACTCCTCAAAAATCTCTTACACCTGGGCGTGGATCTCTATTTTACACTGAAATAAGGAGAGGTTAAACTTTTAAGGTTTCCAGAGAGTGACTGGAACAGAGATTGTATCTGGAGTCTATTCTAAAGCCTATTCTATTTTTCTGGGTCCCTGAAGCCACAGAGAGCTGGGCCTGAACAAAGGAGAGTAAGCCACAAGGGAGAGACGGGGCAGAAGGGATGCTGGGTAGGGATGGACAGGCCCTGCTTACCAACTTCATGCCCAGACAGTGCTTCTCCCGGCTGTTATAGCTCTCAATCTTCTGCTTGATCTCCTGTAGCGTGGGCGGGTGCTGCGTCTCCTCCACTGCTTTACAGACATTCTGGAGCAGACAGAAGTGAGAGTGTGTACAGTGGCTCTCGGGATATGAAAGGCAGTAAGCATACTTTCCCAAATGCCTCTCTGGTTAAGAAATAAGTGCCAGCACAAGGACAGCAAGAGGCTAGAACTCAAACCTCTCAGCCTCAGGTTTCCTCACATTTGAAATGGGAATAACACCCACCCCCAGACTGGCTGAGACTAATGTCAATGTGCCCCACACTTGAGCTATGAACCTGGGGAGTGGATAGAACATCATGTGATCATGATCTGCTGTGGGAAAAGTGCTCATAGATGGAAAGACATGAAACTATGCTCTGTCTCCTCAAAGAAGTAATACTAAAGTATAGCGAAAGCATGAACACAGATCAGCAGAAGCAGCGGATAAGAATTCTCTCGGCAGCAGGGAACAAGGGCACATGCCCACCAGTTCAGAGCTCATGTCACTGGCCAATAAGCTTTGCTCCTAACAAGTGAGGATATATTTGTCAAATGAATGAACTGGTAGGGACAGCCAGCGTTTGCTGCGCACCTCCTCTGAACAACACTCACCATCTCATCCCATCTCACAGCCCCAAACTGCATGATGACCCATTACTCCCATTTTTCCAGGTGAGAACACTGAGACTCAGAGGCATTTACCAATTTGTCTAATACTCTCACCAGCTCTGTAGAACAAACCAGAAAGCCCATACCTGTCTTGCTGTGTTTGCCCTGCATCAACACGAATTGTTTGATTTCCCCTCCAGAAACCCCAGGAAAATGGCAGAATGGAGCTGAAGTCAGCGTCCCTCACAGTATGGTACATGACGGATCCTGAGATCCACACAGCCGTTTTCACAGTCGGGTCTCTGGATGTTGCTCATGTTCCCAGTTTTTCTTCATGTTGCCCTGATAGGCTGGGAGTATAGGAGCTGTTTGGTGAAAATTCATCCAGAATTATCCTGATCTTAGAAATGGAGCAGACTTAGGGCCAGTCAGGGGTCACCTCTGGTGTGTGGGACAACAGATGCCCAGAGAGGGATGTATCTACACCATCTGACACCCACGTGTGGGTTTGGTTTGGGGTACTTTACAACGGGCCGCACATCACGCTGCTACCACCACCAAGTGAAGCGCAGTAGGGCGCCCACCAACAGAGCCCGTCCCTGACCTTCCCCTGCAACACATCCATTTGTGATGGGAGTTTATCACACCAACAGCATGCTAATGCTTCTTCCTTCCACTCGCCAATCCCACAGAGCACAGGAAACCACAGCCTCCATGATTGCCAAGAGGAGTGGGCGTTGCTGGGTCTGTCTGGCTCCGCCTTCCCAGCCCTCTGCAGAGGCGAGGCAACGTCACAGGCCCTTTCCGTGGTCTGCGCCCTGTGCAGTTTTACCCACAGCTCCTGATGGCAACAGCACTGTGTTGGGTGTTTCAAATGCCTTCTCTGACGTGCTACCCATGTTACTTCTATTGTAAAATAACAACAATGTCCCTGTGTCCCACTGCTAGTGAGTGGCCAAGTAGGAGTGAGAGTGAAATCCATCTAAGTCTGAAGCCCAGTTCTCAGTTGACCATGTGGTCACCCTAGAGAAGCCTCTTCAGCTGCAGGGATCAGCACCACACCGCACCAGTAATGGGCACTGAATTTTAATACTGCAGGCCTGGGATGAACAGCTGGGAAAATAAGACCTAACCTGTGGGAGACTCATAGCTGGCCTGATCAGTGTGGCCAGCTCTAGGGATCTCAGGACCTAGTGGTCATGTGTCATCTCTGAAGCTGGCTTTCTAATGTCTGGGAGTGGGAGCAGCTGACAGGATGTAGGGGCCTACCAGGATGCCCTCTTAGATCCCTGAATTGAACCTTGAAGAATGCCCAGGAAAAACTAGTTGCTGGGCCATTGTTAGCTTGACGTGAATAAGAAGCCGAGTGATCCTCACAAGCTGTTTGCATTCACTGTTGACTCATTAATCTGGGGACTTTTCTACTGGAGCCTCTCATTTGCTTTTCATCCTGGGACTCTCCACTCCTGGTTCCCATAAGCTGGGCACATCTCTATGGGCCAGATGTGCCTGGCACTCTCATAGTCATCTTCAAAAATGAGTTACATGATAGAAAACTCTAGAAGCCCCTGGAAGGTTTCTCAGTTTTCAACCTCCAGCCATTTCCTTGTTGAAAAAGCAGCTATGCTGTGGCTGCTAAAGGTCTGTTTCCACGCCTTCTTTGGACCACAGTGAGTCACAGCTGCCTTGGCCTTAGGTTTCTTCTTCCTGTTCCACTTTTATTCATCACATCAACCTGTCTATCCTCTTCCCTTCCCACAAGCCTGAGAAATGATGAAGATAGCCATGGGTATCTTCCAAGCAGAGGTGGAAGACAGCATCCCTGACCTCAGCACTGGAAAAGTCCGGCCTCCGGGTGGGGAGTGAGCTCCATCCACTTAGGAGTGTCAGTACCTTGGGTGGCCAATACTGTGAACCTTGCTCCCATAGCATGTCAGCAGCCAGATCAGGCTGGCCACTGCCCACACTAAACCCGCCAGGCAAGATCTGACCTACAGACGGAATGAATCACCTCCCAAAGTATACCAACCAGTAAGCCCTGGCCAAGAGCTCAAAATCCAGCACCAGCCTGGGAAACACCATACAATCTACACTATGGGTTCTAAAACTTCTGAGCACATTGGAGTCGGAAGATGTTCTAGAAAGATGGTTTCCTGAACTTTCTCCCAAGACAGTGCCAATTTCATTGGTCTGGGATGCAGCCAGGGAACAAGGATTTTAGAGATCTCTCAGGTGATTTCAACATGTTGCAGAGTTCAGAAACTGTGAGAGACCCTCCCCACAATTCCATCCAGTTACAGAGCTAATATTTTTGGGCCAACAGATAAAAGCTGTCCCCATGCTTTACCTAATAGGCAGTATCTACTGTGTGAACAAGTCAGCAACTCAGTAATTTTTCCAAGGACAAGACAGATTCTGATTTCTGTTCAGCCTACAGATTCTCAAGCCCTTAAGGTAAAAGGTTTGCCTCTCTGTTGATGGGTCCAAAGCTACAAGCCAGGAAAATAGCACTTGTGTCTTGGGATATCCCGATATCCAGACCGAATGGGGAACTCTTATGACTTAATACATCTGGGTATTAGTCTTTCGGAGAACTGACCCCTCTCAGGGCATCTGCCGTGGAATTCACTCTGACTACACCCCTGACATTGGCTGAGCTGTTTTTGGCATGCCTGGATTGTTCCCATGGGTACTGCTAAGAAGCTGCTTTGTCTCATGTCCTCAGCCATGCAAAAGGCTGTAACCACTCTAAGCTCTTGAAGCTGTGGCAGGTTGGGGGCACGACAGCCAAGTGAAAAGGCTGCACACTAGCAGGGAGAGTGCACACGCCACTCCCCAGAAGAATGATTCTCTAATATCTCTATTCAAATACCCCTAACGGGCTGGGAGTGCTGGCATGCACCTAGTCCCAGCACTTAGGAAGTGGAGGCAGGAGGATCACTGCAAATTCAAGGCCAGCCAGGTCTATATAGTGAGCTATTAAGACTCAGTCTTAAAAAATAAAGTAAAATACTTTTAACAACCCAAGCACAGAACAGATTAATCCTATGTCAAACTGCTGTATTTTATCTTTAAGGCAACACTACCACACTGGCTAATTCTGCATTATAATCAATAATCCATGGGAAGTCTGGGTCCTGAGCAGACTGAGAAATCTCTAGCAAATGAAACGGTTCTCAGAGTGATGAGCCGGCAGAGGTGCGCGTCTACTCTCAGTGCTTTGTTTTGACCTAAATCACACAGACCTCGGTTCTGCTAAAACCTTCACTCTCCCTCTTTAAGAATGTGTCAGCATGTTCTCCTTGCTCGTGACTTTCATGGTCTCCTGTTTTCCCTTCTGCTGTCTCTTCACCTGACAAGGCGTCCCTAACCATTGAACCCTCTGTCACTACCGTTTATGCACCGTGCACTATTCTCGGTATGTATGAGCTCATTCGTCTCCACAGCAAATATGGAAGAAAGTTACCATCATTGCACCCACCCACAGCTGAAGGAAGCGAATCACAGTCAGACTATAGCAAAGCTTATCAAAAGCCAATCCCATGCCATCCGGAGTTTATCTACAGTCCTGCTACCACCCACCTCTCAGGAAGCTCAGTGCTGGCTTCCTCTCTCTCCTGGATGGAAGCTCTTTCACGACCAGGGCCATGACTTCTGTTTCTTCTGTGCCTGTCAGCACTGGGCACGAAGAAGAGAATGAACACTTGCTCAAGGACCTTCGAGAACCTCACTGACTGCAGAGGAAAAGGGTCTTAGCTTCTCTAAGGAACTGTGGTGGGTCTTGGATTAAAATGTAGTCTACATTCTGTGACTGAAGTGACTGTGCCTGGCTTGTCTATCATGGTATCCCAGAGCCTCACTCCTGCTCAGCACATAGCAGGGCTCAGTAAATACCTGGGGGAAGGACACTATACTTGGCTTTTGACTCCCACTCCTAATTTTGTGACCTTGAGAGACTCAGAGAGCCTCCAAACCTCCGTTTCGTCTATAAATTTGGGATCAAAATCCTTTATCACCCAGGGTTGATGTAAAAGTAAACTTAAGTGAGGTAATGGGTTCAATGGTGTTTTAGAAATCATTAAATCCAGCCAGAGGCTGTGTTGTTGTTTTCATCCCTGAAAAACCAAGCCCCGCCCTTCTAAACCAACTTCATGTCTTACTTTCCCTGATCACGTATTCTAGATTAGCCATACATCATTAGCGTTCAATCATTCGTCTCCCAACATTAGCAGCGGGCAAACTTTTTCTGTGAAAGTTCAGGTAGTAAACATGCTACTCGCCTCCACCCTTGTAACACAGAGGCCGCCATGGGACGAGGGTAGCTGTGGCCCAGCAAAACTCGCTTTGTGAAAGACAGCGGCACGCAGTAAGACTTGCCTTGTGCAATGTGGCTGTGCTTGCTCCACAGCGGTGTTTGTGCAGTTCCCCTCCCTAGAACGCACACACCCCTCTTCCCTTGGTTCCATCTCCTCAATGTGGCACCTAGTAAAATTTCAGCCCACAGTAGTCTCCCCACTTTCTGGGCCCTGAATGTATCGGGTATGTCACATTTTAATTCTCCAATAAAGGAAGGCATATACGCTTCTTTCCAGTCTCCTTCTCTGAGTCAGACTTCCTATATGTTTTAGTGTCATTGTCCACCTCCCCCCACAGCTGCTCTGGTAAAACACCTGACAGAAGCAACCTGAGCTTGAGGAGTAAAGGGTTCGTTCTGCCTCAAGTTCTGTAGTCCATCATAGTGGGGAATTGGGGTGGCGGGAGCTTGAGGGGCTGTGAGTGCATTGCAGCCACAATCAGAACATCTAGTGCTCAGCTTGCTTTTTTTCCCTCCCTACCTTTTTTTTTTTTTTTTTTTGAGACCAGTAGCCCTGGATACTGACCTCAAACTCACAAAAATCTACCTGTGTCTGCCTCCTGGATTTTAGGATTCAAAGTGTACTTCTCCAGAGAGTCCAGAATCCTCTGCTCAGGGAATGGTGCTACCCAGTGATGGGTCTTCCCATCCCAGTTAAGGTCATCAAGATACCCCTGGAGTTTGACCAGAAGCTCATCTCTCGGGTGATCTAACTTCTGTCAAATCAACACTACTGTACTGTTTCCCACGTATTCCCTCACAGCACCGGTCAGCGGGCTGTTGTAACTGCGCTCTTGCTTACTGGGAACTCTAAGAGCAAACTCATTTCCCCGGAGTTGTCCTCCTCCCTTCCTGACAGGTGACCGCAGAGTGGGTTGAGGGAGAGGATGGCTAGGCTCACTGGCTCAGGGCCTCTCTCTCAAACACCAGTCCACAGCCTCAAAGCCTCAGATTCCTCTTGCATCAGAGCCGCAGGTCACCACACGTCACAGATCTCTGCAGCTGCTCGTGTGTGTTAAATCCATACTGCAAGGACCCACGGAGGAACATTCAGAGCCTGTGTGGCTTCACCTGGTCTTTGATTAAGCACATGCTGCCTTTTGCTGTTTAAAGATTATCTCCCAGACATTAACCCAGCATCCCCCATCCCTGGACAGAACAGACTTTATGTTGGATGCCTAAGCTTCTTTGGTACCACTGCTGGGCTCAGCTAACATGTAGTTGACCTCCAAGGAGGTATCAGAAAAATACCTGTTGATTAGGTATCAGGGACGATAAAGCATCTGGAGTAGATTCCCAGCCTACAGCTCATTATCCGTGGGTCCCACACAGTCAGCTCCAAGAACACCCCACCCTGCCCAGCACCTAAGGGTTCACTACCAGGAACATGTGTCTCCTTCTTTGTCACTTGCTCATAAGAATGAAAACAATGCCATCAAATGACCTGTGACCTATGGCAAACCACTTCCCCTCTCGGAGTCTTAGTTTCCTCATCTGCCAAATCATGAAGTGACACCAGAGAAGCTCCGAGGCCAGCCACAGGGCTAAGATTGGACACAGAAGATAGGGTTTTCATCACTACTTCCTCCTCTCTTTCAGAGAACTGGGTGTGGGGCCGCAGACCTGGAGGCCAGCTGGGTCCTAAGAAAAAGCGACCCTCCCTCTACCGCCCTGCTCCTCTCAGTATTTGCCACCTGCTTTCTCTTTGTGTCAGTAAGACCTCACCTCAGCCAAGCTCACGCAGGTCGGCATTTCCTTTCTCACAGCACATCCGCCACAGCAATTTTCAGGCTCCTTCAGTGGAGCCCTCTAAGCCCAAGCCAGGGAGAGAGCTGCAGGCATGTACTGAACAAAGGGCCACGCAGAGGCCTTCCCGGCCCAACACCCAGGGTTTCTGTTGTGCTTGCTCGAAATGGGAAGCTCGGGTTGGGGGAGGGCAGATACCCATCTGCCTAGGCTGGGTCTGAAATGCCCTGCTCAATGTCCAAGCGCAGTAAAGGCCACAGGTCCCCTTGTGATGGCCTGCATCAGATATAAAGAGGAATCTCCAGGGAGATGCCCTGTAGGGTCCCCTCCTGGCTCCAAAGTGCCCATGCCCTGGGATGGCTTCCTCTGTCCTACCCACCCATGGCAGCAAAAGTGTCATTCCTGTCTACTGTGACCTGTCCGTGGTTTCCAAAACAAAAGGACTAGAAATTCCCAAACTGTGTTCTCCAATGGGTCACCTGCAGCAGAGCGGAAAGGGACTCCATCACAGAGCCATGCGGGACCCGTGTGGTTCTGGGGTGGGTAGTGGAGACACAGAATAAAGGAAGTGGGTGAGAAACTGGAAAGAGACTGAAGTCCCCAGAGACAAAAGTGCAGAGCAGATGGTTAATGGCGACAGCCAGTCAACAGGAACTGACTGAGATGCCTCTGAGTTGAGGACTGTGAGAAGTACCTCGGGAGATGAAGCAGACCTGTGGGGCCCCATCCCTGGGAGCCCACAGGTCACCTGGGGAAGGGAGGCAGAAATGCACTGTGACACACATGGGCTCTGAGCGATTGGACACCAGTGACTGGCGTTCAGGCAGCTCTAGTCAGCGTCATGCGATGATGGTCATCTTGGCGAAGACCCCAGAGTACCAGCAGCTCGCCTGGCTTGTTCAGGACTAGAGGACGTAGCTCCATACAGGAGGCCTGGGTGGGGGGAGCTAGTCCCAGCACTGCTCTGAGGACCTCATGATATCATTGACCCCAAAATAACTTTACTTGGGACACGGTGTTACACACAGAGCGCCTGAGCTTTGCCACTGGATCACAGTGTTTACGTTATGCCACAGACTGGCTTTTGCTTTCAATTCCGCAGATATAAAGTGAGTCTCATGGCATGCAGTTTGTACATTTGTTGTGTGGAGTCATCGAGAACGGCGTGCCTGCAGGTGCCTCACTTGTTGTAAATACAGTGAAAAGTCAACAGACCACAGCTAATCTGTGGACAGCACTAGCTGCAGCAGTAGTTACCGTCTGGCAAGACAAAAGAAAGCCGGGTCAATGGGGACCGACCCAATACGAGAGTTCTCTATCCTTTAACCTGGACCCCTGACAGGCTACAGTATGATTTTCAAAAGTCCTCAGTACTTTTGCCACAGGTCCTTTCTTCCATAAAAGTCTGTTGAAATCTATAATTTATGATCTTATCAGCATAGCGACTATGTTAATTTCCTGTGTTAAAACAGCCTGAGCTGGGGAGTCCGCTTGATCAGTAAAGTGCCTGCTGAGCAAGCGTGCAGACCTGAGTTCGGATCCCTACACCCTGTGTAAAAGCCAGGAGCAGGGGCACATATGGGATTGCAGCACCTGCAGAAACAGGCAGTCCTTGGAGCACTCACTGGCCAGCCAGAAACCAAGAAAGACGCCTGCCATCGACCTGATGGCACCTACACACACGGGCACGTGTACTTATGCATATGTGTTCACACACACCCGCATTAGTTAACTAATTAAAGAGCAGCCCTGGCGACATGGCAAGGCCCCGTTGCAAAATAAATAATAAATAAGAATTCACTGCAGATGACTGATAAAGGGTTAGTATACAGATGCATAAAGAACTCTAGCAACTCAACAAAAATATGAGCAATCTGGTCAAAAATGGAAGGGGCTTGAACAGGCATTTCTTCAGGAAGATGTAAACATTCAATAAACACACGAAAAGATGGCCAGTGCCACTAAGTGTTCGGGAAGAACATCAAAGTCACAACAGAACTCCACTTTATTCCCATTTGACCGTTTCCGAGATACGCACGGTTGATGTGGAGTGCATCCAGTATCAAATGGCTGCCCTAGTTTGCTTTTTGTTACCGTGATAAAACACTGGCCACACCAACTTGGGGAGGGGAGAATTTATCTCGGACAGGTCACGGTCCGCCATCAAGAGAAGCAAGGCAGGAACTGAGGCAGCAACCAAACCGCCCACCAGCTTGTTTCCGGGCTCGTGTTCAGCTGCCTTTCCCACACAGCCCAGAGCCACCTGCCTGGAGATGGCGTGTCCATAGGCCAGTCCAATGGGGGCGGGCGATTCTTCAACTGAGGGTCCCCTTTGCAGGTGTGTCAAGCTGACACACAGGACGAGCCATCTCAACGGTAAATGTAAACGGTGAAAGAAAGCACTGTGGAGCCAGGATGGCCATTTCTCAAAAGATGGACTTAGAATTACCAGGATTTAGCGATTACATCCCTGGACACATCCAAAACTACAAGTGAAAGCAGAGATATACAACATAGGAAGAAGCGACCTGAGCGTTCCCTGATTGGAGAACGGATGTGTAAAGTGCCGTACATACATATAGCATAGTACTATTCAGTCTTCAAAAGAAAGAAATTTCTGGCACATGCTGTCCCGTGGATAAACCTTGAAATACACTCTGCTCAGTGAAGTAAGCCAGACCCAAGAAGACACACCCTGATGGATGCCACTGACTTTCAGTTCCTAGAGTAGTTAAGCAGGTAAGCAGTTTCAGTTTGGGAACATGAGAGAGTGCTGGAGACTGGGCTGGGTGCCCAGCAGAGAAGCCCTGCTTATCATGCAGGAGGCCCAGGGTTCGAGCCCCAGTGCCTCCAAAAGTTCTAGAAATGGGTGCGGTGATGGATGAACAGCAATGTAAATATCATATGTCATGCTCCAGAAGTATATGGCCATTTAGTAATAGTTGAAATGGTAAGTTTTCTGTGTAATTCATGATTGAACCCACGGGTGTAACTTCCTGTTAAGAGTGCCTGCCTAGTGTGCACAGGCTCTGGGTTTGCTCCCCACACTTTAAAGATAGATAGATAGATAGATAGATAGATAGATAGATAGATAGATAGATAAATTAATGAAATACAAAAGGTGATTCCAAGAGCATGGAAACCTGGGAGCCATTTGCTGGCTGGGTTTACATGGCTTGCATAGAGTTGTGAGTTTCTCTTCTATTCTATACTTCAAACATGTTAGAGCTCAGTCTATCTCCTAAGCAAGTTGGGCCCCATCCTGACACCTCCAGACTTGGCCTCCTTTCCTACGACCAGGCTCCAGCTCTGATTGTGGCTCCCTTCAGGACAAAGATCAGATACTCCAAGGTGGTGTGCAGCACAGCAGGAAGAGGGCAAAGGGACTTCAGTGACAGGCCAGTCCCAACCCAGCATGCTCACACTTGCTAGGAGAGGGGCCCAGGCTGGGAGGCTTGGGCCTTGTACAGCTGCCAGGGCACATTGACACTTCGCTGCCTGCTGGTGGGCATGCGGTCCCGACTCCCCTTCCCTGGAGTCCACTTCTTTCTTCAGCTGTGGGTTGAATGCAGTCAGGCTTAGGTCCCCAGGCTTTCATAGGGGTATGCCGAACCACGAAAAAGAGGAAACTGAGACACCAGATAAGGATAAGTCACACAGGAAACTCCCAGTGCCACACTGTACACAGATCTGGGCTACCTGACAAGTTGTGAGAGGAGAGAAAAAAGTTAGCTTCCCAGGCTGGGCCTGTTAGTGTCTCTGCTTTACGTTAATGTGCTGGCCAGCTCAATCCAGAGCCCCGTCTGTCAGTGAGAAACAAGAGCCCAGAATCTGTCTTCCTAAACTGTGTGGGGAGGTAGGTAATGTATGTTCCCCAAACTGAAACTGGTAAAACCCAGCTGAATCAACATAAATAGTGTAATCTGGCAAAGAGAGGTAGAGGAGGGAGGTGTTGCCTGGCCCAAGTTCTGATAATGAACAGGTTGTCTTGGCTGAGTCCAGGTGTCCTGGAAGAAACGACCCACGCCAGCATTGCAGTCCCCTTCCTGATCTCACCTTAGTGGAAATCCTTACAATGTAAACAATTAGGGGTTCACTATCTAGGGACCCTCTCGGGCCCGGGGAAAATGGTAAGAAGGGTCTGTTCCCATACAAATAGAGGTGAGGCTTTCTCAGAAGCAAAATAAAGGCTGACTTACACCACAGGTGCGCATGCTGGAAAGGACTAGGTGAGCCTACGGGTTGAAGTGACTTGGCTGCAGCCTCAGTCAGCGGCCGTGGCTGGGATGAGAAGCAGGACTCTGCCGCCGGTCTGCCTACCATCCCATCACCCTGGGTGCTCAGGAAGATCTCAAAGGGCTGTCACTCGCACACCCTCGAAATAAGCACAGAACACTGTGATAAAATAAAGGGGAACCATGCAAGCATGCCCAGGGCGCCTGAGTCTGTTGTTCTATCTGCTGAGCTGGTTGGTTGGGCATAAATCCTTTTACCTTCCTGGCCTTTCCTGTCCAGCCTACAAACCTCTAGGAGTCTGTGATGTGTTCAAATTGCATTCCTAGTGGAGAAATCCCTGAAATAGCAAGTATTTCCTAACCAGGTGACGCCTAGACTTCAGAGTATCCGAAACTGCCCTGAGGAGAACATTAATGCAATTCCAGGTTCCTGCCTGCAGGATTCAGAAGCCAGTAGATCTCTCAAATCTCCATTTCCAAAAAGCCACTCAAGGAGCAATCCCTATGCTGGTGGCAGGACATTTGAACACGAGGCCCAGAGAAGTGTCAAATACGGAGATTAAAATCATCTGTCCTCACCAGGACTCCCAGCAGATGGGGGTCAGAGGCACAAAGTCAGAAAGGCAGAAGTCAGAGGTCACACTCTTTACTGAGAGAGTGTGAACAGATCTCCCAGGCTTCAGAGAGGGAGGCAGGAGAAGCGTGGCAGAGACAGCTAAGGCTTTCCCAGACATTCTATGTCCCAGCTTTCCTTGTGGTTAGGTGTGGTTAGGTGTGACAGTTGTAGCCATTTCGTATGGGTATAAGAAACAAATTATTTTATATTTACTTAAAAATACATATACAGTATAAGTATGTATGTATACACACACACACACATAGTAAAGCTACGTCACTTGGAACGATAATGCTCTCTGCAAGAGCCATAACCCAACTAACAAAACCCCACTTCCAGGCAAGGGACACCTCCCTTTGAATTATTGGTCAAGGAGTTGAAGAGACTCCTAAAATAATGGGATTTCAGTTCCCTCGGCTTCCTCCTAGAACTTGAAGACTTTATCGCCGAAGACACCACATGCCTTGGATGCAGGACTGGAAGGAACTGAGCTAGAGCTGGTCCGAATGCCTGAGCCCTGTCCTCATAGCGTCTGAAGGCTCTGTGCCAGCTGCCAAAGGAGGAGAGCAGTTCCTAACCCTAACAGGCTGTAGAGCCCATGAACCGTAACAACGGCCAGCACGAGACCTCCGAGAGGGCGCGATCACAGGGCACTTGCGTCTTGGGGACAACCAACAGCTGTCTAATTAGACTCGAGACCAACTCAGTAAGAGGGAATCCGCGCCTGGTGCCGTGAACCTAAACAAACACCCACGGAGAGTGGGAACCTAGAGAGGAATCGACTACCGCTGCTTTCCTAAGCCAGTGTCATCGGACTGCATTCTAGATATTTATCCTTACATACCCACAGAGCGTAGCTCCTTCCCCTCATCCAAGACAATTCTTTCTGCAGCAAACGGAGAGCATTACAGAAACCCACAAAGAGTCACAATGCAGAAGACAACAGACTGTGGGGTGCCCCAACACAATTTCATCTACAATGCAACCCTACTCCCAAGGCTCTGGGGACATCGTAGAAGAATGGGCGGATAGACTGTAAGCACCAGAGGACCAAGACCTCTGCTGTGAGACTGTGTCTTGTATATATGACAAGGAAGTTACACTCAATGAAATTTCAAATACAGCTGTCTAAACAAGACCTGTACAACTATAACACCAACTGACGTGCCAACATGGATGGGGGAAATCTTACAAGGCCCCACTCCTACATGAGGGCAACTAATGGCTGTTGAGAGAAGGGAGAACTGTCTTCTCCAGGGACGAGCCCCCCATAGGCCATCCGATCCCAAGCAGTCAGTCCTAAACAAATACGCATATCAACAACACTAAATGGACTCAGCAGCTGTATTTATATGTGTGTGTGTGTGTGTGTGTGTGTGTGTGTGTGTGTGTGAGTGTGTGTGAGTGTGTGTGTGCGAGTGTGTGTGTGTGTGTGTGTGTGAGTGTGTGTGTGAGTGTGTGTGAGTGTGAGTAGTGTGTGTGTGTGTGTGTGTGTGTGTGTGTGAGTGTGTGTGTGAGTGTGTGTGTGTGTGTGTGTGAGTGTGTGTGTGTGAGTATGTGTGTGTGTGTGTGTGTGTGAGTGTGTGTGTGAGTGAGTGTGTGAGTGTGTGTGAGTGAGTGTGTGTGTGTGTGTGAGTGTGTGTATGTGTGAGTGTGTGAATGTGTGTGAGTGTGTGAGTGTGTGTGTGAGTGTGTGAGTGTGTGTGTGTGTGTGTGAATGTGAGTGTGTGTGTGTGTGTGTGTGTATGTGTGATAACAAAGAAGAGGTCATTTGAGAGGGAATGAGGATCACAGGAGGAGTTGAGGGGGCAGGGAGTGATGAAAATTATATAAATACAGTACTCGTGTATGAAATTATTTTTAAAAATACTATCGGACTTGGCTCACAAGAACCTCTCGTGTGTTATTCTGAGCCCTCTCCCCCAGTCCCCTGACTGCTACCGGTCTAACTTTCTGTGAAAGAAAATGAACTTATTTAGACCCAGTGACTTAAAAACTAGGAGTAGTTTGTCATAAGAGTTAATCCGCCCTGGTTGCACGAGATGAAAGAAGACATAGCAACTAGTCAGCTAACAAGAGTCTACATCTGCCTTTATAACCAAGTCCACACTGCTGCCTGGGCCTGAAGGGCACAATTCGTGCTCCCACAGGACTGGCATCTTCTCAGGGAAATGCAAAGCTGGCACAGGCTGGAGGAGGCAACGAACAGGAGGGAGGAGTCAGAGACCACATTCCTAAACACCAGTACCAAGAATCACCTGTGGTTAGTCAATGTAGTGTGCACCTCTGGGACAGCGCATGGAAGCAGCTGAATGACCCGTCAGTTCTGAGATTCCAGTCTCATTTTTATTGCTCCAAGTTTGGAGCTAGTGTTTTCTCAAATGCCAAGGTGGTCAGGGACAGATACTGTGCCCGAGGCCTGGGTGTGCTGTGATGGCAGGGAGATGGGCATTTCCCTGTCTCTGGGCCGCCAGTGTTGCCTGCTGTTCTCGGAGTCCTACAGGCCCTGCTGCCTGCAAGGAGCGGAATGGAAGAAATGAGGGACAGAACCAGGAGTTGTATAGTATCCTATAGCCCACTTCCTTCTGGTGTTTTCCTTAAATAAAAAGAATTCAAGGGTTTCAGGGCAGTCCAAAGAAAGCCCGGTGTGGGGTTGCTGGGGAGCAGGGTGTGCTCAGATATCATCCTAATCATACATAGAGTCAGCGTTCTGTTCTCCACATCCACGGAGAAAAACACAAGAGGAGAGTTTCCAGGCAGGAACATCTTTCCATGTTAGGATAAACACTGAAAGTAAGCTTTAAACAATTAATAGATTACAGCGACCTCTTGTCACTGTTACAGAGTCAAGGTTCCCTGGGCTGGGGCGCCCTGTGCAAAGCCTTTTCCATCCTGTGGCTGTTTAGGTCTTTCCAGGGAAGACAGAGCCTGAGTCTTTCCTGGTCACCCATGCACAGGAAGGGTACTTGAAAGGAGTCTGAGATGGTTCGCCCCAGCCCCCCCTCACCAGATACAGATGTACGGCCTGGTGGTGTCCTTCCATCTTTCTTACCTCGTTCTCTTCATCTGCCAAGTGGGCACTCCAGCACTGTTTGAGAACAGAACACCCACCGTGATGCCCTGCTGGAGCATCCCAGAGTGCTGAGGCCCTAGGCCTGTTGAACAGGCAGACATCCCAGCATCTTCAGACACCCCAGCATCTTCAGACACCCCAGCATCTGCAGACACCCCAGCATCTGCAGACACCTCAGCATCTGCAGACACCCCAGCATCTACAGACACCCCAGCATCTGTAGATACCCCAACATCTGCAGACACCCCAACATCTGCAGACACCCCAGCATCTGCAGATACCCCAGCATCTGCAGACACCCCAGCATCTAGTCACCCCAGCATCTACAGTCACCCCAGCATCTTCAGACACCTCAGCATCTACAGTCACCCCAGCATCTATAAATACCCCAACATCTGCAGACACCCCAGCATCTGCAGACACCCCAGCATCTAGTCACCCCAGCATCTACAGTCACCCCAGCATCTTCAGACACCTCAGCATCTACAGTCACCCCAGCATCTGCAGATACCCCAGCATCTGCAGATACCCCGGCATCTGCAGATACCTCGGCATCTGCAGACACTCCGGCATCTGCAGACACCCCAGCATCTACAGTCACCCCAGCATCTGCAGACACCCCAGCATCTACAGACACCCCAGCATCTGCAGACACCCCAGCATCTGCAGACACCCCAGCATCTGCAGATACCCCAATATCTGCAGATACCCCAATATCTGCAGATACCTCGGCATCTGCAGACACCCCAGCATCTGCAGACACCCCAGCATCTGCAGACACTCTAGCATCTGAGCTGGGGGTAACTGCAAACATTACAGACTGCCTGAGCTCCCAGGCTGGCTCTCCTTCAAACCATCAGAAGCCCCATTTTGGGACACATGACCCAGAAAACACAAACTGTGCTCAGTCAAAGGGGAGGTATCCAGACAGCACCACTTCAGCCTCCTGAAACTGACTAGTGTGACTCAAAAGGTCCCCTGCCTGATTTAAATGTAACACACTGCCCCAGGAAGCCGCCATCTCTGCAAAGGAAAGAGCAGCTGGGCCTGGGGTGGCCCCTTCCCTCTTGCTGCCTTTGGCACCTCCTCTGTATAGAGAGGGGAGGCTCCCTCCAATTCCCGCTCCCACCAAAGGGGGCTGGAGGGAGGCCTGTGGGACAACTCCCAGGCCACAGCAGCCAGCAGCAGCGGCAGGACTTTCTGCAGGTCTGTCCCACCGGGCACAGACTGGGCAGCTGACACAGGCTGTCCTGATGAAGCTAAAGAATCTCGGCCTTTCAAGGGGACCCAAGTCTCTGAGTGACAAGGAGACACATGCACTCCTTCTCTTTGGGAGGAGAAAACAAAACAATTCTTTTAGGAGCTCAAATGTAATTTCTCTTTGAGCAGGAGAGAAAGATGGCTTAGAGGCCATCATGGGGTCCGGATATGGTGTTCACTCTGAAATCCTTTTCAGAGTGACTCCAAGAGACAAGGTAGAGCTAGGAAATTCACTAAAGGAAGAAAACAGAACAAAACACCACTGACAAGAAGGAAAGTCAAAACGTTTGGAGGAAGCGTCCTCAGCTGTAAGTTGCCTCCCTCCCCCCACTTCTTCAAAGCCAATGGGGCCACCTCAGGGCCTGATCACCCAGCTCCACCCACCGCTAGGTGAGCTGGGTGTGCCAAAGGCTAGTCTAGCGCTGAGGACAGCTGTCTGTCCCTGAGGACAGCTGTCTGTCCCTGACCGCAGTCCCAAACACATTAAAAGATAAGCGGGGGTCACTGGGGGAGGGGGTCATGCTCCCTCTCCTCCCTTCCTTGGAGCAGTTACCCCTTACTGTCCTGTATGGCATCCCGTTTTCCCGAAAATGAGTTCCTTGGAGGGGCTTCCTATCCTTATCACGAGCACAGGCATTGACAAAACGGTAAACATGCGAAGGAGTCAAGATACAAAGTAAGGGAGAGCCTCCTCTGGAGCCGTGCTGTGAAGGGGCAGGAGAGGGAGGGTGCCTGGGCTTGGAGCAAGCAAGAGGGGGAGAATGGAGAGAGAAAGCTACCCCCTTCCTAGTCCACCTCAGCGTGTTTCTTGTAAAGACATCTCCATTTCTCCCAGGGATCCCAGAAACAACCGCCTTTTCAATTGCTGAGGGAAGGGAACTTGCGGTGCCCCCTCCTCACCCCAGTTATGCAAAACCTTCACCCAAGGACCAGCCCGGTGGTGAGAGGCAAGCCAGCAGCTAACCTCTGTTTTACAAACAGGAACATCTCCTTCCCAGGCAGCGACAAAACTTGCTAAAGCAATTAAACTTCAGTTGCCTGTCATAATGACCTAGAAAGCTTTTCAAATTTCCCATGCCCTGTCGGTATTTTCTGTAGCTCATAGTTACGATTGGCTGATTGGCTGCGGGGAAGGGTTCACAATGAAGAAGCAAGAACTCCGAGAGAGGGTGGGACACTTCCCCTCTGCAGTGATGTTTCTCTGCCAGAGGCCTACCTCGCCATAGAAGGAACTGCTGTCTCCCTGTCCCCCACCCTCAAAAGCAAATAATTGGCTCCATGGGTCTGGTCTGTTTTAGTTGCTTCCTTCAAACATAAAATCACAAGTTGTTTTTGGGTTCCGAGGGCATCTTCTCATCAAGGGAAGGCTCCGTGCATTTGCCAAAGGCAGAGCTCAGCAAAGGCAGAGCCTGCAGGCAAGATGAATTATGCACAAAGGAGGCGCCAAGATTGGCTTAGGGAAGTTTTCAGGGTAATTCTAATTGGTGAAGGACCGCTGGATTACTGATGCGCTTGCCATACACTTGTGAAACTTAACCATTCACATCTGTCTACAAACAGGCCCTTGTAGGTAGCCTTGCTAAGGTCTTGGCTTGGAATTGGCTGCCTAAGTAGCCCAGCAAGCTTCACATTTTGCTCCTGCCAATACATGTGGCAGCTAGTGTGACTCTGTGGGTGCCCAGGAGAGTATGGCCAGAGGACCAGGCTTACTGTGTGTCCAAAGGCTAGCATGTTTAAGAAACACCCAGCCCCTTTAGATTACCCAAGCCTGCTCAGGAGCTGAAAGGGTAACATGACGGAAGCCTAGGCAAGGAGGTCACTTTCTAAAAGGACTCTGGACTTCTGCAAAGTTGCTAGATTGGGTCTTAAAATGGTTTCTAGCCACACACAACACAGAAGTCTCAACTTGTGTTTATCTGCTGGGGGGTCTGGGTGCCACCTCTTTCCCATCTACAAGCTGTAAACTTGGATTGGGAGGGGAAGGAGACAAACAAGGTGCCCAGTTAACCCATTCAGGCGGAGGTGAGCATGCAGCCATCCATGAACCAGAGAGGTTCCCCAGATCCTAGAGAGCCGTTCTGAAGGGTCTAAGGGCAGGAAATATTGACAGGAGGGCTGGCCAAAATAGTCCAGGCTCCTGAAGCCACTCTGCCAGCACATGGCTCTGCTTGGGGGAGGGGGATACCACAGCCGTCCCTCCCCCATCCTGCCCCCCTTAGACCAGGAGCTTATTTCCTCCCTGGAAGGCGCTTGTGCTCATTAGGTTTACCTTTGAAGGCTGTTTGCTCTGTACACTCCTGAAAAAGGTGGTCTTAGCAGTAAAGAAGCAATCCTCCAGTTCTTCGTCCAGGCTGCAGTACCCACTGCTCATGCTGCTGTCCACGGTCATGGGGCCCCGCCCGAGTCTGAGAACTCATCGGACATCAGGCTGGGGCTGCGGGAGGGGCCCTTCGGCTCCGTGCTCAGGTGCTAGTGGGTGAAGGTGGCGCCTGGAGGGACAGCTTGCACTCCCTTCACTGCGGCTCCAGGCGCCTGCACAGCCCGGGGCTCCTGTTCTGTGCGCCTCACTCTCCCGGGCCCCATCTGCGGTCCTGAGCGCTGTGCGCACCCACTGGCTCCCCGCCCCACGTGCTGACGAGTCGCCCCTACACCTCCTTCTCCAGTGCCTTTCCTGTGCTGCTCTGCGCAGCTCTAAAGCCACTTCCTCTCGCAAGGTTCCCCAAAGCCCTGCTGGCTGTCATTCGCCCCACCCCACCCCCAGCTGAGCGCCAAGGACTCTCGGTAGGGGTAATAGGATAGGGACCAGCCACGATGGACCCTAGGAAGACAATTCCCTCTGCCCTTTCCTTCTGGAAGCAGCTACAGTGACGGCTTTGGAGGAAAGGTATAACCCTCTACCACTCCTCTCCCACCCGGTCACTCCACCCCTCTCTCCACCCCACCCTCTACCCCACTATCCTTCCCAGGAGCTAGGTCAGTCAGTGGTTAGAGAAGTAATTGGAGAGGGAAATCATTATAGGGCCCGCCTGGAGAAGCAGCAATATTTTAACTTGAAAAGGCCAGAGGAAACCGCAGGGTCTAATAAGCACTTGCAAGTCCCAAGCAAAGTGATGCAGGGTGGAGCAGACCCGCCCTTCCATCTATAGAACTTCACCTTCAAAGAGCCTGCAGGCAGCACCTGGTTATTTACACATTTTCCTGACAGTCTGCTGAAGGAGGCTCTTCTCCGGATCAAGTCCTTCATCTACTGGATTCTCCAGCGACTAGGTGGGCTAGAAGGGACACTTTGTCTGTGACTGGATCCTTCAAAGCCATCAGACCACCCTGGTCTGGCAGCAATTTGGGCTGCCATTGTTTGAGCACTGACTATATGTGCTGGGTGATGGCGTGCAGCCTGCTATTAATTTGAAAGATTAAATACAGACTATTGATTCCATTTCATGGATGAGGAAGCCAAAGCTTAGAGTCATGCAGATAGGCCGTGTATGATAGGGTCAGACCAGACCTATGGTCCGTTTGCTCTGAGCTGCCAGGATGTGGCATCCGTCACCCGAGATGTGTCTGTTTGGTGGGCATTCTGCCATCTTTAAATGCAGAGGAACCTGGAGCCCTGGGAAATGAAAGCATAGCCTTCCAAAGCTGATACTTCAAAGAATGCCAACCACATTTACTGAGTCTGACAGCCTGTGGACCCCAGGGATGGCCTGGAGAGGGGTTGAGGAGGCTAACTGAACCCAAGTCTTTGTGGCTGGTTCTTACACGGTTCTGAAATAAACCAGTGCTCGGGAAGCTTGGGCTGGCAGAGGGTTAGACTCCCCCGCCTCAGACACCAAGCTGCACACTCCATTTTAAGCAGCGGTTACTTTGTGAGGAACCTTCTTCCCCCTCCAGATCTTAGCCAGATCTGTCAGTGCTCAGGGGTTTTAAAGCTGTAGCCTAGTTTGGTTCCATCCTCCCACACAGAACTTTTCCAGAAGCCAGCAGATAACAGCACCCCCGAGCTGGTATTCTCAACCCAGAACCTTCAATACTACTAGTTCCTCCTTCCTAGAAGGAAAGTAAGTAGAGGCAGAAAGCAGGCTAGGGATTGGGGTGGTGGGGGGATGGAGCTAAGGAGAAGGTGCTAAGAGCCAGAGATCTCCCTGGGACGGGACTGATGGGTACTTTAGAGGCTGGGAGGCTTTCCCCAGAGACAGTGGTTCAAGCCGAGGGAGCTGTGATCAGCTCCCACGTCCAATGTTGGTAGGGTGAATGCTCACAGGGGGCTCTTGGTGGCCCACAGCCCACCCACAGCGCCCCATCTTCTTTCCAAGCTAGAAAACCCCTCACGGTTTTAAACAGAGTCAACCTCCAGGCTCAAAGGAGCAATCTACCACTCGGGAAACACAGACCCCAGATCCTCTGTGACCACACCGTGCCCTCAGAGTCACCCATTGACCCTGCAGCGCCGCCATGGTGGTACAACATTCAAACGGTGCCATCTCAAACACAGCCCGCATCAACCTCTTCAAACACCAGGCTCAAGCCTCCTCGGAACCAGCACACGTCCATTGTTGCGCACAGCACATGGGATGCTAGAGATGAGGAGGAAAGCGCTCTCGGGGACGCTGTGTTCTTGTGAGAATTGCCTCACGCTGTTCCGAACACTATGGAAGCTGATGCTGAACAGGGCTTTCCAAAACGCCTTTGATACCCACGCTTCGCTTAGGCTACTCTATAATCCTGAGAGCAGGTATCACACCCATTTTACAGGTAGAATGAAAACCAAGGGAATTAACTTGCTCCGTCACAGCTCGTTACTTTCAAAGCCTCCTGACTGCTAGTGGTACTATCTTTCTCATCCATTCCACCTGACACGGGCATGGAAGGAGGCCAGGATTAAGAAGTCAGCAAAGCAGAGAGGCAGGGTCCTGGATGATGAAAAGAAATCTGCAAATATATCCAATATAGCAAGTTGAGCGGGCTCTACAGGGAAAAATCCTGACTGGAGCCCTAGGACCCAAAGGTCCTAGGTCTCAAAGGGAGGAAGCCTGGACTGTCTTGAGGATCTGGTTGGAACCGTGGCAATGGATAATTAACAATAGTGGCATTGATTAGCCCAGGGAAGCGGGTGTGGAGGAGCTTGGCTGGCAGGATTTAAACTTCTAAGGGGTAAGCCACAAAACATGGGGATGGCCCCATCTTGCCAGGAACAGGGCCTGGACCCAAAGTGTGCTGTGCAGAGCCCTGAGTGCACTGTACAGGTCGTGAAAGCCTTGGTGAAGTGATGCGTGGCCCACTTCCCTGACTCCGCGTCAGATGATGAAAGACTTGATTTTAAGCTCGCCTCCTTTCTCACATGTAACCCTACGGGAGGCCAGAGCCCTTTCCGATCCCTCCTGGAGCTCTGCGTATTCTAGAAAATCGGCGAAGCTGGGAGGGAGGGACTGGTATCAGTGTTTGCTCGCACGTGTGCCTGTGCACCCCCTGCATGCATGGTGACCTTGGAGGCCAGAGGAGGGCGTCAGACCCTTTGGAACTGGAGTTATAGACAGTTGTGAGCTGCCATTTGGGTGCTGGGAATCGAACCCAGCTCCTCTGGAAGAGCCATCTCTCCAGCCCCAGGAACTGGTGGTATTCTTGCCTAGCCCCAACTCCACTTGCTTAAGCATCTGGAACAACTGTGGACCTCAGGTTTCTGCCCAGTTGAGGGGTATCAGGGCTGAAGAGCTGTCAGTTTCCCTGCGTGTGTGTTTGTTCTGGGGGTCCGCGGTCCCGCCAGTCAGTGGCTGATGTCCCACGGACTAGGACCATTCGCTGGCCAGGCGAACAAACCTAGATCCAAGCGGCAGGAGCGGCGGGAGGCACGGCCCCGGGATCCGTGGTTCGGTGACCTTTCGAGGAGCTGTCCACCCTCGGACCTGAGAAATGTAATGAGCCGCAAAGAAGGCCTGGGAGTCTGAAATCTGATGGACTCGAAACTCCAAACTCGTTTATTCCAACGGCTTTCTCCCCTTTTAACATCTTCCCCCGGGAAAGGGCACGGCTTCTCCCTCAGGCGGGGAAGCCTTAATTAGCATGGCAGGGGAGGGGCACACCTGGCCTCGTGGTCTTTGCAGAGACAAAGGTGTACAATTCGCCACAGGGTCAGGCAGAAAGTTTGCCATTCTGTTTACTGAGTAGCAGCTTCCAGGGCTTCAAGAGAAGGAGTCTGCAGAGCATCCTGCCAGCCCTGGTGGGCGAGGAACACTCGCCGCTTCAACTTAACTCTTTAGCCCAGAGCCTACAAAGAGCTAGTTAAGACCCACCATCACCAAAGACGCTGGAAACTGGGTGATGTGTTATCCCACCCCACATACACATTTTGAAATGAACGTTTGCTAATATTGCACCAACTCGATGCATTGAATTTAATTTAATTCAATCCCTCCAACAAACACTTGAGGAACCTCTGCTATTAGTTGTTTGACAGAGAGGAGGAGAATCAGACAGTTTAATAACCTGGCATTTAGTCATGTATGTCAGTCAACAACCCTCCGGGGTCTGATTCCAGACTCAATCCTGGAACTCTACGCTTCACCCTCCCATCTGCCTGGGCTCCTGTCTTCCTGCCTGTCTTCAGTTGTCCCTTCTCTCCCAGTGTGTTTTGAGGAGAGTATCGGTAGCTCATCCATGGCAATGGTTTCACTCACCTGTAACAAGACACATGGCTTGTACTTCTCTCTCCCTAGCAGCTCTGGGCAGGAACATGCAGCAACCTTCTGCAAACTGAGCTCCACTGACCTATTTTCGTTGGCTTTCTACTGTTGTGATAAAGCATCACGGCCAGAAGCAACGTTGGAGGAAAGGGTTCGTTTCCCCTTATAGCTTACAGCCCATCACTGAGGGAAGCCAGGGCAGAACCTGGAGGCAGGGAAGAGGAGCATAGACTATAGAGGAACATCACTTATTGGCTCCCTGTCAATGGTTTGCTCAGCCTTTGTTTTTTTGTTTGTTTTTGTTTTGGTTTGGTCTTGGTTTTTTGAGAAACAGAGAGTTTCTCTGTTGTAGCTCTGGCTGTCCTGGAACTCGCTCTGTAGACCAGGCTGGCCTCAAACTCACAGAGATCCACCTTCCTCTGCCTCCCAGGTGCTGGATTAAAGGCGTGCGCCACCTTCACCCAGCTCAGCCTTTGTTCTTATACAACTCGGACCACCTGCCCAGGGGTGGCACCATCCATTGTGGGCTGAGCTCTCCTATATCAATCATTGATCAATAAAATGACCCCATACCTCAGGTGACTCTAATTTGTGTCGAGTTGACACTGAACTAACCAGCGTGCCTGAAATCCAGCTCATCACTTCTTGCTTGACTCTCCACCTGCTCATTTCTCCCCCACCCCATAATTCTTGCACAGCCACCTAAGGTTTTCCTTTGTTTCTGCCTCTGCCCCCTCCACACACCCCAACTCCTTATGGCCACAGTTATTCTCCCAAGACCAAGATCTATCACAAAACCTTCCATTCAGACACCAACTCCTGGTGCTTTCATTCATCCATTTAACAACTATTCCTGCAGAACTAGGCATCTGAGTCCTGCTTCTCGTAGTAGAGTCTAGGGAGAGTGATCTGAGCTAGGTGTCGGGGCAAAGTTACTGAGCTCTTAGACGTCTCGTGGTCTCACGTAACCCTTGCTGCCCTGCAAGAAAGCATTTTAAAGATTTGTAAGCTGAGGCTCAGATTTCAAGCCTACCAACTTCCTGTTACCATTGCTGTCTTCCCTCCACTGAGGGCACGGTATTCAAAACTCTAGAGTGGGTCCTTCAAGGCCCTTGCCATTGCAGGCCTGGCCAGCAAGTTATTTGCAGCCAAATTCAAGTATCCTCAAGGCGTGCAAAATCTGACTTGCATTCCCAGAAGCCATCCTTCCCTCTTGTTTACTTTTGCTATTTTCTCTGTTTGTCAAAATCTTCTTCTGGGGAATGAGGAGATGGTTCCGTCAGTAAAGGGCTTGTCACACAAGCATGAGAACCTATGTTCAATCTCTAACAGTCATGTAAGAAGCCAGGCATGGCGCCGTGCACCTGTGATCCCCGAGCTGCGGAGACAGAGACAGGAGGATCCCTGGAGCTTGCTGGCCAGGCAGTGAGCTCCAGGGTTGGTGACAGTCCTTCTCTCAAAAATTAAGGTAGCAAATGACCGAGGGAGAGATCTGATGCCTACCCCAGGCCTCATGTGTGCATGCACACACATGCATGAGTGCTCCCTGTACACCGCTATACATACCATCCCAACACACAGAGATAAGGCACATAGCATTCTTGAGGAATGGCCTTTGAGGTGTCCACTGGCCACCACATGCATACACACAAGATGTATGTGTGCAGTACACACACACACACACACACACACACACACACACACACACACATCTTCCTCTGTCCTTTGCTTCTTGTTCCCCAGTGATGACCACACCTCCTACACCTTCCTCAGAAACATCCTTTCCCAGATGTCTTATTTAGGTTGAATCTTGAGGCCACTATCTACCATCTCTGGGGTTGCCTTTCTGAGCATGGCATGGCTGTGTAAAGCAAGAGAGCTCAGTTTTTCCACAGATGACTTCCTGTCCTAAAAGATAAGCATCTGTACACCATTCAGGTTAGACTCTCAGGAGATTCACTTTCTCTGAGACACGAGCCCATGCCACACTCCTCTTGCTCAACTGGCTTGACTTCCAGGCTAACAGCTCTGACAGAGTCTGGTGCACATAAGCATGGAATGCAGATGAATGAACCCAGTCACCACACCAAGAAGCAGATGCCCTGAGGAAGTCGTGGTCGGGTTGGGGTCAGGTCCTACGGTCCATGCCTTCTGTTGTCCTTCTGAGAGAGTAGAGAAAAGTAGGTGTTTCTGTTCAGCAAGCTTCTCCCTTGGGTACAAGGCTAATCTTCCGGCATCCGGGCAGGGCAGCTTTCTACCATGAGGTTACTATTCATCAAAAGGAAGGTCCTGCTGCCATGTACCTCAGAGCTTCAGGAATGACCTGCCAGCTCAGAAGCCCATCGCTTAGAGGCTGCCAGGAGCACAGAGAAATGTCTCCAGGGCTCCAGAGCTTTTAAGGAAACAGAACTGAAGTTTTATCCCTCTTTAGTGTGTGTGTGTGTGTGTGTGTGTGTGTGTGTGTGTGTGTGTGTGTGTTGTTTTGTTTTTTTTCAAGACAGGTTTCTCTGTTTTAACTCTGGCTGTCCTGGAACTCACTCTGTAGACGAGGCTGGTCTCAAACTCACAGAGATCCACCTGCCTCTGCCTCCTGCGTGCTGGGATTAAAGAACATGGGAAGCTGAAGAAATGCATGTACATGTGCGCACGCATGCACGCACGCGCGGTATGCAATGGGCTAGACCATCATATCTGTGTCGACACAGTCCATGACCTTTACAAACTGACAGATCCCTCTTCTCGGAGCACACCCCTACTGCTAAACAATACAAGGCTGTAGAAAGACACAGTAGTGTAGAGGAGAGGGCTCAGTGGGTAAGAACGCTTGCCTTGCATGCGTGAATCTGAATCCCCACCATGAATGGAAAAAGCCAGGCGTGGCTGTGTGTGCTTGTAACCCCAGCATTAAAGGGTGGAGACAGGCAGACCCTGAGAACTCCCCAGCCAGCCACACCAGCATGCACGGCCAGCTAGGTAGACCGTGCCTGACACCCACTCCGGCCTCCACATGTATGCATGGGTGTGAACCCAGACACTCAAGCTCATGCCCCACACACACAAACCACAAACAACACACACGCACGCATGCACGCACAAAAAGGAAACTGCTGAAAGTAAAATAAACTAAGGAAATACTAAGCTTATAGTAACTCAAAGGAAGTGCAAGACTGGGACTATTAGCTCAGTCAGGCCCTAAGTTCGATTCCCAGCATCTCAAAAATACAATAAAAAGGTTCAGTAGCTATGTTACTATCAAAGCATTTCAATTCACAGATTGTTATCAAGGATGAAGACGCAGTGATCAAGGGCCAACTATAAGGACACAATAACCCTAAAAATGTATGCACCCAACAATGGCGTTTCAAGACATGGAGTAGAGCCAGGTAAGTTACCATAGTTGGTCATTCCAGGACTGGGGAGGCTGAGGTGGGTGGGCGGGTGGGCGTGTGTGTGTTTGAATTCTAGGTCAGTGGAACTCTATATTGAGACCCTGTCTCACAAACAAACAAACAACAAACCAAGGGCTTGGGAAGTAGCTCAGCGATCGAGTCCTTGATTGGCACGCTGAAGACCCTAGGCTCATCACCAGCACTGCGACAAACACCAAGAATAAATACATAACTCTCAGTCGACATGAGCAAATCCACCAGGAATCTTTGTTAACAGAGCCAGGGCCTTAAGCACCACATGCACTAGTTAAGCTTGGAAGAGGGCAAAGAATGTAAGGAAAATATATTGTATGAGAAATCTAAATAAAATAAAATAAACCCCAAACAAAATTAAAGCAAAAAATAAAAGTAAAAAACAAAATCTTTGTCCTCTCGCTCTTCTCTCCCTCCTCTCTGGCTCCCCCGTGTGGCAGTCCTGGGTTCAACACAGACAGTGGCACTTCCTCTTCTGAAGGGCCTGGAAGGGAGAGTGTGCCTTGGTAGGTTCTGGGCTAGGAGTCAAGAGATTCAGAACTCCCACCAACTGAGTCAGTCCTCAGCTGCCGCGGGGCTCTGCTAAGGAACACCAATGTGAGGGGTATATCTGTCAGTGTTTGGGTGGGAATGCAGGCAGGAAGGAGACGGGGACCTGCTGGGTTAAAGGTTGTCAGCTGGGCCAGTCCACTCTGGAGCCCTGAAAGTCATTTGTCTGTTGGGTGAATGGGAACAAGGTCACCTACACGGTGGCACAATGGCTTAGGCACCTATAGCTAATGAAATGGGCGTGTGCTTGGAAAGACATGGTTCAGGCGGTATTTATACACCCAGCAGCGGCAGAGTTTGCCCCACGAACATGAGCCCCTGAGATGTGGTTTATCCTGGATCTCCTACTTGGGGTCTCTCCACCTTCCTCAAGAACGGCAGATTGCAGGAAGAAGCAATTTGCCCCTCCCTTGGGACATCCGGACGTATCTGGACATAGTTTTGGTAGTCAGATGGGTTACCCACTGCAAAGGTTTGATCCCCCAAACCCATGTTAAACACATGTTTGTGATCAGCGCTGTGGACGTAGATCCCTGGCCGGCCAGCCTGGCTTCACCAGGAGTCTCAGATTCTGGTAAGAGATCTCGAAAAACAATGTGGACAGCTCCCGAGAAACAACACCCAAAGTTGATCCCTGGCCTCCACATGCACACATGTGCACACACAAATAAATAGAAATACATTTTCAAAATGCACGCATGCAAAGAGAACTGTAAAATAAACAACAGTTGCATGGAACAAGGCTAGGGCCAGGATCTCAAGCAAGATCACGCCAAGAGGGTGCCTGTGGCTTGAGAACCGCCATGGGGCCACTGGCCCCTGCAGAGGGAGACTCCAGAGTCTGTCGGCTAGAAGAAAACCAGGCACTGGGGAATGGGATTTGAGTGACAGGGGTGCTTAGGCTTGTCTCTCAGAATCTGTGTACCCGTGTCCAAGAAAAGTGTGTCAACTGCCGGAGGGCCAGAGCTGTCGGGTTCCGGAGAGCAGGGTAGGACGAGAAGCAAAGGGTAGCCGAGCCCGGCATCTTCTCTTGAGCCGGGCCTTCACAGAAACCCTGGAGGAGCTGGGCTACTTCACTGTGAGGGCCCTGGGGCTATGCAGTAAGAGTACTTTTAAGGCCACCAGAAACATAAAACACCTCGTGTGTGCCCGAATGAAAGAACCACAGCTGTCCTGCTCCCCAGCTAGCTGCTGTGGTATTTGCTGGCTAACAGGCTGGCTAACAGGCTGATGCTGAAGCCAGGACCTCAGAAGGCCTGCAGGAGGCGTATCTGACCACACTAAGGGTGCCCAAGGGAAAGGCATCCGGGCCTTCAGGATGGCTGAGGAAAGACTTGGAAACCACTGATCTGGTGGCTGACAAAAGCAGGAAACTATCAGTGCCTTCATGGCCTCAGGAGCTTACAGCCTGAGCCATCTCTGTCCCTCCCACACCTGTCTTCTCTTCTTCCTTCCCCTGGGGAGACAGTGAGAGATTGGCCCTTATTGCTTTTAAAAGGTGCAGGTCAAATACTATCTGTAGGGTGATCTCAGTCATATTTTGAAAAATATATGAAGGGCCGGGAGTTGTAGCTCAGTGGTGGATCATGAATGCCTTGTACGAGTGGGCAAGCTTCCAGGTTCAATCCCCAGTAACACACCCACACCCACATACTACCCCACCCCACATACAAACACACATCACACACAAACATACACCATACACACACACACACCACACACACACACAGACACACCACATACACAACACACATACACCACACACACCACACACACAGACACACACACACACACACCATACTGCACATAAACACACACCACACAATACAAACATACACACCACACACACCACACACAAACATGAACATACTACATACACACACACACACCTACTACACACCTACTACACACACAACACACACACACAAATGCTTGTACAGAAGGGATGCATGCAAATTCACTTAAGAATGCTTCTCTCCAGCTGGTGAAAAATCTATGCTCTTCTTTCCCTTAAATAACAAAAAAGGGAAATGCTGCCAGGATTAGATCTGGAAGTAGACATGGGCTCCCACCTAGCTGAGCTCAGGCCTAGGCCTCTGCCTCAATAAATCCTCAGGAAGAGGCAGGAGGTTAGTTCAGCCAGGTGACGCACCATGCCATTTTCATGTGTAACAGGATCTAAGCCAGGGTGGAATCAGCACGAACGGGTTTCCTAGAAGTGCCAAAGAACCAGATCGGGGCCTGGCTTTCCCCACAGAGCCTGGTGGGGTACTCTACTGGAGGCTAGGGCCAAGCCTGTCCAAGGCACAAGCCATAGCACCCCAGCACTCTGGACCCACACAGGCTGTCTGCCGCTGGGGGCCACTGGCGCCTTGTGGCTTCTTCCAGCTCTATGACATTGTGAATCTGTTCTGTGATAGACAGCTGTGGTTCAGTTAGCCAGAGGGCTCTAGGATGCCTAGCCTTCCAAGGAGGAAAGGAGGGCAGAGTTCTGTGGTCAGATGTGCCGCTGGAAGGCTCCTCTCCTGGCCGTCATTCTAAGAAAGAGACTGTGTGTGCAATAAACCCAAGCCCTTCCCAGCCTTCTGTCCACAGCCCTGGGTGGGAGTTGGCCCACAGCCTACAGAGGCGTTACCACTTCAGCACAGCTGGCATTTGGGGGCCAGATAATGCCTTGCTGTGGGTCATATTGCAACATGCAGAATGCTTAGCGGAACCCCTGGCCTCTGGGCACTAGGTCCCAGGAGCACCCTCCCAGCCGACAACCCAACCTATCTCCAGATATGGCCAGATGTCTTGGGGAAGGGAGCAAATCACTTCCTTCTGCAAACTGCTGTTCTAGAGGGAGGTATAGGGAGACCTCCAAGAAGCAGACCAAGGGGTGGGGGAACTGGGCTCCAAGATGGGGTCCCATGACAGACCCCAAAGAGAAAGGAAACTGGGAAAATAGTTGTTTAAATAAGCTGCTAGGGATGTGGCTATCCGACCACCTCTGTCTTTTGAGGAGGAGGATGCTTAACTGTCTGCCTGGGGCGAGCTCAGTCAGAGCACTGGCCTAGCAAGCTGCAGGTTCCGTCCCCAGCAGCAGAAAAACAACACAACGACAGAAATCTGAATCGCACATCTCATCTCGTGCATCAGCCGGGCTGTACGTACCCAGAGGCCTGGCTGCATTCAGGCTATGCTAGAGCAGCCATGAGTCCAAAGACTGAAGAGGGAGCATCAAAATTTTCAGTGTACAACTTAGGACCAGCTTGACAACATCCCCATGAAGGCGCATATCATCCTTGTTTCCCAATGATGCTTTTCCGTGGGAGAAGGCGTGGAGACAGGAGGGAACTGGGAACGCCCCCAGGTATGTCAGGCATTTGGACACCATGGAGCATATGCACGGAGACTGTGGGAACTTGAGGATGCTCACAGATGCCCCATGATGCCTGGGTACTTTTCCCTCTTTAGAGTCGGAGTTTGTTTAATGTCTCCTTTCCTCACTTTGCTGTGAGCACGGGACAGGAGAGAGTCATTTCTCTTAGTTGTATCACTAAGTCTCCAGTGTTCCAGGGCCTGGGACATAGTAGACATTTAAAACCTCGTTAAAGTAATAAAAGGGTAATATCCTAGGACATACTTCACTCCCCTGACCAGCAAGCCCTTAGCCCACAGGAAAAGACCCATGTCAAATGCCAACTCCTTGAGGAATCCTTCCATGACTTTTTTTGTCTTAGCAGAAACGATTATACCGCGTACCTAAAACACTTGGCTGATACTTATTGCACACGTGCCCCAGTGTATACCAGTCAGCTGTGTTGCAGTTCCCCGTCAGACTGTAGGCTCTCTGTGGACATTTCTGATGTCATGGCTTACTATGCCTCCTCCAACAGCACGTTAAATGTTTAACCCAGTAGTCAGTACACACGGCCTGCATCCCGGACCTAAACACTACAGCTCAGATGCGCTGTCATTCACGTGCTCTGCAGAACTCGGAATCACGAGCCGCTGAGGACACCACGCCCCCCACTGCTTCAAGCAGAGAGACAGTGTTTGCCCAGCCCCCTTAGAAGGTTGGCCTGAGAAGTCTGGAAGGATCGAGGATCTATGATCTAAAGGCAAGATGGCATATGACACTTCAGATCCATCAGGGCCGTAAGATGTTCTAGAAACTTCTCCGGGACTCACCCTTCTCCCACCTGCACCCATGCCCGGATCAGAACCCAGGGCCAAACAGGCTGCATGGGGAAAGTAGCAGGGTGGACTTCTCCCTGTCACTTTGCTCAGACCCCCGTGGAAGGGTGTCTGGGGCTCCATCTAGCCAGAGAACAGCTTATATATATGGGATCATAGCAGCCACAGGGGCTGCTCTCCCGCCTGGCCCGTGGGCTCCCCTGCTTACCTGGCTGAAGGTCGGGGTGAGGGTGCTTTCTGGAGAGCGTCTGTCCAGGGCAGGGCCGTCCTTCTGTCTGCAGTCCAGCTGGATCAGGCTGCGGCACTCTGGGTGGCAGGTGAATTTACAGTCTGGAGGGAGAGAATCAAAGGGATCAGGGGTCAGGTAGACGTCTACTCCCTCCACCCAGAGAAACTAGGGGCTGCATTTGGCCCCGATGGGAAGAGCAGTATAACAGAAGCGGGCGGACAGAAGACCGTGTAAGGTGTCGCCTGACCTCTGCGCTAGTGTGAAGGCAGCAAGTGCGTCAACCTGTGCAAACTGCTCCCCCTGCATTATCTGGTGCGACCCTACATTCATCATTGGGACCTGGAGTCTCCAGTGATTTCTTCAGTCAGATCATCTGGCCATATGCTGGTGCCCATTCTACTAATTCATATTGATACTCAGAGGCCACATACCCTGGGGAGAGCCTCCCTTTGTCAATCTATAAAACATAGGTGACTGATATATAAAACATAGGTAACCAGTCTGTGATGTAAAGATGTTTATATAGGCGTAAGAGAGTCTGTCTGGAAGAATCAGAAGTACTCCAAAGTCAGAGACATTGTCACCAGCATTCTCTCTCTAACCCTGTCGAGCCCAGAAATGTTGGGGCAATTCTTTTAACCTCATTGAAATAATCTACTGACAATATACCGAACTGGGGGGAAAGCACCCATTCCAGAGGTGATGTTCTCTTCTATGGAAGTCGAAACTTAGTGACCAGAATTGAAAATAACCTTTAGGTTTTCATCTAGGGATTTCCCTAGAGATAGGAACCTCCCCAGAGACTGAAAGTGAGGCACCCGGCAACACACACCACGAGCGAGCGGCAGAGCACTGGCTGCTCTGTTTCCTGTTTCTCAGGACCTTCATCTGGAGTATCCTTGGCAAAAGGTAAGCCAAAGGGGTCAGGAGGCAAAGAGACTCAGCCGGGGAAGAGAAGGAGGAGAGGACGGGAGTGCGGGCCTCGGGGAAGAGAGGGGAGAAACAGAAGAGATGAACTCGTGGTCAGCACGCAGTACAGTTCCCACAGATGGCTGCTGCGTGGGCTGTGGTCCCTTGTCCTGGGGGTACCACAGCTCAGTCGGGGCACAGCCCTTCATGTACTGGCTTCCCTGACTGTGGAGGTGCCTGAGGAGAGCCAGAGCAGGCAGGTTCTGCGGCAGGGACCTCAGAGCCTGGGCTTGCATAGACAATCTGGAAGTTGGGGGGCCACTTTGGTTGATAGTGGGTCAGGCACCCTGAGAATCCCTGTCATCTAACAAACTTCGAAATTTGGCACATTTGATCTCTTTTTCTCCAAGTTGCCAAGCAGCATACTCCATCTTGGGGTACCAAGGCAGCTGGTCTTCTTCCCACTCAGCTAAGGAGTTCCAGAATGTGATCCCCACTGTACCCAGTTGCCTTTAATCTCCCCAAATGAGTCCCCAGGCTGCAGTCCTTCTATAGAGACCCTGACAGATACAGGGCCACAGATTGCAGAACCTTACATCCTCCTTCCTCCGTGGGCTAACTTCCCTGACTTCCACCTCTCTAGGGTGGCAGTCAGAAGCTAGCGTTCATATCCCTTGGGCCTGAGGTAAAGCCACAAGCATCCCCTTTTTTAACCCGGAGTTCTTGCCTGGAGTCATCCTAACCCTGCTTCCTATTGATGTGATCGAACACCAATACCAAAAGCAACTTGAGGAGGAAAAGGGTTTATTTTAGTTTACAGTTTACAGTCAGGGAAGGAACCCAGAGGCAGGAACCGAAGCAGGAGCCGTGGAGGAACACTGCTTACTGGCTTGCTCCCTGTGGTCGTGTGCATGAGACTGGCCTCCACACACTCACTTATTTGCATGCTTGGTGCCCAGTCGGTAGGCTGTTTGGAAGGGTTAGGGGGTGTGGCCTTGCTGGAGGAGGTGTGTCACTGGGAGTGGCCTGGAAGGTTTCAAAAGCCCACACTAGGCCCAGGTCTCTCTTTCTCTCTGCCTGTGGCTCAGGATGCAAAGCTCTTAGCTGCCACTCCAGCACCATGCCTGCTTGCCGCCACACTCCCTGCCGTGATGATAAAGGACGAACCCTCTCAAACTGTAAGCAAACCCCCAATTAAATGCTTTCCTTTATAAGAACTGTCTTGGTGATGGTGTCTCTTCATAGCAATAGAACACTAACTAATATACTCTCCAACGCTTACTCAGTTTGCTTTCTTTTCTTTTTTTTTGGGGGGGGGTAGGGGGGTGTTTCAAGACAGAGTTTCTCTGTTGTAACTCTGGCTGTCCTGGAACTCACTCTGTAGACCAGGCTGGCCTCGAATTCACAGAGACCCACCTGCCTCTGCCTCCCAAGTGCTGGGATCGAAGGTGTGCACCACCACTGCCCAGCTTCAGTTTGCTTCCTTATACAACCCAGAACCTGAGCTGCCCTGAGGTGGCACCTCCCATAATGGGCGAGGCTATTCCACACCAATCATCAACCAAGAAAATAACCCCCACGGATCTGCCTACAGGCCAATACTATGGGGACAGTTTCTCAACTGAAGTTCCCTCTTCCCAAATGACCCTGGCAAGGGTCAAGGTGGACAAAAAAAACAACAAAACAACCAACCAACCAACAGAAGTCCTAATGGGTAAGGTCAGTTCTCTGAGGCCATGCCATGTACTTTCAAGGTCTTGCAGGTCTCTTGGGGTCCAGTGGCTGATGCACAGCTCACTGGAGAGAGCTCGCCCTCGGTGGGTCAAGGGCACAGAGGGTTGAGTGGGCCAAGTTTGTCCACAGCATCCAGAAATGCCAGGACTTCCTGATAATGTAATACTGAGGGCAGTGCCCATTACGGTGGGACTGTTTCGGGCTCAGCTTTGAGACACACCTGTGTGGCTCCTGGCCATTCCTTGAACAGAGAAGAATGCTCCAGAACCAAGAAGGGGGAACATCAAGAGGAGGGCCAGCTAGAAGCTCTGCCAGCAACAAGACAGGTGAGAGCCACCGTCCTCACAGGGAGGCCTCCAGAGAGCTCAAGGTTCCCTCTCCTTGCAGTGCCTTGCATGGTTGACATATTCTGTCTATGCACCTGGGTTGTTCTCTTGACTTCTACCCCTCTCTTTCACCAACTGTCTTTGACACACAGACACCCCCAAACTTCAGAAGGCCCTTTTTAAAGCCCTAACACTGAACTGGAAAAGCTGGGAATAGAAGACTCCAAGAGCAGGTTTGGAATTTTAGAAAATGTATGTACCACCACACACTTTTCTAAAGGGTGTGGTAGCACATACCTTTAATCCCAGAACTCGGAAGGCAGAGTTCAAGGCCAGCCTGGTCTGCATAAGTGAGTTGCAAACCAACCAGAGTTACATGTAAGACCCTGTCTCAACAAAATAAAACAACAAAACGAGAAATGCGAAGATCAGTAACAACTCTTTTCCAATAAGACCATGTGGTCACGGCTGCAGTGAAGCTCCCGGAATACACTTCATACTTCCCAGCCCCTGGAAATGCCAAGCCCAGGGCTTCCAGGTCAGCACTGGTGACATCTGAGCCCTGTACCACCAGTTCACACAGATACAGTGTCCTTCAGGGCTGGGTGGGCCTTGAGCTCCATGTCTCAAAGCCTGGGCTATGACCAAGGCTTTACCACAGGCCTCCTCTCCAGGCAGCTCATCACTGCTACCCGGTCCCTGTCCCTGCTGTCTATTATATTTTACAACTTCTATCTGGTGTTCAGTTTGCACACAGGAAGACAGATTCTGGGCAAAACCATATGGAACCACCACCATCTGTGTTGAAGAACCCATGTGCTAGGCTTGGACTGCCGCGTACTCTGTGCTAGCCTCAGGGTAAGTACAAGTAAGACAGGACTCTCAGCTGGTAGTGCACACCTTTAATCCCAGCGCTTGGGAGGCAGAGGCAGGCAGATCTCTGAGCTCAAGGCCAGCCTGGTCTACAGAGTGACAGAGTGTCCAGGACAGCCAGGGCTACACAGAGAAGCCTTGTTTTGAAAAAAACAAAACAACAACAAAAGACAGGACTCTCAGGCAGCAGTCGGACACACACACAGGAAAATACAACTAAGGAGCAAGATGACTGAAAGCCAGGCCCCATTGCACAGATCTAGGAAGCTGGTTCAGACAGATACCTGTGAGCTAGGGAAGCCAAGGCATGCTTGGGATGAAGGAGCCTACAGGGCGTGGGAAGAAAGGAGTGACTGCAGCCAGCTCAGTGCCCATTACAAGGACTAGAAGAGACTGGGACCTGCCGGACAAAGGCCTCGCCACTACCGAGAGGCAACAGCGGATTAGGGAGCAACATTCCCAAGTTCTAGCCAGAGTTTCTTGGCATTTTAATTAATGTATATTGGTTGTACAAAATGATGGCTTTTCTTGTACCATTTTCATACGCGCACATCATGCTCTGTCTTCTTGCCTGCTCTGGAGAATCCCGCTCCCCCTTCCTCCACTGTGATCTAGATTCCGCCCACGAGAGAAAACGTGGTAGCTGCTCGAGTCTGACTTACTTCTCTCAGTGTGACTTCCAGTCCCATCCCTGTCCTTATAAATGACATCATTCTGTTCTCCGTTAACACTGAATGAGACCCCCTTGTGTGCAGACACTACTCATCTGTTGATGAGCACCCGGGTCCGTTCCATTACGTGGCTACTGTGTACGGAGCAGCGACAAACAGGGATGCGCGGGCATTCCTGACGGTTCCTGACATCAGTTCTGTAAAACGGTTACCCTCAGGCTAGTGTGACGGCTGGGGGAAAAGGCACTGCTTGGTGACCTGAGTGTGATCTCAGATCCCCTGTGGGAGAAGGAAGAAGAGCACTGGGTCCAGGTTTTCTCTTGTCTCCACATGTTCTCCCCTGCCCACGGCAGGAGCTGATTGCCTTCTCTGAAGCCTGAATGGGAATCTTGACTTTCCCGAGCTTCTGAGGTCTCACAGACAGTCGCACATTTGGCAGCGTGTAGCTGTACGCCTCCAGACTCTGCATCTTCTCAGGACTTGCCCTTGTGTTTCTGTCTTCTTTAAAAGAATCTTGGTTGGACTGAACCAGGGGCCTGCCCTACTCCAGGAGGACCTCATCTCGACTACACTGCTCCAATGACCCCGTTTCCACATGGGGCCCCATTCTGATGTCCTGGCAGTTAGGACATTAGGCAGAAAGTACAGATCTACCCTCGCATGGACCCCATGCCATATTGGGAACACAGAGCACTTAAGTCCAAACAGATGGGGGTTCCCATGGACACCAGCTCCAGAGACAGCAGTGGGCTGGACTGAGGCTGGGACCACCTACCTACTCCAAAAGCAGCCAGTGGCTCTGCTCCTGGCTTTACCCACATTTCCATCAACAGTCAGGCTCGGATACCACGGCAACCTGTGTGTAGCAACAGCATTCCATCGACCAGCTGAGCCCAGAGGAGGGAAAGCCTGCATTGGGAACCATACGCCAGGAGACAATTTCTCCAAAATGCAGAAGATTCAAATGTCCCCTTAATCCCTGGGGCTGCCAAAGTTAGTTTGTGCCCAACTCCAGTTGTCAAATGCACAACACACAAAGGGTTCACACACACAAGGCTAGCTAGCACGCACTCTGCTGTGTGACGGTGAAACCCAAGTGGCTCATTTTTCTGAACCAGATGCATTACATTGAGACAAATCCCTTTCACAAAGGAGCTGTGCACGAGATACCGAGGTAATACAGTGTTCACTCTTTAGCCCTCATCTCCTCCTGCCCAGGCCAAGACATGAAGGGACAGGCAGGTAGGCAGGCAGGCCCCCAATGACACAGGTCCTAGTTACATGGCACCCGCTGGCTCCTTGCAGTCACTCAGGTTAGTGAAGAGCCTCCTCTCACCTGTGTGGACAGTCAAGGCGAAGTGGACGGCTTCTGACTTCAGAAGCCCCTGCCAACCTTCGGGTACCCTCCGCCTTCTGAGAGATCAACCCATACTCTTCCCTACTTCCTTCCCCACATTTCTTCAGGACCAGCCCTACCTGGTGCCTATACTATGGCATAATGGAGACCGAAGTGATCTGTGGATGGCCTGGCCTTCAGTCTCTCCTCATCAGCTCTGTGTTGTGCCTAAGCTGCTGAACTTCTCAGCATTGAGCTCAACTATAAAGTGAGACCCTCAGAAGGCATGGAGCCACCCTTAAATACAATACTGATGTCTAGAATGTGCCCGGAACCTAGAAGCCCCAAGCTCATGCCACCCCCACTTGTCTTTCCTCTACTCCGCTGTGTGGACATCCTTCTCACCTACCAAGCAGCGGGTGGGCAATCCAGCCTTACCAACACTCCGCCAGTTGCTTACAAGACAGACACAGCTTGTAGTGTTAAAATAACGGATCAGGCACTTCAGGGAAATCTGAAGAGACAACGGGCCCTGGGGAATCCAATTCACAGAAGATCTCAAGTGGAGTGAGGGTTGTGAGTTCTCAGAGCATGTCCTATGGCTGTCTTAGCTTTTCAGACGATCTTTACTCATTCTTATGCTGGGTTTCCTTGTGCGATGGCCTCTCGGGGCTGAGCCAGCTACGACAGTTCTGAGACCACCAGGGAGACCCCATCGCACTCTGCGCTGGATCCGGCCCAAGCTGGCCCCGGCCCACTCCGTCGCTGCAGCCTGCGCCTGACTCACCCACAGTCTCCACTTTGCTCTCCCGGCTCTCTTTACTTGATCCAAATGTCGCTTTGCCCTATAACAGATGGAAACACTCTCTCTGTGGCTGCAGCCCTCTCTCCTGTAAGTCCCCAAGGCTGCACTCCCAAATTTCCAAACCGATTCACCAGGACGCCTCAGAAGAGTCTTATATAAATTGGTTGTGCCAGCAGAAGAAGGAATGCTGCCTTGCTTTTAGCTGAAATGGAAAGCCCAGAGCAGCAAGCTGATAAGGTCCCAGGCTATCGTGCAAACTCCTGCATGCCTCAGTTTCCTCATTTGTTAAACGGAGGGGGTGGTAGTCCCTACCCTACAGTGTGGACTAATTCAATGAGACAGTATGTGACCAATGCACCGCTGAAATACACTGAGGCTCATTAAATGCTAACTATTCTTATTAACAGGATAAAACCCAAGTCCAGTCTGGCCAGTGGCCAAGGCATCAAGCATCCAAAAGCCTGTCTGCACACATCCCATCCAGTGAGGCCTGAAGCAACAGGTCCTGATGCCTCCTCAGAGCTTCTGCCATTCCCCCACCCCCGGACCAGGCAAGGTGCCCAGATCTCAGCTACTCTGAGGGGAGAGAGACAACAGGTGTCCCTGAAGCCAGATGAGGTAACCTTCCTGGAGAGGTGCCTCTTCTGGACCTGCCCTTCTGCCCTAATCTCTCACCCCTAACATTTGATTTTCTAAAATTCTGCTCTAGTTTTGGAGAAGAAAGTTAATCATATTCATGATTGCAGGGGAGAGGCTGTTGGGTGGCAACTTCCTCCAAACTGAAACATTCCCTTAAGAGTGGGCTGCCCGTGAGACTCAGGGACACATGTATGGGAAAGCTGAAACTTGCAAGATGCAGCAGGACCCCTCCACGGGGTGATGGGTGCAGGAAGCAGCTGGGAGAGGGAAGCCATCAGCCTCCGCAGTAGAGAGGAGAGTCCCCGACCTGTCCAGCTGTCTGCAATCTGTGCAGAGAGCGTAAGGGCGCAGCTTTTGTTGGTTGTCACCTGTGCTGGGTAGACTCTTCTGTGAAGCAGCTGCTTCTGAGTCATCCCCGATCCTGTTAAAGTAACCCCTCACCCATACCCCTATTAGTAACTCCAATAAAAACTCGTGGTTCGCCAAGTTGGTCTTCGGAGCTGTTGTCACTTTGGTCTGTTGTGGGTTCCCTTTCTAGGGTGAGAAGACTATGTTGCATCTCCCCAGGAAAAGCCTGTCACACAACAGAAGTAGGGATGAGAAGCAGCATTCTCCCGGTATGCGAGGTGCCAGCTCCCCGCAGGGATTTCTCCTAAGGGCCTCTCTCCTGCCTAAATAGAACTCGCTCAGATGTTCATCACATAGCTGGTCATCACTACAAAATGTCAGGAACTCTCCACATCCATCTGCAGCTGACTCACGCTGTCATGACCTATTGAGAAAGCATAGCTACCACGTACGATACAGCTCAACACTGGCCAACGTGAGAGAGGCTGTGTCTCGTGACCCTAGTTACATAAGGTACATGTACGCTTCTATACATGCCACATGCAGAGACGTGTCTGCAAGAAAGGCCTAAGGGATGGGATTTCAGGTGTGTGTCCTCTCTGGACAGTGTCTACGTTGTGTTTTTGCAACAGGCATATAATTGTTACTAATGGGAAATATATCATGTGTGCTGGCTAGTTTTATGACAACCTGACACAAGCTAGGGTCATCGGAGAGGAAGGAGCCTCCGTTGAGACAATACCTCTAGTAGATCATGTTATAGACAAGCCTATAGACAAGAAAATGCCTGTAGGCCATTTTCTTATTTAGCGATTGATGGGAGAGGGTCCACCCTATTGTGGGTGGTGCCACCCGGTGGGGGGGGTGGTCCTGGGTACTATAAGAAAGCAGGCTGAGCAAGGTGGTCCTCCATAGCCTCTGCTTCAATTCCTGCCTCCAGGTTCCCGCCCTTTTTGAGTCCCTGTCCTGGCTTCCTTCGGTGATGGACTACAACATGGAAGTGTAAGCCAAATAAACCTTTTCCTCCCCATCTTGTTTTTGGTCCTGGCGTTTCATCACACCAATAGTTGTGGGGACCACAAGTCTTTGCACTCACAGACAGCACTAGGGAAACCAGGAATGTTAAACACACAGAGTTGTCTTTTCAAAGGAAAAGATGTATTAACTGTTTTCCTGCCCAGAAGGCTGGGAATGGAGGTGGCTAATAGCATGGTGATTTGTGCTATCTGTAGGGCCAGGCCACACTGAGCTCCACAACCAGGACCAGAGATACCTAATAGTCTAATAGTCTAGGTGACCTTTACATTCTCTGTATGGCCAGGGGCTCCCCCAAGCTCCCACAACCAGGACAGAGGTGGCTAACAGTCCAAGTGACCCCTATGTTATCTGTATGTAGGCCCTTAACATAACACATGTAGACTATCTTTAGAACCCATCTTTATGGAAGAAGTCACACGTACTTGGAGAAGAATTTCGATGTAATTATGCCTCCTTGCGCACATGGATTGTGTTACGCTCAAACCTTTCTTTTCCAATTTGAACTGTACTTAAATATGCTTACAATAAACTCCCCGGGGTCAGACTCTAGAAGTTTGAACCAGCACTGGCTACTGAGTGGCGTTGAACCTGATTTCCTTCTTGCCTCATGTGGATCATTACTCTGTCAGCCATGGTGTTTGCAGAGACCCCAAAAAATAGTAACCCTAGCTAGGACACCGTGAAAAGGGGGAAATCAGGGGCCCACGTTGTAATGACACCTGGTACCACTATTCGCTGCCAGGAAGTGCTTGTATACAGTCTTACAGTGTCCATACTGTGCCTGCACAATGTACCTTCCACTCATATTTCTTACAGTAAGATATTCTCGAGCAGTTATAGGCTTGTGGTAAAATTAAATGAGGAAATATGGTTCCCTTATAACCCTTCCCTGCATATGCATAGCCTCCCCATTATGAACACCCCTGCCACGGGGTACAGCTGTTACAGCTGATAAATCTACATTCCCACTTCTTACCACCCAGAGACCACAGTTTACATTGGATTCACTTAGTAGGTGTTGTTCATTCTGTGGATCTGGACATGTACTCGCAGTTATGGCAAAATAGCTTCCCCGCCCTAAAAATCTGTGCTCTGATTTCTCAATTTTTAATAATCTTGCCTTTTTCAGAATATCACGTTACATACAACATGTAACCCTATCAGATTGGCTTTTTCACTAAGTGTGGTAGTTTGAATGAAAACGGCTCCCATAGGCCCATAAGAAGTGGCACTATTAGGAGGTGTGACCTTATTAGAGTAGGTGTGGTCTTATTGGAGGAAGTATGTCACTGGGGGAGGGCTTTGAGGTTTCAGAAGCTCAAGCCAGTCCCAGTGGCTCACTCACTCTTCCTGCTGCCTGCCCATCTGAATGTAAAATTCTCAGCTCCCTCTCCAGCACCACGTCTGACTGCGTGCTGCCATGCTTCCTGCCATGATGACAAGAGACTGTACCTCTGAACTGTAAGCTAGCCCCAGTTACATGCTTTCCTTTATAAGAGTTGCCACGGTCATGGTGTCTCTTCACAACAATAGAAACCCTAAGACACCAAGTGAGGCGCATTAAGTCTCCTCCGTTTTCATGACTTGACAGCTAGCTCCATCTCATTTAACTGTCTAACGATACTCCATCGTCTGGATGTACTGTGCTTAGTTTTCACCTGCTGAGAGCGTCTTGGTTGCTTCCAAGTTTTAATAATTCTAGTAAAGCCGCCAGAAGCATCTACATGCAGGTTTTTGTGCAGATACGAGTTTTCAGCTCCTTTGGTCAGCCTCTATTTAGACCTAAAGCAACTGTGCATCGAAGAGGCTAAGTTACTAACTGGCAGCCTCACTGCCAGCAGGCGACAGCGGGGCGTGGAGATCCATGCTTCACAGCGGTCCCGTTTGATCACACAGTAACCTGTTCCTCAGAGCATCGCACCCACTTTGTCCCAATTCCCCTCCTCCTGGAGCCGGGGGGTGGGGTGGGGTGGGGTGGGGTAGGGGGATGGATTCATCCCGAGTTGGGTTAGGGTGGCCTGGGTTAAAGGGTTGGCATTTAGGAGAGCCTTTTCTTCTGCTTTAGCAGGCAACCGCCCCCTGCACCCTGTTTCTGGTGGCATCTGAGGGACAGGGGGCTCCCAGAAGCAGCTGCTGTGTGAACGGCACGGTGCACCCACTCATCAGCTGGACGTCCTTCGAACACTCAGCCTGGTGCTAGGGAGGGGATGCTAACTGGAGTCATCCTTGGAGTCACAGGGGTCGGGATTTAAACTTGAAGCCTGCCCTGACCTGGGTACGAGATGTCTGAACAATTCATCTTAGTTAAATGTAAAACTCATTTAGCCTCCATTTCTCTTGTCTGAAAAAAAATGGAATAATAACTCTCTTGTTGAAAATGTTCTAAAAATTAGAGTACTGGCACCTGGTACTTAGTAGGTGCTCAATGAGCAGCTGCAGATGTTTCCAGCTTTGTGGGAGGCCGTGTAATCAACACTAGCCAAGAGCTTTTACATATTTCAGTATATAATCCATGCTGGCCCTGAACGCACATACATAATCCTCCTGCTTCAGCCTCCTCCATGCTGAGATTACAGGCATGTGTCACCATGCCCAGCTCTGGCCAAGATTTTCTTGATTTTCAGGTCCTCTTCTGCTGAATTAAGGAGTTCAGAACAGTTGGAAAACTCTCCCATTCATCTACGGTACCCTACCTACTACTGCCTGTGGCAGGTCCAAAGGAGTGAGGCGGGCGGGTGGACGGATAGGTCTTTTGGGTGAGCAGGACAGTAGCCACACTGCCGTGACCAGCCTGGCATCTGCAATCACAGCCCAAACCCACACAGCCTAAGCATTTTCACACTCCTGGGTAAAGTCCTAGTGAGACCAGCAACGGGAGGATGGGAACTACTCCCAGGGCCAGACAGCCGATTTGGGACACCTGTATCTCAGCCTTTTCAGGAAGGAGCCGGAGGCCCAGCCTTCCACGTACTGTACCTCTTGTTTCTAGAGGTACATCTCCCCGAACAAACCCACTGCATACCCGAACCTCAACACAGGAGAGAGAGACAGATGGGAAGATCGATACAATAATAAAGCAGAGACCTAGGCAGACTGAGGTCAGAGTTGCTGGCCCTCTCACTGACAGGCAAGGCGGCAGGCAGTCTCTGAAAAACAGTGCTGTCTCTGAAAGAGAGAAGCTGCACTGAGCATGCCCCAGTTTGACTCTGCTCTCGGCTGCTATGTCAAACAGAGGGTTGGGACAGTGGACTTCGTGAAGCAGGTCTTGTAGGTCAAGCTTCAGGAGAGAAAGTGCTGGGGGAAGTTGGGTGATACTGGGGAGCTTGGGGGAACTGAGGCACAAGCAAGTGGTCCAAGGCCTATTCCAGGACTAAGGTTACCATTACCTCCCACTGACCCAATTGGCGGAGATGGGTGAGGCTGACCTGTATACTCTTTCTTAAGGGACCTTTTTGCATGAGAAGGAGAGGCAGAAGATCTGCTGAGCTATTGTTCAGCAGATAGTAAAACAGATATCCTGGCCAGCTGTGATGGTGTAAGCATATAATCCCAGCACTCAGCAGGAGGCCAGCCTGGGCTACATGGTAAATCCAGCCAGCCTTGGCTATACAGCAAGACCTTACCTCAAAAACAGATATCAATAGTCCCTGGGACACTGGCCTCCACATTTGATGTCTCAGTTACTAACTCCCCAGAATGGGCCTCATGGCACATTCCCAGGCAGGTTGGCTGTGTCTCCTGTACCTTTGTCCTAGATACACACAGTTGGCCCGGCAGAAGCTGGCTTCCCAGGCAGGCCTGCAGAGGCACAGTCTTGCCCCATGTGGGTGGGGGTGAGTGGGTGTGGATGAATGGGTGTGGGTGGGTGTGCCTCTCAGCCAACACATTCGACTATCACCAACCCAACTGCATGTCCCCAGACTGACACCACCAACAGGACGGGCACAGGAGCAGGCCAGGCTGGGAGGTGGGGGTTGTTGGGATGGGGAGAGCGCTCAGCCCTCAGCAAGTTCGGACAGGAGACGCGGGAAGAAGAAGGGACTCGGCAGCATCCACCGTGTGTCAGTGACTCGGGGTCACCTTGTCCACATTCTGCTTCTGTCCTCCTGTGCTATTTGAGAGTACTCTACCCGAAGCATGCCCCGCGCGCGCGCGCGCGCGCGTGTGTGTACGCAACTATCAATAAATTTGGTAGAGTAGAATAATTTTCGGTGACTCGGGCTTCTACTGCAGATAGCACTAACCGCTAGGAAAATAAGAACGCTCCTCCCCATCCCTTGATTGATCTGCTTTTTTTTTTTTTTTTGAACTTTTCCAACATTTATAACATTTACACAGATCTAACTATAATGCTCACAGGTTGTCTAAAATCAGCTCTGGCTTTAGCTCAGGGGTAGAGCGGCTGGGATCAGTTCACAGACTAAAGTAGAGCTGGCGAATCTATTCAGGATGGGGTCGGTCCTCTTGCAGTTGCGAAACCTAATCTCTTAACTGACTGTATGTAGGGAGTGTATTTATATTTTTCATGGGCAGTGTTTCCTAATGGTACAGTGTGTACCTTAAAGAGACACGCCCCCATTTGCCGGCCTCTGTGCTGTGGGATTGCGGCCTCATGAAGTACACTGTTGCTGACAGAGGTGCTTGGGCATGGTGATGGGGTGGACAGGAAAGGGAGCTTGCCGGCCCTGGTGTCTAGTAAAAAATGACAGGTTCCGGAAGGAAAGAGTCCATGTTCATGGGGGTTGGGGGAGGGGCTGGGGGTCACGGTGACAAGACAAATGGATTTTCTTACCCTGAGTTCACGAAGGTGGATACTGGTCATCAGGACACCTCGTCTGCAGGTGCCCGCTCTGTTCACACTGTGGTCATGCGGAGGAAAGCGCGACGGTACAGCACAGTTTTTGAATAAGGCAGTTTTAATGTGCACCCCGCCAGGACACACATACTCAGAAAGAATATGGAATCTTTCAGTGTGGTTCTGCTCCCGTGTTTCCAATCTGCCTAGTTCCTAGCCTGCTTTCCATTTGTGTGTGTGTGTGCATGCATTTACCAAGAGCCTACCACACACCATGACGGTTGCGAAGGCAGCCAGCGATGCCCAAAGATTCTGTGGAACAGGAAGAAGCACATGAGAGAGAGTTCAATACGGACACATCCTGCACGGATGGTCACAAAAAGGAGAGGTCCGGTTACCAGAACACCCTTGAAAAGAAGATATGTTGAGCTGCAATAGACACGTTTAAAGAACTGAGCAAAAAGAGACCAGTGATTGTTCTCCGAAGCCAGCGTGGAGTCGCTAGATGCCGTCTCAGTTCCCACCCCTTGCAGGGCCTCACCTGCGCCAGCCTGTGTCACTCTACTCCAGGTGTACATGAGACAAAACAGTAGGGGCCCCACCCCAGCTCCAGGTCCTCACCACCATCCCTGGGGCCCCTAAGAAGACAGAGGGGTTGCCTGGGAGCTGATAGAGACAGCCAAGGGCTCTGGCGTGAGGGGTATGAATGGAGGGTCATTTTATTCTACTTTGTCTTTTTATCTATAGCAGACACCGTTTGAGAGGGAGCAAAGGGTAGCCTGGCATCCTGGTAACCTGGAGTACAGTTTTGGTTGTGACCCACTGACCTGAGCCAAGTAGGTCTGATTTGGAAGAAATCTTGTCTGGTACATGCAGACTGTAGGACACCAGAGGAAACAGGTACGGGTATGCAGGTATGGGTGTAGGAACAGGCACACATGCACAGGCATGCCTGGCCTGAGAGCCAGGAGCAGATAAGGTCAGTCCTTTATGGGACAGACAAGCTACTGTATCCAGCTGTTTTGTCATTGCCCGCTTTGGTGTCGTTTATAGATATCCAGCGTACAGATTGCCAGATTTCTGCAGTGAAAAGAAATGGAAATAGATGACATCTGTCAACAGCCTCTCTGCTGGAGACAAAGGCTCCCTTGCAGCTACACCACGATAGCCAGGACCACAGAGGTTTCTGTAATAGGATCAGACTAGGTCTGACCTTTCTTTCGGCCACCCATCTGGCAGTCCATTCAAATGGCATGTGGTTTGTTGTGTGGTGACATGCTTGCTTAGCTCCCGATGCTGCCCCAGGGACCTGTCTAGCGTTACCTGTTGAATCTCTGGTGTGGTTAACTCACTGACAGGAATCATTCTAGAGATGATGTTTTAAGAGTTTTGTATCCCTCCTCCACTTCTGCCCTGGCAACTTTCAAATGCTATGTCTTCCCCTATGATGCGGGTGCCTACCCTGGCCTGTGTGCAAAGGAAGAGCAGACAGCCATGTTGGAGGCTTATCCAGAGGGCCTGTCTGAGAACATCAGTGACAGAAGTGCCCAAGGAGAGGCCTCACTTGGAAAAAACAAAGCTAGAAGTTACTTGCTACAAGAAAGACTTGACAACCAAATAGCACCTTTAGCATCTACACGCAAGTCGGCCTGAGTCCTTATGCTTTGTTTAGTGCCGCAGCCCAGCTGCTCACGAAGTCCTGCGAGGGAGGCAGAGGTATTCCAGAAGTCCACTGCTCTACATCTCTAAGCACCCTTCCTTCTTTCCTCCTCTTGAAACAGTCAAGTGGAAACGCTGACAAGACGAAGCCAGTGCATTGTGGGTGCGGTGTAGCATCGGTCCTGAACTGCATGCTGCCATGGTAAGCCTGAATAATTTGTATTCAGTCTATAGTTCACTGGGCTGAATAGTAAAGAACAAGGCAGAGTGTGTGTGTGTGTGTGTGTGTGTGTGTGTGTGTGTGAGTGAGAGAGAGACAGACAGACAGACAGGGAGACACACGGGGGGGAGGGAGACACAGAGAGAGAGAGGGAGAGAGAACTCACTGAAATCAAGAAACCCAGTAGCCCTATTTTCTTAGCTCACAGTACATACAGAGTTTACATTGGCTATTGATAAGGATATACTTCCCATTTCTCAACAGGTAAAGTCTTCATCAGCAAATTATCTGTCATAGTCAATATCATTAAAAAAAAAAAAAAAGATTCCAAAATGTTGGTCCAGATGCGACATTTAATTTTAGTCCCGTCTCTGAGACATGCTGTGACCACCTGAATCCCCACCCGTCTCTGAATGTATTGGGGAATATGGAGACACAGGGCAGGGCGCCCTGAGGAAAGGCTACCTACTCCCCCAAGCAGTCACAGGTCAGTGCAATGAGCAGAACTCAATGGCAAAGGGAGGGTCCAGCCCTGGCCACAAAGCAATGGCCTTTGACAAGCGCCTTACTTCTCCGTACTGCTTCACCGTGAAAGACATTGCTCTGCCACCCCTCCATACAGGGATCCGGAGCAAAGGAAAGAGATTAAAAATGAATGCAAATGTTTCTGTTTCTCTGCACTCAGTGCCACAACGATATAAGATGCTGGGGAAAACACGTCCCAGCAGAAAGAGCCCTGCTGGAAAGCAGGGCCTCGGATCCATCCCCCTCCCTGTGCTACCTCTGTGGGTCCCGGGGAAATGTGGAGGCTGAATGAAGCAGCGGTAACAGGTGATTGCTACTCTCTCTCCTGTTCATCTTCCATTCACTCCTCTGCCCCTCAATCCTTTCCCAGCTAAGGGCTGTTTTCATCCAAATGAGCCCCCTGGAAAGAAAACTAGTGACCAGTCACTGCCCGAGGGTAGGCTTTTTCCAGAGGGTTCCACCCCAGAGCTTCCAGCTCTGCACACCACTGCGCTTCACCAGCCACGAAGGTAGGAAAGTTCTGCCCAGAAGCCACTGCTATTCCCAGATCCTCATTCTGCTTCACAAAGTCTGGTGCCATAGAAGCTACAAGACAGGGAGAACGGAAGACAGCAACCCTCCTAGGCACCAGGTTCTACTGGATCAGGAAGCCTGATTCCCATGGCTACTCAGTCCTAACTCTTAGCCTGGGAAAGGTTATTAAAAACCACAGCCCATACAGGGCCTCCGAACCAGGATGACTGCGCCTACCCAGCCTGCCTGCTCAGCTTCAATCAGGCAAGGTGACAGCACCATGCCTTGCTCTCTGCAGAGTCAGGGCGCCAAGAAATAACGCTGAGCTCAGTATTAAGAGGCAGGCTGCCTGAAGAATCCCACATTCTTTTCTCATGAGAAAAGCCAGTAGGTCGAGGCTTGGAAACCCAAATACTACTTCTCTCTGGTTCAGAGCATCCCCAGATGGAGTAGCGGGAACCTACCATGAGCCAGGGCCTTGCTGCAGAGCCTCGGCGGGGTCTGGAGCTTTTCTGACAGCTCGTGGCTCCTTGGGAGCCTTTGGAAGAGCCGCTGGAGACACACAGCGACTGAGCTGAAGCAGGCAGCCACCACCTCCTCATCTGGGCCCTCCCTCATTCTAAGATGTCTGCAGATCAATAGCTCTTCTCTAGGTCTGGTGTCAAGGGAGAGTGCAGGAGTCACTGGGGCAGTGGAAGGCTCGAAGCTTCCTGTGACCAGAATAGGCACCTGAGAGCTCATGGATGCCCCCTCCTCCTCGAGAGCTGAGAGCTGAGATCCTGTCCCCGCCACCTCCTCCAATGGAAAACTTTCTATTCCTGGGCTTTTAGCCCGATAAGATAAAAGTGCCCCCACCAAGCAGGCTGTGGGAGAGCCTGCCCCAGCCTCACTCCTCCCTCATGCCCGTGAGTCAGAAAAATCAATGTCTCCAAAGTTCCAACCAACGACCAAAGTCATCCGTTACCTCATACCACGTGCCCAACCCGGGGGGTGATTAATGGATTGCTTTGGGGGCGGTGGGCTTAATAATGCTTTACCAGCTGAATGTCAGGCTCCCGAGGGGCAACCCAAAGCTAATTCACATTGCTGAATTCATATCATTCTGCAGAGGGGGAGGGGCTGCGAGGAAGCTGTGTGGCTTTGAGGAGGTCAGGGCATTTATTTTAGACCAGATACCTGGGAAGAGGGGAGATGGCAGGCAGAGGAATGTGATCCTGGGGGAGCGAAGGAGAAAATAATGGTCTCCCATTTGAGGACAGGACTGTCTCCTCGGTCTAAAATGGAGCTCACAGGATATCCCTTGCTCTGATCCAAAAGTAGCCAGCCCTCATAGGAGAGTTTCTAAAGACCCTATTGCCAAGCCCATGTCAGACAGCTGATACCAGGGTGGCAGCAGTCTCCTGGGGAGGCCACTGGACCCCCCCATAGGCTGCTCAGAGACCCAGCTTCCCCAGCCAGAGCCAGGAGAATATGAGGACTTGTCCGTTAGTCAGCAGACATGAACTTCAAAGGAGCACTGGTAGAATCTCCCTGGTGCTAGACCAAGTTGTAGGGATAAGACACTGGAATGTGTGAGAGATAACTTTCTGAATGTGTGAAGGGCTAATTCCTGAAGCAAGTGAGAGACTGCTTCCCTCTGTATTTGCTATCTTGATAAAACCTGTAATTCCAGCAACCTGTTAATATCTGCTTCCTGAGTATGTAGCTTGCCTGTTGGCAGTTCTGGACGAAAGCAATTGATGTTTGAAACACCCTGCTCCCTAGTACCTTCATGTTAAAAGCATGTGTTTATGATATTGCTACAGAAGAGACTTTTGTAGCTCTCTCTCACAGCTTCCAGCAATGGAGTTTGCGAGACACCTCACTTTGGGCTTTGACTTACATCGCTGCTGTGCTGGCGTCAAATAGACCAGCTGAAAGTTGGACGTTGCTGAGCTATAGGATTCTGTTCATTATGCAAATAAGGCTTTTGTGTCAATGGGGTGGTGCCTTTCTTTAATAAAAACTCTGTGCAGAAGAGGTGGGTGCTTAGTTCACCGAGTCTGCAGTCCTCTGACAAAGCCTTTCAGACTTGCATCTTGGAGAAGTCTTTTTTTTTTTGTTCTTTATTGAACCCGTGTGTGGAAAAGTAATCCTACACCAGGTAGCAGGCTCTGGACTCCAGATGTCCTCTATGGGAGTCCCAGAGTTCCAAGCAGCTATCAAGACCTAGCTCTCATCACCCTCTATGTCAAACAGAATGCCACAGGCCAAAGGCTGTACCCTCTGACCTGACTCTAAACCTTAAACAAGCTGCCCATCACCTACCTTCCTCACAAAAATCCAGCTAGGAGGATCTGTCCAGCCCATGTGTCCTATAGAGAGCTTCTATATTCAGTACAGAAGCATATAATTGCAAATCCTTTCTCCTCTTTCTCTTCCTCCTCCTCTTGTTTTCTGAGACAAGGTTTCTCTGTTCAGGCCTTGAACTCACAGAGATCTTCCTGCCTCTGCCTCCCTAGTGCTGGGATTAGAGCTTGCACCACCACAACCTGGCTTCAAATCCTTATTTAATATAGAAATGTGGTGGCACATGTCTGTAATCCCAGTTACTCAGGAGGCTGGGGAAGGAGGATCTAAGTTCAAGGCCAGCCTAGGCAATTAAGCAAGACCCTGTCTTACTGGGGCCAGGAGTGTGGCTCAGTGGTAAAATATTTGACTAACACTCATGGGCTATGACATCAATCTTTATTAACTCTAAGAATTTTTTTCACAGAATTTGAGTTTGTTGGTTAAGAAACCTCTCGTCTCATATGTCTCGTCATGATTAATGCTCATTTTGTGCTTTGGTCTGTTATGTTCTGGGAGTCTGTGCTCTCCCCTTCTGAAGCCCGCCCCATTCTGCCTTTTGTCGTTTTGTACGGCTTGAGGAAGAACACATGAGATTCGACAATTTTATATATTTTGAAGACAGTATGTTCTCCCTTCTTAAAAGGAAGAATGACATGGAGTAACTGTTTACCCAGTCAGGTTTCCTTAAATCGAGCATGTGTCAGGGCTAGAACTCGTGGGGAAGGGCTGACCTTCTTTTGCTGTCCTGCGACAGTATCACCAAGAGCTGTTGTACTCAGGTGATGCGAAAGGGGCTAGATGTAGTTATGTTTGGGGAAAATCATTCTACACAGCTGTGAAGGGAGGAAATTGTGCTGTAAGAACTCTCCTGGAAATGGTCAGAGAGTCTAGCCAGTATTTGGATGGTGTGTACTAAGACTTACTTCAGTGTGACTGTTACCTTTGCAGGCATCTTTCCTCAGGCCCGGGCACCGATCCTTCCTCTCTTACACTTCCTCAGGGAGACTGAGGTGTCTCTCGCCTGTGAGCTTGTCAGCAGCCTCCGTACCAGAAAAAGTGTGTGAGCCCAGGTCCTGTGATGAGACTTGGGACCATCAAGCAAGAGGATGCTAGGGCCCTCTGCCCCTCTGCCCAGAGTCTAGGAACTCTGGCCCACCCTAGCACAAGTGAGGGCAGTGTGTCCACTGCTGCCCAGAGAGAGAAGGGCACCTGAGGCTGGGAGAGATTTAATCTGCATAAGAGGAAGTCCCTCCCATTTGGCTCTAGGATGGGAGGACTTCACTCTTCTCAGCACAGAGTCTGTTTTCGGTTGGAGTTGTGTTTTGTTGTTTTCAGTGTCCGGGGTGAAATCCGGGGCCCATACAAGTGTTCTACTCTAGAACCTTCATCCCTGATCCTTTGGAAATGCAACGGGTGTTCTGCAGCTGGTCTGGGAGGTAGACCATCTGTAGCAGGGGGTTGTCTATGATGACCTCTTGCTGCCCCTAAAGTCCTCAGTTGGCCTGAGGATCTCTCCTCATGCTGAAAAGATAGCCCAGCCAAGGGTCAACAGAACTGGAAGCAACAGCCTTCACCATCTTACAGACTTTGGGTAGGGTAAAGCCTCTGCTGAAACACCTACTTATATAAAAACAGATCTCTGTCAAAACGCTCATCACTAGAGCAGACATTCCCTGCGAGCAGTCTGAGCTCCCGAGTTACAGCAGGAATCTGTGGTTAAGCAAGGCAGCACAGAGGGTTTCTGCATTTTTAATACTTTCCACTGTTGCAGAAAGGACATAATTATTACAACAGAAACCACCAAACCTCCAGCTTCTTTTGAGCTTGGATGGAAAACACATCCAAGTGAATGAGGAAAGTAGGTGGCAGACCCACTGTCTAGGGTTCAAGCCAGAGGTCTGCATCGCAGACCTGGTTTACTTTGCAGTCCTTTTCCAGCCCTTCTCTGCCTTGGCTGTCTCCCCCAGGATTCTGTTTGCTCAATTTCACTGTGGTTATTGGCTGGTCTGTGTCATGAACTCTGACAGCGGCAACACACGAAAGGTGTGCCTGCATGCCATACCCACCCCATGCACGTGCCTATGTGTGTTCATATCCACCCCGTGCACATGCCTATACGTGTTTATATCCACTCTACACAGGTCTATACATGTCCATATCCACCCCGTGCATGTGCCTATACGTGTTCATATCCACCCCACGCATGTGCCTATCACCACAGGTGTGCTGGGAACGGACGGACACCTGTTTCTTCTACTCTGGGATTTAAAGACCTTGTGATTTGCACTTGATAAAGACCAACTTAGGAACTGAATGAGAAAACAGGCTGCGTATAGCCAACTCTCAACTACCAGGCACTGACAGAAACTGCAATGTGTACACGGTTCACCCCTCTCCCCGTCGCCCCCCCCCGCCCCCCATAGCTATTACTAACAATAGTGTTTTGGTCATTTCAACACTCTTGACAGAGAGGGACATGAATAAGAAACTTCATGAATTATATGGCCAATGATGCTAGCTCAGAAGGCAAAATGCCGTGTAAGATTCCGGGTCATCCTAAAGAGCCACTCGATTTCCCTGACTGTGGTGTCTCATGTGTGACAGCCATGGTGACATCAGTCCTGTCCACCGCACAGCGGAACTCGGGGCCCAATACAGGCTGACCATGAAAATGCTTCAGACACAGCCAGGTGCGATTCGAGTCCCCTCTGCTCCTAGACTTCCGAGCCACTCTCTCTACGACAGGTGGTCGTTTATTTCCATTTTCACAGGTTTGCAACTTACATCACGGCTCAGCAAACTCAGTGATAACATCTTCCCAGAGCCAGCACTCAGCAGACAGCCTTAAAGAAGAACTGAGCTTTCCTGTCCTTCCTCAGGGCCCCTAGTGTCCGGGTGTGCATTATAGTGTTGCTGTGGCAGTAGTGACATTCCATCTTGCACACGTTAGGCAAGTAGTCTACCCCAACCCTTCAAAAGAAGTAAAACACAAACAACCCTCCTCTACTTTTAGACCTGTCTTTTATGAACATGTTTCATCACGGTCCATGCAAGATCAGTTTTCATTTCCTTTTCTTCATGTGTGTTTGTGCAAATACATATACATGCATGCTCATGTTTGTGTATGCAGGCTCATGTGTGTGTGTGTATATGCAGAAGCCAAAGAACAACCTTGGGTATCATTCCTTAGGAGCCATACGCCTTGGTTTTTAAGACAGGGTCTCACAGTGGGACCTGGAGTTCACTGATTAGGCTTGGCTGGCTGGTCAGTCATCTCCAGAAATCTGCCAGTCTCTGTCCCCACGGTGCTGGGATTACAAATGTGTGCTACCTGAAGCTGGAGAGATGGCTCAGTGGTTATGAGCACTGACTGCTTTTCTAGAGGTCCTGAATTCAATTCCCAGCACCCACATGGTGGTTCGCAGCCATCTGTAATGGGATCTGATTCCCTCTCTGGTGTGCATGGAGACAGAACACTCATATACATAAAATACATAAATAAATCTTTGAGGATTAAAAAAAAACCAAATGTGTGCCTCCATGCCCAGCTTTTTATGTGGGTTCTAGAGATCAAACTGATCACCAAGCTTGCCAAGCAACTACTTTACAGAGTGAGCTGGCCAGCTCCAACCTCTTGTTTTTCTCCAGTCAATAGCCACTGAAGACCTGGAAATGTGTCTATTCAAGATACGGAGTTGGGGGGCGGCAGAAGGTGGCACAGAGGTCTTCTACCAAAGAGTAAAGAGGACCTCGCCTCTTGTGGTCACAGGTGAGTGTCATACTTAGCCACAGCCCACCTGTCCAGCGACACAAGGGAACGAGCAGCCTGTATGTCGAACACCGCCCTCTGACAAACCAACCATTCAGTGCTGCCTGTGCTTTTCCTCCTGCTGTTCTTAACTGCAGCCCAGGAAGTGGATACAGGTGGGAACATCCGGAAGAAAACACATGTCACTGCACCTTCTAGCTGTCACCCAAACCCCTCGGCCACAAGCCATCATTCTACACCCACTACATGCCTCGGTCCCAAGAAGCACCTCAGTGCCCTCCCTTCTTTCCCTAGTAAAGCAAAAAGACACAACCTCAGATTTCCCAAGGGATGCATCCTGTGAACGTCCTCTACTCCAAGAACCACAAGCGGGCTAGAACAGGCCCAGCACAGACATGCCAGCCACCTCTACCAATGAACACACCGTGAAGGGTCTTAAGGTTCACCAGGCTCTGCCCACATCTCTTCAGCAGTGTGTGTGTGCTTCAAAGAAGACTCACACACCACTGGCACAGGTCTGTGACCACATACCCTTGACCTTGGGGCAAGGTACACACGGCTATTCCAAGACCGGACGTCATTCCACTAAACTAGTTCCCCCAGGGAAAGGAGCCTGTGCTGAACCTGACAACATCTCCTAGCCTCCTCCTTCTTTCCCCTCAAAGCCCTAAGTCTGGCTCTGCTCCCCTCTCAACCCTGAGCGCCTCCTCAGAACATGGGCAGAAGAGCTTGCCAGAATGCCTGGAAAAAAACCGAATATGACTAAATGCAAAGCCATCTCCTAAGCCCGGGCTGGCCTTTGCAGAGTCAGCTGCCTGGAGCGCTTCCTGACCCAGCAGGGGAGGGCTGGAACAGAGCCCTGTGGGAGGGGTGCGTGGCTCCAGACAGCAGAGACCAAGAGTGAGACTGCATCTGGGAGGGCAGAGGTAGTCTGTGGCAGTACAGACTGGGATCTGTCAGCTGGGAAGAGGTGCCTGGCACCCACTAAAGCCAGGAACAGAATGGCCAGGGTCAGGGTGTTTACATGCCTTGCACACCCAAAACTACCCACCCTCCGAGGAATACTAGCCTTGCCATCTCTGGAATGTGAACAGGAAGGGCTTGAGATGTTCACAGGTCCATCAGCAGCCTTAATGACACCCCAGTCAGGGCAAGAGCAGCAAGCAGCCGCCCTTTATGGGAAACTGAGGAGGGGTGAGTATGGAGATTCCAGAGAGATCCCTGGGAGGGGGTAGGACGCACCTACTGCCCTGCCATACCTGGTGGCTACCTATGATAGAGGTACTGGGCACTCAGCCCAAAGTGGAGAAACATATTGCAGGGCTGAGAGGCCTCATAGCCTTGTAGACCTGTCAGACTTCGCTCTGAGAGGTCCCTGCTAGCAGGCTGGTCAAGAAAGCCCCAGGCAGGTGAGTGCTTGGCAGAAGCATCCCACATTCCAGCCTTGTGAGGCTGTTTTGAGGATGAGTGTGGCCGTAAGCATGGGGAAGAGGTTCTCTAGAGCAGAGGCACCACTGGCACGTGAGCCGTCCCGGGGGCATTCTTGGACCTTAGCTGGCCCAGCTGAGCCTGGCCAGCACACACACTCCCCGGGATGGGATGGGATTCACCCTGCCAGCCAGGCAGAGTCCTTCGGGGTGGCTGAGGCTGTTTTCCTTGTCACTCAGGGCTTACCTGCCAAGCTTGGCACTGGCTGATTCAAGAGCGAGCTTAGAGGAAAGGAAAGATCCCAGCCCCAGACCTCATCAATTCCCCGCCATCCAATAACCCACAGCTTCGGCAGACAAACACATACATCCATTACCAAGTCTAATTAGGCTGTAGACGGGCGGCATTAATCATTCTTGACTACACCTGGAATTCAAGCCCCCATGCTCCATAATCGTAAATTTTCACACTCTGATGAATGGGGTTGGAATTGGCCCGCATTTAATCCCTTCATTCTGTCTTTTGAGAAAATGGGAAGAAGGGAAGAAAGGAAAGCTAGGGGTGCTGACTGGAGGAGGCAGGGTACCACCTATCACTCTTCCCTATCTTTTAACACACACCCCAGCAAGGCCTTTCCTAAGGAGACTCCTCTTAGAGCCAGGAGGGGAGAAAACTGGGTGTTTCTTTGCCATCTTTAACAACAAAACATCAATTTTCCTGCCTTACCTTCCCAGCATCCCAAGCAAAATATGAATCTTAACCAACAGTTCTCAACCTATGGGTCACAATCCCTTTGGGGGATCGAATGACCCTTTCCCGGGGGCCGCCTAAGACCATCTGCATATCAGTTATTTACATTATGATTCAAAACAGGAGCAAAAATTACAGTTATGAAGTAGCAATGAAAATAATTTTATGGTTGAGGGTCACCATGACATAAGGATCATATTAAAGAGTCCCAGCGTTAGGAAGGTGGAGGACCGCCGCATAGATAGACTACATACGCAGGGATGAAAACACAAATGCTGAGCACAAGCCCACATACCGCAGCACTGCCGGGGCCCCGGGCAAACAGCTCTCAGGTGCGCAGAGTAAACACAGCAAAAGGCACTTGCCAAGATGCTTTCTATGAGGACCTTTGTCTGCCACAGTAGGGCAGAGGAGGTGGCCAAAGTCAGGGTCCAGGTAGTCTTCTTGTGAAGAGCCCCTAATTGGCGTAGAATCGGTGAGCGGCACCTGCGTGGCTCCAATCCCACAGAGGATCCGTGGGATAAATACAGCCACAGGAATTACAGCAGTCAGGTAAGCTACCCCGAGACACCGGCAGCTCTCAGGAAACGCCAGGGTGCAGACAGAATTCGGAACTGAACAGCAAGCACTTGGTTCTCACACTGTAACCAAAGTCTGCCACTGGAGGGGTAGGCTAGGGGCCGGAGCCCCAGGGAAGACCCAGGCCTGTATCATTCCAATCACTTCATACCCATGGCTCCACATAACTGCCCCTTCGGAGGGACTTTCCTGGAGTCGATCTGGGCACCGTGTATCAACAGCTCTCACAAGATACCTGAAGCCTTTCTTCCCGGGCTGTGAATTGGACTTGGTTTCTCCAACTGCCAGAGCATTCCCTGGCCCAGGTTGGTTCACACACCCACTCAGATGAGACGGATGGCAGAAGGCCATCTCTATGTGCCTTCTGCACAAGAAGGGGCAAGAGGCAGCTGGAGAGAGTCCCAGATTATTTGCTGTTGACGGTTCTCTCTGGGAATGCTGGGGTTCGCATCCCACCCCGACACGAAGCATCAGCGTTCTGCACCCTCTCACCTCTGCTGTTTCCCTCTGTGCGTATTTGTACGAACCCCGTTGGGTTTCCTTCTCTATCTCACAAATTTTTATTTTGTGTGCGCATATGTTACACCTGTGTCGAGAGAGTGTCTGGAGTGTCTGCTCCCTGCTCGTCATCTTATCTTTGAGACAGGGTCTCTCATTGATCCTGGAGTTGATCAATATAGCTAGACCGGCTGGCAGCGAGCTGCCTCCCCAGTCCTGGCGTACAGGTGAGCACAATAGGTGCTAGGTTTTTTACATGAGTGCAGGGGGATCCGAACTCAGGTCCTTACGCTTGCATGGTAAGCACTTTATCAACTGAGTCATCTTTCCAGACCTCATCCTGAGAGTTACCATTAGCTCTGAACTTCCCCGTTGGCAAATCCAGCGTTAACCAGCGCAGCCGCCACAGACCTTGAAGTGGGACTAAGCTTAAGCTAGGCGAGGCGATTCTCCAAAACTTCCCCGATTTGAAAGCCCATCCGCCAACCAGGCTCCCACCCAGTATCAGCCTCCCGAAGAGACAGATGTCGTTCACAACCCCATTTGAATCTCAACAATATAGACAAACATCCATTTCCAACTACCAGTTACGGACGGAACCCAGGCCTGGCACTCTGCTAGCTGCAAGTGCTACTTGGAAAAGGACCTCTAAGCCAGGTGCAGAAGAGTCTCAGCCAATGGGCTGTGGGGGTGCTCTTCAACCACAGCAGACTTCCACCTGGGATCCCCACCTGAGGCAGGGGTGTCATTTATAGAGGACACCTCATACCCGAACTTCCAAGATGTACCGCCCACTTCCCCCTTTCAATTCAGCAACCGGGCAAAGCGTGACAATTGTACTCAATGCTTATGAGCTATAGTGAGCCCCGGCTAGCCATTAAAGCTCTTAAATGGGAGGAGGTAATAGTAACATTTGTGTGTAATTAGATGTCCATTGTACATCCTGCCAACCACTTTTCTAATCAACTTACATGTATATGATTAATACACTGAGTTCCCACATTAACATCATGCAGCAGTAGATAAGATCACTATCCCCGCCTTTTAAAGACACTCGAAGGCACACAGAGATAGTGGGGACACACACTAAGTGGCAGTTCGGATTCAAAGCCAGGACTCTGGTTCCGGTCTGGGGGTGTGTGTGTGTGTGTGTGTGTGTGTGCACGTGCACGCGCACGTGCGCCCCTGTATGCACAAGTAGGCCAGACTGGTTGGCCAGCAAGGCCCAGCACCCTGCCCACAGCACTGGGATGACAAGCATGTGCTATCGTGTTTTTTTTTTTTTTTTCATGTTGGTTGTGGGATCAAGTTCAGGTCCTCAAGCTTGCTTTGCCAACTGAGCTGTATCTCCCAAGATTACCTTCCAGAAGTTCCTTTTCTGACCCTTGCTTCCTCAAAATGAAAATAAAGCAAACCAACCCTGTCAGGGAACCAGACCTCAGCTTCACACCAGAAGCCTGGGGAGTCTGTCCTGCAACACCAAAAATTCCTCAACTTTCTCCTGGTCAGCTGAACACTCATGGTTAGTTAAATATTAAAAACAACAAACAGAGATTCCTTTCTGTGGCTTCTTGCCTGCGGTCCTGCTGCCTCTCCAGTGTCCAAACATCTCTGGCTGGTGTGAAACCAACCACACAGGGGCCACAGGAGCCCAAGAAAGCGAAAGGACCTCAGCAAGTCGCAGTCAGAGGCCCTGTCGGCGGTCACCATTTTCCAACTGCTGGAAACTATTTAGGGACTGAGCAAGGGAAATAATTCTAGAGTGGTACAAGGATGCTCGTTTAGTTGTGGAGTACTGCACAGATACCCACACAGAAACCCACCAACACATCATTATTGCCAACCAGAAGAACATCACAAACTTGTGTAAAACTGATGGTCCCTCAAAGTCTAATTACGAGCAAGAATTCCAACAAGCATATTTTCACAGACACTGCAGCTTCTGGAATCTGAGAATAAGAAATTCCATTACAGCAAAGGCATTGCCTCTTTGCCTGAGCACAGGGTCAGTGGGCACATAAGGACCCTGCCAGGACCATTGAGAGAGAAAACGTTGGCAGCATATCTAAAGCAGTTGCATTAGGTTCTTCTGCAGGTCAGAAGCACTCACAGGGGACAGCGGCCTGTCCACACGTGGCACAGGCAAAGACTTTACACACTCTACTCTCTCCTGAACAGGCACCTGAAGAGTGAGTGCCAACAGTGGGAAGAACAGCACCCACTTTTTCCCTTCACTCGGTCCGAGCTGCTGTGGGCCGCAGTCAGAGGAAAAGATAGGGCTAGCTGCTGCTGTCCAGCTGGGGTCCAGCTGGGGTCTGAGAGGCACAGGCTGATATGACCAGTCCGGAAAGGACCTTTATCGAAAGATGTGACCAGGACCATAAACCATTTCCACAGATGACTGCTGGAGACAGTCATTGTCTGTGCTGTGTGTTTCACGTGTTTCAAGGAGCTACACAAACATGAGCATCCTCTGGCAATTGCAGATACACGGGGTGCTGGGAGGGACACATATTAAAGGAATGCACACAGTCTTGCCATTGGAGAGGGGTAGTAATAAGCCCTAAAAAGAGTGCAGATTTGCTCAGAAACTCTCTGCACTGGTGCCCAATGTTTCAGTCAGGATCGAGAGATACCTGGCCAGCCAGCGACTAGGAATGCCTTGGAAGAAGGAACCAGCAAGGAGCTTAGTAATGCTGGAGCTGGGGAAGATGGGTGCAGGGGCCCAGGAGAAGGAAGAGGAGGAGAGGGAGGCAGGACACAACCAAACCCTGAAGCAGAGTACGAAGGACTGAGGAGCCAGGTGTGGAAGGCAGAAGGGGCCTCAGGTGCAGATGACCTTGGCATCTTTCAACCTCACAGCCTGTTTCCATTCAAAGCCTAATCACGCTTCCTGTGCCAACAGCTCCCCTTGGAGGAAGAGCCTAGGCTCCTAGAGGTGATCAACAAGCCATTTCCCCATTAACTCTAATAAGTAAGGGCCAATCACTTCGTTATCAATATCACTACCCAATTCTAAAAACTTATAGCTAAAAGAAGAAGAGGGTGTGTGGAAGACAACTGAATGACCTTGTGGCGAGCCATCAATTCTTGCCTGCAAACAGGCTTGCCTGCACGCATGCGGGAGAAGGCTCGTACCAGTCTCAAGGTGCGTAACTGTACAGCATAACCACATGCATCAGTGGGCACCCTCTAAAGGGTACCGGGCAGGGGGCAGCTGCTGCCTCCAAAGGTTACCTGCCTAAAGTTCGGGGTCGGCCACAAAAGGCGACGGCCTCCCCTCCCAGCCGCACAGCCCTTCGCCCCAGCACCTCCCCTGCCCCTGCCCTCACTCACTGGCGCAGCGCAGCGCCTGCCTCAGCACCTCTCGTCCGCACAGGTCACACCAGCCCGGGCCGCCCCGCAGCGCCAGTTCCTCGAAACGGTGCCCCTCGCCTCTCTCGGCCAGGACGCGGGGATCCTGCGGCTGTTCGAAGATGCTCCGCACGTCGCGGGGTCGCTGCGACCCCGGCCGCCGCCGCAGTCTCTGCTGCAGACCGGGCCGGGCAGGGCGAGCGGGTCGGCAGCCCCGGAAGGTGAGCTCCGGGTCCCCCCGGGCAGCCCTCCGGCCGCCGCGCCCCTCTGACGCCCCGGACGCGGGGACCGGGGCGGCGGGGATGCAGCGGCGCGGCCGGGCGGGCGGCGGCGGCTCGGTGCCACCCAGGCTCTGCAGATACCGCGGCGGCTCGGGGTCTAGGAGTAGCGGGTAGGGACGCTGCCCGATGGCCGGGGACGCCATGGCCAAGGCCGGCCGCCGGCGGCAACTCCCGAGCCCGGCCGACAGGAGGGGCGGGTCCCGGCGGAGCGCGCCTTTAAAGGGCCCGCAGCCCGGGGCGGGGCGGGGCAGGGCGGGGCCCCCGGAGAGGCCGGAAGGGTAACACGCGAGACGGCGGGCCACGCCTGGTGGATTTAGGGGCGACTCGGCGACTGGGGCAGTGGAGGTCGGAGCATCCGAGAGGCTTCGCGAGGCCTCTGCCCTCAGCCCTGCCTCGTCCGCTCCGGGTGTCACACGCCCTAACACGCGCAGGGCCGGGAGAAGGTGTGGGGGAGCTCTGGAACCCCCGTGGGTCCCTGGGGCAGGAGGAGCCCGCCGCTGTCAGCCGCCCCCGGAGCTCCGCGTCGGTCAGCAAGGCTCGTCACGGACGCTCCGGGCTGCCTGGGGGAAGCCGGAGAGACTGGCTCTCCCTTCGCACCCTTGAGGCTTGGCTGCCCCTCCCCCGAAGACTGGGGTCGGGGTGATTGGCGATCCTGGACGATCCTTGGTGATGAGTGGTCGTGAGCGCTCTCAGTGCCCCATGGGTGGGGGCAGGAGCCTTCCTTCCTGATTTAACCTCCCCTTAGCTGCGGGGTGATTGCTGCGAAAATTCCTAACCCTAAACACCTGCTTTATGCCTTCTGTGGAAGGTTCTCCAAAGCGGGGATTGGGAGAGAATGCCCGCTTCCCACCAGCATCGATGGGTACTGTCTGGTTTCAGGTTCTGCTGCCACCATCTAGAAAGTCCTAATTTCGGAATAAACGATGAGGCTTTTTTCTTTTTGCACTGGGTCTTGAAAATTATGGTAGTGGTCATGACTAGCAGGCCTGCCTACAGCCCCATCCCAAGGAAGAGCGAACAGGTGGGGTTGTAGGCCTCTTCGGTGTTTGAACCCGTGTAGTGTCGGTTTCCCGTTGTAGGCTAGCAAGAGGCCCTGGGGGTTTCTGAAGTTGCAGGCGCCATTGCTCTTTCCTGATCTGCCGTTCTGACTTAGGGCTCACGCTTTTCCTTTTAAATCATAGGTTTGATTAGGTTAATTTAGCGGCAGTCACCAGCAAACAACTTTGGGAATAGAGTCAACCCACCATATCCAAAAATTCTGCATTTTAGAGTTTCAGCAAACCACTGATAGAAATATTCGTGGGGAAAAAAAAAAACTGTGTCTGTACTGAGCATGCTCACACTTTTCTTCTTACTATTCATTAAATAATACTGGATAGCAATGATTCATACACACACGATGCCGGGTGTTGTAAGTAATGTAGACAAGGTGAAAATGCATAGGTCCTCTGTGCACACTAAGCTACTTTATAAAAGAGACAGCATCCTCAGGTTGGAGCAGTGAGGTAGTGGTGTGTGTATGGAGTGGTTGGGGGTTCTGAAACCAGACCTGGAATTGTCTATAAATTCGTCTACACCTAAATCCTCCGGGTTCTTTCCAGGCTAGAGATGGGTGTCCCCCTAGTGTCTGGTTGGGGAATCCTCACTTTCGCTTTTCCCCTTGAAGGTAATTTTCAGGCAATTCCTAAAAGTCCAGAGGCCAGGGAATTTCCAGCTTCCCTTGTTCCACGGCCTCTACCCTCCATGGTAGTGGTAATCAATCCTCTTTCTTCCAAGTTGGTAGCAGAGGACAAGTTCCTGGTTGGCTCACTTGTTCCTGGGTAATTCGAAGAATGAAGTACTACAGAGTGGGGAGAGCTGCTGGGAGTGGGGGTGGGGGCTCAGGGGTCTCTACTCCGCCCTTCTTCTTGCTCTCTCTACATCAGTGCTTCAGACTTCCGAGGCCAACCAACCCCAGAGGGCTTGTTAAATCACAGGTTGCCTGCTGCTCCTGAGTTCCCAAGGTTTGGGCTACGACTTTCTTTTTTTTTTTTTTTAAGTTCCCATGTAGTGTTGGTGCTAATGATCCAGAGAACCCACTCAGAGAATTACTGCTCTAGCCCACAGCAGCGGTAAGGAAATGGACTTCTCTGCCCCACACCCCAGGATCTTCGGGGTTGGGTTGGTTGTAACTGAGAGAACCCAGCAGGAGCTGTTCCCTGGCACATTCTCAGAATGTGTGGAAGGGGAAGTTACAACCTGCCTTTATGGCCTCTGATGCCTCCTCTCTAGTGCTTCTAGAAGCAAGCCGCTCTGGGGTTCTTGCAGAAACCTGTATTGCATGCAAATATTTGCTCATTTCTACCCTGTGCCATCCACCCATCTCCAAAAGGTTTGACACTTGTCTGTCTCAGGGGTGCCATGTTCAGGGTGAGGTCCAGGATATACATCCAGCTTGAGTTCGGACTGACAATTTTTTGTGTAAGTAACATGATTCTGGTAACAAATGCAGCATTAGAAGCCAGTTTTGAAACACTATTTATGAGTAATTGCCAGCGACCATCATCTCCATCCTCCCCATGCCTAGGCCTTCCAAGCGCTGTTTGGGTGTGACCTGGATTCCCTGGCTGGGAAGGCACCTATGGGTGGGCATCAGCGTTGCTATGGGAGACTGAGGCTGGCTAAGACAGCCAGGTGTGCGGCCATTCCAGCTGTCAGGCCACACGGAGGGTGCTCTGCTCCTGTTTTCCCATGGCTCTAATTTGGTGGAGTACTGATGGCTGCTTCCAGAGCTGATGGGAAACAGCACGGAGCCAGAGCTCCTGGGATGGGGACAGACGAAGTGAAGGTAGCATAACCTCATGGGACCCACCCAACACTGTTAAGTTCATCTTAAGATTCATCTCCCTGAGACAAAAACATGGAGGTCAGGTTAGGGCAGTGGCTGTCCCTCAACTTGGATAGGTGTGGGACTCACCTCCCTCATCTTCCCCAATCCAGTTGCTTCCTACACTGAAAGAGCATCTCCTTCCACAACACACACACACACACACACACACACACCTCCTTCTCCAGGGAAGAAGTGAAAAAACAAAACTCCCTCTAGTTCCAGTGTAGGGACATCAGCTGGGGTGTTGGGTGCCTGGACAGCCCATCTTTGACTTTGTCCTTGCTCACCAGGATGCAAGGTTTCACCACATCTGCTGAAGCATCAGCTGGCAGTTTTTTTTCTCCTTAGCAGATCACGGTGGCTCAGAGCTGCTCGCTTTCCCCAGCAGACAGGATGTGCCGCTTCTCATTTTCCACCCAGGGGAAGGGCAATGGTGAGTTCGAGTGTGGCCAGTGTGAGGCCACTTCAGAGGTGGTCCCAAAACACGTTTCCTCTATTGGGTGAGTTATTTCGAGACTATTCCCTAATCTTCCACTCCCATATCCCCTAGGAGGAAAGAAAGGGGAAGGGCAGACATGGCCTGATTTTCCAAAGGTGATGCTTTGGTTTTATCTGGCTTTGAGGCATTTGAGGTTGCCTGAAATCTCTGAAGGCTATAGGAAACTCTGGGGATATTAGCAGTTGTGCCTGGTACTGTGTCAGTCACAACACGTTATGTTACAGTAACAGATCATAAGCCCCATACTTCGGTGCATTTAAACAGAGACTTCTTTCTCACTCATACGGCATGTGCCCTGTGCAGGATGACAGGGGACTCGTGCCAGTCACTGTGCCAGAAGGAGATCGAGAAAGCCTCGATGATCCTTGCTGGCATTTAAAAGTCTCGGTCACTTCCATTCACGAGGAGATCCAGTAGCACAAGCTTACCATGAGCTCAGTTGGAGAAGAAGAGCGGGGGGGGGGGGGGGGGTCGTGAGCGATCTGCACTTATAACCACTGCAGTCCTCAAGGACATAGAGCAGTAATTAATTTCTTCAACCATGTACTCCTCTAAGATCCACTGAGTACTGGGTGTTTGTCCAGGCACTCACAGTCGGACAGTGAGAGACACATATTCGTCACACTTGCCTTTGGTGGGAGAGGCACACTATGAACCAGCATGGGCCTTTAGTGCTTTGAAAACAAACACAGCACTTTTAGGAGGCAGACAGTGAGGAGGTTTTGTATTAAATTAGATAGAAAGGAATTTCCCTAGTTTTACTTAAACATGGCTAAGTGGAGACCAACCTAGAATAATACTGTTCCTGGCTAAGGAAACAGCAGACACACTGGGCCCTAAACAAGTGAATACAAGCGTGTTCAAACATTCCCAGCCCCTACCAGCATGATGTCTGACCATTGGCCTATATTTTATAAGAGATTTTTATTAATATGACTCATGGACCACAGAGAATGGGTGCAAAGCAGTAGGTAGTAAAATTGACCCTGCGACAATATTTGAGGGAAATACCTCAAATAGCCTCCCTCTTCTTGTCTTCTTAGCTACACACTACACCGAAGGCTCAGTCTCCACAAAGAAGAGGACTTTCAACTCTCAGTGGGGGCCGGCGACACGTCATGTTGCTAGGGAATAATGGATCTGTGAAAGTCCCTTGTAAAATGTGAAATGGCCAGTGTTCCTATTTTACAGATTAGAAACCTGAGGCACAGAATCATGTGACTGGCACAGAGCTCCTGGTCTGGATTCCAGTCCACTCAGACCTACATATCGGCCTTTGCCCTGCCTGCTAGGGTGGGAAGGGACAGTAAATAAAACCCTGATCTGACTATAGGTACGGTGTGAAGAATTAGAATCCTCGTCGAGTTTTCTCCCCCTTCTGACACCCCCAACTTCCCTGGTTGGGTCCAGTTGTCGGGTCCTGCAGAGGGTCATCCCAGAGTCACCCAGACATCACTCCCTATGTATCTGCACCATCACCATCATCCTAATGCAAATTGCAGGGAACCTTTGGGATTCACCTGACTCCCTTGGGTCATGTTGGTCTTTCTGATCCCATTCCCTATGCAGGGCAAATAGGAGGCGCTGGTGTCCCATAGCATGAGCTGTAGGCTTACAACCAACATCCAGTCCAAGACAAGTTTCTTTAAGCCACGGCCCCTGTGCCCAGAGAGGTGGGGATGAAGGGCGTGAACTGATGCTCTAGGGTGAATGGAAGGTACAAGAGACCTTCTGGGCAGAGGGAAGTAAGAGGGGCTTGACAGCTTGAGGGTACCCTCTAAGGTGCTGAGCACTTCAGTGACTTGGCTGTTTCCAGATGCTTCTGACTGGCTAGGGGGACGAGGGCTGGACAATCACCATCTCCGTTCCCAGGCAGGACTTTTAAAAATGATTTACTTATGTGTGTGAGTAGAGATCAGAGACGCTTGCGGGGCTATGGGGTGAGATCCCCCCTTCCACCAAACATGTCACCAAATACTGTGCTCCTGAGGGAGTTTTCTTTGTCCTTGACAGTACTTAGGAACAAGTGTGTGCGTATGTATGCGTGTGTGTGTTCCTGAAGAGTGTCGCCATCAGGCTGGGGCACCAGTTTCACGTCAAACACGCGACGTTTCCATCCCGTACCACTCTGCTGAGCTCGTGATAAGGCTGGCTTCTGTGCTCACGCATGCTTTTTTTTTTTTTCCTGCACTGGAAAAACTCAGATATTCCAGACAGATTTGTCAGCAGCTTTTATCCCTCAGCCAAAGGGGAGGCTGCAAGCCACAAGCACTTATATTCCAGGCCTAGGCCAGCTCTTGGGCCTGGGACTGTGGCAGCGAGCCTCGGTCTGAGGTTAGGACAGATTAACAAGCACAGAGTGGCTTAGATGATGTCATAGGCTGTCCCTACCCCACCTCAGCCCTGCTCCACCCACCCCTGGCCCCTTCCCCTGTCTCTCTTGCCCTTCTTCCTGGTCCCCTCTATGTTTCTCCCTTTCCCCTTTCCTGCCACTCCCTTTCTTCTCCATCTCGCCCCCCCACTTCCCTCCCTTCTTCCTTCCCTCTCACTCTTCTGCCTGCCCCCTCTTCTGGTGAGGGAGGTATGGAAAAAATGGCAGTTATTCTGAGCCTAGGAACAGAAAGTACCATTGCATCACCCTGGCCCAAGCTATAACCTCTCCTACTAGGTTGCCCACTGCGGTGGCTGGAGTGAGAATGGCCTCCATAAGCTCATGTTTTTATTGGGAAGGACTATTTTATTGGCCTCATTGGAGGAGATGTGACCTCAGAAGAGGTGTGTCAATGGAAGCAGGCTTGGGAGGTTTCAAAAGCCCACACCAGGCCCAGTCTCTCTATGTGTCTCTGTCTCTCTCTGTCTGCTGCTGATCAGCAGCTCTCAGTTACTGCTCTAGCACTGTGCCTGCTACCATGCTCCCCGTCATGATGATAATGGACTAACCCTCTAAAACTTGTAAAAGCCCCCCAAATTAAATCCTTTCCCTTAGTTGCCTTGGTCAACGATGTCTCTTCACAGCAATAGAACAACAACTAAGACACCCACTCAGGCTCTTTCCTGCCTGGTGACTCCATCTCAAAACAAACAAATAAAGCCCTGAACTGTGAGATCCGGAAGGAAATTGTTGAAGTATTTCTGGTCTTTCCAAGCAGCTAAGCTCAGCATTGTCAATGAAAACAGGAGCCGTGTGAAAGCAAGACAGATACCGAGGGCAGGTGGTCAGCCTGTTGTGGAGGTCCGTCCTGCCTTAGATGGGCTTCCCTAGATTCAGCTATCCAGGAGGGGCAGAATGAGGTGTCCAGTCCAGGGGCCATTCACAGGCCATCATAAACTGCCTCACCAAGGAAGCACACCAGCTATGCAGATTCCCTGGCCACACCCTTCCCCTACCACTTGGGTTCAGATGTTGGGTGGAGCCCTGGAATTGTGTTTCTAGCAAGATATCAGTCTCCAAGAGCAACCTGTGGATTCTAAGGACCTGCTACAGAGCCCTACAGCACCAAGGCATGGGAGGGAGCCCCAGGCCCCCCCAGAGCTGCCTGCACCCTAGTCCAGGGAACTGGGAGTGCTCGGCACTCTCCCAGTTAGGACCCTAACTTGAGTGAATCTATTTTCAGAGGATGCCCAGATACATCGAAATAGAATGGAGTCTCTTTCTAGATGTCTGCAAGGATCTGAGCCTCTCACTAAACCTGGTACCCCTAGCCTCTGCACCCCTTCATCCGTGCACAGGGACCCCAGAGCCAGTGAGCCAGGACTCGAGGCGGGAGTACAGAGAACATTATGTACTTTATGGAGCTCTCTAGTCTGTTTCTACTGTGACTTTCCACCCTCCACACTGGCACGGAAGAATGGTATCTTTAAGCTTTAAATACCAGTTGAACTTGACTTAAAACCTGTCTGATTCCTTAAAACAAAGCCCACATTCCAGCCCTGACCTTTGGGGCTTGCTCCTCCCTTTCCAAACTTCCTACTTCAGCTTACTGCTTAGGAACGCAGAAATACATGCCCTGTGCTTCTGCCTGCATTCCGAGCCTTCTCACCTGCTCACTCACGAAGATCCCACATTGGGATCACCTGCTCCCAGCCTGCTCTAGCTACCCTGCCCTGAAAGGTGGATGACTTCTGCTACACCTGAGCTGTGCATTCCAATCACAATACCTATGGAGGGACAATGAAATTATGTCATCTGCCTGCCTTCCCCCAGAGCCAGGGGTCACCCTGGTAGCTCCACTCCTGGGCAGGAGGCTGGCATTCTCAGTCCCCACCTGATGCACTAAATGGATTCGTTTTCATTTTAAGGAATTGATGCAGGGAACAGAGGGGGATGTTGAAGGGTCATCAGACCCCTGAGGCTCTTATAGGTGCCTCCAGTCATGGGCTGCAACCACTCACACTCTTCTAAGGTGGAACTAGAAACCACATCAGCAGTTCAGCCATCATAGCCAACTGAAGCCTTTGAGAATGTTTCTCAATGTGTGGGTAATCAGGAAAGGCAGACTCTGGGTTGTATTGTCTCCCAAACATCTGCATTTGGCTTGAAGGGATCCCCTGGCTCGTTTACTGCACTCCACCAAACATGTGGGTGTGAGCTGCCAGGGAAAACCCACTGTGGGACTTCCCTGATGGGCCACTGGTGAGCAGAAGCAGGCCTGAATCCAGAGCGTGTGCTAGAAGTGGTTTGGTGCTCGCGCCATCAGGGCAGCCTCTGCCCCTCAAGGGGTGGAGAACTTGAGTCCAGGGGCTAAGGCTCAGAGAGCACGCATGAAGGAACAGGCCTGACCTAAGCAGTTAGGCTCTCTCCCTGGGCTGCTCTTTCTGTGGACATCACCTCCAGGACTCTTGCCTTCCCCATTTCATTAGGGAGAGCACCCTCCATGGATGGGGAGACTTCCGTGAAAACCAGTAACCACTGTGCTGTCTTCACACTTTGAAGCACACAGTGGGGCTTCCTATCCAGCTGCCTCTCCTACGGAAGCCACCTTACTGTATCTCCTGGTCCCTTCCTCCCTTGCACAGGCTCACCCAACTTTGGCCAAAGGAAGGCTGGAGAAGAAAGACTAAATCCACAAGCAGTTTGTACAAATTGGAGTGCTTTATCCAGGTGCCCCTCTAGCTCCGGCTACACAAACGAAAGCCCTAGGGTGGTCGGTCCTCAAACATTTTAGATACAATCTAGATTGTGTAAGGATTAGGAAAAGTAGCAGGTGCTTAGACAGTAGCTCTGGGGGTTAAAAAAAAAAAAAAAAAAGACAAACTTTCTCCCCCAGGTCCAGGCTCCTTATTTATGTGGTCCCTAAAAGATAGGGCAGGAAGATGGAGATCTTTTCCTAGGAGGCCATTGTTTCCTGGGTTTGTCCCTGAAATCAGAACCCACTGGGGAAAAGGCAGGGACTGGGAAATGAGCTCTCTGTTCCATTTCCCAATGCTTCTCCTGAGAGGTTCCCGCCCAGGCCTCAGGCTCCCCACCCCTTCCCCAGCAGACAGATAGCGGCAGGAAACAGAAAGGTAGCTCATTTATTCCATTTCTGAAGGTGCAGGCCTGTTCTCTCCTTAGGAGTCTGGGTTCCCACATCAGGCCATTTGCCATGGCTACCTGTTGATACTGACCAGCTGTTTCTCAGAATCAAAGGGCACCTCAGGGAGGGAAGGCAGAAGGAGAGTCCCCAAAGTACCAGTCAATGGTTGAGGCCTCAACCACCCATCTTCTCAAACGCAGGTGCATCCAGACCTGGCACAGAAGGGCAGTTCGTGGGTTGCCTGTGGCCAGGGATGAGGACACTCAGGAAATAGCGGGGTGTGTTCAAAGGGAAACTCTGAAGATTAAGTCCTCTAATCCAGCACACTTGGGAAGCCTGCTGGCCCCTGGGAAGCTTGGCATGGTGGGAGGGCTGAACCCTTCTCCCCAAGGCCTACTGAGTTTAGTCCTTCAGGCCTGGGGGTGTGGAGGGAGCAGTCCTGGTGTCTGGATAAGGCAATAGTGGTTGCATGCTCTCCTGTGGGCACTGCCCAGGATGGCTAGGAGTCCCTGTCCTGTTTTCCTGCAGTCAAAGTAATGCTAGCTTGTTGGCCAGTGGCCAAGAAGGAGGTAGGCTGGTGAGATGGGACCAGCACTTGCCCTGAATTTGGTCTCACGGTTACAGTATGGATGATTCTAATGCTTCTGAGGGCCTTGTGTACCCAGTGGAGCTCAGACATCGGGTGCTGATGGGATTCTATGTAACCTGAAAGGAAAAGCACCGGTCAGTTTGGCCTGCCTGTTGAAGAAGCCTACAGAAAGTACCCCAGGGCCATCAATGTCCAGGAGCACTCAGCCATCAAGTCTACTCTCCTGTAGTCTCCTTGCCCCCATACTACCTTCTGGGTCTCATCTCTGCATGCTGGAATCACCTGGCAAGCTTAAGCCTAGCCCAGGCCTCACTCAAAGTCTCTGGAGCAATCCCCAGGCCCTCCACTTTTATAAACACCATTGTTCCAATGTGAAGACATTCTTGGAAGCCAGAAAGGGTTCAGATTGGTTCACTGGGCTATTTGGCTGCAGGTCTGAATAAAGAAGTGAAAATTCACTAAAACAAAGTTCTGGGATATTTGTAAATAGATTGTAAATCACAGCCAGAAAGATTTATGTTGGCACTAAAGATTAGAACTTCCTGCTCAAGAGGACAGAAGCTGCTGAGAGGAGAGATTCTCCTCCAGCTTGGAGGAAGCTGGGAGCGGATGCCTCCCTCACCCAGAAACCTCCAAAACTCTGAGAACAAGCCACAGGCTCTGCTCCTGGTTGCCCTGCCCCTGACTCCAATTCTAGTGTCTCAACAGTAGCACAATGTGGTGGTCTGCATGAGACTAGCCCTCAGAGGTTCATATGTCTGAATGCTTGCTCCCCGGTTGGTAGAACTATTTGAGAAGGATTAGGAGGTGTGGCCTTGTTGGAGAAGGCATATCACTGGGGTGGGTATTGAGGTTCCAAGAGCCCATTCCAAGCCAAGTGTAGTGGTGCATGCCTTTAATCCCGGCACTTGGGAGGTAGAGGCCAGTGAATCTATGTGAGTTTAAGGCCAATCTGGTCTACACAGTAAGTTCCAGGGCAGCCAAGGCTACACAATGAGACCATCTCTCAACAACAAACAAACAAACAACATGCTTTATAAAGCGGGACTGCTACAGAGCAGACCTTCCGCTCTGTAAATGTGCTCCTGAGCTCTTCTGACAGGTGGCAATCCTGGTGTGTATGTCTACCCCTACATTTTCTTTTGTGGCTCTTACTGGTGCATAGAATCCAAAGCCTGGGCAGGGCTGCTGGTCCCCATCCATCCGGGGAGGGGGCGCTATCTAGAGATGCGCCAGTCTCCGGGCAGCCTGGGCACAGTGAGAGTGGGTGGGAAGAATGGAGCCCATGGGGCAGAAGACACAGGCTTTGAAAAAAAAAAGTCAGTTTGTCTGTTCTGCATTGCAGAGCAAGGCATGGCATCCACCCCAAGGACCGCTGGGAGGATCCCAGGGGTCACGTGAGGAACCTGAGGCATGTTACCCACATTCTGTGTAGAACAGGACTCAGACACACGTCCACCTTTCTCCAAGTCCCACTCTGATGCACTGTAGCTAGCTTCAAAGCCTATGAGCAAAACCTATACCTCCCAAAGATGGTACCCTGGTATGGATACAGGCCTTACACCCCAGTGTGGTCGCTTAGAGGATTGGTAAGTGCCACGGATCCTGCATGGGGCACCTAGGGACCCTGTGCCCTGACGCCTTGGCAGCAGGGAGGACACACCCTCCCCAGAAACTTACCGTTCGATGAGGTGGTTGTTGTCCTGGAGATCACAGGCCAGCAGCTTCATATCATTACAAAGCTCCCGCATGCTGTCCAAGGCAGAAGAAAAGAGCGGCTGAGGCCCAGGTCACTTGGCCCAGAGCCGGCTTGTAGAGGCCATAGAGCAGCCTCTTTGGCCTGGCATGGGGCGAAGCAACGTGATGTTAATCTCAGCACCCTCCTTCTCCCAACTCTCCAACACTTACTGGAAGACCAGGTCCTTTGGATCAGGGCTGGGATGAGGAGTCATAGGGTGTGGGGAGACCTGGGCCCCCTGAGCTCTTTCCAGGAGTTGGTTAAACACCTGAAGGGAAGCCATGTGTTAGTCAGGAAGGACTTGTTAGCTTACGTGTGGCTCATACACCCTCTCAGGAGCAGCCTTGGGACCTCCAGGTTGCATAGAACCTGAGGAGAGCATCCCGGGAACCAGGGCCCCTGCTTACAGCCACTTTCCATCTGAAATCACTAGCAATGTTCCTCTCTCAGGGGACATTTGTGGGTCAGAGATCTCTGACACACATGGGCATCCCCGAATTTGGTCAAAGCTGCTCTGTCCATTGTCAGGAGTGATCCAAATGCCCCCCCAATACCCCACAGCCCTAGGGCCCCCAAAGCACCCACACCTTGCTCAGGCTCTCCTGTGTTTCCTGGGCTTCTGCGTTACAGGCCGCCACAGAATGGCCAATGAGGTGCAGGTGGTTCTGGGCCTTCTGCACCTGCCTTAGGAGAAGTAGAGAATGGGATTAGAGCAGGACATGACTCTCCATTACTGGGACCCCTTCTCCCCCGCAATTGTTGCTAGCTAGCCAGAGGGCCCTAGACACTGAGCTTTTTCTATGACTGTCCTGGGTGTCACTGTCTCTTACCGGCCGTGCTGCAGATAATTGCTCCCGAGGGAACCGAGAGGATCCCAACAGAGCCAGGGCAGGGCAATAACAACACCCACGTAGGTCGGCTGGGTCACACAGTCATGGCCAGAACAGGGCCAGGTAAGGCTCGAGAAGATGACAACCCAGGCTAGCTCATCTACATGAGTAGTGACAGATCACAGTAGAGCATCTGTGTGAGGAATGTCCATGCTTCCATTTCCATAACGAAATAAGGACAAGACTAGAAATTCTAATCTCTAATCAGAGCACACAGGGATATTTTCCATTACACAGAGGAAATCAAGTCCCAGGGCCATTAAACCATCACTTGGTTCTCAACTCCGCCTATACATCAGGATCACTGGGGGTAGCTTTTAAACTACTGGTATCTAAGACCCACCTTTCAAATCAGAGTGTTGGGGGTTGCCAGGCACTGTATTCTAATGTGAGGCTGAGAGGAACTCAGCCCCATGACAAGACCACAGGCCACACAGCACACAGGTAACTGACCTTTCTTCTCTGGGCCCTGGTAACATGCAGCAGGGGACCGTGGGGGCCTGCTTGAAAAAGGAGCCCCAAACTCCAAACAGCGTGAGAGAGTGTGTGCTGGGGTACTGCTGGACCCTACTTCCCTGCCCGTTTGAAGCCCACCCATTTGTCCTCCTCCCCAGGGAGCTGGTGTTCTCCCTAGAGAAGGACCCCATTATAACAGACAGGGACAGCAGGTAGAATCCAGGTTTTAGGAGCACCTTTACCCATGTCTAGCTCTCAGTCTTCTATTTATCAGCTGTGTGACATTAAGAAGAGGCCACTGAACCTCGGTCTCCTTGTCTGAGAGGGAGATATGACATTCGCTGTGTAAACACTGCAGAACCGAATAAGCACATTGGTAGAAATCACCCATCAGACTGCAGACCACTCATTTCCTCAATTCTCACAGACCCCTCTCCTGCTTGGGCCCTGCAGAACCCAGGGTCCTTTAAAGTCTGGCAGGGCCAGGCCAGCCCAAGCTCCATGAGCTCAGAGGCAGGGCCAGGCTGTTTACCTTATCCGCTTGCTGTGTGTGACCAGCGACACCTGATACTTCTGCACACACTCCTCCTGGAACACCTGTAGCAGCCTCTTGGCCAAATGACTAAAATTCACCCTGGAAGGACAGAGACACCATGGTCTAGAGGTGAGCAGCCAGAGCCACCGCCATCAGACTTGGCCCCGCCACCACTCCCTGTCACAAATGCCAGCCCCTCAGCCACACACTTGGATTGTGAAGCCCAGAGGCCAGCAAAGCCACATGCACCAACCAGTAAAGAGGCAGGGGAGGCCGATAAGGTGGTCAGTGAATGCAGACATTCTCAACTTAACCCCTAGGAGAAGGCAGAATGCACAGCTATAGAAAGCATATCAGTATAAGTGTGTGTGTGTGTGTATGTGTGTATGTGTGAAGATGTCAGAGATGGCATAGATCTGGGGGAGGGGGGTATCTCCAAATAGCCATCCAACCAAGGAGGCCTCATGGAAGATGTAGGTAACCAGGGAACAGTGTCTATGAGAAGCCAGGCAGGCCCAGGCCAAGGTTAAAAGCAGGGAGTGGGGAGAGCGGGAAGAAGTCCTCAGGGAGGACTATTAGAAAATCCTACAAACAAACTTGTTCATGCTGGGAGTAAAGCCAGTTCCATCAAGGTTGATTCTGAGAAGCCTCTGACTCAGCAGTGCAGTGTCCCACCCCTGACCCTATATAACCCGACACGGAGTTAGCCCCTGTGCCCCTCCTCAGCTGAGGGCCAATGGCTTCACTAGTTCTCACCTGGAATGAGGACTCTCTCTGTCCCTAGGACCCCCGCCCTGCTGCCCACCTGCCTGCCGGGGAACAGGCCACTCACTTATCCAGCTTGTGGATCTGCTCCTCGTTGTAGCTGAGTCCTGAAGGAAACAGATGGGTGTGATGTCACCACTCAACTAGTCAACAAGCCAAGGGGGACAGTTAGGGGACAGTTAAAAAGAGGAAGACAGCCTAGGGTGGGTGCTCGTTTATGGAATCTCGGGCCTAGGGGAGCCCGGAGGGGACGAGGAAGTGGAATATTATTTGACTGAACAACTGATGATGATTTAGGTTCAAAGCAGCTGAGAGGAAGTGCTATAGGGCTCCAGAGGGAGGCAAGCCTGCTGTGTGTGCGTGTGTGCGTGTGTGTGTGCATATGTGTGTGTGCGTGTGTGTTGGGAGCTGATATCATTCGCCATTAGAAGATGGCGCCGGCTCCCTGCTTCCTGGTTCTTCACGGGAGCGTTGTTTGCTCTTGCGCATGCACTGACTGTGTAATCTGCTCAAGATAACCACATGCTAATTGGGATCGTAAAAGCTACCGATTGAAGGCAGTATACTAATTAGGTTCTGCAAGAGCACCAATTGGCAGGGAAAAACATTCCCCAAAACTCTATATTAGTTGGGGGTTTTCTAGACTCGTGGTCCTTTTCCATCTGCTATCTAAAAGAGCTGTCAATAAATTGCCGTCAGAAGGATTCTGTTTTGCCGCGTCTCCTTTATCGGCGAAGGTAGCGCGCGACAAAGTGGTGCCGAAACCCGGGAAGCTGCCGACTCCTGGGCAGAGGAACTACAAAGGACCCCGACTACTGCTCGTCGGAAAAGAATTCAGAACTGACGGCGCGTGAGGCCTAGGCACTCTTCTGCAAGGTACGAACTATCTTGCTCTCTCGGTGTTCGTGTTTGTTGCTTTCTTTTTTTGTATTGGTGTGCTGTCTGTGTCTCAACTGTGGGAAAAGTGATAAAAAGTGCACGTATCCTTTCTGTACCACCACATAATTCGCTGTCAGTCTCAGGTAGATAACTGAGCAAGCGTTCCCGCTCCTGTAGATAAAGGAAGCATGGGAAATCAACAGATAAAGCCGATTCTGGATGCAATGCAGGCGTTGCTTAAGCAGAGAGGCCTAAAAATACCAGAAAGGGTGCTGAAAAACTTTTTAAAAGAAATAAATCGTGTAGCACCGTGGTTTGTTAGTACAGGGTCCCTAACTAAGGGCTCCTGGGACAAACTCGGAGTAGATCTAGCTAATGAAAAGGAGAAATCTAGGTTGAGACCGGGGACATGGCCTGTTTTTAAATTAATTAGGGCCTGTCTAGAAGATGAGAAATGTAAAGAGCAAGTAAAGGAAGGACAGCGAGCATTAGCCGACCACCAAGATAGTCTATCAGAAACAGAGGAGAGGAGAGGCATAAATACAAAAAAGAAGCCTCTAATTAAGACACTAGTGAGTAAGGAAAAAAAAGAAAATCCAAGAGAAAAGGAAAAAAGTTTATACCCAGTGATAAAAGAGTTTCAAAAACTCAAGGTTAGTGCCTCTTCCTCAGAGGAGACGTCCTCGGAGGGAGAAGAACAAGATGACTCATTTAGCTCAAAACAAAAACAGAAAGAGCTTGACCTTGAGGAGCAGGCCGAGCTGGAGGAGGAAGCTGCAAGATATGAGCTTGATCCTCCTTATGCGCCTGGATTTAACCCTTCCGCTCCCCCTTTAGAGGAGGAAGTGGTAGTAGTCCGGCGAAAGACTAAGCCTGAGCCAGAAAAGAAAAAAGTATCTACCTCTATGATCCCAGAAAAGGAAAGAAAGAAAATTAGGGCAGCTTTTCCAGTGTGGGAGGATAATCAAGTGAGACAGTATGCTCCATTGGATATCAAACAGTTAAAGGCCCTAGCAGAGTCAGTACAAACATATGGCATTAATGCCTCTTTTACTCAGGCGCTAGTGGAACGCTTAACATCCATGGCCCTGACTCCTGAGGATTGGTACAACACTGTTAAGGCGTGTCTTACAATGGGACAATATTTGGATTGGAAATCTATTTTTCAAGACTTATGTGCAGGGCAGGCAAGACAGAATGCAGCTAATCAACAACCGCACTGGACTTATGATATGCTTACGGGACAAGGCCAGTGGGCTGCTAATCAAACAGTTTATCCGCCTGAGGTTTATGAGCAAATTAATAAAGCAGCAGTAAAAGCTTGGAAGAGTTTGCCAAACAAAGGACAGGTTACAGGAAATTTAACAAAAATTATTCAGGGACCTAATGAGCCGTTTTCAGACTTCGTTGCTAGAATGATGGAAGCAGCAGGAAGGATTTTTGGAGACCCTGATACGGCTATGCCTCTGATAGAACAGCTGATTTTTGAACAAAGTACAAAGGAATGTAAACAGGCAATTACCCCATGGAAAAGAAAAGGATTAAGTGCTTGGATGAAAGCATGTAGAGAGATAGGGGGACCTTTAACGAACTCAGGATTAGCTGCTACAATTTTATCCGCACAAAAGAGTAATGCTATAAAGTGCTACAAGTGTGGTAAAGCTGGTCATGTCCAGAGACAATGTCGAGGTAATGTCAAGGACAATCAAAATGAAAGAAGAAAACAGCCAGGAATGTGCCCTAGATGTAAAAAGGGGAAACATTGGGCAAGTGAATGCAGATCAGTCAGAGACGTCAAAGGGAGACCTCTTACTGAACAGTCAAAAAACGGGCAGAGGGGCCCCCGTCCCCAGGGCCCTCAAATGTATGGGACAGTAGAGGAGACACCACTCCGCGGGTCTGTGAAAGTGACATCATCAGGAGGGTCACCTCTGGATCAGCAGGATTGGACTTGCACTCCACCACCAGAACAGTACTAACTCCTACCATGGGGTGTCAGCCTATCCCCTCGGATCTGCATGGTCCGTTACCTCCTGACACCGTAGGATTAGTTATTGGCAGATCATCCACTACCTTGAGAGGATTAGTAGTGCATCCAGGAGTCATTGATCAGGACTATGAAGGATGCATAAAGATCATGTGCTCTTCCCCCCGAGGAATAAGTTCTATCTCTCCTGGGGATAGAATAGCTCAGCTTCTTGTTCTCCCCAGTCTACATAACATGTTTCCAAGCAAAGATCAGGTCAGAGGAAACCAGGGATTTGGGTCCTCAGGAGGAGGCCATACCTTTTTATCATTAGAGCTAGATAGGAGGCCAACTCTGGAGCTAACAATTGAAGGAAGAATGTTCACAGGGTTGTTAGATACTGGAGCAGATACCACCATTATTTCAACTACTTGGTGGCCTCCGGAATGGCCTGTAAATCAGTCAGAACAGTCTCTACAGGGTTTAGGGTATGAAGCTGCTCCCAATGTCAGTGCTAAAACGCTACATTGGGAAGATCCAGAGGGAAGAAAAGGCATTGTTATCCCATACGTCCTGCCACTTCCTATTAACTTATGGGGAAGAGATGTTCTTAAACAAATAGACTTTAGACTTACAAATGATTATTCCCCCCAAAGTCAAAACATGATAAAAAAGATGGGATGTGTGCCAGGAAGAGGTTTAGGGAAGGCTTTACAGGGGCGTACCAGTCCAATACCTATAAAAAATAAACAAGACAAGACAGGACTGGGTTTTTCCTAGAGGCCATTGAGGAGGCAATTCCTATACCTTGGCAGTCAGAGGAACCGGTGTGGGTTCCTCAATGGCCGCTTACCTCTGAAAAATTACAAGCAACAAAAGAATTAGTCCAAGAACAAGTAACATTGGGACACTTAGAGATCTCCCATTCCCATGAAATACTCCAATATTTGTAATAAGAAAGAAGTCAGGAAAATGGAGGCTTCTCCATGATTTAAGAGCCATCAATAGACAAATGCAAATCATGGGCCCTATACAGAGAGGGCTACCTCTCCTTTCTACATTGCCAAGGCACTGGGATGTGATCATTATTGATATTAAAGATTGTTTTTTCTCAATTCCTTTACATAATAAAGATAAAGTTAGATTTGCCTTTACTTTGCCCAGTGTTAATCATGAAGAACCTGATAATAGATATCAGTGGAAAGTACTGCCACAAGGTATGGCTAATAGTCCTACCATGTGTCAAATCTATGTGGCAGCGGCAATTCAACCTGTTAGAGATAAGTATAAAAAAATTAGAATTTGTCATTACATGGATGACATCTTGCTTTGCTTTAATAATCTAGAAGTATTGCATCAAACATTTGCTATGCTGATAGAAAATCTAAAAGATAAGGGGTTGTTTGTAGCACCAGAAAAAATACAAGAAGGAGACGTGAACAAATTTCTAGGATCTATAATAACCTCTACTACTATTAAGCCACAGAAGGTGACAATAAGGAGAGATTCATTAAAGACTCTGAATGACTTTCAAAAATTGTTAGGAGATATTAACTGGATAAGACCTTACCTGAAGTTAACAACTGCTGAACTACAACCCTTATTTAAAATTCTGGAAGGAGATTCGGCAATAACCTCTCATAGAGAATTAACACTTGAAGCTTCTCAGGCACTTGAAAAGGTGGAAGAATGCTTAAAGGAAACATTATTGACACGTGTTGATCCCTCCTTGTCATTTCTATTATGTATCATCCCGTCGCCTAAACAACCAACAACAGTGCTATGGCAACAGGGGCCTTTGTTATGGGTTCATTCTCATACCTCACCAGGACATGTATTAGGACACTATCCTACCTTGGTGGCTGATTTGGCTATGAGAGGCATTCAACTAGCGTTGACACACTTTGGCAAAGAACCAGAGAAAATTATCAGTCCATATACTAAATTTCAGGTACAAACACTTTGTGCCACTATTGATAATTGGGCTGTCTTGAGATGTATTTTCTCAGGACAAATTGACAATCATTTTCCTAAACATCCACTCTTACATTTTGCTCGTACAAATGCTTTTATATTTCCTAAAGTCACTAAAAAAGACCCGATCCTTAACGCCACAGACATCTATACTGATGGCTCTAAAACTGACATCGGAAGTTATGTTGTAAATAATCAGCCTACACAAATCAAATATGATTTTAACTCTCCACAACTTGTGGAATGTGCTGTTGTAGCTACAGTCTTGAAAAAATTTCACAAACCTGTTAATATCATTTCTGATTCTCATTATGTAGTGAAAGCTGTTCAAATTTTAGAAGTGGTTGATTTAATAAACTCTAAAAGCACAGTGGCTACTGTATTTTCGGATATACAGACATCAATAAAAAACAGAACTAATCCTTTCTTCATTCAACATATTAGAGCTCATACTCTGTTACCTGGCCCCATGGCTACTGCTAATGCCATGGCAGATAAAGCTACAAAAGGGATTTATTTGGCTACTTCTCCTATTCAATTGGCTTCTGAATTCCATACCCTATATCATGTCCCAGCTGATACATTAAGGCAAAAATTTCATATATCTCGTGCTGAAGCTCGAGATATTGTGCTTAAGTGTAACAACTGTGCAGAGTTTCGCTCTGTACCATCCTTTGGTGTTAACCCTAGAGGGTTACAGCCATTACATATTTGACAAATGGACGTGACTCATTATAACGGCTTTGGAAAAATGAAATATATTCATGTATCTGTGGATACCTGTTCTGGCATTATCCATGCAACCCCCTTGGCGGGAGAGAAGGTGATTCATGTAATCACTCATTGCCTAGAGGCATGGGCAGCCTGGGGCAAACCATTACAACTAAAAACTGACAATGGTCCGGCGTATACATCTAAGCCATTTCAACAATTTTGTCAGAGAATGGGAGTTCATCACGTGACTGGGCTACCCTATAATCCACAAGCTCAAGGCATTGTGGAACGTG